>JBANSL010000009.1:52067974-52667974 GCA_037127255.1 Persicaria tinctoria | reverse complement strand
TTCTTACAACAGCCATCTTGACGTCCCGTTTTCTCTGCTTTCAAGGCTGAATTTGGAAAAGTCGTAAACATGAAAGTTGTAGGTCTTCGAATCTTCTTTCCAACAAGTATAAGTATGTCCCGATCCGATAACTATAGCCTTCGAACGACTCGTTTTAGTGCAGCGTCGCCAACCTCGACAGCTCCAATCATTTGTATGTTTAGCTCATCTCCTCGGCTCTCGTGCTCTTCTATTCACGCCCAATCTTCCAACGTTGGCTCGAGCTTAGCTTCACCTCTTTACAATCACCTGAAATCATGCACAAACCTCGTAGATTCCGACTCAAATTGAAACATAATAAAAACACGAAAACTACTCTAACTCATGCATTTTACCCTACCTAAACTCATCTAAATGCCTATATTAACACTACCTAAATGTGTATGATCAAGGACACTGTAATGTTTAAGTATGGGGTGAGGAAAAATGCTTACTTTGTGCATATTTGATATATTTGACATTTTGTGTGCATGTTTAAAGTTTATTTCTTATACATGGCTATTTTGGAACTCATTATTGATTTATGTGCTTACATGAATGTTTTTCAAAAGTTTGAAAAATGACCCCCATTGAAAATTTTGATAAATGTCATGGAAGCTTATATTGAACTCGACGATGCAAAAATTGGATTCATTAGAGATATAGCATGAAATTGCCTAGTAAAGGGAAGTCACAATGAAGTGCATATTTTGATGAAAACCATGAATGGAGGTAAATTTGATGTTGCTTTTGACATGTTGCATGATAAAAGGATGGAGGACTTTATATTTCCATATAATGCTCATTGTTTAAATTCCAAGCCTTACCTATGCTTATATGCATCACAAAAAGCCATATTATGCCTTATTTCAATTATTGTTCCACATGTTCTAAATATTGCCATTCTTTACTTTATTTCCATCTGGGGATTATGTTGAGAATGATGTTACATTATGGAGATGTTGTATGGTTGTTGTGTTGTTATTATCATTATTGGAGATTAGCAAGGAAATTGTTTGAAATATATGGAAAATTTAATGTGTGAAAGAAAATCCGATCACCTCAGGAGATAAAGGTAGATCGACCCTGCTCTCTGAGATAATAGTTTGGAGAGATGGGACACATAGGTGAGGATTCCAAAGCACTAAGTATCCGGGGCCATTCATGACACCCATGTTTGCGACTCGCGAGAAGGAAGTGCTGAGGTTAGAGAGGTAAAAGCATTATTATTGAAAAAAGCATTATGGAAGGTGATGAATCAAAGGAAGAAGGGATGTGGTTAAGAATGTTTGGAAATAATCCATTTCCCCGGATCTTTAGCACCACATGGCCAAAAACTGCCCACCTTTAGCCTTTTACCAATCTACTCCTTATTTGAGCTTAAATTAAAGTCATCTTGATTATCAGTGCTTTGTCACGAATGAATGTTTTGCATAACCCTCCTTTTGTGAGTAGATGTTGCTTTTGTATATTTGCACATGCATGAATTTGTGACACTAATACCTTTTCAAGGATGGTAATTGATTGCAGGGACATATGGCAATGAATCAATGATGTTGAGAGTTTTGATTTCTTCCCCTGAATGACAATTAAAAGTATTGCTTGAGGACAAGCAAGTTTAAGTATGGGGTGTTTGTTGTGAGCCTAATTTGCCATGTTTTACACTTACTTTTATATCGATTTCTCCATACATTGCATGCATTTGGGTTAGAATAATACAGAATCTGTGTAGTTTACACTTATTTGCAATATATGGAGGTCTACACAAGTTTTGGTTATATTTCGCAGAAATCGGGCGCACTTTGGAGCTTAAAAGAAACTCATGGAGAAGCTAAGAATGGTGCAGCTGGAGAAAATGCAATTTTTCACCATTCTTCGTTTTGAATCAAGTTTTGATGTCTTCATGAGAGTTGTATCCCTCGGAAAGAGCTTTCCAACGCATGGTCATATGCGTCAATCCGACGAACGAGGACTCGGAAAAGTGCGTTTTAAGATCAGAGCAGAAAGCTGAGAGATCTACTCGATATCGAGTAGTTGTACTCGAGATCGACCAAAAATGTCCAAGGAGTGCCTGGTCGAGGAGGAGCTGATCGAGAAACCGAAGACGAAGACATGCCGGGTTACACCCTACTCGAGATCGAGGAACCCGGAAGCCGGCACCCGAGCATGTCGAGAAAATCTACCCGACGCTGCCGAGAAGACCTAGTCGACGAGCCACCTTTACTCGAGATCGAGTAAGGGTACTCGAGATCGACGACGCCCATGAGTCATGTCCGAGCCTGTCGAGCACCAGCTAGCGGAGACGCCGAGCCAGTCCAGTCGACGACACTTCTACTCGAGATCGAGTAGCCTTACTCGAGATCGAGGAAGCCTCCAGAAGCCGCGTTACGCGTTTTGAGCTGTCCTACTCGGATTGGGATTCCTAGGAGCCAAAGGTTGCCGATTCTATCCGATTTTATCAAGATACATCATGGAAGAAGAGAGATTTATCCACTTGAATAGCAAGTTTTAGATAAATAAAAGCAACAACATAATTCCCTTATTTAGATTTAATTATGTTGTTGCTTTTCTTTATCTTTAATGCTTTTAGATATAGATAGATGTTTCTATCCTTGAATAACAAGGTTTAGAAGGCTATAAATAAAGCCCATGGGGCTGATTTTAGGAATCATTCAAATTCAGAAGTTAGAGAAGTAGTTCACAGAGACGGTTTAGGAGTTCGAAGGTTTTAGGGTTTAGGCGTTCAACGAGAATTGGATCGCCGGGATTGTAAAGTATTTGAATTTAGTTTAATGCAAGTTTCCTTTCCTCAATCAATGGTTGAGGTTGCGATGAAGCGCGAGTAGTCCACCCACTTCTAGGGTTGGGGCGAGCCCGACGATAGCCCTGCGTGTTTGAGGTAAAGATCCAACTTTTATCTTGTTTTGAGCATCTGCTACTTGTTATGTGTTTATTACCCATCTAATGGAGGTCCATGCTAACAACTTGGACTGTAAACATAAAATCAGTAGAGACAATTAGGGTTTCTTGAAAGAGTTGTCTAATTGTTGGAAAAGGCGAAAGCTTGTCCTTTGATGCGATTCATATGATTATCTGTTTTATCCCTGTCTTATGCATGTTTGGTAATCGTTGTTGCAAACCCCAATCTTGGAAGTCCTTTTCATACAATTTAGTTCGAATCCCAAAGCATTTGTCTTTATTTTTTTCGTTTCGTTTTAGTTTTCTGCCCTTACTCGAGATCGACTAGCACTCCTCGATCTCGAGTTACTGATCTTCGACCCAGGTCGCTGTAGCTTTTGTGTGCAGGTACTCGACAAGCCAAGCCGACGTCGACAAGGGCCTTACTCGATCTCGAGTAGCCTCTGGTCGAGATCGAGTACACCCAGTGCCTGTGACTGCTGCGCCGTTCGACTTGCCTGATCTCCTGTCGACTTACCCTAGTCGAGATCTAGCACCTGTTGTCGACTTCCGTGAGACTCCACTGTTGCCTAGGATCCGCTGACACGCTTCCTCGTGGATCGATCCTAACTTCCCACTGCTACATCAGGAGGAGGTCTTGTAATTATTTGCGTAGGCAGAATCTGGTTTGATTTATTTTGTTATATTTCATACTCGATTTCCTCCTTACAACAATGGCTATTCGCCCCCGATGTACCGTCCAATTTCATGCACGTACCCCAACCACCAGCAGGGAGCGGGCTTGCTGGGTTCGGCTCCTCGGCATGCCGATCACTGGGCTTATCCATCATCGTCTGATCAAGGCTATGTTTTGATTGATGTGCATCACGTCTTCTCCTCTATGCAACTGACACCTCCCGACTCTAACTAGTACATGGACACTGGTGCCACCTCCCATATGACGAACTCATCAAGTACTCTATCTTCTATTTCCTTTAAGGGTCGTGGACACTCTATTATCGTCGGCAATGGTGGTCGCCTTTTTACTTCGGGGATTGGCCACGCCTCATTACAGACCCTAACCAACCCTCAACACCTTAATAATGTCTTTATTTCCCCAAAGCTTGTCAAACAACTTATCTCTTTCTGTCGGTTCACTACTAAGAATAACGTTTCTCTTGTGTTTGATCCTTTTGGTTTATCTGTGAAGGATCTTACTACGGGGGTTACTCGCCTGAGATGTAAGAGCACCAGGGAGTTGTATCCTGTTACATCGCCATCTCTATCCCATTTGTCGTGTGAGATCGCCCTCTCGACATCATTGTCCAGTCTGTGGCATGCACGCCTTGGCCATCCCAATGCTGTCATTTTAGATTTCCTTCGTTCTCAGAGTCTGGTCAAATGTAATAAAGAGGTTCTCTCTAGTTTATGTTATTCCCGCCAGTTAGGCAAACATGCTAGACTGCCATTTCAACGGTCTTTGAACTCACCCTTTGCACCTTTTGATATCATTCATAGTGACATTTGGACCTCTCTTGTGCCTAGCAAGAATGGTCACAAGGACTACCTTTTATTTCTTGATGATTACACTCTTTTTTTTATGGGTTTTTCCATTGCAATTCAAGTCCCAAGTGTTTCCTATCTCCATCAAGTTTCATGCTTACATTAAAACACAGTTTCATGCATCCATCAAATGCTTCCAATGTGACAATGGCCGTGAATTTTATAATAAGGACTTTCACTCTATCTTCACCACAAATGGGATCTTATATCGGCTGTCATGCCCCTATATATCTCAGCAAAATTGCAAGGCCGAATGAATCATTTGAAAAATAATGAACATTATGCGTTCTCTCCTTTTTTCATGCATCCATTCCCCTTACCTATTGGCCTCACACCTTATCAACAACATATTATCTCCTTAACATCCTCCCTTCCACTACCCTTCAACATCGCTCACCAACTCAGGCATTATATTGCACTCTGCCTAGGTATGATCACCTTCGTACCTTCGGGTGCTTGTGCTTCCCAAACCAGTCCTCCACCGCCCCACACAATCTTCACCCGCGCTCCACTCCATGTGTGTTCATCGGGGATCCGTCTGATCATTGCGGTTACCTTCGTTCCGATCTTCAAAGACATAGGCTTATACTGTCGCATCATGTCACCTTTGATGAGTCTCTCTTTCCCTTCTCTTCACCCCCTCTCCCCTCTATCAAACCTACTATTTCCCCGTCTGAGTCGGAGTCTCCTTTCCCGCACTTCCTCCTTAACCAGCGCTCTCCCAGCGCTCCTGTCTCTCCCCCTCCGCCGCCATATCCCTCTCCACCCCCACCACCGCCTCCTCTACCTCCCACCAGACCTCACATTCGTAGCATCTCCGGTGTGATCAGGCCGAGACAGATTGTCTCAATGCAAGCCTCCCATCACCCCGCCCACGCCCCGTCTCAGCCTCTACATCGTGCCCCCACACCTCCCCAACTGTCGTGACCGCCGCCAATTGGTGCGCCCGCAACACCCCTCCCCTCGGCCTTCTCGCGTTCGCCGCCCATTGTTGCGCCCGCATCACCCATCGCCCCCACCTTGACCGTTGTACCTCTCGCCTCCACCATGGCCTCGCTCTCCCCCATCCCCACCTCCCACAAAACTGCCCTCTATTGACAGAGGAAATCGAGATTGCAAATAGAATGTAAATAAAATAGGCAAACCAATTCCGTTCCGAGCAAATAATGTTCAAGACTCCCTCCCGTTGTAGCAGCAAGAAGTCAAGTTCGATCCTCGAGGAAGCTGGTCGGCGAATCTCATGTAACGGCAGAATCTCATGGGCAGAGTTCGATTCCAAGAGTACTCGACCTCGACCAAGGGTGGTCGACAGGGGCCGGGCAAGTTGAATCCGAGTATAAGGCGTCACTAGTGGTGGTCGATCTCGAGGAATCTGCTCGACGTCGAGGAAAGTTGCCGATGTCGAGTAAATCTTGCCAGAGTCGAGGACCTGCATAGACAAAGACGATCAAATTTGGTCGATGTCGAGGAGAAAAACATAAAGTAGCTTTTTGCGTCGGCGAAAGAAGGTCGAAGAATTCAAGGATGGTTTCGAAGAGTAGTCAGAAAATAACGAGTTTTGCAAATTTTAGATTTCAAACCATTAAACGAAAACTTCCAAGAATGGGGTTTGCAACACCAATAACCATGAAAGCGGAATCATATATCACAAAATATGGCAACTTTATCAATAAAGGACTAAGCTTTCACCAAATTCGACAAGTAGGAATATAAATCTTTCGATGGATAATCCTAATTGTGTCAAATAGAAACCCTAATTACTACCCAAATTTCACAACATGAGTTCTTTAATTTCTCAATCAAAGATGAAGCTCAAGGAATAGAATGAATAAGATAAAGTACCTTCTTTTGTAATTTGCTAATCCACCAACATGGCTATCATCGGGCTCACCCCAACCCTAGAAGTAGGTGGACTACTCACGCCTCATCATAGCAGCCGACATCATTGATGTAAAAGAAACTTGCATTAACTATATTCAAAGTCTTTACAATCCCGGCACTCACACTTTCGTAGAATGCCAAAACCCTAAAACCTTTGAACTTCTAAACTATGTGTGGAATGAATGAAAACTAGCCGACATCATTGATGTAAAAGAAACTTGAATGAATGAAAACTAGCCCCATGGGGTTTATTTATAGGCTTTAATCCTTGCTAGTCAAGGCAAACAAGTTCTATCTATTTCTAAAGATAAAACTTCACTAAAATAAAACATTAATCTAAAAGGTAAATATCTAAATATCTTTAAGTGGTGAATAATCTTCTTTCCATAGATAGATCTTGATAGAAATCAGCTAGAATCGGTCTTCCTTCATGCCTAAGTGATCAACTCGTCCTCGGACTGGCCCAATGGACTCGCGGCCCAAAAATAATCTGGTCGACATCGAGTAAATTCGTCGATCTCGGCTTCTCTTTGTCGTCTCAAGCAGCCTTCTCTCTTCTCGAACTTGGGCAAGGTTTCGGTTTGGTCGATGTCAAGTACGTTGCTCGACATCGAATAGAGTCGAGCTCGAGTTGTCTTCATCTTCCGTCCTTGACCATTTTTGCTCCCATTTGTAGTCAATGTCGAGGAAGTTTGGTCGACATCGAGTAAATTTCAGCTTCCGTCCTCACCTTTTGGTTTCGTCCCGGAATAGCTCCAAATTCTGCAAAATTCAACCAAAACTCGTCTAGACCTCTATTTCTTACAAATAAGCTTATACTACACAAATTTAACATATTTTCAGCTCAAAACATGCGAAGTACTTAGAATAAGGAGCTAAAATGTGCATAAAAACATGGTTACATTAATGGACATCAAATCACCCCATACTTAAGCTTGCTTTTCCCCAAGCAATAACTTCGATGATCATTCAGGGGAAACCTGCAAAGACTCTCAACATAGTGGATTCATTGTTATATTACCCAATACTCAATTTCCATCCTTGAAAAGGTACTTGGTGCCTACAAAACAATTTTTTGTGACAATGAAACAATAATCAAGAGGATTTTATTTAAGCTCAAAAGAAGTAGATAGGTAAAACGCTAAATGTAGGCAATTTTTGGCCATGTGGTGTTAAATTCGGGGAAATAGATTATTTCCAATCTTTCTTTATGTTGTAAGAGAAAATCGAGAATGCAAAACAATAAGTAAACAAAGTAAAGCAAACCGATCGATTCTCAGCAAATAATGTTCAAGACTCTCTCCAATGTAGTAAGAGAAAGTCAGGTTCGAATCCTCAAGGAAGCTGGTCAGCGGATCCTAGGCAGCAGTGGAATCTCACGGACAGAAGTCGAAAACAGGTGCTAGTCGAACAGCGCAGAAGCTCTCGGCAAAGTCTACTCGATCTCGACAAGGGGCTACTCGAGATCGAGTACGGTCCTCGTCGACTTCGGGTTGGGCTCGTCGAGTTCCTGCACAATTGAGCTATGACGATCTAGGATCGGAAATTAGTAGTCGAGATCGACCAGAGGCTGGTCGATATCGACGAGGGCAGAAAAAAGTAAAAACAAAGAAGTTTCGGTTTCTGTAACTTTATGAATTTGGAGAACTTCCAAGATTAGGGTTTGCGACAACGATTACCATGCAAGCGGAATATAAATCACAAAAGGCGGTAACTTTATCGATAAAGGAAAAGGCTTTCACCTAATCCGACAAGTAGGAATATAAATCTCGCGACAAATAATCCTAATTGCATCTATTCCTTTTCATAATTAGCATTTATAATCTTTCGAATAGAAATCCTAATTACTACCCAAGTTTCACAACATGAGTTCTTCAATTTCTCAATCAAAGATGAAGCACATAGGGAATAGGCTAAGATAACGACAAAATACCTCCTTTCGCAATCGCTAATCCGCCGACATGGCTCTCGTTGGGCTCACCCCAACCCCAGAAGTAGGTGGACTACTCGCGCCTCATCGCAATCGCAAACATCATTGATTTAAACGAAATAACTTGCATTAACTAAATTCAAAGCCTTTACAATTCCGGCAATCAACTTTCGTAAACTGCCAAAACCTTAAAACCTTTAAACTCCTAAATCTCTATGTGTAACTGTATCTCTGAAATTGAATGAATAAAACTGAGCCCCATGGGCTTTATTTATAGGCTTCATTCCCTAGCTATTCTAGGAAAGAAATATCTATCTATATCTAAAATTATATCTAAAAGGCTTTAAAGATAAATAAAAACAATAAAGGAATTAAATCTAAAATAGGGAATTATATCTAAAATGTCTTCAATGGATAAATCTTCTCCTTCATGATGTGTCTTGGTAGATTAGGATAGAATCGGCAATCTTCGAGCCCAAGCAAAGCCAAACCGAGTAGAATTCGTCAAGCCGAGTAACATGGCTTCTGGAAGCGTCGTCGATCTCGACAAGGCTCTTGTCGATCTCGAGTAGAAATCCTGGTCGACTGGTCTTGGCTTGTCGTCTCGGCTAGCTGGTCCTCGACAGACTCGGACATGGCTCCTGGCGCTCTTCGATCTCGAGTAGCCCTAGTCGACCTCGAGTAGAAAAGTTCTTTCGACTAGGTCTTCTCGGGTAGGTGTGCTCGATAAGCTCGGATCTGGACTTGGGGCTCGTCGATTTCGACCAAGTTTTGTCGAGATCGAGTAGAGATGTGCTCGACGTCTTTGTCCTTGGCTTCTCGATCAGCTCCTCTCCTCGTCGACTCCGGGTGTGGCACTGGGCTTCGTCGATCTGGACCAGGTCTTGTCGAGATCGAGTTGGGTTCCGGAGCTTGGTTGGTCTGGCTCTAGACGTTGCTCCTGGTTGACAAGGCTGTGCTCGGACATACTCGTCGAGATCGAGTAAGGGCTACTCGAGATCGAGTAGCTTGGGTTCTTAGCTCGATTCGACTGGTTCCGCTGCTTCTTTGACCTTGGACTTCTGTAGTGGATTTCCGAGCTTTTCCGACCTTCCTTAGAATTGCTGTAAAACGCCTCTAATTCTGCGAATTTAAAAAGAAACTGGTGTAGATTCCATAATTTGGTAAATAAACATAAGCTACATAGATTCTGTACTATCTTAGCCCAAATGTATGTAATGTATGCAGAAATCGATATGAAAGTTATTGTAAAACATGGCAGGTTCAGCTCATAACAAACACACCATACTTAAGCTTGCTTGTCCTCAAGAAATACTTTTATTTGTCATTCTGGGGAAGAAATCAAAAACTCTCAACATATTAGATTCATTCTCATATAACCCTGCAGTCAATTACCATCCTCGAAAACGTACTAGTGTCACAAATCGATGCATGTGCAATTATATGAAAGAAACATCTACTCACAAAAGGAGGGTTATGCAAAACATTCATTCGTGACAAAGCATTGATAATCAAGAAGACTTTAATTTAAGCTCAGATAAGGAGTAGATTGGTAAAAGGCTAAAAAGGTGGGCTATATTCGGCAATGTGGTGCTTTTGATCTGGGGAAATGGAGTATTTCCAAATTGAATTTCATACCACATTCTTTCTCATAAGATTCATCACCTTTCATAATGCTTTTTCTCAATAATAATGCTTTTACCTCTCTGACCTCAGCACTGCCTTCTCGCGAGTCGCAAACATGGGTGTCATGAATGGCCCCGGATACTTAGTGCTTTGGACTCCTCACAATGTGTCCCATCTCTACAAACTATTATCTCAAAAAGCAGGGTCAATCTACCTTTATCTCCTGAGGTGATTGGATTTTCTTTCACTCATTAAATTTTCCATATATTTCAAATAATTTCTTTCCAGACTCCAATAATGATAACAACAACACAAACACCATATGACATCTCCATAATGTAACATCATTCTCAACATAATCCCCGGATAGGGTAAAGAATGGCAAATATTTAGATCATGTGGAGCAATATTTGAAATAAGGCATATTATGGCTTTTGTGATGCATAAGCATAGGTAAGGCTAGGATTATAACAATATGAGCATTATATGGAAATATAAAGTCCTCCATCATCTTATTATGCAACATGTCAAAAGCAATTTCAAATTTTACCTCCTTTCATGGTCTTCAAGAAATAATGCACTTCATTGTGACATCCCTTTACTAGGCAATTTCATGCTATATCTCTAATGAATCCAATTTTGCATCGTCGACTTCAATATTAAGCTTCCATGACATTATTCAAAATTTTCAATGGGGGTCATTTTTCTTCAAATTTATTTTGGAAAACATGCATATAAGCACATAGATTAATAATGAATTCCAAAATAGCCATGTAGCAGTTCAAAAAAATAAATTCTAAATATGCACAAATATGGTCAAATAAATCCAATATGCATAAAGTAAGCCCTTTCCCCACCCCATACTTAAATATTACAGTGTCCCCACTGTATAAAATCAAATAAAAACAAGAGTAAAGGAAGGAACTCACAGGATAACACATCGAGGAGGACAAAACTGGGCGAGTCGAGTAGGTTCCTTGTCGATCTCGAGTACAGGGTACTCGATCTCGAGGAGCTTCGTCTGCGTCTAGTGGTTTCTGAAGTCGAGGAGCGTCTGGTCTTGTCGACATCGAGTTGGCCTACTCGATCTCGAGTAGTGTCTGGGCTGCTCCTCCTTGTCGTCGTCGACTTGGCCTTCGTCGATTCTACCTGTTTTTCAGGGACTTCTTCCTTCCACCATTCGCGATCCTTATATGCTTGCCGATCAAAAAGTATTAGATTCCATAAAAAACAAGATTATCCACTTAAAGAACATAAAAACAAAAACAAAACCCAAAACCAAAAAGTCCAAAAAAAAAAATTCATAAAGTTTATGTACACGCTCTAGATTTTAGAGTCGCTAGGCCGACTTCTCCGTTTGCACTCACAGACCAGTAGTGTGGGGCCCACTCATGCTTGGCCCTTCTCCTGGATCATCTAGGTCCTGATGGTAGTATGCAAGCTCAGCTGACAGGTGGTTGCTTGCATTATATCCTTTCTCTTTCTTCCTTTCAGCCCTTAGTTTCCGCATATTCTCTTGCCATGGGGCCTTACCTCCCCTTAAATTATTGAAAATTTTCTTTATGGACTGAGGGGGAGTAGAAGTCATACCTGAACTTACCTTTTCGGACCCAAAACAGAAATCTTTGGGCTTGGGTCTACTCGATATCGAGTATTGTTGGTCGAGATCGAGTACAGGGATCCCATACTTAGGCTCTTGGCAAGTCAGTGGCTCAGCAGTGGTTGTCGAGATCGATAAAGGCTTGTCGATATCGAGTAGAGCGCTTGTCGAGATCGAGTAAGGCTTGTCGATCTCGAGTACAGTTTCGTCGCTTTCCTCCGCTGTTTGCTTGGTCCCGTGGTTGCTGATGCTTTTCACCTCCAACCATGAAATTTCCTCCTTTGTAGGGCCAAAAGAGAAATCCAAAACCTCATCGCCTATGGTGAAGGTGAGCGATCTATTCTTGACACTGATTCTGGCATCTGCGGTAGCTAAGAATGGTCTACCAAGAATAATAGGACTAGTAGGATCTTCAGCACAGTCAATAATAAGGAAATTTGCTGGAACAAAGAACTTACCAACCTAGACGGGGACATTCTCAACTATACCTGTAGGGATGATCACTGTATTGTTCGTCGTGTATAGTTTGGCATCCACAGGTTCTATGCATCCTATCTTGATTTTCCGCCAGATTGATAAAGGCATGATGCTCACACTTGCTCCTAGATCGCATAGAGAATCATATTTATATTGTCCAAAACCCACAGTAACAGAAAACTTACCAGGGTCAGGCCTCTTTTCAGGGAAGTGGAGTACTTTGCATTCGCCTGCGATCTCTGAGATGAATGGCTTCTTGCTCGGGATTTCCTTCAGAAACTCGACATATCTAGGCATCTCTTGCAGGGCTTCTGTAAAAGGAATAGAAACATTCAGTTCTTGCAGCATATTAACAAATCTGGTAAACCTACCTGCAGTGGGATCTTTCTGTGCTTTTGAAGGGAAAGGCAGTGGCTTTTTCTGCTTTGGAGCCAGATCAGCTGTCGGAGATGCTGTAGAGTCGTCGACCTCGGCTTGCTGCTCCTCGATCTCGACCACGGGCTCCTCGACATCGAGTAGGGTGGTCGATCTGGAGTTGCTGGTCTGCGCAGCGGAGTCCGAGCTCAACTTCTGGTATGTGTCAAGTAGCGGCTTGTCGACATCGATTACGGGCTCCTCGAGATCGACCAGGTTCTGCTCTGTCTCGAGTTGCTGCTCTGCCTTGTCTTGCTGTTTCCCGACCTCTGGCTCATGTAATTGATGCCCACTCCTGAGTTTGATAGTTGCGACATGTCTGGTTTTCCCCTTAGGATTTGGTTCTGTTTGCCCAGGGAGCTTGCCGGACGGTCGTGGGATCTGCGCAGCGATTTGACCCATCTGGGTCTCAATTCCCCTTTTCCAGTTGTCTAGTTCCCCAAATTTGGTGGTGATGTTCTGGAACTGGTTGTTGATGGTGCCCTGATTTCGGCGCATCTCCTCAAGGATCAGCTGCAGATCATCCTTCTTTTGATCCCTTTCTGGATGTCCTGGAGCTCTATAGAGCGGGGGATTCTTGGGAGGACCTTGGTTCCACTGTGGTTGATAGGACCGTTGGTCTCCCATGTATCGATTTGGACCCCCTGCGTAGGCTGCCTCTTCATGTGTCTCTACCATTCTGACTTGCTCTGTGTGTGGGCACTCAGTAGTGGTGTGCCTCTGTGATCCGCATTCGATGCAAGACTGATTGACAGATAAATATTTGACTTGCTTGAGGAGCTTGCGATTCTGGTCTCTGTAGAACTGCTCTCTAACATCTGGGTCAATCTCCTTTACTGGCTCATAGAGTGGCATAGATGGTGCTGGCCTGGCGTAGGAGTTCTCCTCATAGTTTGTAGGAGCCCCATATTTGTTGTCGTAGTTAGTGAGCTTTTCTAGCACACCCCATGCATCACTTGGTGGCATCGTCAAATACTCATAGCGAGTATAATGGTTGATTCTGTCCTTAGTGACTTGATCAAGAGAGTTGAAGAAGATCTCTTGAATGACGTAGGGTGGCTGTCCATGAGTAGGGCAAGATCGCAGCAACTCTTTGTAGCGTTCCCATGTTCTTGCCAGTGGTTCCCCTTGCTTCTGTTTGAAGGCGGTGATTTTCTGGCGGAGAAGTGCTGTCTTGGCGGGTGGGAAGTATTTGTTCAGAAATTCTTTCTCTACTTGTGCCCATGTTGTAAGGGATCTTGGTTTCAGTCCTTCTAGCCACTTCAGTGCAGGTCCAGCGAGAGACCAGCGGAAACCTTTCATCTTGACATATTCTAGAGTTGTACCTTCAGCAAGAGTACGGCACGTGTCATGAAAATTGGTAATATGTTCAAGAGGACACTCATTAAATTTGCCATAAAAAGCATTATTTTTAAGCTCTATAAGAAACTGAGTGCGAATTTCAAAAGAGTTTTCAGGGATTAGAATCGCCGATTCAGGCACGATGAGAGTTGGATGCATACAATCCTCAGCAGTGGTTGGATATTGGGCAAGCTCGGCTTCTGCTTGCCTTGCGCGTTCAGCTTCTTGTTCCCTCTCTGCCCTTTCATTGGCGATTGTGGTATCCTTTGCGGCTAGTTCCCTTGTAAGCCTGGCAATCAGCTGTTCTTGTGTTTCAGCGGCAGCCATGGCTCTTTGTAGTTTAGCTCTGATGTGTAGTAGGCGCTCTGGTTCGTCTAAGCCGTCAAACTCAGGTGGTTGACCAGAACGGCGCATACACTTGTAAAGTAACTCAAAGCAAACATGAGATTTAAATACCTATGGCGCGAATGATTGCTTCCCCGGCAACGACTCCAATTTGTTGTAGGAGGAAATCGAGAATGCAAAACAATAAGTAAACAAAGTAAAGCAAACCGATCGAATCTCAGCAAATAATGTTCAAGACACCCTCCAATGTAGTAAGAGAAAGTCAGGTTCGAATCCTCGAGGAAGCTGGTCAGCGGATCCTAGGCATCAGTGGAATCTCACGGACAGAAGTCGACAACAGGTGCTAGATCTCGACTAGGGTTAGTGGACAGGAGATCAGGCTAGTCGAACAACGCAGAAGCTCTCGGCAAAGTCTACTCGATCTCGACAAGGGGCTACTCGAGATCAAGTACGGTCCTCGTCGACTTCGGGTTGGGCTCATCGAGTTCCTGCACAATTGAGCTACGACGATCTCGGATCGGAAATTAGTAGTCGAGATCGACCAGAGGCTGGTGGAGATCGACGAGGGCAGGAAAAAGTAAAAACAAAGCAGTTTCGGTTTCTGTAACTTTATGAATTTGGAGAACTTCCAAGATTAGGATTTGCGACAACGATTACCATGCAAGCGGAATATAAATCACAAAAGGCGGTAACTTTATCGATAAAGGAAAAGGCTTTCACCTAATCCGACAAGTAGGAATATAAATCTCGTGATAAATAATCCTAATTGCATCTATTCCTTTTCATAATTAGCATTTATAATCTTTCGAATAGAAATCCTAATTACTACCCAAGTTTCACAACTTGAGTTCTTCAATTTCTCAATCAAAGATGAAGCACATAGGGAATAGGCTAAGATAACGACAAAATACCTCTTTTCGCAATCGCTAATCCGCCGACATGGCTCTCATTGGGCTCACCCCAACCCCAGAAGTAGGTGGACTACTCGCGCCTCATCGCAATCGCAAACATCATTGATTTAAAAGAAATAACTTGCATTAACTAAATTCAAAGCCTTTACAATTCCGGCAATCAACTTCCGTAAACTGCCAAAACCTTAAAACCTTTAAACTCCTAAATCTCTATGTGTAACTGTATCTCTAAAATTGAATGAAGAAAACTGAGCCCCATGGGCTTTATTTATAGGCTTCATTCCCTAGCTATTCTAGGAAAGAAATATCTATCTATATCTAAAATTATATCTAAAAGGCTTTAAAGATAAATAAAAACATTAAAGGAATTAAATCTAAAATAGGGAATTATATCTAAAATGTTTTCAATGGATAAATCTTCTCCTTCATGATGTGTCTTGATAGATTAGGATAGAATCGGCAATCTTCGAGCCCAAGCAAAGCCAAACCGAGTAGAATTCGTCATGCCGAGTAACATGGCTTCTGGAAGCATCGTCGATCTCGACAAGGCTCTTGTCGATCTCGAGTAGAAATCCTGGTCGACTGGTCTTGGCTTGTCGTCTCGGCTAGCTGGTCCTCGACAGACTCGGACATGGCTCCTGGCGCTCGTCGATCTCGAGTAGCCCTAGTCGACCTCGAGTAGAAAAGTTTTGTCGACTAGGTCTTCTCGGGTAGGTGTGCTCGATAAGCTCGGATCTGGACTTGGGGCTCGTCGATTTCGACCAAATTTTGTCGAGATCGAGTAGAGATGTGCTTAGCGTCTTCGTCCTCGGCTTCTCGATCAGCTCCTCTCCTCGTCGACTCCGGGTGTGGCAGTGGGCTTCGTCGAT
Source organism: Persicaria tinctoria (assembly GCA_037127255.1). Lineage (NCBI taxonomy): Eukaryota > Viridiplantae > Streptophyta > Magnoliopsida > Caryophyllales > Polygonaceae > Persicaria > Persicaria tinctoria. The sequence goes on along the minus strand of JBANSL010000009.1, from coordinate 52,652,101 downwards.
CTCGACCAGGTCTTGTCGAGATCGAGTTGGGTTCCGGAGCTTGGTTGGTTTGGCTCTCGACGTTGCTCCTGGTCGACAAGGCTGTGCTCGGACATACTCGTCGAGATCGAGTAAGGGCTACTCGAGATCGAGTAGCTTGGGTTCTTAGCTCGATTCGACTGGTTCCGCTGCTACTTTGACCTTTGACTTCTATAGTGGATTTCCGAGCTTTTCCGACCTTCCTTAGAATTGCTGTAAAACGCCTCGAATTCTGCGAATTTAAACAGAAACTGGTGTAGATTCCATAATTTGGTAAATAAACATAAGCTACATAGATTCTGTACTATCTTAGCCCAAATGTATGTAATGTATGCAGAAATCGATATGAAAGTTATTGTAAAACATGGCAGGTTCAGCTCACAACACTTTACCGCATTCCTTCTTCATAATATTCTTTACCCTTCACTAATTTTCTCAATGCTTTCATCAATAATAATGCTCTTACCTCTCTAACCTCAGCACTGCCTTCTCGCGAGTCGCAAACTTGGGTGTCATGAATGGCCCCGTGTACTTAGTGCTTTGGACTCCTCACCTGTGTGTCCCATCTCACTGAACTATTATCTCAGCAAGCAGGATCATTTTACCTTTATCTCATTAGGTGATCGGATTTTTTTTCACTCATTAAATTTTCCGTAAATTTGAATCTTTCCTAACAATTCAAACTCCAATAATGACATAATAACACAACAAACCATATAATGTCTCCATAAAATGATTTTCATTTTCAACATAATCCCCGTGTAGGGTATAAAGTAAAAATGGGCAATATAAGGCATATGTGGAGCAATAATGATATAAAGGCAAATAGGGCTCATAATATGGCTTTTGTGCTGCAATTGGGTAAATGTATGGCTAGAAGTAAGAAAACGAGCATATATGGAAAACTAAAATCCTCCATCCTCTTATTGTGCAAAATGTCAAAACCAACATCAATTTACCTCACTTTTGTGGTTTTACCAAAAAAAATCGCACGTCATTGATACTTCCCTTTTCTAGGAAATCTTTTGTAATATCTCTAACGAATCCATCTATTCATCGTCGAGTGTTGCTATGGCTTCCATGACTCTTTTCTTTGAACTTCTTGCAAGCTTGGGTGATGTATCACAATTATCTTAAAAAAGCTTTGAATAATATAAGATAAAAGATGCAATATCGCATTAAAAATGATGCAATCCAAACCCATAAATAAGTTGTGCCATGTCCTAAATAATTCAGTACAAACCATGCTGAATTTTAAATTACAATCTGAAGTTGTCCAAAAGGAGTAGATGTCATAAATACAGTTTACCCCGCCCCATACTTAAAATTGACAGTGACCTCACTATCATCAATAAATTCCGATAGGTGGAGGTAAACTTACAAAGCAATCACTGGTGGGGTGAAAACTTGGACCAACCACCCGGGGGATAGCGTGGAAATCCGACCCGGTAATCAGGAGCTCCTCCCTGAGAAGAGTTGGCAGGCTGAGAGTGGGAAGGACCCCCTTGCTGAAAGGCGCTCCCCTTCTGGAAGAGTTGGCAGGCTGACAGGGAGGAGCAATCCCAATGCCGTTGCTCCTCCCTGTCGAAGCTCTCCATCACAGCTGTCCGAAATTGTGTCTGGTGGGCGAACTCGTCCCTGACAGCTAACTGAAAGTCCTCCTGTCGGGTGGCGATGGCGGCTTGTCCTAAGTTCAAGTTGATCAGGTTCTTTTGGATGGCATCTAACCGTGTAGTGATGTCATCAGGATGCTACTGGGTATGGTGGGAATGGTGGGAGTGATGGGAGGCCTGTGGGCCATTGGCCCCATCGTCGTAGTCGTCACTATCGTCATCATCATCCTCTGGAGTTGGTTGGGGGTCCACCGCCATAGGGGCGGAATCAGGGTGGTCATATAGTTGGGGGTGGTCACGCAGGGTAGGGTCTTGTTGTAGGAGGAAATCGAGAATGCAAATATAAAATATAACTAAAGTACAGCAAACCAGATTCCGTCCCTTGCAAATAATTACAAGACCTTCTCCTGATGCAGCAGCGAGAAGTCAGGATCGATCCACGAGGAAGCGTGTCAGCGGATCCTAGGCAGCGGAGAAATCTCACGGAAGTCGACCACAAATGTCCTCGATCTCGACTAGAGTTAGTCGACAGAAGATCGGACCAGTCAAGCAGCGTAGCAGACACAGGCACTGGGTCTCGTCGATCTTGACTAGAGGCTACTCGGTATCGAGTAGGGCCCTTGTCTACTTTTGCCTGGCTTGTCGAGTACCTGCACACAGAAGCTACAGCGATGCTAGATCGAATATCAGTAACTCGAGGTCGACCAGACATGGTCGAGATCGAGTAAGGGCAGAAAAACGAAACAAAGAAATCAAGTAAAGGCAAAGGCTTTGGGACTTCCGAAATAAACTGTATAAAAAGGACTTCCAAGATTGGGGTTTGCAACAACGATAACCGAGCATGCATAAGGCAGAGATAAACAGATAATCATGTGAATCGCATCAAAGGACAAGCTTTCGCCTTTTCCAACAATTAGACAACTCTCTGAAGAAACCCTAATTGTCTCTACTGATTTTATGTTTACAATCCATGTTGTTAGCATGGACCTCCATTAGATGGGTAATAAACACATAAACAAGTAGTAGATACTCAAAACATGATAAAAGTCGAATCTTTACCTCAAACGCACATGGCTATCGTTGGGCTCGCCCCAACCCTAGAAGTGGGTGGACTACTCGTGCTTCATCGCAACCTTAGACATCATCGATTGAAAGAAAACTAATTGCATTAAAATAAACCAAAGTTTACAACCGCTTGAAGACAATTCCGCTCACTCTCTCTCTCTATACGTCTCCTACTTACTTCTCTCTCAAATTGAATTCCTAAAAATCAGCCCCATGGGCTTTATTTATAGGCTTCTAAACCTTGCTACTCAAAGATAGAAATCTTTAATGATAAATAAAAGCAACAACATAATTAAATCTAAATAAGGAAAATATATCTAAAAGTCTTAAAGTGGATAGATCTCTCTCTTCCTTGATGTATCTTGATAGATCGGATAGAATCGGCAAACTTCGAGCCCAAGGAATCCCAATCCGAGTAGAATTGCGTCGATGCGTCACGCGGCTTCTGGAACCGTCGTAGATCTCGAGTAGAGCCTACTCGATCTCGACCAGGAGTGTTGTCGACTGGGCTTGGCTCGGTGTCTCGGCTAGCAGGTCCTCGATGTGGCTCGGTCATGGATCTTAGCGCTTGTCGATCTCGAGGAGAGTTCCTCGATCTCGAGTAGGGGTGGATCATCAACTTCGGCCTTCTGGTGTTGTCGACGAACCCTTCTCCACATGCTCGGACATGGTCTTCAGCTGCTTCGTCGACATCGAGTATGGTCCTCGACATCGAGTAATGTGTCTGGGCGCCAGGTCGGGTACTCTCTTCCTCAGTCTCCTCGTGCAGGCTTTCCTCAACTCTGGGTTGTTCTCCGAGGTCTTGTCGATCTCGAGTTGTGGCACTCGATCTCGAGGAGGGTGTGGAGCCGGGTTCTTCGTCTTCAGCTTCTCGACATAATCCTCCTCGATCTTGGCTGGTGTCTAGACAGGGTTTGTCGAGATCGACTAAGGCTAGTCGATGTCGAGTAGCTTTGACCTCCGGTTCTTGCTTCTTGGTTTTCTCCCGAAATGTTTCCATATTCTGCAATATTAAACAGAAACTTATGTAGATCTCCATTTCTGACAAATAAGCATATACTACATAAATCCGACATATTCCCAACCCGAAATATGCAAAATGTAAAGAATATGGAACTGAAATATGCATTAAGACATGGCTACTTTGGAGACATCAAATCACCCCATAGTTAGACTTGCTTGTCCTAAAGCTATAACCAAACAATAACCAAGACCTACAACACATCCTTCAAATCTTCGCCTTTTGTCAAAAGCAACATCTCAAGTAGTAGCAATGTAAGACAAGTGAATTTAACGTCATCACATATATATGAGCGATCCATAGGCATAGGCAATATAAATCCAACCTCACAGGAATAATGTGTTTACACTCAGCTCTCAAATGTGTTTAGGCTATGAAGATCAACTCTCAACTCAATTCCATATACAATCTCATAAATATTGCAATTTAAATATGAATCCACTTCGCAACCAATTATGAAAATGCAACAAGAAATATCAGGAGGACTTCGCTCAATAGAAGTCTTCAAAGAAGATTCCATTCGGTGGGGTTGTAGTGGGGCTTGGTAAGAAATAATAAGGTATGGAATTATTTGGCCATGTGGTGCTTTAATAAAATTCGGGAATCAAGACTCCTAAATCTCCAACATAACCAAACCATAACTTCTCAATCATATGCATCAACCAAACTCTCTAATTTATCTCAATGAAGTATGTAACCTTTCAAACTTTCTCAACCTCTCCAAATCATGCATCTTGCAAATAATGAAATAAATAAGGTAAATTGGGCTCATGCACTTTATTCACAATTGCAAACTATATATTTTTTTTTCTTTTTTTTCTTTTTTTTAAATAAAAACCAAATAACACCAATAGTGCATTTATAATGTGAGCAAAAAATCCTTTTACATAATATGTCTAGCAAGATAAAAATGTACAACCAACCCATATCTCAATAATTCCAACAATCTTGCCTACTTGAAATACAACATAAGCTCATTCATTTCACAAATTCATCATTCCAACCAACTCTAACTCTTAATTCCCAAATGGGGGTAAGGCTCAATTTTGGCTAAGGATATTTTTTGTGGAGTTCACAATAAAAGTCTCAGGCTAATGTTATGGCTTCAAGCAGGGATAATGTAGGGTAGGTAAAGAGAGGATAAAATTGGCTTAAAAGGCGCCTCTGTCATTTAATTCTCATAAACATATAAATGCATTGGCTTTGAATAACTATCACAACATTTAGAGATGCATAGGAAGAATAAATACACTCAAGAAAATAGAGGGATTTTTTAATGTTCTCCCTATAAGGCCAAAATTCTCACAGGGACAATTTTTGTTGGATTTTAACCTTTAGCTTAGGATCATATGTGCTCAATTTCATGACAAGTTCACAATCCACATAAAAACCATTTCGAGGACTTAGGCTAAACCTTCCAAAGATGCCATAGGATTTATATGATCAAGTCAGTCATATTTAATCATCATAGGACATCTAAGTTAGGGTGTAAAACTAAAACAATGCAAAAATTAAACATGTATATATATATATATATATATATATATATATATATATATATATATATATATATATATATATATATATATATATATATATATATATATATATATAAAATCAAATAAAAACAAGAGTAAAGGAAGGAACTCACATGATAACAAATCGAGGAGGGTAGATCGGTGCAGGTCGAGTAGACATCTTTGTCGATCTCGAGTATCTTTTCTGCGTCCAGTGGTTTTCTGAAGTCGAGGAGCTTCTGGTGGCTTGTCGATATCGAGTTGGCCTACTCGATATCGAGTAGTGTTTGGGGTGCTCCTCCTTGTCGTCGTCGACTTGGCCTTCGTCATTTCTGATTGTTTTCAGGGACTTCTTTAATCCACCTTTCGCGATCCTTATATGCTTGCCGACCTAAAAGTGTTAGATTGCACAAGAAACAAGACTATCCACATGAAGTATTCTAAAAGACATAAAAAGATCAAAAACAAAAACCAAATAGTTCAAAAAGTCCCAAAATTCATAAAGTTCTATATACATGCTCTAGATTTTAGAGTCGCCAGGCCGACTTCTCCGTTTGCTTCAAGGGCGATTATTGTGGGGCCCGCTCATGCTTGGCCCTTCTCCTGGATCATCTAGGTCCTGATGGTAGTATGCTAGCTCAGCTGACAGATGGTTGCTTGCAGGGGCTCCCTTCTCTTCCTTCTTCTTCCTTCCAGCCCTCAGTTTCCGTAGATTCTCTCCCCACGGTGTCTTATCTCCCCTTAAATTATTAAAAATTTTCTTTATGGACTGAGGGGGAGTATAATTCATACCTGAACTTACCTTTTCGGACCCAAAACAGAAATCTTTGGGCTTGGGGCTAGTCGAGATCGAGTACTGCTGGTCGACCTCGAGTACAAGGACCCCATACTTAGGCTCTTGGCAAGTCAGTGGCTCAGCAGAGGTTGTCGATATCGACAAGGGCTTGTCGAGATCGAGTAGAAGCCTTGTCGAGATCGAGTTGGCTTGGTCGATCTCGAGTACAGTGTTGGCACATTCCTCTGCTATCTTCTTGGTCCCGTGGTTGCTGATGCTTTTCACCTCCAGCCAGGAAATTTCCTCTTTTGCAGGGCCAAAAGAGAAATCTAAAACCTCATCGCCTATGGTGAAGGTGAGCGAGCAATTCTTAACACTAATTCTGGCATCTGCAGTAGCTAAGAATGGTCTACCAAGAATAATAGGGCTAGTAGGATCTTCAGCACAGTCAATGATAAGGAAATCTGCTGGAACAAAGAATTTACCAACTTGGACTGGGACATTTTCAACTATACCTGTAGGGATGACTACTGTATTGTTTGCCATGTATAGCTTGACATCCACAGGTTCTATGCATCCTATTTTGACCTTCCACCAGATTGATAAAGGCATGATGCTCACACTTGCTCCTAAATAACACAGAGACTCATATTTATATTGTCCAAAACCCACAGTAACAGAAAACTTACCAGGGTCAACTCTCTTTTCATGGAAGTGGAGTACTTTGCATTCACCTGTGATCTCTGAGATGGATCGCTTCTTGCTTAGGATTTCCTTTAGAAATTTGACATATCCAGGCATCTCTTGCAGGGCTTCTGTAAAAGGAATAGAAACATTCAATTCTTGCAGCATATTAACAAATTTGGTAAACCTACCTGCAGTGGGATCTTTCTGTGCTTTTGAAGGGAAAGGCAGTGGCTTTTTTTTTGTTTCGGAGCCAGATCAGTTGTCGAAGGTGTTGCAGAGTCGTCGACGTCGGCCAGATTCTGCTCCTCGATCTCGACCACGGGCTCCTCGACATCGAGTTGGGTGGTCGACCTGGAGTTGCTGGTCTGCGCAGCGGAGTCCGAGCTTAGCTTCTGGTCTGTGTCGAGTAGCGGCTTGTCGAGATCGAGTACACTCTCCTCGAGATCGAGTAGGCTTTGCTCTGTCTCGAGTTGCTGCTCTGTCTTGCTTTGTTGTTTCCCGACCTCTGGCTCGTGTAATTGATGCCCACTCCTGAGTTTGATATCTGCGACGTGTCCGGTCTTCCCCTTAGGATTTGGTTCTGTTTGCCCAGGGAGCTGTCCGGACGGTCGTGGGATCTGTGCAGCTATTTGACCCATCTGGGTCTCTATTCCTCTTTTCCAGATATCCAGTTCCCCAAATTTTGTGTTGAAATTCTGGAGGTGATTGTTGATGGTGTTGGTAGCCTGCAGGTTCTGTGCATGATTTCGGCGCATCTCATCAAGGATTAGCTACAGATCGTCCTTCTTTTGATCCCTTTCTGGATGTCCTGGAGCTCTGTAGGGTGGGGGGTTCCTAGGAGGACCTTGGTTCCACTGTGGTTGATAGGACCGTTGGTCTCCCATGTAGCGATTAGGAACCCCAGCGTAGGCTGCCTCTTCATGTGTCTCTGCCATTCTGACTTGCTCTGTGTGTGGGCACTCAGTAGTGGTGTGCTGCTGGGATCCGCATTCAATGCAAGGCTGATTGACAGATAGATATTTGACTTGTTTGAGGATCTTGCGATTCTGGTCTCTGTAGAATTGCTCTCTCACATCTGGGTCAACCTCCTTTGCTGGCTCATATAGTGGCATAGATGGTGCTGGCCTGGCGTAGGAGTTCTCCTCATAGTTTGCAGTAGACCGATATTTGTTGTCATAATTGGTGAGCTTGTCCAGCACACCCCAGGCGTCAATTGGCGGCATCGTCAGATACTCATAGCGAGTATAATGGTTGATCCTGTCCTTAGTGACTTGATCAAGAGAGTTGAAGAAGATCTCTTGAATGACGTAGGGTGGCTGTCCATGAGTAGGGCAAGATCACAGCAGTTCTTTGTAGCGTTCCCATGCCTTTGCCAGCGGTTCCCAGGCTTCTGTTTGAAGGCGGTGATTTTTTGGCGGAGAAGTGCTGTTTTGGCGGGTGGGAAGAATTTGTTCAGAAACTCTTGCTCTACTTGGGCCCATGTTGTGAGTGATCTTGGTTTCAGCCCTTCAAGCCACTTCAGTGTAGGCCCAGCGAGAGACCAGCGAAAAGATTTCATCTTGACATATTCCAAAGTTATACCTTCAGCAAGAGTACGACACATGTCAGAAAAATTGGTAATATGTTCAAGAGGACACTCATTAAATTTGCCATAAAAAGCATTATTTTTAAGCTCTATCAGAAATTGAGTGCGAATTTCAAAAGAGTTATCATGGATTAGAATCGCCGATTCAGGCACGACGAGAGTTGGATGCATATAATCCTCAGCAGTGGTTGGATATTGGGCAAGCTCAGCTTCTACTTGCCTTGCGCGCTCAACTTCTTGTTCCCTCGCTGCCCTTTTCATTGGCGATAGTGGTATCCTTTGCGGCTAGTTCCCTTGTAAGCCTGGCAATCAGCTGTTCTTGTGTTTCAGCGGCCGCCATGATCCTTTTGAGTTTAGAGTGGATGTGTAGGTAACGCTCCGGTTCGTCTAAGCTGTCAAACTCAGGCGGTAGACTAGAACGGCGCATACACCTGTGAGATTTAACTACCTAAGGCGCAAATGATTGCTTCCCCGACAACGGTGCCAATTTGTTGTAGAAGGAAATCGAGAATGCAAATATAAAATGTAACTAAAGTACAGCAAACTTGATTCCGTCCCTTGCAAATAATTACAAGACCTCCTATTGATGCAGCAGCGGGAAGTCAGGATCGATCCACGAGGAAGCGTGTCAGCGGGTCCTAGGCAGCGGAGAAATCTCACGGAAGTCGACTACAGATGTCCTTAATCTCGACTAGAGTTAGTCGACAGAAGATCGGACCAATCGAGTAGTGTAGCAGACACAGGCACTAGGTCTCGTCGATCTCGACTAGAGGCTACTCGTTATCGAGTAGGGCCCTTGTCGACTTCTGCTTGGCTTGTCGAGTACCTGCACATAGAAGCTACAACGATGCTAGATCGAATATCAGTAACTCGAGGTCGACCAGACTTGGTCGAGATCGAGTAAGGGAAGAAAAACGAAACAAAGAAATAAAGTAAAGGCAAAGGATTTGGGACTTCCGAAAGAAACTATATAAAAAGGACTTCCAATATTGGGGTTTGCAACAACGATAACCAAGCATGCATAAGGCAGAGATAAACAGATAATCATGTGAATCGCATCAAAGGACAAGCTTTCGCATATTCCAACAATTAGACAACTCTCTCAAGAAACCCTAATTGTCTCTACCGATTTTATGTTTACAATCCAAGTTGTTAGCATGGACCTCCATTAGATGAGTAATAAACACATAAACAATTAGTAGATGCTCAAAACATGATAAAAGTCGGATCTTTATCTCAAACGCACATGGGTGGACTACTCGCGCTTCATCGCAACCTCAGACATCATCGATTGAAAGAAAACTAACTGCATTAAAATAAACCAAAGTTTACAACCGCTTGAAGCCAATTCCGCTCTCGCTTCACAACTCCAATTGGCCGCTCACTCTCTCTCTACTTCTCCTAGTTACTTCTCTCTCAAATTGAATTCCTAAAAATCAGCCCCATGGGCTTTATTTATAGGCTTCTAAACCTTGCTACTCAAGGATAGAAATCTTCATCTATATCTAAAACTATATCTAAAAAGGTTAATGATAAATAAAAGCAACAACATAATTAAATCTAAATAAGGAAAATATATCTAAAAGTCTTAAAGTGGATAGATCTCTCTCTTCCTTGATGTATCTTGATAGATCGGATAGAATCGGCAAACTTCGGTCCCAAGGAATCCCAATCCGAGTAGAATTGCATCGACGCGTCATGCGGCTTCTGGAACCGTCGTCGATCTCGAGTAGAGCCTACTCGATCTCGACCAGGAGTGTTGTCGACTGGGCTTGGCTCGACGTCTCGGCTAGCAGGTCCTCGATGTGGCTCGGTCATGGCTCTTAGCGCTCGTCGATCTCGAGGAGAGTTCCTCGATCTCGAGTAGGGGTGGATCATAAACTTCGGCCTTCTGGTGTTGTCGAGGAACCCTTGTCGACATGCTCGGACATGGTCTTCAGGTGCTTCGTCGACATCGAGTATGGTCCTCGAAATCGAACAATGTGTGTGGGCGCCAGGTCGGGTGCTCTCTTCCTCAGTCTCCTCGGGCAGGCTTTCCTTGACTCCGGGTTGTTCTCCGAGGTCTTGTCGATCTCGAGTTGTGGCACACGATCTCGAGGAGGGTGTGGAGCCGGGTTCTTCGTCTTCAGCTTCTCGACATAATCCTCCTCGATCTTGGCTGGTGTTTAGACAGGGTTTGTCGAGATTGACTAAGGCTAGTCGATGTCGAGTGGCTTTGAGCTCCGATTCTTGCTTCTTGGTTTTCTCCCGAAATGTTTTCATATTCTGCAATATTAAACAGAAACTTATGTAGATCTCCATTTCTGACAAATAAGCATATACTGCATAAATCCGACATATTCCCAACCCGAAATATGCAAAATATAAAGAATATGGAACTGAAATATGCATTAAGACATGAGGTATGTTGCGGGGTTGATGCTGGGGTGGTAGTCAATCCCAGTCCAGTGGTGTACCAGTCGCGGATGTCGTGCAGGTCCATCAGATCCTGACGGATCTCAAACCAGGAAGAATAGTGCACCCATCTCCCCCACGACGAGATATAATGTGCCCCTTCTATAGTGAAGTCAGATCAATATGCATCACATCGTAAGGGGTAGACCTGTCTATGCGGACCTGGAGGTGTATGGCCCGGATGGCCACCATACTTCCCTCATAGATGGCTCCGCGAGGGGTGTTCCAGCGCTGAATGTAATTCTGGAGCCAAGCGAAAGCAAGTGGAAAAGGATCTGACTCAAAGAGCATGCACCGGAAGCACTCCAGCTCATGATGGTTGGGCCGCCGCAGCTCGGGGTGGGCCCAAATAGTGCTCCCTAGGATCCGCAGAATGGTGGAGAAGAGAGGACTGGTGATGTTGCTGGTATGTGTGGTGGCAGAGGTTGGCGCCAGTTTTCTTGATAAGTAACGCCACATCACATTGGTGTCATGAATGTGAATGGCGTTGGTGGTGTGGAGGAAGTTGAATGCTACGCTCAACTCCTCAAGGGTGAGGTGGAACTGGTGGTTGGCCATCCGGAAGGTGACTGGGCGATGGGAGGCTGGTGAATCTGGTTTCTGAAGAGTCGCTAAGAACTCCCACGTCAATGTAGGGTAATGGTGCTCAAGAGGCTCAATCAGCCGCTCGGCATCAATCTAGCCAAACGCCTCGACCATCCAAAAGTGCATGCACAACTCGTCGATACTAGGCTAGCGGTACCAGCGGGCATTCTCGGCCCGCTGAGCTAGGTCATCTGCAAACTCACACCTCTCAGCGTCTGCTATCCGTTGGTAATCCATTTCAGGATACTTTGTTTTAGGCATAAACTGCAAAAACAAAGAACCCTTATAAGATAATATCTAATATAATAATAACCCCGTACTTAGTTTTAAACTATCCTAAAAGTAATATCAAATAAGCGTAAGGAAGTTCATATTATCAAACATGCATCAACTCATATAATGAAACAATAAGTGCAACATATATATGAATTATCAAATAAAGCCCAAATTCAAGAAATTTCAAAATAAACAAATATAACTTGATAGATCCCAAATTTTTATGAATTTCTTTGATCATATACAAGAACAAAGTATAAGAATCATATCGATAAATAAAAATCAGCACATCAAATTAATAATTTCCCCAAATATAACCGGTAGAATAACCCTCATTAATCAATTTCAATTACCCGCGCAAACATCAAACCTTAAACATTCAAATCCCAGCTCAATATCAAATCCCAACCAATGTTCTCAACAGTAAATATAGATCTGGAAAATAAAGAGCATAAGGAAATAAATCATACCAGAAGAGTTCCAAAGTGGGATGAAATTCTAAAATATAAAGAAATTAGGGGGGGTGTCTTCGTTTTTTATCAAGAAATCAACAAAGGGGCCGGATTTTAAATTGTCACGGCGCGGGGAGGGGGAACCAGTGGCGGCAGGGTGGTTCTGGGCAGTGGAAGCGGTGGATCCGGGGTCAAGGAGGTCGGATCCGGAGAAGGGGTGCCAGATCTGGGAGGTGAAGGGCTCTGCGAAGATTCTGGGCGACAACGGTGTGCGCGAGAGCGAAGAAGTGGGGCTTCGGACTTGGGTTCGGCATGGCGCTGATGATGCTCGGTGGTCAGGTCCGGTGCTGGGGGCGTCGTCTGATGGCCGGCGGTGGTTCTTTAGCGCGAGCGAGGGCAGGAGGAGCGAGAGGAAGGAGAAGGCGGTTGGGGCTCTGGCAAGGCCTTGACGAGGTCTAGAAAGAGATAGGAGAGAGATGGGTTCCAGGGGGGGTTTATAAAAAAACTGTAAAATAAAACAGACCCTTGACATAATTTTTATTTTTTGAAAAAGAAAACTAACCTGGTACTGTGCTCGACGTCGAGTACGGTCCTTGACGTTGAGTAACCCCCCACTTACTTGCTGAGCTTAGTCAATGTCGAGTAAGTTGCTCGACATCAAGTAGAAAATTCCTTCACATGATCTCGACTAGATTAACTCGACCCAGAGTTAACTACCCTTGAATATAATAGATGTCGACCAAGCGTGGTCGATGTCGAGTAGACCGTTAATTCCGTGTGATTGTCTGCTGATCATGCACATTTAGATAGTGTTAATCTAAGCATTTAGATATGTTTAAGTAGGGTAAAATGCATGAGTTAGAGTAGTTTTCATGTTTTCATTATGTTTCAATTAGAGTCGCAATCTACGAGATTTGTTCATGATTTCAGGTTATTGTAAAGAGATGAAGCTAAGATCGAGCCAATGTTGGAAGATTGGACGAGAATAGAAGAGCACGAGAGTCGGGGAGAGGAGCTAAACATGTAAAGGATTGGAGCTGTCCAAGCTAGCGACGCTGTACTAAAACGAGTCGTTTGAAGGTTATATTTATCGGATCGGGGCATACTTATACTTGTTGGAAAGAGGATTCAAAGACCTACAACTTTCTTGTTTACGTCTTTTCCAAATTCGGCTTTGAAGATGGTGAAATCTGGACGTCAAGATGGCTGCTGAACAGAACTCGGTTTGGGCATCAAAAGAACTCGGCCGAGTACTTTGGTGCACCCGAGTTATGTTGCATTTCCAAGGATGTGGGCGTTACTTTGTTTAATTTCTGAAAGTTAATTATGTTAGTTTGTTTTTGAATTAATTAGGAAGAGGGAACGTCAGCTCTGAAAAGGACATGGGGAGGTCTTGTTTTTAGTTTCAATTGAAAACCACAGATGGAGGTTTTGTACATAGCCATTAGAGACCCATTGTTATTTTTCTTCGATTATGAACAACTAAACTCTTTAGCTCGGGGAAATTAATCGAAGCTTCAGATTTTCTATTTCATTGTGATATTTCTATTTCTAATACTCTTCTTTGAATATTATCAATTCTTTGCGTTGATTGTTTAAGGTTTTCGTGAATTTCCGTTAGTCTGATCAACTGATGCCTTTTCATGATAATCTATAGCTAGATATAGGTAATTTCTGGTTGAATTATCTATATTATTGTGTAGCAAAATATAAATCTCTGAAACTGGTTGATTTAGGGATTTGTATAGAGAATTGATTTGCAATCGATGCAATAACTGATTGTGCGTGTCGATTGTCTTTGTTGATTTCCTTTAAGCTTAATCAATTATTGAATTGAATCTTGATAGTTTCAAGATTGTTTGATAATTAGGGTTTTCATGGTTTGGTTGTCCTGTTAACTAGATTTGATAAGGAATTGGATTAAAAAGACCTAGTCTTTCCGCAACAAAGTATTCCAGAGGAAGTTATCTGTTTGATTTCAATGATCAATGAATAAAACCTGAGTGCTGAAATTGATTGACCTGAGCTATTCTCTCTTACTTATTCATTCAATCTGTTTTATTTTATTGTTTTGCTTTTTACTTAATTAGTCTGAATCATCATAATCCCCCCTCTTTGTTTCTTTAGTTCTTATTTAGCACACTCTGATTTGCATACGAATCATTGACTCTCTGTGGGATCGACCCGTACTTGCCAAACTGCATTAGTTAGGCTTGTCGGATTTATTTGATAGGATTTAAGGCGACTAAAAATCCTCTGTCAAATTTGGCGCCGTTGCCGGGGAGTCAAGTTGTTATTTGTGTGTTTGTCTTTTTGTGTTAATTTAGCTACTACCTTTTGTTGTGAACCTATCTTACGGTTCACAACACATGTGCTACTAACCGTTTAACATGTTGAGATTATCGCAGTTCGAAGGTGAAAACTTTCACCTATATCTCACTAGGTTGCAGAGGTGTGTGGACATCTGCAATGTGCGGGGTTTCCACGATAGTTTGCGAGATATGGTTGTCTGTGTTGTAGAGGGAATGACTGCTGAGACAAAGGCGCGTGCAATATACATGAGCGGCGGAAGTCTAGCAATGTTAGGTTTTGCGGGAATTTGGGATCTTATCTGCTACATGGGTCACCAGGCGTTGCAGGAAGTGTCCTTCGCACTGGAACCTCAACCAATGGAGTACTTCGACGCACCTTTGGAGGATCTATCCAAGGCCTCCTACGAGGAGAATGGGCAATTGTGTCAGCAGATCATTGAACTAGATGAACGAGTGCACCGAATGGTCCAACTGGGGAATGATATTTTAGCATGTGAAGCGAGTGAACTACCGTCTAAATCGGTGGTTAACCCGATAGAGAGCCTCACCAGGAACACCCTAGGGAGTGGCAATGACCTGTTTGTCACACCCGAGGTAAGTTCAGAAAGTCATGAAGATGAAGGTGAGTGTGTGCTTCCTATTCCCCCCTCATTGAGTTCTTCTGAGTCTACTCCGCTACCTCCCCGACCCTTGAGCTATGAGCATGATAATGTTTTGGCGGAGGAGGATGTGTTCGCAGACGATGACAGTTTCTTCAGCGATGAAGAGGAGAGTACACTACTTCCTGACATGGAGTGTCATGAGTCGACGCATGAGATGCCATGTGATTTATTGTCTCCTTCATTTGATGAGATTGTCTCGAGCTCGCCTACCAAGGAACCAAGTCCGGAGCTGATTTCTGTGGCTCGTAAGCAAAGAATTGATATCCTCTGCAATGGTGAGAAGGTCGGTGATTATGTCGATCATTGGGGTCATTATTTTGACATACCGCCAATGGAACTGAATTGGTGGTTCTACATACCCGTGGCGGAGAGTCACGCTCGGGCATATGAGGAGTTGAGGACGTACTTTGACTTCAACTTATTCATATGTAGTGCCCGCCTACCTAGATGGTGTGCACAAGAGTTTGATTTGTTGCTGAGGGCACTGACGATGTCCGAGTGAGTCTTAAATGGATAACCAAAACGTCGAGTCTGTGACGGTAACCAAGGACGCTTCTTGGGAGGCAACCCAATGTGAGTAATTTAGATTTGCATTTTTTCATTTTTTTCGTTTATGTTTTCAATTTCAATTTCATAAAAAAAAATCGTCAAAAATGGGGCCAAAATCAAGATAATTACAGTAGGGTACTCAGGCAAGAAGCTCGGCCGAGTCCCTTGGCCAACCCGAGTGGTGCACAGTTCTTCAAGAAGAACTCGGGTGAAAAAACAATTAACTCGGTGGAGTTATATTTTGTCCCACCCGAGCTATATTGCATATTCTAAAAAAAAAAAAGAAAAAAAAAGGGAAGGAAGAAAGAGGTCGCGTCTCCTGTGCTCACCCGAGTCTTCCCCCGCGAGCCCATCACAGGCCACCACCAGCAGCGCCGGCACGAGCCTCCCTCCGCCCAGCCACTCTTGGGACTCCCTCTCCGTTCCGAGCAGCCACAGTCTCCCTCCCTCTCCAACCCGAGTTCCTTCTTCCTTTTCCCGTCTCATTTCTCTCACAGCCGCCAGGCCGCCTGCAACCATCGTGCCGCCCTCACCCAACCGCGTTCAGCCATCTCCAGCACCTCCACACAGCCACCAGGCCACCACCGACCTCGGCCACCCACGTCGGCCAGTCTCCGATCAGCACCTTCCTCTTCTTTCTCTCCTCCATTGAAGGGGTTATGGTGAGTTTTCAAAATCCCTAAATTCTAGGTTCTTACAAATTTGTTAATTTGTGGAGTTTAGAAGTTGTTTTGATGAGATTAAAGCTTATTTGCATTGACTTTGTTGGTGGATTTAGATTGATTGAGAGGTTTCGGCTTGGATTGAGATTTTTGTGCTTAATTGTGAAATTGTAAATTTTGGAGAATTGAATTTTTGGCATTTGATTGATCTTTCTAACGGATATTAAGCTTAATTTGAGTTGTCTAATTGAGTTTATTGAAGGTAGTATTGATCGATTTATGCTTAATTGCTTGACGATTTGCAATATTTCGAGAGAATGTTGGCTATGCTTGATTGTCATTGGGAGTGGATTGACACCATCGATTATTATTGTAAGTTGTCCTTGTCAGACAACAAATATTTCTTTGTTGGTGTTACCTTGTCTTTGGTTGTAGAGATTAGGTTGTGGTGTATCCTTGAGGCCGAGAAGAGAAATAATGTTGGCTCACCTTACTCGATCTTGTGCTTGAATTCATCACCTCCGCTTGATATGTAGATGACTCCGTAAGTATTATTCTCCTTTTTTATTTTTCACATTGAGGACAATGTGTGAATTAAGTGTGGGGGAGGGAACATTTACATGTTTGCATTTAGATTGCATTGTATATATCTAGATTGCATTGTATATATCTCTTTCTTGTTTTTGCATTTCATGGTTATTTTTCTTAGTCTTGCATATTATAAAAAAAAACCCAGAAAAATCATATAAAAAGGAAAAAATCAGCATGCATGACATTCTAGATTTAGGATCTTTTAGATAACCTCATCTGTACCACTTGTCTTCTTAATCTACCTATAAGTCCCATGATATGCTTGAATTGTTGATCCTCGTCTAGTTTGTTTGATCTATGGGAGCATGAGATAATGGATTGATTGAGCATGTATAACTCAGACATTTTAGGTGCCATTGAAATCCAACAAAAATTTACCTTGTGAGTTATTTTGGCCTTATTAAGACTGTGTTTTATTGATGTCCTTTTTGCTTCTTGTGTGTGATACTCTCCAATGTGACTACCTCTGAGAATTGAGATTGATATCCATGTCAAGGCCGTATATTTTGATTATTACTTGTGATCTTCATATGATTGAGGCAATATTTTATTGGCCATATCTTACTCTGTATCTACCTGTATATACCATCCTCTACTTGAAGCCAAATTTAAGCCTTTTAGCCCATTTTTGTTAGTCCCACCAGATGTCTTTTAGCCGATTTTAGCATTGCCCTATCCGGGAATTAGGGAGAAGATTGGTGAAAATGTGTATTAGTTTGAGCATTTGGAAGTTATGTATGGGGGGTTTGTTCTTTTTGAGCTTCATATGGATGATTATTGTGCTTAACACTTGGGGCCTAAGGAGGATAAAATTCACTTAGGAGTAAAAGTCGAGGAAAAATCATAAAAAGAAAAAAATCAAGAAAAGAAGAAAAATCATTGAAAAATCAAGAGAAAAAAAAGAAGTAACAAAGTGTGAGTTGGTTAACAAGAGTTGTGCTTAAGTTTTTATTTGTGGATGTAGTTAAAGTTTGAATTCTTTTGGTTGAAGAAATATTTGGTTGTGAGTGTTTTTCCGGTTGTAGTTGAGATCTCTTTTTCCCGGATTTTTAGCACCACAAAGCCTAAATATTTCCCTACCTTGATTTTCTTACCGAGCCCCACTACAACCCTTACAAGACCTCATGATGATTATTGCTTGTAATGTCACTCACGGTGGACATTTTGATGTGGATTTAAATTTTCATGGAGCTTAGTTGCCTTGGATTGAGGTTGAGCGGAATTGACTTAGGCTAAACACAAGAGCGATGAGTGAAACACTTTATATACCCGGTGAGGTTGGATTGAAATGTGCCTAAGCCTTTGAGTTGCTCAAATACATGTGATGATGTTGATTATTGCCTTGTGCTTCCTATTTGGTTTGGATTGTGTTTTGACGAGATGAATGCATGAAGAGTGTATTTGTGGGATGTTTGATTGGATTGATTTTGTTTTCTTGAGGACAAGAAAGGTTCAAGTGTGGGGGAGTTTGATCATTCACATTTAGGTAGTGTTAATATAAGCATTGAGATGTGTTTAAGTAGGGTAAAATGCATGAGTTAGAGTAGTTTTTATGTTTTCATTATGTTTCAATTAGAGTCGGAATCTACGAGATTTGTGCATGATTTCAGGTGATTGTAAAGAGATGAAGCTAAGATCGATCCAATGTTGGAAGATTGGACGAGAATAGAAGAGCACAAGAGTCGGGGAGAGGAGCTAAACATGTAAAGGATTGGAGCTGTCCAAGCTGGCGACGCTGTACTAAAACGAGTCGTTTGAAGGTTGTATTTATCGGATCGGGGCATACTTATACGTGTTGGAAAGAGGATTCAAAGACCTACAACTTTTGTGTTTACGACTTTTCCAAATTCGGCCTTGAAGACGGTGAAATCTGGACGTCAAGATGGCTACTGAAGAGAACTCGGTTTGGGCATCAAAATAACTCGGCCGAGTACTTTGGTGCACCCGAGTTATGTTGCATTTCCAAGGATGTGGGCGTTACTTTGTTTAATTTCTGAAAGTTAATTATGTTAGTTTGTTTTTGAATTAATTAGGAAGAGGAAACGTCAGTTCTGAAAAGGACATGGGGAGGTCTTGTTTTTAGTTTCAATTGAAAACCACGGACGGAGGTTTTGTACATAGCCATTAGAGACCCATTGTGATTTTTCTTCGATTATGAACAACTAAACTCTTTAGCCCGGGGAAATTAATCAAAGCTTCAGGTTTTCTATTTCATTGTGAGATTTCTATTCCTAATACTCTTCTTTGAATATTATCAATTCTTTGCGCTGATTGTTTAAGGTTTTCGTGAATTTCCGTTAGTCTGATCAACTGATGCCTTTTCATGATAATCTATAGCTAGATATAGGTAATTTCTGGTTGAATTATCTATATTATTGTGTAGCAAAATATAAATCTCTGAAACTGGTTGATTTAGGGATTTGTATAGAGAATTGATTTGCAATCGATGCAATAACTGGTTGTGCGTGTTGATTGTCTTTGTTGATTTCCTTTAAGCTTAATCGATTATTGAATTGAATCTTGATAGTTTGAAGATTGTTTGATAATTAGGGTTTTCAGGATCTGGTTGTCCTGTTAACTAGATTTGATAAGGAATTGGATTCAAAAGACCTAGTCTTTCCGCAACAAAGTATTCAAGAGAAAGTTATCTGTTTGATTTCAATGATCAATGAATAAAACCTGAGTGCTGAGATTGATTGACCTGAGTTATTCTCTCTTATTTATTCATTCAATCTGTTTTATTTTATTGTTTTGCTTTTTACTTAGTTAGTCTGAATCATCATAATCCCCCCTCTTTGTTTCTTTAGTTCTTATTTAGCACACTCTGATTTGCATACGAATCATTGACTCTCTGTGGGATCGACCCATACTTGCCAAACTACATAAGTTAGGCTAGTCAGATTTATTTGATAGGATTTAAGGTGACTAAAAATCCTTTGTCACCTGCATCTACCAACGAGAAGAGATTATCCATGAACTTCAAGAGAATAAAAGAAAATAAAATTAAAGAAGAAAGGATAGGAAAAGCAGGTTGCCTCCCATAAGTGCTAAGGCTCAAGTCGTTAGCTCGACCAATTTCCTTGTGTAGGCTATGACGAACGTCAGGGTGGCGCGAATCTCTTCCTCCGGGTCTTCTTTGTCATAGTATTTCTTGACCCTGTGGCCATTTACCTTAAAGGTAGTTCCATCATTGCCAAGTAATTCTACTGCTCCATGGGAGTATATGTGGTGAACCACGAAAGGTCCACTCCATCTTATCTCGAGCTTCCCTGGGAACAAACGGAGTCTAGAATTATATAAAAGAACTTTGTCACCTACCTCATATGTCTTTGGAACCAATTTCTTGTCGTGTCATCTTCTGGTGCGCTCCTTGTAGATTTCTACATTTTCATATGCCTTCAGTCTTAACTCCTCTAACTCTTGCAAGTCAATAAAGCGATTCTTACCTGCCCGTCGAGATCCATGTTGAGCTCCTTGAGAGCCCACATCGCCTTATGCTCCTGTTCGACAGGCAAATGGCATGACTTGCCATAAATCAGGGTGTAAGGAGTGGTTCACAACAGTGTTTTATAGGCCGTCCGATTGGCCCATAGATGACCAACCCTTCGTTGAGCGGGAGACTGTGTTCTTCAAGATGGCTTTGATTTGCCGATTAGAGACCTCTACTTGGCCACTAGTTTGGGGATGATAAGGTGTTGACACCCTGTGCGTCACCCCATACTTAGGCAAAAGAGCCTCAAACCCTCTCTCGATGAAATGTGAGCCACCCTCTGAAATAAGAACTCTAGGAACACCAAAGCGAGGAAATATGTTAGTTTTAACAAACTTTGAAACTACCTTTGCATCGTTGGTCCTAGTTCCTACAGCCTCAACCCATTTAGAGACATAGTCGACCGCCACAAGGATGTATTTGTAAGGGCCTGAAGCAGGGAATGGTCCCATAAAGCCTATGCCCCAAACATCAAAAAGCTCAACCTCTAGGATCCCTGTGAGTGGTGTCTCATTTTTCCAAGTAATGTTGCCCGCTCGTTGGCACTCATCGCATGAAGTGACATAAGCCTGCACATCCCTGAAAAGTTTAGGCCAATAAAAACCACATTGAAGTACCTATGATGCAGTTTTAAAGCCTTTTGCATGTCCGTTTGTAGGGAGAGTGTGGCAATGGCGAATCACACTTTCTACTTCCTCCCCTGGGATACAACATCTGAAGATATGGTCCTTTCCTTGATTGAACAAGTAAGGTTCATCCCAATAGTATTGCTTGACGTCGTGGAGGAACTTCTTCTTTGCCGATGAAGATAGGCTTGATGGAATCTCGTTTTCTACAAGGTAGTTAGCGAAATCCGCATACCAAGGTACCTTTGATCCCTTTATAGCATATATATCATGAATAGGTCTAGTAGGAGGGGTAAAGAAGAAGTCCTCACCGGAATTCGTGCGAAAAATCTCACCCAAAAGCTTACCAGAAAGTGGTCGACGTCGAGGAGACGTACTCGACATCGAGTAGAAATCGGCTCCTCTTGGTTCTGTATTCGACTTCGGGTGGCATATCGAGGAGTCCTTAGTCGACGTCGAGTAAATAGTACCCGGCGTCGAGTAACCCTACAGTTCAAAACCATGCAAAGAAGTATGCTTACCTGCTGTACTCGATGTCGAGGAAGCGTGGTCGACGCCGAGTAAGGCTTTCTCTGTTCGCATTAGGTCCTCGACGGGGCGAGAGTCATTGATGGGTGTGGTGTCTTGGGCTTCCTCTAGCATGTTCTTGGGGAGCCTGGATAGGTGATCGGCGACAGAGTTTTCCGTGCCCTTCTTGTCCTTGAGTTCGACACATCGAATTCTTTGAGTAGGAGCACCCATCGTAAGAGCCTTGGTTTAGCAACCTTCTTTGTCATTAAATATCTAAGAGCAGCATGGTCAGTATGGACAATAACTTTAAACCCAACAAGATAAGAACGAAATTTTTCAAAAACAAAGACAACAACCAAAAATTCCTTCTCTGTTGTGGTTTACTTGGCCTGAACCACATCGAGAGTCTTGCTTGCATAGTATATGGCATGAAGTTTCTTGTCATTTTGCTTCCCTAGAACTGCTCCGACGGAGTAATCACTAGCATCACACATGATTTCAAAAGGTAATGAGTAATGACCAATCCGGCGATTGAATGATTGGAGCAGAGTTAGGGACTTCTTTTAACCTGTTGAAGGCTTCAAGACATTTTCTAGAAAATTCAAACTTAACATCTTTCATGAGAAGGTTAGTTAATGATTAATGGGTTGGAAATTTTAGAGAAATCTTGAATAAACCTCCTATAAAAACCTGCATGACCAAGGAAACTCCTTATCTCTTTGATTGATGATGGTGGGGGCAATTTCTCCATTAGCTCTATCTTGGCCCTGTCCACCTCAATACCTTTCTTAGACACCTTGTGGCCTAGCACGATTCCTTCCTTTACCATAAAGTAGCACTTTTCCCAGTTGAGAACCAAATTTGTCTCTTCGCAACGCTTGAGTAACCTGCGCAGGTTAGAAAGACAAATATCGAAAGAAGTGCCATAAACAGAGAAATCATCCATAAATATCTCCACAATGTCTTCTATCATGTCGGAGAAGATTTTCATCATACACCATTGGTAGGTGGCAGGGGCATTGCAATGTCCAAAAGGCATCCTCCTATATGCAAAAGTTCCATAGGGACAACTGAAGGTGGTCTTTTTTTGATCCTCAAGATGAATAGGGACCTGCCAAAAACTAGAATATCCATCCATGTAACAAAAGTAATCATGTTCAGCTAATCTCTCGAGTACCTAGTCAATGAAGGGGAGCGGGAAATAATCCTTCCTGGTGGTGGTGTTAAGCTTTCTGTAATCTATGCACATCCGCTAGCTCGTAGTGGTTTGTTTAGGGACAAGCTCTCCCTTTTCATTCTCCTCAACGGTCATTCCACCCTTCTTAGGAACGATATGAACTGGAATCACCCACTTGCTGCTGGAGATTGGATAGATGATTCCTGCATTCAGCATGCGCATGATCTCCTTCTTCACCACCTCCTTCATGTTGGGGTTAAGATTCCTTTGATGATCAATTGTTATCCTGTTATCATCTTCCAAAAGAATTCTATGCATACAAGTAACGGGTGATCGAAATACCTTTTATGTCCTCTAAGGAATATCCAAGGGCCTTCTTGTGATTGCGGAGGACTTCCAATAGCTTGGCTACCTCCTGTGTAGTTAATGAAGCACTGATAATCACTGGAAAAGTAGAGTCAGGGCCAAGGAATTAATACCTAAGGGTGTCAGGCAAGATGGGCTCTACTTCCTCTGTCTTCATGATCTCCCCTAGGTAATCCGTCTCAATCCTCATGACAGAAGCATCCAAATCAGCTACAGGAGTTGTTATCGACCAATCATAAATCGATGATGACGCTGACTCGGACACAAGGTTGTACAACTGCAAAGAACTAGTCGAAATCGATTTAGGGTGGTCGACATCAAGTAACAAATCAGAACTCACCTGGGTTGCAGAGTTGGTCGACATCGATTAACCCTGCTCGACGTCGAGTAGAACATATGTGATCGAGTTGCTGTTCTCGACCTCGGGTGCACTTGCAGGGGAAAAAGTAGTCGACGTTGAGTGTGACTGCTTTACGTCGAAGAGATTTCGAGGACTTACGTGCTTTGGAGAGGTGGTCGAGTTCGGGTAAGTTTCCTCGACGTCGAGTAGACTGGTCGACGTCGTCTTGGTCTGCTCGACTTCGAGTGGATCGTTCAGCTCCGTCGATAATGCGTCGTCAAAGAACTCTTCCTCGCTTGACTCTACAGCAACCAGTTCCTTCTCCATCGTGGATTCCTCCTTTACCATGGTCTCTTCTCGTGTCAAAACCCTACCTGCATCCTCATCGCAAGAGATAACATTGAATTTAGAGTAAATAGCTTCGATTTCCAATACCTCGTCCGTGTCAGGATTGAAAAAGTATTCAATAATCTCATCCCCAACGGTGAAGGTGAGAAGTCCCCTTTTCATGCTAATGTTGGCGTCTGCAGTTGCTAGGAATGGTCTCCCTAGAATGAAAGGGCAAGCTGGATCCTCCGTCATTTCTATTACAAGAAAATATGTAGGGACAAAGAATTTACCAACCTTAACGGGAACATCATCAACAATACATGTGGGGATCACCACCGTGTTGTTTGTCATGTAGAGCTTGGCATCCATATGTTCCAGGGCGCCTATCTTTACCTTTGACCAGATGGATAGGGGCATGATGCTCACACTTGCTCCTAAGTCACACAGTGCCTTGAAGCGATATTGGCCAAGTCTAACAATGATAGCTCACTTACCTGGGTCAGGTCGCTTCTCAGGGAAATCCATCTTCTTACATTCGTTGGCAATCTCAGTCATTGATCGCTTGTTGCTATGAATCTCCTTGAGGAACTTGACGTAGGCAGGTATCTTGTGAAGTGCTTCTGTAAAAGGAATAGTAACATTTAGATTTTGGAGCAATTTCACAAAACACTTAAACTTACCATCAGTTGGATCTTTCTAGGCCTTTGAAGGAAAATGGAGCGTCTTCTTAGGTTTCGGAGCCAGAACAACTTTTGGAGGTGATGAAGACTCCTCGACATCGACTGGAATTTCCTCGACTTCGACCACTAGAGTCGACTTCGAGATCGATTGTTGTGCAAAAGAATCCTGGTTGCGCGAGTACTCGACGTCGAGTAAGGAGTGGTCGACATCGACCACTGTTTGGTCGACATTGAGTAACTATTGGTCGTTGTCGAGTACAATTTTGTGTTTTTTCTTCTCCGTTGTCTGGCTCATGTAATTTTTGACCACTCCTTAGTTGTATATCAGCAATATATCCGGTTTACCCCTAGGGATTTGGATTTGTATGCCCAGGGAGTTGCCCGGTCGGTCATGGAATCTGTGTCGCGAGTTGACCCATTCGGGTCTCCATGTTCTTCTTCCAGATGTCTATTTCTCCAAATCTTGTATTGATGTTTTGGAGTTGATTTTTGATGGCGCCATTGGCTTGCTTGCTTTTCTCTTGATTCCGTCGTATCTCGTGAAGGATGAGTTGTAGATCATCTTTTAGCTGGTCCCTTTCTGGATGTCTTGGAGCACGATATGATGGGGGGTTCCTAGGGGAACCTTGGTTCCGTTGTGGTTGATAGAACATTTGGTCCCCCCATATAGCGATTGGGACCCCCTGTGTAGGCTACTTCCGCATGCATATCTACGAGGTGGACTTGCTCTATATGCGGGTACTCAGGGGTGGGGTGCCGTTGTGATCCACATTCAATGCAAGGTTGGTTGACGAAGAGATATTTGACTTGCTTGAGTAGCTTCCAATTTTGATCCTTGTAGTATTGCTCCTTGACATCTGGATCAATCTCCTTAGATGGGTCATAGAGGGGCATGGATGGGGGTGGCCTTGCATAGTTGTTGCTATTTTAGTCGTAATTTGCAAGAGCCCCATAGGTGTTGTCGAAGTTTGTGAGCGTTTCGATAGTAGCACATGCCTATGCTGGTGTCTGTGTAATTTACTCATATTGTGTGTATTGATTGATTCTTTCCTTGGCGGCCAGATCAAGAGAATTATAGAAAATCTCCTGAATGACGTATGGTAGCTGCCCATGAGTGGGGCAGGATCGCAGCAAATCCTTGTACCGATCCCATGCTCGTGTCAACGGCTCACAGGATTTTGTTTGAAAGGAGTAATCTTCTGTCTGAGGAGTGATGTCTTGGCGGGAGGAAAGAATTTGTTGAGGAACGCATTCCTAACCTCTGCCCATGTTGTGAGGGATCGCGCCGGGAGACTTTCAAGCCACTTCAATGCTAGACCTGCAAGAGACCAAAGAAAAGCTTTCATTTTTATGTATTCAAGAGTAGTGCGTTCATCAAGAGTTTGGCACATATCAGAAAAAGTAGTAATATGTTCGAGAGGGCATTCATTAAATCATCCTTGAAAAGCATTATTTTTAATTTCAATAAGGAAGGCAGTGCGAATTTCAAAGTTATTAGGAGGGACTAGAATAACCGATTCAAGCACGACAAGAGTAGGTGCATGTAATCTTCAGCAGTGGTAGGGTATTGAGCAAGCTCAACCTATGCCTGCCTCCGCAGTTCAGCTTCATGCTCAGTGCGTGCTCTCTCAGCGGTGAGAGCAGCATTGTTGGCTGCTAGTTCCCTTTGAAGCCTCTCAATCATCTCAGCTTGTGTTTCTGCATTCGCCAATATTTACTTTAATCTAGAGTGGATGCAAAGAAGGCGTTCCAGATAGTCTAATGCATCAAACTCAGGTGGTTCATCAGAACGGCGCATACACCTGTAAAAAAAACTTAAAAGGAAAATGTGAAATCTATCTACCTAAGGCGCGAATGATTGCTTCCCCGGGAACGACGCCAATTTGTTGACAGATGAAATCGAGATTAGAAATAAAATGTAAATAAAATAGGCAAACCAATTCCGTTTCGAGCAATTAATGTTCAAAACTCCCTCCCGTTGTAGGAGTAGGAAGTCAGGTTCGATCCTGGAGGAAGCTGGTCAGCGGATCTCAGGTAACGGAAGAATATCACGGACAAAGTTACTCGACCTGGATTCCAGGATTACTCGACCTCGACCAAGGGTGGTCGGCAGGGGCCGGGCAAGTCAAATCCGAGCAGAAGGCGTCGCTAGTGGTGGTCGATCTCGAGGAATCTCGTCGACGCCGAGGAAATTGGTCGATGTCGAGTAAAACTTGCTGAAGTCGAGGATCTGCAGAGACAAAGAAGAGTAGTGATCTCAAGAGAAAACCCTAGATCAAAAGTCAGTGGTCGACGTCGACCAAATTTGGTCGATGTCAAGGAGAAAAACAGAAAGTAGCTTTTTGCGTCGGTGAAAGAAGGCCGAAGAATTCAAGGTCGGGGTTTGCAACGAAGAGTGGACAGAAAATAACCAGTTTTGTAGATTTTAGATTTTAAACAATTAAACAAAAAATTCCAAGATCGGGGTTTGCAACGACAATAACCATGAAAGCGGAATCATAAATCACAAAAGATGACAACTTTATCAAGAAAGGACTAAGATTTCACCAAATCCGACAAGTAGGAATATAAACCTTTCGATGGATAATCTTAATTATGTTTATTCCTTTTTCATAATTCGAATTTATAATCTTTCAAATAGAAACCCTAATTACTACCTAAGTTTCACAACATGAGTTCTTTAATTTCTCAATAAAAGATGAAGCATAAAGAATAGAATGAATAAGATATAGTACTTTCTTTTGCAATTTACTAATCCACCAACATAGCTATCGTTGAGTTCACCCCAACCCTAGAAGTAGGTGGACTACTCACGCCTCATCATAGAAATCGACATCATTGATGTAAAAGAAACTTGCATTAACTATATTCAAAGTCTTTACAATCCCGACACTCACACTTTCGTAGAATGTCAAAACCCTAAAACCTTTGAACTCCTAAACTATGTGTGGAATAACTTTCTCTAGAATTGAATGAATTAAAACTAGCCCCATGGGCTTTATTTATAGACTTTAATCCTTCCTAGTCAAGGCAAGAAAATTCTATCTATTTCTAAAGATAAAACTTAACTAAAATAAAACATTAATCTAAAAGGTAAATATCTAAATATCTTTAAGTCGTGAATAATCTTCTTTCCATGGATAGATCTTGATAGACATCAGCTAGAATCGGTCTTCCTTCGTGCCCAAGTGATCAGCTCGTCCTCGGACTGGCCCAATGGACTCGCGGCCAAAAAAAAATGTGGTCGACATCGACCAATTTTGGTCGACATCGAGTAAATTCATCGATCTCGGCTTCTCTTCGTCATCTTGAGCAGACTTCTCTCTTCTCGAACTCGGGAAAGGTTTTGGTTTGGTCGATGTCGAGTAAGTTGCTCGACATCGAGTAGAGTCGAGCTCGGGTTGTCATCATCTTTCATCCTTGACCATTTTTGCTCCCATTTGTAGTCGATGTCGAGGAAGCTTGGTCGACGTCGAGTAAATTTCATCGTTCGTCCTCTCCTTTTGGTTTCGTCCCGAAATAGCTCCAAATTCTGCAAAATTCAACCAAAACTGGTGTAGACCTCTATTTTTGACAAATAAGCTTATACTACACACATTTAACATATTCTCAGCCCGAAATATGCAGAGTACTTAGAATAAGGAGCTGAAATGTGCTTAAAAACATGGTTACTTTAGTGGACATCACCCTCCTCGACCCGAATTGGCAGACGGCTATGCTCGATGAATTCAGGGCTCTTACAAGGAATGGCACATGGGTTCTTGTTCCTTGCCCCCCTGGGGCGAACGCCATTCGCTGCATGTGGCTCTTCAGACACAAGTTCCGTTCTGATGGAACGTTACAAAGCTCGTCTTGTGGTTAATGATCGAGCTCAGCGGGCCGGTATTGATTGCGATCAGACATTCAGCCAGGTGGTCAAGCCTTCCCCTATCCGTGTGTTGCTGAGCTTAGCTTTATCGTGACGTTGGCCTATTCATTAGTTGGAGGTCAAGCAAACCTCCAGGGTTCCTTTATATGATTCAGCCGCCAGGGTTCGTTGATTCCGATCATCCTAATCACGCATGTCTCTTGAAGTGCTCTCTATATGGTCCAAAACAAGCCCCTCGAGTGTGGTTCCAATGCTTTGCATCTCATCTGCTCTGCTTGGGTTTTGTTGGTAGCCGCTGCGATTCGTCTCTCTTTATCTATCGCAGAGGCACAGACATGGCTTTTCTTTTACTTTATGTCGTTAACATCATTTTCACCGCATCCTCTGATGCACTTCAGACCTCTATCATTTCCCAGTTGAGCTCTGAGTTCTCCATATCTGATCTTGGGCCGTTGACTTATTTCTTGGGGGTCTTAATGCAGTGTCATGCATCTGGGTTGTTTCTTTCTCAAAGTAAGTATACTGCAGAAATTGTCGCTCATGCCAAGATGAGCAATTGCAAGCTTATCTCCACCCCTATCGATTCCTCTAATAAGCTCAGTGCAAACTCTGGTCCCTTGTTCGATGATCCTACATTGTATCTGATGTAACACACCCTTATGTAAACGAGAGAATGTTCCAGCGCCAGTGGTTACTCGGAATTTAAGGTCTTTGAATTGTAAACACTTTAGGCTTATAGGGACATGCTACCATTCTCCCATAAACAAGATGATAACTAAAGAAAATACAAATAGCGGAATACATAAAATAAATCATGCTTTTATTAAACTCATGATTCAAATTACAATATTTGATACATCAAAATATTACAGTGGAAGACTTTTTAAAAAATAAACATTTAACATTTATACAATATTTTCTAAGAAATTTAGATATTCAAATCTTGATACTAAAATGTCTTCTTGTTAGTTCGCGAGAACTAGCAAGTGACGGCTCAAAAACTGGGACTACTTTGGACTCAAATTCAAAGACAATAATAAGGTATGAATTGAATCCAAATGTGATTATTAGAGTATTTTAGGTGGGCTAATATTTGATGACCCGACTTCTATGACACAGATAACCCTGAAGGGTTGAATAAGAAAGTGATGTAGGTGAAAGGGACCTTAGGAACCATACCCCGATTACGGATGGAATATGATATAGGTTTAGAAATGCGTTTGTGATAACCATGAAAACATTTTTCTTATTAAGTTCGGACTAGATATCGGATTATGAGGTACTCCGTTTGGCCCAAATCCGTCCTGCTAGTAGCTACCCAGATGATAGGGAGAGCCTCCTATTAGGAGTGAGAAGAGGGTTGACTTCGTGTCCCCCGACATCAAGTCTAAACAAAAAAACTTTGGCCAAATGAATAATATTATTCACTCACTATCTCACATTTCATAGCTTATATATAGATATATCTTAACACATCACACGAATATCATATATTACTTGCTCACTTTTATTTTATCGATCATTAACTATATTATATCGGCCGAGTCTGGATAAGACATCCGACTTACCTACGATTCCGTAGTCAGATTTCATCTCGAATATTGTATCTCGAGAATGTTAGTTTCATGAAACTGTTTTGATTTAAGACTCAACATGGTCTTAACCCATTCAATCCAAACTCAACTCAGTAGTTAACAAAAAGTTGAGATACGGCCCAATTCCCATTGGGTTGGACCCCGTATCTTCATTGATATGCACACTGTATTTTATTTTACCATAATTCAATTGAATTTCACACTCACACATATCATCACATATTAAATAGTGATTAATAGCAATTTGTCAAACTAGGTGATCACAAAAAATAAAATAATCCATCTTAATAAAAATAAAATGGATGCCAACATCATATAATATGCACAGATGCATCAAAATGATAGTATGCTCCATACCTACTTATTTTGCATGAAAGGATGAAGGATAAATCATGCATTTTATAAATTACACAATTATATATCAAGTCCAAAATAACGAATGAATAAATTATTTTATAATAAGACCGAATAATAAGATTACCCAATTATATATCAAGTCCAAAATAACGAATGAATAAATTACACAAAGCAAGTGATTTGTAATTTATTTTGATCGATTTGGCATGCATGTCAATGCAAGAAAACAAAAAGACATGAAGGCACACAGATGAGCATAAAAGGCTCAGAATATCACATGCCTTTTTCGTCTTGTTTGATTTCGATACCAACTATGAACTTCAAAGACTTGATGAAGGAGTTGAATAAATTTGCAGCGGATTTACACACATAAATTAAGAGGACGAAAAAGAATTTACTAATTGGTATTTTATACACATATTGACTTATAACTTTTAAGAATGAACGCGGTAAAAATACGTTCTAACACCCTGGGATAATTTTTATAATTTTAGAAACTGAAATAGGGCATAAATTATTGGAATAGAAAATATAGGGAGGTTTTACGTAATTCCACATCTTTCTCCTTCCTCCCGTCTCTTGCACAATCGACTACAAGCTCCTCACCTATGGATACTGGTGGCGCGGCGGTGTAGCTAGGCGACGACACGGTGGCTCCGAGAGATTGTGGAGGTGGCTCTGGCACTGAATGGTGGTAGTTGTTGTGAGCCTAATTCGTCCTGTTTTACATACACTTTTATATCGATTTCTGGATACATTTCATACATTTAGGTTAGAATAATACAGAATATGTGTAGTATATGTTTATTTGCCAATTATGGAGGTCTACACAAGTTTTTTTTATATTTCCCAGAATTCGGACGCACTTTGAAGTTTAAAGAAAAGTCATGAAGAAGCTAAGGATGGTGCAGCTGGAGAAAAGCCCTTTTTACTCGACATTTGCTCTACAGGACGAGATCGAGCACGAGCTCAGGATAGGACCACTCGAGTTGAAGAATTCCACTCGACGTCGAGGAACTTGGTCGACGTATAGGAGATTCCAGAAGTTGTCCGAGTCGAGATCGAGAAGAAATACGAGCATTGTGGTTACTTGCAAACCATGATTCGAGATATTCTATCAAGAGACATAAAGTTCAATCAAGAGAAGGAAGATCTATCCACATTAGCTTTATTTCCTTTTAGATATAATTATTTTATTTCCAAATTTAATCTTAGATAGATAAATTTGGATATAGATAGATATTTCATTCCTAGATTAGCTAGGGAAGGAATACTATAAATAAGGCATTAGGGGGCTAAATTTTATTTAATTCAATCATCCAAGGTATAAGGCAATAGAGAGAGATATCAAGTAGGAGAGAGAGAGAGAGAGAGAGAGAGAGAGAGAGAGCAAGGCCTAGTGGAGTTGGAGTTGTTGAGAGACGATTTGGCTACGATTGGTTGTAAGCTTTCTTTTAGTTTGTTGAATGCAATTTAGTTCCCTTTTATTATTAATGTGCTCCTTGATGATAAAGAGAGAGTAGTCACCCAACTTCTAGGGTCAGGGTGAGCCCGACGGTAGCCATGTAAGGTGATGCGGTAAAGGTACAATATTTTGATGCTATTTCGTCTTCTATCCCTATGAGCATGATTCTTTTGCAAAAGTTGAAGGTGATCCTTGTCTGTGTTATTGAAGCGAAAGTGATCTTAATGCAACTTGGATTAATTATGTGAAAAAAGGTTAGTAACAATTAATGTTTATGCGAAAGCCTCTATCTTCCTATTTGTTAATAACGAATGTTATTTGATGAAAAGCTTGATCTCTTATGTCTTTATGTGTTATTTTACATGGTTATCATTGTTGTGTTGAAACCCTGATCTTGGAAGTCTTTAGTTCATTGATTTATTTTCCCAAATTTTCGTGTTTACATTTGTTTCCATTCGAAAAGGTGAGATTTTTAGTTTCTGTGTTACTCGAGATCGACGGGTTTTGGTCGACGTCGAGGAAGTTGGTCGACGTCGAGTTGTTTTGTCGAGATCGACTAGTCTGTTTTTTTGGTTTTGGTTTTCTGTTGCTTTTTGCTTTCTGTTTTAGTCGACAGGGTGGTCGACGTCGAGTACCCTACTCGAAGTCGAGGACTCTTCTGGTCGAAATTCTGCTGAGATCTGGAACTGAATTAGGCGGGCGTTGACACGCTTCCTCATGGATCGATCCTGACTACCTTCTACTACAACGGGAGGAAGTCTTGTATTATTTGCTGAGACAGGGAGTCAGTTTGTGATGTCTCCAAAGTAGCCATGTCTTAATGCATATTTTAGTTCTATATTCTTTACATTTTGCATATTTCGGGTTGGGAATATGTCAAATTTATGTAGTTTATGCTTATTTGTCAGAAATGGAGATCTACATAAGTTTCTGTTTAATATCGCAAGATATGAAACCATTTCGAAAGAAAACCAAGAAGAGAGAACTGGAGCTCAAAGCTACTCGACATCGACAAGCCTTAGTCGATCTCGACAAGCCATGTCTAGACACCATCCAGGATCGAGGAGGATCATGTCGAGAAGCCGAAGATGAACAACCCGGCTCTAGCAACCTACTCGAGATCGAGTACCATTACTCGATGTCGACAAAGTTGCACAAACACCCAGGAGTCGAGAAAGCCACCCAAGGATGCCGAGGAGAGATCGACCAACCATGCTCGGACATCCTTACTCGATGTCGACAAGAGGTACTCGAGGTCGATAAAGCCGAGGAGCCATGACCGAGCACATCGAGAAGACTTGCCCGACCAGCCAAGCCAGACCTAGTCGACGAGCCTCTCTACTCGATGTCGACAAGGGGTCCTCGAGATCGACGAACGCCAGGAGTCATGTCCGAGCCTGTCGAGAACCACCTAGCCGAGACGACGAGCCAAGCCCAGCCGACAACAATCCTACTCGAGATCGACAAGATCCTTGTCGAGATCGACAAGATCCTTGTCGAGATCGACGACGATTCCTGAAGCCGTGTGACGCGTCGACGCAATTCTACTTGGATTGGGATTCCTTGGGCTCGAAGTTTGCCGATTCTATCCGATCTATCAAGATACATCATGGAAGAGAGAGATTTATCCACTTGAGACACTTTAGATATTATTTCCCTTTTAGATTTAATTTCTCTATTGCTTTTATTTATCTTTAATGCTTTTAGATATAGTTTTAGATATAGATAAAGATTTCTATCCTTGAGTAGCAAGGTTTAGAAGCCTATCAATAAAGCTCATGGGGCTGATTTCTAGTCATTCAATTCCAGAGAAAAGTATGTAGGAGAAGTAGAGAGAGAGAGTGAGCGGCCGATTGGAGTTGTGAAGCGAGAGCGGAATTGGCTTCAAGCGGTTGTAAACTTTGGTTTATTTTAATGCAATTAGTTTTCTTTCAATCGATGATGTCTGAGTTTGCGATGAAACGCGAGTAGTCCACCCACTTTTAGGGTTGGGGCGAGCCCGACGATAGCCATGCGCTTGAGTTAAAGATCTGACTTTTATCATGTTTTAAGCATCTACTACTTGTTTATGTGTTTATTACCCATCTAATGGAGATCCATGCTAACAACTTGGATTGTAAACATAAAATCAGTAGAGAAAATTAGGGTTTCTTGAAAGAGTTGTCTAATTGTTGGAAAAGGCGAAAGCTTGTCCTTTGATGCAATTCGCATGATTATCTGTTTATCTCTGCCTTATGCATGCTTGGTTATCGTTGTTGCAAACCCCAATCTTGGAAGCCTTTTACATTAAGTTTAGTTCGAAATCCCAAGGCAATTGTTTTTACTTTCTTTTGTTTCGTTTTAGTTTCCGTCTCCTTGATATCGAATAGCACTCGTCGATATCGAGTACTGATTCTCGATCTAGCATCGTTGTAGCTTCTGTGTGCAGGTACTCGACAAAGCCCAACTCGACGTCGACGAAGCCTACTCGATATCGAGTAGCCTCTAGTCGAGATCGATGAGACCCAGTGCCTGTGTTTGCTATTCTGCTCGACTGGTCCGATCTTCTGTCGACTAACTCTAGTCGAGATCGATGAGACCCAGTGCCTGTGTTTGCTATTCTGCTCGACTGGTCCGATCTTCTGTCGACTAACTCTAGTCGAGATCGAGGACATCCGTGGTCGACTTCCGTGAGATTTCTCCGCTGCCTAGGATCCGCTGACACGCTTCCTCGTGGATCGATCCTGACTTCCTACTGCTGCATCAGGAGGAGGTCTTGTAATTATTTGCAAAGGACGGAATCCGGTTTGCTGTGATTTATTTATATTTTATTTGCATACTCGATTTCCTCCGATAACAAATTGGCGCCGTTGTCGGGGAAGCTATCATTCGCGCCTTAGGTAGTTAAATCTCACATCTGCTTTGAGTTACTATACAGGTGTATGCGCCGTTCTGGTCTACCACCTGAGTTTGACAGCTTAGACGAACCTGAGCGTTACCTACACATCCACTCTAAACTCAAAAGGATCATGGCCGCCGTTGAAACACAAGAACAGCTGATCGCAAGGCTTACAAGGGAGCTAGCTGCAAAGGATACTACTATCGCCAATGAAAGGGCAGCGAGGGAACAAGAAGCTGAGCGCACAAGGCAAGCAGAAGCTGAGCTTGCCCAATATCCAACTACTGTAGAGGATTATATGCATCCAACTCTCGTCGTGCCTGAATCGGCGATTCTAATCCCTGATAACTCTTTTGAAATTCGCACTCAGTTTCTTATAGAGCTTAAGAATAATGCTTTTTATGGCAAATTTAATGAGTGTCCTCTTGAACATATTACAAATTTTTCTGACATGTGCCGTACTCTTGCTGAAGGTACAACTCTGGAATATGTCAAGATGAAAGCTTTCCGCTGGTCTCTCGCTGGGCCTGCACTGAGTGGCTTGAAGGGCTGAAACCAAGATCACTCACCACATGGGCCCAAGTAGAGCAAGAGTTTCTAAATAAATTATTCACACCTGCCAAGACAACACTTCCCCGCCAGAAAATCACCGCCTTCAAACAGAAGCAAGGGGAACCGCTGGCAAAGGCATGGGAACGCTACAAAGAACTGCTGCGATCTTGCCCTGCTCATGAACAGCCACCTTACGTCATTCAGGAGATCTTCTTCAACTCTCTTGATCAAGTCACTAAGAACAGAATCAACCATTATACTCCCTATGAGTATCTGACGATGCCGCCAATTGGCGCCTGGGGTGTGCTGGACAAGCTCACCAATTATGACGACAAATATGGGTCTACTGCAAACTATAAGGAGAACTCCTACGCTAGGCCAGCACTATCTATGCCACTCTATGAGCCAGCAAAGGAGATCGACCCAGATGTCAGAGAGCAATTCTACAGAGTCCAAAATCGCAAGCTCCTCAAGCAAGTCAAATATCTATTTTTCAATCAGCCTTGCATCGAATGCGGATCACAGAGGCACACCACTACTGAGTGCCCATGAGCAAGTCGGAATGGCAGAGACACATGAAGAGGCAGCCTACGCTGGGGGTCCCAATCGCTAAATGGGAGACCAACGGTCCTATCAACCACAGTGGAACCAAGGTCCTCCTAGGAATCCCCCACCCTACAGAGCTCCAGGACATCCAGAAAGGGATAAAAAAAAGGACGATCTGCAGCTGATCCTTGATGAGATGCGCCGAAATCATGCACAGAACCTGTAGGCTACCAACACCATCAAAAATCAGCTCCAGAATTTCAACACAAAATTTAGGGAACTGGATATCTGGAAAAGAGGAATAGAGACCCAGATGGGTCAAATCTCTGCATAGATCCCACGACCGTCCGGATAGCTCCCTGGGCAAACAGAACCAAATCCTAAGGGGAAGACCGGACACGTCGCAGCTATCAAACTCAGGAGTGGGCGTCAATTACACGAGCCAGAGGTCGGGAAACAGCGAAGCAAGACAGAGTAGCAACTTGAGGCAGAGCAAAGCCTACTCGATCTCGAGGAGACCGTACTCGACCTAGACAAGAAGCTACTCGACCAAGACCAGATGCTGAGCTCGGACTCTGCTGCGCAGACCAGCAACTCCAGGTCGACCACCCAACTCGATGTCGAGGAGCCCGTGGTCGAGATCGAGGAGCAGAATCTGGCCGACGTCGACGACTCTGCAACACCTCCGACCGCTGATTTGGCTCCGAAATAGAAAAAGCCACTGCCTTTCCCTTCAAAAGCACAGAAAGATCCCACTGCAGGTAGGTTTACCAGATTTGTTAATATGCTGCAAGAACTGAATGTTTCTATTCCTTTTACAGAAGCCCTGCAAGAGATGCCTGGATATGTCAAGTTTCTGAAGGAAATCCTGAGCAAGAAGCGATCCATCTCAGAGATCGCAGGCGAATGCAAAGTACTCCACTTTCCTGAAAAGAGACCTGACCCTGGTAAGTTTTCTGTTACTGTGGGTTTTGGACAATATAAATATGAGTCTCTATGTGATTTAGGAGCAAGTGTGAGCATCATGCCTCTATCAATCCGGCGAAATGTCAAAATAGGATGCATAGAACCTGTGGATGCCAAGCTATACATGGCAAACTATACAGTAGTCATCCCTACAGGTATAGTTGAGAATGTCCCTGTCCAGGTTGGTAAATTCTTTGTTCTAGCAGATTTCCTTATCATTGATTGTGTTAGAGATCCTACTAGCCCTATTATTCTTGGTAGACCATTCTTAGCTACTTCAGATGCCAGAATTGGTGTTAAGAATCGCTCGCTCACCTTTACCATAGGCGATAAGGTTTTAGATTTCTCTTTTGGCCCAGCAAAAGAGGATATTTCCTGGTTGGAGGTGAAAAGCATCAGCAACCACGGGACCAAGCAAACAGCGGAGGAAGGTGCCAACAATGTACTCGAGATCGACCAAGCCAACTCGATCTCGACAAGGCTTCTACTCGATCTCTACAAGCCCTTGTCGATATCGAAAACCTCTACTGAGCCACTGACTTGCCAAGAGCCTAAGTATGGGGTCTGATAGGGTTTATTTTAGTCATATAATTGCATATTATATTAGGTTATTTTCATGCATATTTTACTTATTTTATAGTTAATTTGTATTATTTACTTTTCGGAGTCTACACAAGTGTTTATATATATTTTAGGTATTTTGGACTGGATCGTATGAATTTGGAGGTCGATAATAATATATGGGATTATTGTGCAAACTAAAAGCATGATGGCCGGACTGGTGGAGCTGATCGTTGGGCATGTTTACTCTCGTTTGGGCCGAGATACTATTGATGAATGGGCTGATGGATTCATACAGAGTACGGAGGAGATGTAGCACCAGACTTGCACAATTCTTTCATCAAGTGCGTACTACTGGATTTACCGTTGAGTGGACTTTACCATGTATTTAGATTAGTTAGATAGACTTTTATATATTAATATTATTATATATAGATTAGATAGTTAGATTAGGATATTAGTTAGATTAGGATATTAGTTCTTTACATTTACTATATATATGCCATACGGCAAAACACGGAAGGTGTGTAGACAGTAACACCGTAGTCGACTTTAGCTCTAAACCCTAATTATTTTTGTCTTATTTTTATGGAGATCTAAACTCTTCCGTTTCGTCTATGGATTGAAGCTTTGATTTGATAAAGTTGTGAGATTTCTATTCTTGTTCTATTCCTATTGATTCGTATTGATTCTTTTGCGAATATTGTTGATTTCTTCTAGTACGCGCAACTAGTTGAGATTATTGCTAGGATTTTGTAGATTCCTCGTAGCGAACCTTAATCCATAGTAGCAATCATGCTTTTTTAAGACTCGTAGGACCAGTAATTTAAACAAGATCAGGACAGGAACAATAATAGGATGAAAAGAGAACTTGAAGAAGAATCAAGGATCAACTAGTCAAGCTAAAGTGGATATTTGTAGATGAAACTCTATTCTTAATTGCTATCTCCATTAACTTGTTTATAGTTTATTTTATTTTCTTTCTTATTCTCATCACACCAAAACCCCTCTTTTGTCTTAATCGGTAAAAAGACTTAACTTAGGAATAACTTGATTCTCTGTGGGATCGACTCGTGCTTACCACACTACATTAGTTAGGTAGGTTCGGATTTATTTTGATACGGTTTAGGCGACTAAAAACCGTCTATCAGGGTCCCTGTACTCGAGATCGACCGGCAGTACTCGATCTCGACTAGCCCCAAGCCCAAAGATTTCTGTTTTGGGTCCGAAAAGGTAAGTTCAGGTATGAATTCTACTCCCCCTCAGTCCATAAAGAAAATTTTCAATAATTTAAGAGGACATAAGACACCGTGGAGAGAGAATCTGCAAAAACTAAGAGTTGGAAGGAAGAAGAAGAAAGAGAAGGTAGATGATGCAAGCAACCACCTGTCAACTGAGCTGGCATACTACCATCAGGACCTAGATGATCCAGGAGAAGGGCCAAGCATGAGCGGGCCCCACACCAATGGTCCTTGAGCGCAAACGGATAAGTCGGCCTGGCGACTCTAAAATCTAGAGCATGTATATAGAACTTTATGAATTTTGGGACTTTTTGAACTTTTTGGTTTTTGTTTTTGGTTTTTGTTTTATGTCTTTTAGAATATTTCATGTGGATAGTCTTGTTTCTTGTGCAATCTAACACTTTTAGGTCGGCAAGCATATAAGGATCGCGAAAAGTGGAATAAAGAAGTCCCTGAAAACAGTTAGAATCGACGAAGGCCAAGTCGACGACGACAATGAGGAGCAGCCCAGACACTACTCGATATCGAGTAGGCCAACTCGATATCGACAAGCCACCAGAAGCTCCTCGACTTCAGAAAACCACTGGACGCAGAAAAACTACTCGAGATCGAGTAACATGTACTCGAGATCGAGTAACATGTACTCGAGATCGACAAAGATGTCTACTCGACCTGCACTGATCTACCCTCCTCGATGTGTTATCCTATGAGTTCCTTCTTTTACTCTTGTTTTTTATTTGATTTTATACAGTGGGGACACTATAAATTTTAAGTATGAGGTGGGGGAAGAGCTCATTATCATTATCATATGTGTTAGTCTTGCTTTTGGTTTTACATGGTGAAATTTTAAATTTTTATGTTATGCATTCATTTTATGCCTTTTTCTTTCGTCATACTTTAGTTTTGATTTTTTCAAAATAAAAAAATAAAAAAAAAAAAAATAGAAAATGTCGAAAAATTAAAAAAAATATGCATGTTTAAATTTGTTTGCATTGTTTTTTATACCCTAACTTAGATGTCCTATGATGATAAATAATGACTGACTTGATCATATAAATCCTATGGCATGTTTGGAAGGTTTAGCCTAAGTCCTCAAAATGGTTTTTATGTGGATTGTGAACTTGTGATGAAATTGAGCACATATGATCCTAAGTTAAAGGTTAAAATCCAACAAAAATTGTCCCAGTGAGAATTTTGGCCTTATAGGGAGAACATTAAAAATCCCTCTGCTTTCTTGAGTGTATTTACTCTTCCTGTGCATCTCTAAATGTTGTGATAGTTATTCAAAGCCAATGCATTTATATGATTATGTTGATGAGAATTAAATGATGGAGGCACCTTTTAAGCCAATTTTATCCTCTCTTTACCTACCCTGCATTATCCCTGCTTGAAGCCAGAACATTAGCCTGAGACTTTTATTGTAAACTCCACAAAAATATCCTTAGCCAAATTGAGCCTGACCCTCATTTGGGAATTAAGACTTAGAGTTGGTTGGAATAATAATTTGTGGAAAGAATAAGCTTATGTTGCATTTCAAGAAGGAAGGATTGTTGAAATTATTGAGATATGGGATGGTTTTAAATTTTTATCTTGCTATGTATATTATGTAAAATGATTTTTAGCTTGCATTATAAATGCACTATTAATGTTATTTGGTTTTTATTTTCGAAAAAAAAATCCGAAAAAAGAAAGAAAAAAAGTATATATATTTGTGAATAAAGTGCATGAGCCAAATTTACCTTATTTCTTTCATTATTTGCAAGATACACACTTTGGAGAGGTTGAGGAAGTTTGAAGGGTTACATACTTTATTAACATAAATTGGAGAGTTTGGTTGATGCATATGATTGAGAAGTTATGGTTTGGTTGTGTTGGAGATTTAGGAGTCTTGATTCCCGAATTTTATTTAGCACCACATGGCCAAATAATTCCATTCCTTATTATTTCTTACCTAGCCCCATTACAACCCCGCCGAATGGAATCTTCTTTGAAGACTTCTATTGAGTGAAGTCCTCCTGATAATTCTTGTTGCATTTTCATCATTGGTTGGGAAGTGGATTCATATTTAAATTGCAATATTTATGAGATTGTGTATGGAATTGAGTTGAGAGATGATCTACATAGCCTAAACACATTGAGAGCTGAGTGTAAAAACATTATTCCTATGAGGTTGGATTTATATTGCCTATGCCTATGGATCGCTCATATATGTGTGATGACGTTAAATTCACTTGTCTTACATTGCTACTACTTGAGATATTGATTTTGACAAAAGGCGAAGACTTGAAGGATGTGTTGTAGGTCTTGATTATTGTTTTGTTATTGCTTGAGGACAAGCAAGTCTAAGTATGGGGTGATTTGATGTCTCCAAAGTAGCCATGTATTAATGCATATTTTAGTTCCATATTCTTTACATTTTGCATATTTCGGGTTGGGAATATGTCGAATTTATGTAGTTTATGCTTATTTGTCAGAAATGGAGATCTACATAAGTTTCTGTTTAATATCGGAGGATATGGAACCATTTCGAAAGAAAACCAAGAAGTGAGAACCGGAGCTCAAAGCTACTCGACATCGACAAGCCTTAGTCGATCACGAGAAGCCATGTCTAGACACCTTCCAGGATCGAGGAGGATCATGTCGAGAAGCCGAAGACGAACAACCCGGCTCCAGCAACCTACTCGAGATCGAGTACCATTACTCGATGTCGATAAAGCTGCACAAACACCCAGGAGTCGAGAAAGCCACCCAAGGATGCCGAGGAGAGATCGACCAACCATGCTCGGACATCCTTATTCGATGTCGAGAAGAGGTACTCGAGGTCGACAAAGCCGAGGAGCCATGACCGAGCACATCGAGAAGACTTGCCCGACCAGCCAAGCCAGACCTAGTCGACGAGCCTCTCTACTCGATGTCGACAAGGGGTCCTCGAGATCGACGAATGCTAGGACTCATGTCCGAGCCTGTTGTTGTAAGGAGGAAATCAAGTATGAAATATAATGAAATAATCAAACCAGATTTGTGCCCCAACAAATAAATACAAGACTCCTCCAATGCAGTAAGCAGTTCTTAGGTCGCTTATAGATCTCACAGACAGAATAGCAGAAAGACAAAAACACAGAAACAAGGAAAGAAACATAAATAAAAGCAGAAAACAAAAGCAAAGATCAAACCAAAGCAAGAAATAAAGCAAAGCAAAGCAGAAAGTAAAACCAAGCAACAAGTGTACTCGATCTCGACCACAAGCTCCTCGAGATCGACTACCAACAAATCGACAGAAACTGAGAAATCGACAACAACAGAAGAAAACTTAACTCGACCTAGACGAGCCCCTACTCGAGATCGACCAAGTCTGTACTCGATCTCGACAAAGCTCTCCTCTGTATCGACTAGAATGCAGAAAACTTAAATTGCAAATTCGAACCCAAAACTCAGATTTTTGACAGAAATAAACTCAATATAATAAAAGACTTCCAAAGCCAGGGTATCAACACCACAACGATAACCATACAAAGTAACACACAAAGGCATAAAAGATCATGTTTTTCATCAAATAACTTTCGTTATTAACAAATAGGCATATAGAGGCTTTCGCATAAACCCTAATTGTTACTAACCCTTTTCAGATAATTAATCCAAGTTGCATTAAGATCACTTTCGCTTCAATAATACAAACAAGGATCACCTTCAACTCTCGCAAAAGAATCATGCTCATAGGGATATAAGACGAATTGCACAAAAAAATCTGACCTTTACCGCATCACCTCACAAAGCCACCGTTGGGCTCAACCCAGCCCCAGAAGTGGGTGGACTACTCACGCATCATCGCAATCGCAGACATTGATTGATGAAAAGAAACTTGCATTAACTATATTCAAAGCCTTTACAATTCCGGCAATCAACTTTCGCAGAAAGCCAAAACCCTAAAAACCTTAGAACTCCTAAACTTTATCTGTGGAACTACTTCTCTCTGACTGAAATTGAATGAATAAAACTGAGCCCCTAGGGCTTTATTTATAGTGATCAAACCTTGCTAATCAAGGAAATAAGTAGGAGAAGTAGAGAGAGAGAGAGAGTGGCCGATTGGAGTTGTGAAGCGAGAGCGGAATTGGCTTCAAGCGGTTGTAAACTTTGGTTTATTTTAATGCAATTAGTTTTCTTTCAATCGATGATGTCTGAGTTTGCGATGAAACGTGAGTAGTCCACCCACTTCTAGGGTTGGGGCGAGCCCGACGATAGCCATGCACGCTTGAGTTAAAGATCTAACTTTTATCATGTTTTAAGCATCTACTACTTGTTTATGTGTTTATTACCCATCTAATGGAGATCCATGCTAACAACTTGGATTGTAAACATAAAATCAGTAGAGACAATTAGGGTTTCTTGAAATAGTTGTCTAATTGTTGGAAAAGGCGAAAGCTTGTCCTTTGATGCAATTCACATGATTATCTGTTTATCTCTGCCTTATGCATGCTTGGTTATCGTTGTTGCAAACCCCAATCCTGGAAGCCTTTTACATTAAGTTTAGTTCGAAATCCCAAAGCAATTGTTTTTACTATCTTTCGTTTCGTTTTAGTTTCTGTCTCCTTGATATCGAATAGCACTCGTCGATATCGAGTACTGATTCTCGATCTAGCATCGCTGTAGCTTCTGTGTGTAGGTACTCGACAAAGCCCAACTCGACGTCGATGAAGCCTACTCGATATCGAGTAGCCTCTAGTCGAGATCGACGAGACCCAGTGCCTGTGTCTGCTACTCTGCTCGAATGGTCCAATCTTCTGTCGACTAACTCTAGTCGAGATCGAGGACATCAGTGGTCGACTTCCGTGAGATTTCTCCGCTGACACGCTTCCTCGTGGATCAATCCTGACTTCCCGCTGCTGAATCAGGAGGAGGTCTTGTAATTATTTGCAAAGGACGGAATCTGGTTTGCCGTGATTTATTTATATTTTATTTGCATACTCGATTTCCTCCTACAACAGTTTGCTTTATGTTTTATTTATATTTCATACTTAACCATCCTCCAGCAACAACAAATTTGGCGCCGTTGCCGGGGAAGCCACCAATCGCGCCCTTTTTAGTTCTTTTTCCTTTCTTTATATTTGTTTTTGCTTTTTAGTTTCTTTCTACTTGTTTATTTTTATTTTTGTTTTTCAAGTGCATGCGAAGAACTGATCGCATGCCTATCGATCCACTTCAAGAACCAGAGTGATACTTCGACCTTCGACAAAGGTTCAGGAGAATGTCGCAAATCAACAATGAGAATGCGGTCCCGCTCACACCTGCACAGAAGCTTGAGCAACTCCGCCAACAAATTGAGGCATTCACCACCAGAGAAGCAGAACACGCCTCACGAGAGGCGAAATATGCACAGAACCAGCAGCGGTGGGAAGCAAGGGTAGATTGCGATGTCAACGCAAGAAGGGAACTTGAGGAGCAGATAGGGCATATCCCAGCCAACGCAAAGGAGTATCGGCATCCTACTATGGAAGTTCCAGAATTGCCGATCGTTCTTCCTGCTATTAATTTTGAAATTCGTCCTTGTTTTATTACTGAAATTAAAAGGAGTCAATTTAGGGGAAGAATAAATTAATGTCCCTTAGAGCATATCACTACTTTTATAGACGTATGCGAAGCGATAACTGATTGTGCTAATCTCGAATACTTAAAACTAAAGGCTTTTCGTTGGTCCCTTTAAGGAATAGCACAACAATGGCTTGAAGGATTGCCTGCACGGTCAATTCGCACATGGAACGAACTGTAGGACATGTTCCTCAACAAGTTCATTCCTCCCGCAAAGACAGCTGCTCTCAGATAACAAACCACGATTTTCAGAAAAAAGCCAGGGGAACCATTACCACAAGTCTAGGAGTGCTACAAGAGGATTCTGAAATCTTGTCCTACGCATGGACAACCACTCTACATCATCCAGGAGATCATCTTCAACTGCCTGGATGCACCTACTAAGGACCGGATCAACAACTACAACACCTATGGGTATCTCGGATACACTCCGCGCCGCGCTTGGGAAGTGTTTGAGACGCTGGCCAACTACGACAACACATATGGGACTTATGCGGCCGCTTCTAAAGAAAGGTATGAAAGGTTTGCCCCATCCATGTCGTTGTATGTGCCACCTAAGGAAGTTGATCTAGACGTTAGGGACTAGTTTCACAATGATCAGGTACGCCGTCTCACCAAATAGGTAAATTTCCTCTCTAAAGATAAACCTTGTTTGGAATATGGGTCTGTGAGACACAACACTACTGCGTGCCCACACGTCAATCAAGTACAGCAAGGAGAGAGCCACGAGGAGGTAAGGTACGCAGGGGGACACTACTCAGAGCCACATCATAACCAGAACTGGAGCTACAATCGCCAGCCCCACCATCAAAATCCCCCTCCCTCCAGAGCCCTTG
The DNA here is from genome assembly GCA_037127255.1 of Persicaria tinctoria. Classification (NCBI taxonomy): domain Eukaryota; kingdom Viridiplantae; phylum Streptophyta; class Magnoliopsida; order Caryophyllales; family Polygonaceae; genus Persicaria; species Persicaria tinctoria. The sequence continues at coordinate 52,607,310 of JBANSL010000009.1, read as the reverse complement.
GTCACCCTGACAGAGAAGGTAAGAATGATGACCTGTAGACCATTCTTGAGGAGATGCGGAGGAATCATTCAGATACCAATCAGTCTATCAATTCCATCTATACTCAGATGCATGATGTCAACTCTAGGCTTCGGGAAATTGATATATGGCAGAAATCGATTGACACCCAGATTGGTCCACTGGCTACATCCGTCCCCAAGCAATTAGATACGCTCCCTGGAACCTCTGAACTTAATCCCAAAGGTAAATCTACAGGATAGGTGGCTTCCATGAACCTAAGGAGTATGTGACAGATGCAAACACCCGAGAAAGATGCAGACGGAGGAGTTGCTGAGGAGTACTCAACATCGAGCAAGCCACTCGACATCGACTAGCAGGAACTCGAAATAGACCAGAACGAAAAGTCTGCCCCGAAGTCAACCACTGTACTCGACGTCGAGGAAACCTTAGTCGACAATGACCAACCTTCTGCCCCTGTCGACCACCCTTCTGCACCTCCGACGAAGAAAAGGCTACCTTTTCCATCAAAATCTCCAAAGGATCCAGCACAGAAGAAGTTCCAGCGTTTCATAAAGATGCTTCAAAGGCTCAACGTCACAATACCCTTCACAGAAGCCCTTAATAAGATGCCATCCTACTTCAAGTTTCTCAAGGAGATCTTAAGCAAAAAGCGGTCTATGGCTGAGATCGTAGAGGAGTGCAGCCAGATAGAGGTACTTGAGAAAAGGCCAGATCCAGGTAAGTTTTCTATAACCATTGGATTTCGTCAATATAAATTCAACGCTTTATGTGATTTGGGAGCCAGTGTGAGTATAATGCCTTTATCAATCTCGTCCAAAATTAAGATAGGTGTTCTAGAGCCTATGGCTGCGAAGCTATACATGACGAACAACACGGTGGTCATCCCAACAGGCATGATGGGCAATGTACTAGTGCAGGTAGGTAATTTCTTTGTCCCTGTTGATTTCTTAGTTATTGATAAGGCAGAGGACCCTGCTTGTCCAATCATTCTAGGAAGGCCCTTCTTGACGACCGTGGATGCCAACATAAGTGTAAGGAAGGGAGTGCTCACTTTCAACATCAGCGATGAGGTAATTGAGTATTCCTTTAATAAAACTGAAAGGCATACAAGTCCCATGGAAGAGGTCAAGTTGATATTAGCTAGGTACATCACATGTGGGGAGCCTAAGGTAAGAAATATGACTCCCAAGGAGCTAGAAAAGAGGGATATGGAAGCCCAGGTGGAGGAGATCATGGTCATCTTGAATGACGACACAGAGGATCTACTCGACATCGACCAAGGTAAGTCGACGTCAACTAATTATTTTTCGGATGCCTTTCCATAATTCAAGTATGGGGTCAAAGTCGACCAGAGTTACTCAAAGTCGAGTAACTTGGTCGACATCGACCAAAACCCGAACCCTCCGCCTACAATAGCAGCGTCGAGCAAACAACTCGAAGCCGAGCATTCCTCGACATCGACCAACTTGGTCGACGTCGACCAAAAACCTTCTTCCTCGACTTTGCCTTCCTCGACCAGCAGTCCACCCGAGGAAGGAAACTCCTCGATATCGAGTGACCATGCTCGATGTCGACCAGACTCCGAGGTCCCGCAATACGAATCTGCGAAGGTAAGCCAAGGTACCGACATCTCTTCTCCTATTTCCATTAATGATTTATCTATACATGGGAGAGGTTTGCCTTGGTATGTGCGATTATGCAGGGTTTCTAATGATCAGCCTAAGGAGTATGAAGTTGGTGACAATGTCTATAGTGCCAAATCAAAGGATCATTGGTTTCCCAACAAATTGAACAAGAAGAAGATAAGGCCCTTCACGGTGAACAAGATCCATTCAGGAGGACTGCAGCTGATGGACAAGAATGGAGTCTTGTTTGAAGCCCAAGTTACATCGGCCCTGCAAATGCCACGTTGAGCCCAATAAGAGAATTCGGCCTAGCGACTATAAAGTCCAGAGCTTGTAAATAGACATTTAGTTATTGAGATTTTTTGACATTGTTGTTTTTGGTTTTTTTGTTTTGGACATTGTTTTAAGCTTTTCTATTGTGGATATTTTCCATCTAACAAATCTTGCAGGTAAGAGAAGCTGCAGATCTACTCGACGTCGAGTAGAACTCCTAGACATCAAACACGCATATCGAGCAGAAATGGGCATGTGGTCGAGCAAAACCACCTTGGAGGCAACATTGTACTCGATCTCGAGTAGCCTTGGTTGAAGTCGACCAGTCTGCTCGAAATCGACCAAACTTAGTCGATGTCGACCACTTCTGCAGCAACATTGCACTCGATTTTCAAAGTTCAAAACACTTGTCTAGTGAGTTTCATTATTTAACCTTGTTTATTAATACAGTGAGGACACTGTAATTTTTAAGTATGGGGTGGGGGAAGGGCTTACTTTGTGCATATTTGATTTTATTTGACATTTTTTGTGCATTATTTCTTGAATTGCTTGTACATGGCTACTTTGGATTTCATATTTGATTAGTGTCATGGAAGCTTTAATTGAACTTGACGATGCAAAATTGGATTCATTAGAGATATAGCATGAAATTTGCCTAGTAAAGGGAAGTCACAATGAAGTGCATATTTTTATTGAAAACCATGAAATGAGGTAAACTTTGAAATTGCTTTTGACATGTTGCATGATAAGAGAATGAAAGACTTTATATTTCCATGTATTCTCATATTGTTATATCCTAGCCTTACCGATGCTTATGCATCACAAAATCCATATTATGCATTATTTCATATTTTGCTCAACATGATCTAAATATTGCCCATTATTTACCTTATTTCTATCCGGGGATTTTGTTGAGAATGATGTCACATTATGGAGATTATTATATGGTTGTTGTGTTATTATTATCATTATTGGAGTTTGGCAGGAAATTGAAAAATATATGGAAAATTTAATGAGTGAAAGAAAATCCAATCACCTCAGGAGATAAAGGTACATTGACCCTGCCTACATTGAGATAATAGTTCCGCAGGATGGGACACACTTGTGAGGAGTCCAAAGCACTAAGCATCCGGGGCCATTCATGACACACATGTTTGCGACTCGCGAGAAGGCAGTGCTGAGGTTAGAGAGGTAAAAGCATAATATTGAAAAAAACATTTAGTGATGAGAGAAAGGTGATGATTCTTTTGAAGAAGGAATGTGGTATGAAAGTTTGGAAATACTCCATTTCCCCGGATCATTAGCACAACATGGCCAAAAAATGACCACCTTTAGCCTTTTACCAATCTACTCCTTATTGAGGTTAAATTAAAGTCCTCTTGATTATTAATGCTTTGTCCTTTATGAAACGTTTTTTCATAACCCTCCTTTTGTGAGTAGATGTTGCTTTTATTTGCATATGCACGGATTTGTGATAGAAGTACCTTTTCGAGGACGGTAATTGATTGCAGAGTTATATGAGAATGAATCTAAGATGTTGAGAGTTGTAAATTTCTTTCTCTGAATGACCATTTAAAGTATTGCTTGAGGACAAGCAAGCTTAAGTATGAGGTGTGTGTTGTGAGCCTAATTCGCCATGTTTTACATACACTTTTATATCAATTTCTGCATACATTTCATACATTTGAGTTAGAATGATACAGAATATGTGTAGTATATGTTTATTTTCCAATTATGGAGGCCTACACAAGTTTTTCACCATTCATCGTCCTGAATCAAGTTTTGATGTCTTCATGAAAGTTGTAGCCCTCGAAAAGAGCTTTCCAACGCATGCTCATATGCGTCAATCCGAAGAGGAGGACTCGGGAAAGTGCGTTTCAAGAACATAGCAGAATGTTGAAAGCGCACAGATTTAGTCGACGTCGACCAAATTTTACTTGACATTTGCTCCAGAGGACGAGATCTAGCACGAGCTGAGAATAGGACCACTCGAGACGAACAACTCTACTCGACGTCAAGGAACTTGGTCGACGTCGAGGAGATTCCAGAAGCTGTCCGAGTCGAGATCGAGAAGAAATACGAGCATTGTGGTTACATGCAAGCCAAGATTCGAGATATTCTACCAAGAGACATCAAGTTCTATCAAGAGAAAGAAGATCTATAAACATTAGCTTTATTTCTTTTTATATATATTTATTTTATTTCCAAATTTAATATTTATATTTTAGATAGATAAATTTAGATATAGATAGATATTTCTTTCCTAGATTAGCTAGGGAAGGAATACTATAAATAAGGCATTAGGGGGCTGGATTTTATTTAATTCAATCATCCAAGCTACAAGCCAAGAGAGAGAGAGAGAGAGAGAGAGAGAGAGAGCAAGGCCGAGTGGAGTTGGAGTTGTTGAGAGACGATTTGGTTTCGATTGGTTGTAAGCTTTCTTTTAGTTTATTTAATGCAATTTAGTTCCCTTTTATTATTAATGTGTTTCTTGATGATGAAGAGTGAGTAGTCACCCAACTTCTAGGGTCGGGGTGAGCCCGACGATAGCCTTGTAAGGTGATGCGGTAAAGGTACAATCTTTTGATCCGATGAGCATGATTCTTTTGCGAAAGTTGAAGGTGATCCTTGTTTGTGTTATTGAAGCGAAAGTGATCTTAATGCAACTTGGATTAATTATGTGAAAAAGGGTTACTAACAATTAGGGTTTATGCGAAAGCCTCTATCTTCCTATTTGTTAATAACGAACGTTATTTGATGAAAAGCGTGATCTTTTATGCCGTTCTGTGTTATTTTACATGGTTATGGTTTTGGTGTTGAAACCCTGATCTTGGAAGTCTTTAGTTCATTGATTTATTTTCCCAAAATTTAGTATTTACATTTGTTTCCATTCGGAAAGGTGAGATGTTTAGTTTCTGTGTTACTCGAGATCGACGTGTTTTGGTCGACGCCGAGGAAATTGGTCGACGTCGAGTTGTTTTGTCGAGATCGACTGACGAGAGGGTTTCTCGACCAAATAAATTTGTAGTCAAGACCCCCGCTATAGTATAGGGGAGTCAGGTTCGTCCTCAGGAGAGAAGTTAGCGGTTCTAGGTTTAGTGTGTTATGGGGTTCAGGGATAGCGGGAAAAGGTGGGGAGGTTGTTGTCGATGTCGACTAAGACTTGGTCGATGTCGAGGGAATGATAGAAGAAGAGGTGGTCGGTGTCGGGTAACTTTGCAGGATAAAAATAATGAAATAAAATAAATAAAGATGCAAACTTCCAAGGTTAGGAATCACCACAACTATAAACATATGTGCAGATCATAAATCACATAAAGATGCATGCTTTTTATCAAATAACTTTCGTTATTAACAAATAGGAATATAGAGGCTTTCACATAAACCCTAAGTGTTACTACTTTTTCTTAATTAGGATCAACCAACTTTCGCAAGCAAAGCCTAATTACTATCCAAATTTATAATTAATTCACTTTCGCTTCATAATTGCAAATAAGAAATTGTCCTCGACCGTCGCAAAGGATTAAGCACATAGGTAGATGATAATAAAGACATACAAAATCATGAATTCATAAATCAAACAAACATATCTATGTTGGGATCACCCCAACCCTAGAAGAAGGAAAATTAGAAAGCAAACATGATGAAAGAAATTAACTTTGACATAAAATAAACTAAAACTTACAAAACCTTCCAAACGTTCCTCCTCTCTCTCCTCTCTCTCCTCTCTCTCTCCTTCTCTCTCTCTCTCGCCTCCTCCCTCTCCTTGCGCCCAAAGACGGCTTTGCTTGAATCAATGAAAATCAGCCCCCTAGGGCTTTATTTATAGCCTTCTAATCCTTGCTAATCAATGATAGAATCTTCTATCTATATCTACTTAAAGCTTTAAAGATAAATAAATTGTTTAAAGGAAATAAATCTAAAAAGGAAAACTATATCTAAACTAGGTGGTATGTCTTCATGTTGATAGATCTTCCTTCCATAGATAGATGATGATAGATTTCGGCCTACTCGACCTCCTTCGTACCCAAGGAATCCCAGCTCGACTCGGATTCCTTAACCGCGTAACGCGTTTTCGGACTTTGCTCGTCGATCTCGACAAGGATCTTGTCGATCTCGAGTAGCCCTCCTCTGTCTCGAGTAGGATTGTTGGTCGACTCGGCGTCTCGGCTAGCTGGTGCTCGATGTGACTCGGACATGACTCACAGGTCTAGTCGATCTCGAGTAGCCTTCCTCTGTCTCGAGTAGGATTGGCTCATCGACTAGGTCTTCCCGGGTGGCTCTGCTCGACCGGCTCAGATCTGGACTCGGGGCTCGTCGATCTCGACTAGATCTCCTCGAGATCGAGTAGAGTTGGCTCGGCTTCTCGACAGATCGTCGACTTCGGACAGGGCACTAAGGTGTCGTCGATCTCGACAAGGCCTCCTCGAGATCGAGTAGGGTTCCGGGATCGGGTTGTCTCTAACTCAGTGTCCTCGATCAGCTCTGGTCGACCAGGTGTGCTCGACCAGCCCTCGTCGAGATCGAGTACGGTGTACTCGAGATCGAGTAGAGTTCTCTCAGCTTTCTGCTCTGTTCTTGAAACGCACATTCCTGAGTCCTCGTTCGTCGGATTGACGCATATGACCATGTGTTAGAAAGCTCCTTTCGAGGGCTACAACTCTCATGAAGACATCAAAGCTTGATTCAGAACGAAGAATGGTAAAAAATGGTCTTTTCTCCAGCTGCACCATTCTTAGCTTCTCCATGAGTTTCCTTTAAGCTCCAAAGTGCGTCTGATTTCTGTCAAATATAACAAAAACTTGTGTAGACCTCCATATATTGCAAATAAGTATAAAATACACAGATTCTGTATTGTTCTAACCCAAATGTATGCAATATATGCAGAAATCGATATAAAAGATACTGTAAAACATGGCAGATTAGGCTCACAACAAACACCCTATACTTAAGCTTGCTTGTCCTCAAGCAATACTTTTATTTGTCATTCAGGGGAAGAAATCAAAACTCTCAACATATTAGATTCATTGTCATATATCCCTGCAGTGAATTACCATCCTCGATAAGACACTAGTGTCACAGATCCATGCATGTGCAAATATACAAAAGCAACATCTACTCACAAACGGAGGGTTATGCAAAAAACAATTTATGTGACAAAGCATTAATAATCAAGAGGACTCTAATTTAAGCTCAAATAAGGAGTAGAATTGGTAAAAGGCTAAAGGTGGGCAATTTTTGGCAATGGGGTGCTAATGATCCGGGGAAATGGAGTATTTCCAAATTGAATTTCATACCACATTCTTTCTCATAAGATTCATCACCTTTCATACTGCTTTTATCAATAATAATGTTTTTACCTCTCTAACCTCAGCACTGCCTTCTCGCGAGTCGCAAACATGGGTGTCATGAATGGCCCCGGATACTTAGTGCTTTGGACTCCTCACAATGTGTTCCATCTCTCCAAACTATTATCTCAGAGAGCAGGGTCAATCTACCTTTATCTCCTGAGGTGATTGGATTTTTTCTCACTCATTAAATTTTCCATATATTTTAAACAATTTCCAGCCAAACTCCATATAAGATAACAATAACAACAACCATATAACAATCTCCATAATGTAACATCATTCTCAACATAATCTCCGGATAAGGTAAAGAATGGAAAATATTTAGATCATGTGGAGCAATATATGAAATAAGGCATAATATGGCTTTTGTGTAATGCATAAGCATAAGTAAGGCTAGGATTATAACAATATGAGCATTATATGGAAATATAAATTCCTCCATCATTTTATCATGCAACATGTCAAAAGCAACTTTAAATTTTACCTCCTTTCATGGTTTTCAATAAATAATGCACTTCATTGTGACTTCCCTTTACTAGGCAATTTCATGCTATATCTCTAATGAATCCAATTTTGCATCGTCGAGTTAAATAAAGCTTCCATGACTTTCATCAAAATTTCAAATGGGGGTCATTTTTCTAAATTTTGGAAATCATGCATGTAAGCACATAAATCAATAATGAATTCCAAAATAGCCATGTATAAGCAATTCCAAGAACTAAACTTTAAACATGCACACATAATGTCACAATATAGCAAATATGCATAAAGTAAGCCCTTCCCCCAGCCCATACTTAAACATTACAGTGTCCTCACTGTATAAAAAAATAAGGGTAAAGAAAGAAACTTACTAGACAGATGTGCAGAGCTTCTAGATTTCGAATGGAAGCACCTCCTGGGCCGAGTATGAATATTGCTTGGTTCTATCCATGGACCTGAAAAGTATGGAAGACATATACCCACAAAAGAAAAAAAAACAAAAACCAAAAACAAGCAAAACAATGTCCAAAATGTCCCAAAAAGTCTATGTACAAGCTCTAGATTTTATAGTCGCTAGGCCGACTTCTCCATTAAGTATTAGCCTGGCTCATCTTTTTCCGGAGGTATAGGTGGATCTGGTGGTTCCTCCGGTAGTGGAAAGCGTGGGATGTCATCCGGAGGCATCATGTGAAGAAGCTTAAACCTCCCCGAGTGAACGCTCCATGGCTTCACCTATTCATCTTTCTGGGCTCTAGTTGGCATGCATAAAGGAAGATATAAAGAAAATATACATAACTCATCATCATACCTCTTCCGATTCATAGTTGACTTGGTTGCGCGTCTCCACCACAGCAAAACGGTGGAGTGGGAAGAGATATTTCCACCTCATCATGCGGAGCTTCATGCCACTTTGCTAGGACCCCATACTTGAATATGAACATCGGTTGCTCAAAATCATCGGGGATAGCCTTCACCTTGTAAGGTAAAAGCGAGGAAGGACATACCTGGTTGTCGAAATTGAGTGGGTCAGTTGGCTCGTCGAGAGGAGGGCATGATCCTTTAGACTGAATGGAAGCCTCAAGCCTTCGGATTTCGTCTTCCAGTCGAGCTATTTCCCTTAATCGTGACTCCTCCACTGCGATCCTATTTCTCCGTCTCAAATCTTGATACCATTCTTCCCATGCAGGATTCCCTTCGACAAAGTCTTCCATCTTTGTACCTAAGCTTTTGAAATCACAATCAAGAACACAAATTAGTGGTAAAAGCTTGGCACCCAGTTGGTACCGGTGAGGTAGGTGGTGGTAGGGTATGTGAAGGGTAAGAAAAAGGGATGGGCTTTTCTGAACTTTAAACACAATTAAACTGGGCGCGATTGATATCTCCCCGGCAACGGCGCCAATTTGACGAGAGGGTTTCTCGACCAAATAAATTTGTAGTCAAGACCCCCGCTATAGTATAGGGGAGTCAGGTTCGTCTTCAGGAGAGAAGTCAGCGGTTCTAGGTTTAGTGTGTTATGGGGTTCAGGGATAGCGGGAAAAGGTGGGGAGGTTGTTGTCGATGTCGACTAAGACTTGGTCGATGTCGAGGGAATGATAGAAGAAGAGGTGGTCGGTGTAGGGTAACTTTGCAGGATAAAAATAATGAAATAAAATAAATAAAGATGCAAACTTCCAAGGTTAGGAATCACCACAACAATAAACATATGCGCAGATCATAAATCACATAAAGATGCATGCTTTATATCAAATAACTTTCGTTATTAACAAATAGGAATATAGAGGCTTTCGCATAAACCCTAAGTGTTACTACCTTTTCTTAATTAGGATCAACCAACTTTCGCAAGCAAAGCCTAATTACTATCCAAATTTATAATTAATTCACTTTCGCTTCATAATTGCAAATAAGAAATTGTCCTCGACTGTCGTAAAGGATTAAGCACATAGGTAGATGATAATAAAGACATACAAAATCATGAATTCATAAATCAAACAAACATATCTATGTTAGGATCACCCCAACCCTAGAAGAAGGACAATTAGAAAGAAAACATGATGAAAGAAATTAACTTTGACATAAAATAAACTAAAACTTACAAAACCTTCCAAACGTTCATCCTCTCTCTCCTCTCTCTCTCCTCTCTCTCTCTCTCTCTCTCTCTCTCTCTCTCTCTCTCTCTCTCCTTCTCTCTCTCATTCTCTCTCTTGCCTCCTCCCTCTCCTTGCGCCCGAAGACGGCTTTGCTTGAATCAATGAAAATCAGCCCCCTATCTTCTACTACAACGGGAGGAATTCTTGTATTTATTTGATGAGACAGGGAGTCAGTTTGCTTTATATTTTATTTATATTTCATACTTGACCATCCTCCTGCAACAACAGCAGTTCCGGCAGCTGCGACGGGCTCTCCAGGCGACTCCGACGACGGGAAGGGTTAAGGTGGATTTGGGGGTTTTCGATATCGGGATTATTTCGAGAAGATTTTGTGAAAGGAAATGTTGCTAGATGTGTTTAGAGCGTAAAATAGAGTAGGTTATAAGCTTGAATTTTGACTAACAATGGCGGATTGAGTTCAAACTCGAATAGGGGTTTTTATCGTCCGAGTCTTTAAATGTGAAAGGAATCGAGAATTGAAGGTGTCATTGAATTCCTATTGATGACGGGATTCAATTTCTATAATCAATTTGGTCTTTCAAGTTTATCTACCACGTCAATTGGATAAGTTTTTAAAATTAGGGTTTGCGAATTTGGACGGAATTGGGGATGAATTCGACAATTGATTAAAGATTAATCCACATTTTAGATAAGGTGGTATTGATTAGAATTTACCCCCCGTTTGTTTTTTGGTAGAGAAAGATAATAATTACCCTTATGAATATAGTGCATATTTAAGTTAAGATTCATTAATCACTATCTAATCATTCTCCTTTTCCTCCCATTTTTCATACAAATTTGTTACGCTTATATTCCCTAATTTGAAGGAGGGTAACTAATACCTCTAGGATGGGCTAATTAACCCCCCCCCCCCCCCCCCCCCAATCCTCTCCCCCAAGCTCACAAAAAATTATGATCATATACATTTTATGTGTATATTTAATACCTTACCTTTCGATTCCCCTTTTATCAAAACAAACGAGCCCTTAATGGAGACATTTTGAAGGTAAACGCCAAAACATTAAAATCACCATTGGAGCTCCCATCTCTTGAGTTTTAAACAACGTGAAAGAAGAAGAAGCGGTTCAATTGAACCGAATCCCTTTTTTTTATTCGGTTTAGCTAAACCAGTTCAAAAAAAAGTTGGTTTGCTTATATATAAGGCTATTTATTTAGTTTTGAAAAATAAATAAATATTTTAAAAGATAAAATCCGACAAACACATATATATATATCCTTAGCAAATAAATAAACAATCAAATAAATAAATAACTTATGATAAGTGCTTTTATTTAAATAATTATTTCAAATGGGATTTCATAACATAATTATTTTACTAGAAATAGCTTTCAAAATTTATAATCAATATTATTAAATCATAAATTCTTTCTAACCTTTTAGTTATAAGATATGTTAACTATAATAAGTCGGATCGTAAATCATACTTATTTATTTAAAATGATATCACATTGCATATTGAAATATTTAACTAAGATACATTTTAGATAAAAGAATGAATTCACATCAAACTTTAGTTTTATAAAATTTATTATGTTAAAATAATAGCAATAACAATAATGATAGTAATGATGCTTTATTTTAGCTAACATAATATTGTTACTTGAATTTTTAGGTTATAATTACTAAATCCAAATGATAAGGTATATATTTCACTACAAATTTTATAAATTATTTTATTTAAAAAAATTCATCTGATTTTGATTTACAGAAATACCCAAAAATACTTTGGGGTATTTCATCTGAGTCTTGCCGGTGCATTACAATATCTTACCTATACTCAACCAGATATCAGCTATGTCGTTCAACAGATCTGTCTGTGCATGCATGCGCCTAGGAAGCCGCACTTTGAAGCGGATCATACGGTACATCAGTGGTACGCTGGATATGTGCACCAAAATCTCCCCTTCCTCTCGACCTGACCTCATCGCCTACACTGATGCGGACTGGGTTGGGTGTCCTGACACACGCCGCTCTACTTCTGGTTACTATGTCTTCCTCAATGACACCCTTGTGTCTTGGTCGGCGAAGCGTCAGTCTGTGGTGTCTCATTCAAACGCAGAGGGTGAGTACATGGGTGTCGCCAACGTTGTCTCCAAGTGCTCCTGGCTGCGTAATCTCCTGCTTGAACTCCGTTGCCCTCTTCAGAAGGCTACCCTGGTCTACACGGACAACATTTCTGCCATCTATCTCGCTATCAACCCGGTCCAACATCAGCACACCAAGCACATTGAGCTCGATCTCCGCTTTTTTCGGGACAAGGTTGCTCTTGGACATGTTTGTGTTTTTCATTTCCCATCCTCCTATCAGTACGCTGATATCTTCACAAAGGGTTTACCTCGTCAATTGTTCCTTGATTTTTGGTCCAGTCTCACTATTCGGGACCCTCCACTTTCGACTGCGGGGGTTTGATAGATTATATAGTGTATATTGTACATGCCTATTGGCTCAGGCCCAGTCTTACTCACCTGTAATCTATATATATGAACATTATGAGGAATGAAACCCTAGAGAGGATTTGACATCGATCAATACAATCTTACACCTTGTGGGGCCTGTTTTTTTTTAAATAGTCAGCAAGTAGTTGCGGACCGAGGGTATGTAATGTTGGTTGTTTGGCACGACGCCCACTGCATTCCGCAACTCGGAAGAATGCACGTAAATCAGCGGCGTGTCCAATAAAAATTACCAGTGTATTTAATAACCCCTAAAATAATCTTCATAGTCATCATTATTGTAATTGTTTTTTTTGGTCATAATCATTATTGTTATTGTTACTCCTGCATTACCCGAGCTGACAAAATCTGAACCGGTTCAAAAACCCGACCCGACCCACCCAAACCCAGACTTGACCGAAACCCGAAAATCTAGTGTCATGTACAACACGAACCCTAACCCGAGCCCGACCCATTTTGACCCGATACCCGAATTGACATTAACACAGACTAACCCGACCTGACCCATACTCGACCCGTCCTTGACCAGACCCGAACTAGACCCAGCTCTTTCTTATCATTACTTTAATTTTCTAAATTTTAAACACTCAAATACCGTGAACTACATATAATGAGACGTAATATGCGAAATAAATAAAGTTTATAGTCAATAATTAAGATAAACAAAAATTAATCATCATTTTATAATAAAACTTAATGTGACCCAACTTAACCTAGCCCGAAATCCATTTGACCCAAATTTACCCGACTCGAAAACTGACCCGACCCGACCGAACATACAGTACACACGACATATGACCCGACCCGATATATAACCGAACCCAAATGGATATACCTGAACTCAACCCGAACAATCCCGAATTGCCACCCATAGACGGATTTAGGTGGGGGCAAGCGGGAGCATATGCCCCCCTTTCATTTGATGAATCACCTATATTTTTTCTACGCATCGATAGCTTCCTTTTGATATATTATAAGCCTGAATCCGATAAACGAGTAAAAAGTTATGACCGCTTGAATTTAAACACAAATTAATTATTTTAAACGTCTTTTAATAAAGCATGATTCTTTTATATTTTCCTTAATTTGATATTTTTGCAATATATTTCAACCAAAGAGCTTCGAAATAAGAGGTTATATTACTAAATTCGATAATTATATAAGAAATTATGCATATTTAAAGTTTGTATATCTTGTTACACGTTAGTGAATGTTAAGATAACAACAAGGTGCATTTTGACTTTGTAGGTATACATTTGAAACGACATATTATTAGACGAAAAAGTGTTGTTATCGATTAAAACGACATCTTTTTATCTTTTAAAGAGAAAAAAAATATAAAATAACAAAATTTTAAACTAAAAGATCACCGTTTTGAAAAACAAAACATTGTATTTTGTACTAAAAAATGTATGTTTAAACTAAAATATCACCGTTTAATCTAAAATATTATGGTTTTGATTCACTAAACATATTATTAAAAAAATTTATCGAACAGCGAATCAACGGTTTGTATCAAACTTTGCCCCCCTCGATAAATTTCTAGCTCCGTCCCTGTTGCCACCTCTAGGTATTAGTTTGAATTTTGAAGGTTTCTAAACGAGTAAGTAAAAGATGAGCTTGGAAAATGACATTATTATTCGATACCGGATAAGGAAAGTTATAATCATTGACTAGTATTTAAAGAACATTTATTTACAAAATATAAAACTAAAGAGTCCCAGAATATGCTATTCGTTTAGTTTCGGTTTTTGTTTTGCTGACACTTTCTCCGAGTTTTTTTAGGTCATGGGAACGTTTTCTTCTTTATATATGGTTTACAGCTTTCGTGGATTAAGTTAATAGTTTAAATATTTTTCAAATGTCAACCATAAAAAAATAAATGCTGTATTAATTACTCGTGAATTATTGGAGAGTTGTAACCTTGGAGCAGAGGCACATTTTTACTTTACATTTTTACTTTTTTTGTTTGATTAAGTAAGAATTCGAGCTCAGATATACCTGAAACTCGAAGGTTGATAATTTGACAGATGGAAAACCGTCACAACAAACAAACAACAATATAAACAGTGCAATAAAACAAGCGGAAGCACATCCTACCAAATGAAACTAGGCAAAACTAAATCAAATACGTATGAGACATAGACTACGGGCGAAGCCAAGCACCATTTAGGAACAGCACCATTGGTCGGCGATACATCAAGAAGTCATGTGGGTAGTGAAGACGGACCTCCAGGAAGCTCCTTCCCGATCACGGAGTCGCCTCGTATACACTACCTCAATCCCAACTGATAGATTACATAGGCGATAGGTCTTATATTGTATAGTGGGCTCAAAGGCCCAATACCTTGTAACCTATATATATGATTAATCAATGAATAAAACCCTCAAGGAGGACTTTACCTCAATTCTATCGTTTTACATGGTATCATAACCTTTTCTTTCTCACGGAACCCTAATTAGATCCTCCCGCCCCACCCCTCCTCTTATCGTCGCCGGCGTCGTCCCCTCGCCGCCGAACTATCTCTCTCCCCTCGCCTCACCGGCCCACCCCTCCCTGCCGCCGACCGGCCTGCCTCATCGGCCCCTCTCTCTCGCCTTTCTCTCTCTTCTCTCGGCACCATGGCCGCCTACTCGCCCCCTGCCCTCTTCGCTCCCGAGTTCTCTCCGCCGACAGGCATCGTGTACAACATAAGCGGCGGCCGCGCGCGGCATATGCAGCGACCGCGGCATATACAGCGGCCGCGGCATATGCAGTGGCCGCGGCCGTAGCACCCGCAGCTCTCGGCCACGCCCGCAGCCTATGTGGACTGGTGGCTCTCGATGGTCCCCGTTGCCTGGCTTCAACCCTCATTGGATGCAATCCGGTCTTCCTGTCTCTCGACATGCCGGTCCCCAAGCATATCTAACATCGTCTGATCGAGGCTATGTTCCACCTGATGGGCATCACGTCTTCTCCTCTATGCAGCCGACATCTCTCGACTCTTCTTGGTACATGAACACTGGTGCCACCTCCCACATGACGAACTCATGAGGTAACCTCTCATCTATATTTCCTTTAAAGGCCCTGCACACTCTATTATCGTCGGAAATGGTGGTCGTCTTGCCACTTCGGGGATTGGCCATGCCAAATTACAGACCCCAACCCACCCACTACACCTTAATAATGTCCTCATTGCCCTAAAGATTGTCAAAATCCTGATATCTGTCTGTCGGTTCACTACTGACAATAAAGTTTCTCTTGCGTTTGATCCATTTGGTTTCTCTGTGAACGATGTTACTACGGGGGTTACCCGCATGAGATGTAACAGCACCGGGGAGCTCTACCCTGTCACACAACCTCCTACGTCTAGTCAGTCTTCCACGGTCGCCCTCTCAGCATCGTCGTCCAGCCTGTGGCATGCACGCTTGGTCCATCCTAGTGTTGTCGTTCTAGATGTCCTCCGTTCTCAGAGTCTTGTCACCTGTAGGGGTGTTCATAATCGGATACCCGACACGACACGGTTAATCGTGTCAGGTACTCGGTAAGAAATTACGGTTAATCGTGTCGGGTACCCGGTAAGAAATTACCCCAAATAGCTAATCCGGATACGAACAGATAATAGTACACTCGTGTCGGATACCCGACACGGATAACCCGGTTCATGTCGGATACCCGGTAGAAATTAAACATCAATTTCTTTTTTTTATTTAATTTTAGAAATAAAAATTTAAAGTGATTGGTGGGAGAATCGAAGAGTCGACCATCCCACAACTCTCCATTGCGCACTCCCATTTAGTAGAACCAACTGGGGAAGCAACTTCTTGTGTCACTACTGCACATTAAATGAATTATCTACTCATTTTTTACCTTTTGTCATTAATGGAAAAAATTGGGAACGGAAACATGTTTTGAAGAAGCGAACCTCTCACCTCAAACCTCCTAGTACACGCACCCACCACCATAGCAACATGGATTTCGTTACTATTCCAAGAATTTATTATACTATTGCTATAAAAATTATAGATTTAAATTTAAAAAAAAATAAACGGTTCGTGTCGGGTATACAATAACGGGATTTGCCCGATCCAAACACGAACCATTTATTTTCGGGTTTTACCGATTCGTGTCATTTTCGGTTCGTGTTTTTTCGTGTCGTATCGCCGTGTTTTCGTGACGGGTCAGTCGTGTCGGAATTTTCTGCACACCCCTTGTCACCTGTAATAAAGACCTACGCTCTAGTCTATGCTTTTCCTGTCAGTTAGGAAAACATGCAAGATTGTCGTTCGAACGGTCTTTGAACTCCACCCTTGCTCCTTTTGATATCATTCATAGTGACATTTGGACCTCTCATGTGCCTAGCAAGGAGGGTCACAAGTACTATCTATTGTTTCTTGATGATTACACTAATTTCTTATGGGTCTTCCTGTTGCATTTCAAGTCTCAAGTATTTCCTATCTTTGTCAAGTTCCATGCCTACATCAAAACACAGTTTCAAACATCCATCAAATGCTTCCAATGTGACAATGTCCGTAAATTTGACAACAAAGACTTTCACTTTTTCTTCGCCACAAATGAGATCTCCTATCGGTTGTCTTGCCCATATACTTCCCAGCAGAATGGCAAGCCCGAACGAATCATTAGAACCAAAACCAACATGATGCGTTCTCTCATCTTTCACGCATCTATTCTCCTTACCTATTGGCCTCACGCCTTATCAACCACGTGTTATCTCCTCAACATTCTCCCATCTACTACCCTACACCATCGCTCGCCAACTCAGGCCCTCTGTTGCACATTGCCTAGGTATGATCACCTTCGTACCTTTGGGTGCTTGTGCTTCCCAAACTAGTCCTCCACCGCCCCACACAAGCTTCATCCGTGCTCCACTCCATGTGTCTTCCTAGGCTATCTGTCTAATCATCGCGGTTACCTTTGCCTCAATCTTCGAAGCCATAAGCTTATTGTGTCGCGTCATGTCACTTTTGATGAGTCTCGCTTTCCTTTCTCTTCTCCTCCTCCCCCATCTTCGACACCTCCTATGTCTCAGCCTGAGTCAGAGTCTCCATTCCCACACTTTCTCCTTCCCAGAGCTCTACCGGTGCTCCTGCCTATCCACCTACACCGCCCCCACCACCACCCCCGGAGTATTAAGACGTCGTCAGATCGTCTCTATGAACGCCACCCATCACCCCGCGATACCATCTCCTGCAAACTCCGGATTTACCCCCCCCCCCCCCCCGTCACACCAGATGTTGCGCCCGCAGTATATCAACCCGCCGCGGATATGTTGCCGCGGCGGCCGCCCTTTGCCGCGCCCGCCGCAATGCCTCCTCCCGCCCCAAGCACATCCCCACACCCTCCTACCTCAAACCCGACCTCCCTTTCTCGTATCCCAACCTCCAACTAAACAACCCTCCTCGACCCGAATTGGCGGACGGCTATGCTCGACGAATACAGGGCCCTGACAACGAATGGTACATGGGTTCTAGTTCCTCGCCCTTCTACAGCGAACATCATTCGCTGCATGTGGCTCTTCCGCCACAAGTTCCGCTCTGATGGGTCGTTGGAGCGCTACAAAGCTCGTCTAGTGGTTAACGATCGATCTCAGTATACAGGTATTGATTGTGATGAGACATCCAGCCCCATGGTCAAGCCTTCTACTATCCGAATGGTGTTGAGCTTAGCGTTATCGCGACATTGGGCTATTCATTAGCTGGATGTCAAGAATGCCATTCTGCATGGTCATCTGAATGAGACAGTTTACATGTTTCAGCCGTCGGGGTTCGCCGATCCTGATCGTCCCAAGCACGTTTGTCTCCTGAAGCGCTCTCTGCATGGCTTTTTTGTTACTATATGTCGACGACATCATTCTCACCGCCTCTTATGATGCTTTTCGGACGTCTAATATTTCCAAGTTGAGTGCCGAGTTCGCCATGTCAGATCTGGGTCTGTTGTATTACTTCTTGGGAGTCGCCATGCAGCATCATGCGTCTGGGCTATTTCTATCTCAAAGTAAGTATGCTGTGGAGATTGTTGCTCGGGCCAAGATGAGTAACTGCAAGCTAGTTGCCACCCCTGTTGATACTTCCAACAAGCTCAGTGCTCACTCTGGTCCTCTGTTTGATGATCCGACGTTGTACCGGAGCCTCGCCGGTGCATTGCAGTATCTTACGTTCACTAGGCAAGACATCAGTTACGATGTTCAGCAGATCTACCTACTCATGCATGCGCCCAGGGAACCGCACTTTCAAGCCTTGAAGCGAATCATCCAGTACATCAGTGGTACCCTCGAGCTGGGCACCACAATCACCCCTTCCTCTCGGCTTGACCTCGTCGGTTACACTGATGGGGATTGGGGGGTTGTCCTGATCATACACGTCGCTCCACGTCTGGCTACTGTGTCTTCCTCAACGAAACCCTTGTGTCCTGGTCCGCGAAGCGACAGTCTGTGGTGTCTCGCTCTAGCGCCGAGGAAGAGTACAAAGATGTCGCCAACGTTGTCTCCGAGTGCTCTTGGCTACGCAATCTCCTTCTTGAGCTCCGTTGCCCTCTTCAGAAGGCCACCCTGGTCTACACCGACAACGTCTCCGCTGTCTATCTCGCCAACAACCCAATCCAGCATCAGCGAACGAAGCACATTTAGCTCGATCTACACTTTGTTCGGGACAAGGTTGCTCTTGGACATGTTCGTGTTCTTCATGTCCCGTCCTCCTATCGTTACGCTGATATCTTCACCAAGGGTTTACCTCGGCAGTTGTTCCTCGATTTTCGGTCCAGTCTCACAGTACGGGACCCAAATGCCAAATACCTTGTAACATAGGTCTCATATTGTATAGTGGACCCAAATGCCAAATACCTTGTAACATATATATATGGTTGATCAATGAATGAAACCCTTGAGGACTTTACCTCAATTCTATTATTCTACACTAACCAATCCCAACTCTGACTATCAGAACTCCAATGAAGAAGAAGAAAGCCTAGCCGCACTTAAGCAAAACACACGCCGTCCGAACAAATTGCATCGTGAAGGACCGGTCGAAAAGACCGATCAGACCCTACCGGGATTTACCTCATCCTCTTTTGAGAATTGTATCTATAAATATGTATATATATATTCAATAATATTTAAATTATTTATTGATTGAATATAGCCACGGGTTCATGGTTCGGGCCCAACAGTCCAAGGAAACCCTAAGCCACAAAGCAACCACCTAACAAAGTTACAGTAGCCGCCAGTGGCACAGGGTAGAGGAAAGAACCACATCTCCAACGACCACCAACCGGGACGGGGATGAATGGGCAGACACCGGAGAGAGGAGGGATTCACAGCCGCGCCAAACCCGGGCCAAAACACTGGCGACGGCGAATAGATGGGTGGTAGTGACAATGATTAGAACCCGCTCAGCGGGATTTGGGGACCTAACCGGAGACGGGCTTGGATGCCCCTACGATTTCTCTCTCTACTTCTCATAGAGAGAGGCACATTTTTACAGACGGAACATCTCGTGGGCTTTCGAGTAAATTAACTCAGGTGTGGTTGCCATTTTATATGTGTTTTTTATGACTTAAATAGTTAAAATATTTTCAACTACTCTTTCAAAAAAAAAATCTTCAAATAGAGAGTAAATCATAAAATCTCTATAAAAAAATTATAATTCTACGCCAATAATTTCTCCATTTATTAAATTTATGCATTTATTCTGTAATATAAAAAATCACTATTTAAAACAAATACTCCATCCGATTGCTAACATAAGACGTTAATTTAAGGAGATAATTTTTTTATATAATTTTTTTTATATAATTTAATACTTATTAGTAATAATATTAATTTATCGAAACATTAATAAAAAATTTAATATCTTATATATTTTGAGCTCCTATAAATATGTGCCAAAAAGTCATTATGCATTATATTTTAGATCATAGGGAATATAATATTTATCTTGTAAACTCTTGTGCAATTTATGAATCGATTGTAATAATTAATTAAATATGTACAATTCTAATGCCAACAACTAATTGAATCAATCGATAGCAACTAAAAATTAAATGAATCAATCGATCGAATCAAATATGTGTAGCAACTAATTGAACGCAAAAATCAAATGCAAAAACAAATGAGAAAAACTGAAACAACTAAAGGAAATTGATATATGATTCGAACTACAAACAAGCTCTAGATGCTGACTGAACTTGAAAAGCAAATTGACAATAATCATAAACAAATTTATATGGGTATTGATGAAGAATTTAATTTTAAAGAAATTTTTTGTATCTCTTCATATTTCTCTATTTTGTAGATGCATATAGAGGAACTGCTGAAGTCATAAAAACCCATTTTTCTCTAAGTTTTCTCATTGCGTTATCTTACAAGAGTTGCTAGAGACTAAGAGATACACTTACACTTCTATTTTTATAGGACATTGAATTTGATGACCAACTTTCAACGATGAAGCACTTTGGTGGCATTTGGAAAAGAATTTAAAACATAATTGAATATTAGTGACAAATAAATTAAACGATGTTGTTTGCAGAAGGATGGTCAAGTATGAAATGAATATGAAATAAAGTTCAGACTGACTTCCCTGTTTCAGCAAATAAATACAAGACTTCCTCCCGTTGTAGTAAGAGAATAGTCAGGATCGAATCCACGAGGAAGCACGTCAGCAGTTCTCAGGTAGCTGTAAATTCTCACAGGCAAAGCAGCAGAAAGACAGAAACACAGAAAAGAAACAGAAATAAAAGCAAACAAAAGCAAAGAACAAAGCAAAGCAGAAAAGACAAAGCAAAGCAGAAACTAAAAGCAAAGCAAAGGGCTTGTCGATCTCGACAAGAGTCAACTCGAGATCGACCACAGCAGTTGACAACAGCAAATCAGAAATCACAGCAGACAAGCAAACCCGGCAAGGGCAACTCGATCTCGACAACCTCTACTCGAGATCGACAAGAAACACAGAAACAGAAACTGAAAAACGACAAGAAAAGCAGAAAACCAACTCCACCTAGACTGGCCGTACTCGAGATCGACAAGGCACTACTCGATCTGGACAAAGCTTCCTCTAGGTCGACTAAAAACAGAAACTTAAGTTTGCAGAATTTCGAACAAAACTCAGATTTTGACAGAAATCAACTTCAATATATTAAAAGACTTCCAAAGCCAGGGTATCAACACCACAACGATAACCATGCAAAGTAACACAAAAAGGCATAAAAGATCATGCTTTTCATCAAATAACTTTCGTCATTAACAAATAGGCATATAGAGGCTTTCGCATAAACCCTAATTGTTACTAACCCTTTTCACATAATTAATCCAAGTTGCATTAAGATCACTTTCGCTTCAATAACACAAACAAGGATCACCTTCAACTCTCGCAAAAGAATCATGCTCATAGGGATAGAAGATTAATTGCACAAAAAGATCTGACCTTTATCGCATCGCCTCACATGACCACCGTCGGGCTCACCCCAGCCCCGGAAGTGGGTGGACTACTCACGCCTCATCGCAATCGCAGACATTGATTGAAAAGAAATAACTTGCATTAAAACTAAATTCAAAGCCTTTACAATCCTGGCAATCAACTTTCGCAGAAAGCCAAAACCCTAAAAACCTTAGAACTCCTAAACTTCTCTGTGGAACTAACTAATTGTCTCTGAAATTGAATTGTGAATTTGGAATTAATAAAACTGAGCCCCCTAGGGCCTTATTTATAGTCTTCTTTCCCTAGCTAATCTAGGAAAGAAATATCTATCTCTATCTAAAATTATATCTCAAACTTGAAAGGATAAATAAATTGTTTCATGGAAATAAATCTAAAAGGAAAAGATAAAACTAAATAGGGTAGGTCTTCATGATGTTGATAGATCGCGTCTTCCATAGATAGACTTGATGGATTTGGATAGAATCTTCCTCCTTCGGCCCCAAGGAATCCCAAGTCTACTCGGACAGGTCTTCGTCGACACGTTTCTGGGCACTGGTCTACTCGACTTCGACCACGGCTCGTCGACCTCGACAAGGATGGTTCGTCGACTGGACTTCCTGGCTAGCTCTGCTCGATGTGGCTCGGACTTGGTTCACAGTGCTCGTCGACCTCGATAAAGCCTTGTCGATCTCGACCAGGGTGGTCTTGCCGACTGGGCTTCCTCGGGTAGGCGTGCTCGACAAGCCTGGATCTGGACTCTGGGCGTCGTCGATCTCGACTACTGCTTCTCGAGATCGACTAGGGTTAGCCTCTGTGGTGGTGTCGAGCAACCCTCCTCGGACTGGTTCTGGATAGCTTGTCGATCTCGACCACTGCTTGTCGAGATCGAGTAAGGTTGCTCCGCTTCTCGTCCTCGGCTTCTCGGGCAGCTTCTCTCCTCGTCGACTCCGGGTGAGGTGTCTGGGCTTCGTCGATCTCGACCAGGCGTAGTCGAGATCGAGTTGGGTCCGGAGCCGGGTTGGTCTGGCTTTCTCGATCAGGCTCTGTCGACAAGGCCTGCTCGGACATGCTCGTCTAGGTCGAGTAAGGTCTACTCGAGATCGAGTAGTCTGGTTCCTCGGCTCGATTCGACTGGTTCCGCAGCTTTGACCTTGGACTTCTGTAGTGGTTTTCCAAGCTTTTCCGACCTTCTGTAAAAACGCCTCGATTTCTGCGAATTAAACAGAAACTGGTGTAGATTCCATAATTTGGCAAATAAACATAAATTACATAGGTTTTGTACTATCTAAGCCCAAATGCATGCAATGTATACAGAAATCGATATAAAAGTTACTGTAAAACATGGCGGATTCAGCTCACAACAAACGAGAATGGATGAAAAAACAATTTCATCCTATGTTATGTCAATTTATGTAATAAGGCAAGAGACAAGTCATGTGCCTTGCGCATGAGCTAGCTGTCAGCTGTATGCTCAGACTATTTAAAGGGCCAATTCACTCACTCCAAAGATAGTAAGGTTTGGGGATTGGTGCCTCTGTTTTAGACTTTTAAGCAATGAATGCATCTTTCTTCATTTGGCTGGTTTCATTTCTTATGCAACAGTAGAGCACCATTTTTACTTCTTTGTTTTGATCATTGATCACGGATTTAGGAAGACATTGTCTCGTTTTCACATGGTATTAGAACTATTGGTCTGATATGGGTTTTGTTTCGTTTTTCTTACCTGGAGATATCCCATGTTTAGTCCAAATGGTATTAGGAATTCACATCAAATGAGCTCAAATGACATGAATGCTCAAGGTAATCTCGGTGACCCTTTATTCTTATCGAATTCTGATCATCCGGGTGCTCAATTGGTAGTTGTACTCTTTGATGGTTCTAACTATATGACCTGGAGTAGAGGGGTTATGATGGCCCTAGGAGAAAAATGTAAGCTCAGATTTGTGGATGGCTCATGTCCTAAACCTAATGCAGAGTCTGTAGAGTAACAGAGGTGGATTATAGCTGATTTTATGGTTAGGTGATGAGTTTTGAATTCAATGAAAAAACTATTGCTCAGGGTTTAATGTTTGTCGAATCATCCAAGCATTTGTGGGATGACATTGTTGAGCGATTTGGACAATCTAATGTCCCGCTTATTTATCAGATTAAGAGGAAACATGGGACCATTACTCAAGGCAGTATGTCTATAGCAGAGGTGTACAACACCTTCAAAAGACATTGGGATAAGTTGCATATCCTTGAAAGGCTTCCCGAATGCTGTTGTGGTGCCTTGTCTAGATGCTAATGTGATGTGAAAAGGAAACTTTCTGATATCGAGTCTAGGAACAGATTGATGCAACTATTAGTGAGCTTGAATGATGGCTATGAAGCAGCCAAGAATCATATCCTTTCCATGGATCCTATTCTAACTCTTAACATAGCTTATTATATACTGCAACAAGTTAAAAGTGGTAATGAAGCTTTAGGAGGGCAGTCAAGGCATCACACCTAACTCTAGTGCTTTAGCATCAAATAGAGGTAGAACCGACTATCAATACTCTGGAGGTGGCACTAGTGAGGGTGATAGAGTCTATTTTAGTCATGTTTTAAGAATAGATTTGCATATTATTTTAGAACATTTTTACATGTTTTATACTTAATTTCTATTATTTGTTATTCAGAGTCTACACTCGTATTTTATTCCAATTCAGGTAATTTGGAAGAGAATTGAAGATGTTTTAAGTTATATTAGCCGTGAGCACAAGAGGTGATCAATTCTAAACACTTTCATGAGAAGGATTGGGCTAGTCTTGCACCGGGGCGGTAAGGCCGGACTGATCGAGCTGTCTATATATCACAAGCAATTTTGGGCTGCAAGCAAAAGACCAAGAGTGGAGGAGCCCACGTGACATATGATTGCTGCTTCATACTGCTTTATTTTACTTAATATAATTGGTTTAGTTAGTTTAGATAGATTTTAGTACGTTAGAGAGAATAGGAGATATATTAATATTATAGATTATATAGATGAGGTTTTGCTATATATTCATACATTCCTACGGCAAGGAGGCCGAACTAACAGTGACCACGGCCGACAGTTTCTACCTTTAACCCTAATTATGTTTTGTTTTATTTTTATGAGACTTAAATTCTCCCGTTCTATCTACGATTTGAAGCTTTGTTTGGATTGATTGTGAGTTTCTAAATCTTGTTCCTTATTTCCTATATTGAATGTTTCGACTTCTTTGTGCTTGAATGTTTGAATGTTTTATTTTATCTTGTCTGATCAACTTGGTAGAATCAATTCAATTGTTAGGATTTTGTAGATTCCTGATTGTGAACCTTAACCCAAGTGGCAAACTTATCCCTTTAGGGCTGATTGAACTAATTGGATGGGTAGGAAGTTGGATGTGTTGTTAAATCCCTTTTTAGGGTCTGCAAATACCTTGGTTAATCTCTGAACTTAAAGCTATCAATTGGGTTAAATCCTGCTTTAGGGACTGTTCGATTGATAAGGGTTTTTATAACTGATTGGACTAGTAACTATATTAGGTCGGGACAAGGGCATTGATAGGAAACCTAAAAGGACAAGAGGAAGTTACAATATCAATTCAACTAAATAAAGTGGATAATTGTAGGTAGAGCGATCTTTTCTAAATTGCTTTGCATCATTTGTTTATAGTCTATTTTATTTTCTTTCTTATTTTCACCACTCAAAACCCCCGGTTTCAT
This sequence comes from Persicaria tinctoria, assembly GCA_037127255.1. NCBI lineage: Eukaryota > Viridiplantae > Streptophyta > Magnoliopsida > Caryophyllales > Polygonaceae > Persicaria > Persicaria tinctoria. Next base: position 52,581,814 of record JBANSL010000009.1, on the reverse strand, counting down.
ATTCATTGGTAAATAAGCTTAACTTAGGAATAACTTGATTCTCTGTGGGATCGACTCGTGCTTACCACGCTACATTAGTTAGGTAGGTTCGAAAGTATTTTGATACGGTTAACGCGACTAAAAACCGTCCATCAAATTGGCGCCGTTGCCGGGGACTGAAAGTTTATTTCTTTGTTCTGTGTGTTTGCCGATTATTGTATATAATTAATTTTGTTGTGAACCTATCTTACGGTTCACGACACTCTTACTACTAACATTTTAAGATGAGATTAATGCAGTGTCAAGGAGAAAATTTTCACCATTATTTCACAAGAGTGAATAATTTATTGGACGTCCGTTATGCAGGGGGTTACCAAGATAGTTTGCAAGATATGGTTGTTTGTGTACTTGAGGGCATGACTCCTGAGACCAAAGAACTTGCCGAGTCTATGAGTAACGGAGGCTTTGCGAGTTTTAATTTATCAGAGATGTGGGATTTTTTCTGCTACATGGGTCACCAGGTGGAGCAGGAAGAAGCTTTCACACGCCAGGTTATGTTGGAGCAGGTGCTTAAAAGGATGGAGCGAACTGAGGAACAATTGAACCAACTTAATCAACCGGTGAGTGAGTTGGTAGTAGAACAATGCTTTATTCCTCAAGTTGATGAAAGCCAAGACACAAACAATGACAGTTTGATCGATGAGAGCCCGATGCTCCCTGACATGGAGTCTCATGAGTGCACGCATGAGAATCCATGTGTTTTGGCTCCTATTTCATTGGAAGAAATCATCCTTGACTTGCCTATCAAGGAATCATTTACCGAGCCGATTTCTGTGGCTCCCGAAGAAGGTATTGATATTTCTTACTCTTTTGTGGATTTTGGTGAATATGCAGACCCTTGGGAACATTACTTTGAGAAGCTATCAGCGGAACTGTGTTGGTGGTATTACATACCCTCTACAAAGAGTCATACTCGTTTGTTTGATAAGTTGAAACGGGTCTTATCTGCAATATTATTTAGTTTCAATCTTTCATTATGTTATATATGCTTGCTTGATATATGTGCACAAGAGTTTGACAAATTGCTGAGGGCGTTAACCATGTCCGATCTTAGAGAGATTGTGAGGCAACCAAGGTATGTTTTTTTTTTTTTTAGTTAGGATTAATTTTTTTTGGCCACTGCTTTTTAGAACATGAAATCTACTCTCTCCGTTCTAAAATATAAGACTTTTACTATTTACGCACGCTTTCTTATAATGATAAAAACTATATAAAATATTAATTTTATATTAATTTTTTTTAATAATCTCATACTTCTTACTAATAAGTACGAGATTATTAAAAAAAATTAATAAAAAAAATTAATATTTTATATAGTTTTTAACATCCTAAGAAAACGTGCGTGAATAGTAAAAATCTTATATTTTAGAAATATAACGGATGGAGTACTTTTTAGAACACAATATAATTACCCTTCAATTTTAAGTAAATTACAAAACATACCATCTTCTCCCCCTGACGGCCTCACCCCTAATCTAACTCAACCCTAATCTTCACGGGTCCTCTACACCGATAACCGAGGAGCAGTTGGCGTCAAAGAAGCGATTGGAGGAGGCGGTACATTTTTTTTTTCCACCGCCTTGCCGTGATTCTGTCCAAAAACGGCCGCTACCGAAGAGTTCAACTGTCCAATCCCCAAGTTTAATTTTACTTTTAAGAATATTACGTTGAAATCAATAATTAATTTAATAAACATCTTCAGAGATATTGGAATTATTTCCATTTACATCTAACCTTGGAACTCAATTCAAATTCAATGGCGTAAGGGCCTGCTTGTAGACCGAAGAAGAAGACAGAGTTACTCCGCGTGCGTCACTTTTTTCAAAAAAAAAAAATTAATTTAAGGCACTTTTTAGCTCGGTTCTTCCTAGAACCGAGCTAAAAGGACTTACGAAAATTAAAAAAACACGCTTTTTTAGCCCGGTTACAAGAAGAACCGTGATAAAAATCCATTTTTCCTCAAAAAAAAAACTGGTCGCTGCGACTAAACCGTATATGGTCGTTGCGACCGTTCTCGCATCTGGTCGTTGCGACCATGCGTATTTTGTAAAAAAAAAAAATTGGTCGCAACGACCAATTGACATTTGGTCGTTGCGACCACATAGCTATGCGCTAAATGGAAATTTAACCCTGCGCTAAACGGAAATCGTGTTTTTTTTATACATTTTTTTATTTTCGTTAAAAAAAAAAAAAACCTCTCTCTCCTTTCTCTCTCCCCCATCTTTCTTTCCCAAGCCGGTTTCTTTCTCATCCCGCTGGGCGCTGGCCATCTCCATCTCTCGTTCTTCACCGGCCATCACCGCTTCCCAACCATCACCGGCCAGACAGCTTCATCTACTAGCCATCATCTCCGGTCGCCTCTGATCACCAGATTCCCCTCGTCGAGATCCCTGGTCCTCCAGCCTTCGTCTTCACTTCCTTCCTCTCTGTTCTACTCTCTCCCGGCCTCCAACACCATCCCCTTCTCCGGCGTGTCTTCTGCCACCACCGGGAATTTGCCCTCGAGCAGTCTTATTTTCCATCCCTCTCGTCGGATCTTTCATCCGCCACCACTCGCCCTTCTCTGCTGTTCACCAGCAAACCCTTCTGTCCATCTCGTGGAGTCTCGCTCAGTAATCCGCCACCGCTCCTTCACCCTCCTCCTCCCGCACTCCGTCCTGAAGCCCAGCGATCGCCGGAGCACCGGCCGCCACCTACTCACAGCACCTAAGGCGGGAGGGGAACAGATGGTGAAGCATCGGCGGAGCCCAATCCCTGAATCTGTGCCCTCGATTTCAATCCCCGCCCTGTATTTGCAGGTCCGACATCGATTTCCCTTTGTCACTTGTAATCAAATTGTAATCTACATTTGGTGAATTTTGAGTCAGTGGCAGGGTTGATTTGTGTTGTGGATTGTTAGTGGTTAAGTGTTCTTTGATATGGGTTAAGGGAGTGGTGATGCTTTGATATGATGTGCAGAATTTGATTGAGTGTTTGTTCAATTTGATCGGACCTCTACTGATGACTTGATGGTTAAATAGGCATGTATATATAAGTTTGAATCCTGGTACCTGTGGTATCGAATGCTTATTATTGCTTTTAATTCTTGTGTGTTTCATGCTCCCCTGTTTTCATGGATGTTTATTGTGTATGACTGAGCATGATTGCAAGAGTTAGAATTGGTTTTACTCGTGATTATGAGGCTAAATGTTTGCTATTGAGTTAAGTTTTCTTGATTGATGGAGTTGGTTTGGATGGGAATCGCTACTTGGATATGATATATAGCCACTCCTTATTTTTGGCTAATTAACTCTGTACATGCATTCAGATTGTCGCCCTTGTGATTTTGTTGGCTCGTCTCTTGCTCCATGTTGTTTTTTCATGATTTTACTTGCAAAATAGGGACGAGCATGACTTACAGGGACTGATTTTGGTATTGGGGTCTTTGTTCTTCTTATTCTTGAATGATATTGTTATGCTTGGTTGGTTGGATTGTTTTTTCTTGTGTGTTTCTTTGCCTTTTGTCTTGATCAGGACCTTTTGCAAAGGAGACAATGCCTACATTTTCCCACCTTCAAGGCGGGTCACAAGTGCCAATTGCGTCTAAGAGCTGCTGAAATTTCTGTTGCGCACTCAGGAGTGTAATTTCTACTCTTTTCTCATGTTTTGAGGGTGTTAGTACTTAGGAATAGTCACCTATCTTGCTGAATTTTATGTTTTTGATATTCCTTTGTTACTTAATTGATTGCTATGCAAGTTTTATGCTTGTTTTTGTTGGTGTTTGTGGTGTTGGACAGATCCTATAACTATGAGAAGTTGCTGAATTTTAGGGGATGTTCGGAGGCTACACCATTACCTCTTTTTGAGCCGAGAGCTTGTCTTTGAATGCCTGATTTGTTTGGTGAGTTTCCTCTACCTCTTTTATTCCTTTTCTTTACTTTGAGGACAAAGTAAAATTTTAAGCATGGGGTGGGAAATTCTAGTATAGCTCCGTCTTTATATATATATGTTAGTTTCTGTTTTTTTTTGCTTTTTCAATTTTTGTTATGCATTTCATTTCATTTAGGTGTTATTAAAGATACCCATCTTGGTTTAGGTTATCCTCTAATTCATTTTTATGATCTAATTGCATAAATCCCATAATTTGATTGAATTGCTTGAAAATGATTTTGGAGCATGATTTGAGAATATAATTGAGCAAGTATGGTTCATAGTTGAGGTTTAATTGAAATCTAAAAAACATACCCTTTGTGAGTTTGTTTTGGCCGTATAGGGACTATTCATAATTATTTCCATTTTGCTTTTATTGTGTGATTATACTCTCCATATGCTTGTTTTTCATAACCGTATTGCACATGTTTTGTTGCTTGTGAATTTCAAATGATTGAGGCATTTTTTCTTTAGCCATATTATACCCTATCTACCTTACATATGATCATTTGCTTGAAGCCCGTCTGAGCCTTAAAGCCTATTCTTTTTTATAGCTCCACAAAAATATATCATAGTCAATGATTAGCTAGACCCTATCCGGGAATTAGGAGGAGAATTGGTGAAAAATCTATATGTTGGAGTTTCTTTGAGTGGGGATGATGTATGTATGGTTGTGTATTGCGAGAGGCATAGCCGAAATAAGGTAACCCTTCTTGCATAATAGAGATGACTTATTACTAGGGGCCTAAGGAGGATAAAATTCACTTAGGAGTAAAAGTCTAGTAAGCTTGGACCTAGGGAGGATAAAATTCATCTAGGGGCAAAAGTAAGCATAAAAGAAAAGAAGTCATCGTAATAAAAAAAAAATTGCATAAGTTGTAATTTTGTATGGCTATTGGAATCGAAGAGCTTATTGATGTATATCGGAGTTTATGTTATTGGAATGGTTTGCGAAGTATGAAAGTTTTGGTGTTGTTCTGGTTGGTTGTTGTTCCTTTTTCCCGGATTTTTAGCACCACAAGCCTAAATATTTCACATTCCTTATGTTCCTACCAAAGCCTCATTACAACCCTATAAAAGTTCTCATGATGTTATTTGCAAGTAATGACTTTCACGGTGTATAGAGCATTTTGGATTGAGTTGAGAGATTGACATTAAAGCCTAAACACATGAGAGCTTGAGTAAAACACATTATCCCGGTGAGGTTGGGTTAAATTTGCCTTTACTATTGGATCGCTCGTATATTTTCTATGATGTTTGTTCTCTTATTCATGACTCTTATTGCTTGATGTTGCTTTTCTAAAATTACAGCATGAAGATCTTATTTGTGGGATGATTAATTCTATATTTGTTTTTCATTGTTTGAGGACAAGCAAAAGTCTAAGCATGGGGTAGTTTGATAGAGTCTATTTTAGTCATATTTTAAGAATAGATTTGCATATTATTTTAGAACATTTTTACATGTTTTATACTTAATTTCTATTATTTGTTATTCGGAGTCTACACTCGTATTTTATTCCAATTCAGGTAATTTGGAAGAGAATTGAAGATGTTTTAAGTTATATTAGCTGTGAGCACAAGAGGTGATCAATTCTAAACACTTTCATGAGAAGGATTGGGCTAGTCTTGCACCGGGGCGGTAAGGCCGGACTGATCGAGCTGTCTATATATCACAAGCAAAAGAAAGAGTGGAGGAGCCCACGTGACATATGATTGCTGCTTCATACTGCTTTATTTTCCTTAATATAATTGGTTTAGTTAGTTTAGATAGATTTTAGTACGTTAGAGAGAATAGGAGATATATTAATATTATAGATTATATAGATGAGGTTTTGCTATATATTCATACATTCCTACGGCAAGGAGGCCGAACTAACAGTGACCACGGCCGACAGTTTCTACCTTTAACCCTAATTATGTTTTGTTTTATTTTTATGGAGACCTAAACTCTCCCGTTCTATCTACGATTTGAATCTTTGTTTGGATTGATTGTGAGTTTCTAAATCTTGTTCCTTATTTCCTATATTGAATGTTTCGACTTCTTTGTGCTTGAATGTTTGAATGTTTTATTTTATCTTGTCTGATCAACTTGGTAGAATCAATTCAATTGCTAGGGTTTTGTAGATTCCTGATTGTGAACCTTAACCCAAGTGGCAAACTTATCCCTTTAGGGCTGATTGAACTAATTGGATGCGTAGGAAGTTGGATGTGTTGTTAAATCCCTTTTTAGGGACTGCAAATACCTTGGTTAATCTCTGAACTTAAAGCTATCAATTTGGTTAAATCCTTCTTTAGAGACTGTTCGATTGATAAGGGTTTTTAGGACTGATTGGACTAGTAACTATATTAGGTCGGGACAAGGGCATTCATAGGAAACCTAAAAGGATAAGAGGAAGTTACAATATCAATTCAACTAAATAAAGTGGATAGTTGTAGGTAGAGCGATCTTTTCTAAATTGCTTTGCATCATTTGTTTATAGTCTATTTTATTTTCTTTCTTATTTTCACCACTCAAAACCCCCCGTTTCATATTAATTGGTAAATAAGCTTAACTTAGGAATAACTTGATTCTCTGTGGGATCGACTCGTGCTTACCACGCTACATTAGTTAGGTAGGTTCGAAAGTATTTTGATACGGTTAACGCGACTAAAAACCGTCCATCAGAGGGTTATTAGTATTTTGGAGTGGTAATGGTCGGAGTTTCAAGAAGGACTAGAAGGAACTTAAACGCTTGAAATATGAAAAGCAGTGTACTCACTGCAATTATAGAGGGTATAAAGTTGAGCAGTGTTGTAAGCTACATGGAGTACCGAAATGGTTTAAAGAGCTGAAAGAGAAAGAGAAAGCTAGGTACTATGGGATCCAAGGGATCAGGAAATGTGGCTTGGTCAGTTAGTTCCTCTGTGTAATTGACTCCTCTTCAAGATGAGTTCATGAAGGCCAACCTCCTTTAGCTATCACTACTAGAATACTGTCAATAGACAACACTACATTTAAGTCTGTAAAAAAACAACAGATGTGAAAATTAATCTTTTACATTAGTAATATTTTTTGTGATATATTAAAGAGTTTATAAAACTGTCAAAGTTTTAGACAGATGTGAAATTGTTGATTTTGGAAAAAAAAAACGCGCGTTTAAGGGATAAATGGCGGAACCAAATTACTTAGAAAAAAAAGGAGGGTTTTAAAAATATGAGAGGCAAAATTTTAACACTTGAAAAATTTTAACCGGGTTTCCCAAAAATGTGAACACTTTGAAAATTTGAAACCCCACCCAAATGAAATCTGAAAACCCAACCCACCCAAATCAAAATATTTTGAAAACCCACCCAAATTGAAATGTCTCCCCTCTCTCACTTCACCCCCCTCCTTCAGTCCTCCTTCTCGATACTGGAAGCTTTCCCACCAGAACTCGAACAAACCTCACCCTCGCCCCTCGAGCTCTCTTGTCCCTCTTTCCTCTAGAGTCTGGATCGGATCTGGCTTGGATCTGGCTTAGGGTTCTTGGTGATGAGACCTGAGGACCGGATCGACCAAGGCTCGAGCTTTCGAACACTCTTTTTTGTGGGGCTAAATTTTGGGTTTATGGAAACGAAAAAATAGGGATATGTGAAGCAAGATTCGCAGGCCTCTCACCCTTGAATCCCCTACACTCGATTTCAATCCTCTCGGAATCACACTCCGAGGATCTCGACCCTTTGACACCTTCGCCTCTCACTAGGGTGTCACCCTCGGCCTCTCACCAAAGGGTTCGCTCTTAGCCTCTCACCAAGAACTCGATCCTTAACCCGGAATCATAGGAAGCTATTAGTGGCTCAAACTTTAACTAAACTCAACTTGACTTGATTTAAAAATGAAAGTTTTACAAGCAATATATAGGATGAAAATATAACCCCCTAGGCATTTATAATCGATGTGGGATCGATCTATTTGATATAAATAAAACATGGAAAAAAAACGTCCAGATTGAAGCTTCTGGAAATAACGTCAAATTCAAGCATCTTCGAGGCTGATTTAGGATACGTGTTCTTCATAGAAGTTGTAGCCACTTAAAATAGCTTTCCAACAAGTGCTTATTGGCTTCAATCGGAATTTTATGCAGCCCGATAGAGCCAAAATACCACGGTGTCGCCATGTTGTTTTCTCAAACAAGGGTTGATGTTCGTCCCCGACAACATAGCTTTCTAAGATAAAGGATTCAAGCTCATTGACGACTAGGATCACATCATCCACCTGAGGACCGGATCGACCAAGGCTCGAGCTTTCGAACACTCTTTTTTGTGGGGCTAAATTTTGGGTTTATGGAAACGAAAAAATAGGGATATGTGAAGCAAGATTCGCAGGCCTCTCACCCTTGAATCCCCTACACTCGATTTCAATCCTCTCGGAATCACACTCCGAGGATCTCGACCCTTTGACACCTTCGCCTCTCACTAGGGTGTCACCCTCGGCCTCTCACCAAAGGGTTCGCTCTTAGCCTCTCACCAAGAACTCGATCCTTAACCCGGAATCATAGGAAGCTATTAGTGGCTCAAACTTTAACTAAACTCAACTTGACTTGATTTAAAAATGAAAGTTTTACAAGCAATATATAGGATGAAAATATAACCCCCTAGGCATTTATAATCGATGTGGGATCGATCTATTTGATATAAATAAAACATGGAAAAAAAACGTCCAGATTGAAGCTTCTGGAAATAACGTCAAATTCAAGCATCTGCGAGGCTGATTTAGGATAAGTGTTCTTCATAGAAGTTGTAGCCACTTAAAATAGCTTTCCAACAAGTGCTTATTGGCTTCAATCGGAATTTTATGCAGCCCGATAGAGCCAAAATACCACGGTGTCGCCATGTTGTTTTCTCAAACAAGGGTTGATGTTCGTCCCCGACAACATAGCTTTCTAAGATAAAGGATTCAAGCTCGTTGACGACTAGGATCACATCATCCTCCTCTCCTTGAAAAGGATTCGTCCTCGAATCCGTGATGGAAACAAGCGACTCCTTCGGACATGTTTCTTCTTCCTTGAGCGGATCTTGAATCCCCTCTCCTTCTTGAATCGTGAAAAGCAAGCAAGACGGAATGAATGGGGTCGCATCAGACCACTTAGTTGACATTGAATTCAGAAAGGTAGGTACCTCGACTGACGCCCGTTTCTCCTTCATGGAAAGCGCAACATTAGGAAGTTGGATGATTTCATCGTCTTTCTTAAGCTCAGGCATGGCCTGTGTAGTTTCAATCGGAACATCCTTGGACTTGCCTTCCTTGATCCCAAGTATCACACCCATGGCCATAGAGGATGTCGTCATTGAAGAGGGAGGGGGTGGTGTTGTGGGCTTTGATAGCTTCGACCCCAATGAGATGACGACTTTTCGCATTTCTTGTACTTGTTGCATTGAGTCTTCGGCGAGCTTGCGGATCTCTTGCCAAGGTGGTTCAACCTTCTTCTTTCGCCGAGCCTCATCCTCTCGAGCCCTTCTCTTTCGATATCTCCTCCGGAGCTCTTGATCAACTACATCATATGTAGCACCATCCATGTCGCTCCAACGAAGATACCCATCATCATAAGCTCGAATGGCCCATCGGATGTACTCTTCGGACAAAGGCTTGGAACTCGTCTTCTTGAACATTTTGACTAAGAAGAGGCAACTCGGATATCGAAAGCTCGATGGACTCGAGTCGATTAGCTCTGATACCACTTGATGAGACCTGAGGACCGGATCGACCAAGGCTCGAGCTTTCGAACACTCTTTTTTGTGGGGCTAAATTTTGGGTTTATGGAAACGAAAAAATAGGGATATGTGAAGCAAGATTCGCAGGCCTCTCACCCTTGAATCCCCTACACTCGATTTCAATCCTCTCGGAATCACACTCCGAGGATCTCGACCCTTTGACACCTTCGCCTCTCACTAGGGTGTCACCCTCGGCCTCTCACCAAAGGGTTCGCTCTTAGCCTCTCACCAAGAACTCGATCCTTAACCCGGAATCATAGGAAGCTATTAGTGGCTCAAACTTTAACTAAACTCAACTTGACTTGATTTAAAAATGAAAGTTTTACAAGCAATATATAGGATGAAAATATAACCCCCTAGGCATTTATAATCGATGTGGGATCGATCTATTTGATATAAATAAAACATGGAAAAAAAACGTCCAGATTGAAGCTTCTGGAAATAACGTCAAATTCAAGCATCTTCGAGGCTGATTTAGGATAAGTGTTCTTCATAGAAGTTGTAGCCACTTAAAATAGCTTTCCAACAAGTGCTTATTGGCTTCAATCGGAATTTTATGCAGCCCGATAGAGCCAAAATACCACGGTGTCGCCATGTTGTTTTCTCAAACAAGGGTTGATGTTCGTCCCCGACAACATAGCTTTCTAAGATAAAGGATTCAAGCTCGTTGACGACTAGGATCACATCATCTTCGGGATGTCCTCTGCCTTCACCCTCAGCTGGTGATAACGCGAACACAAATCTATCTTTGAGAAGACGACATCGCCCTGTAGCTGATCCATCAAGTCATCTATTCTCGGCAACGGGTAACGGTTCTTCACCGTAGCCCGGTTCAACTCTTTGTAATCTATGCATAGCCTCAACGACCCATCCTTCTTCTTCATGAACAACACTGGTGGTCCCGACGATGAGGCACTCGGCCTGATGTAGCCCTTCCCGGCTAGCTCCTCCAACTGTGCCTTTAGCTCGGCCATCTCTGTCGGCGCCATCCTGTACCGGACCCTCGAAATCGGCCTGGTGCCCGGCTCGAACTGTATAGCGAAATCAACATCTCGTTGTGGCGGAAGTCCTGGTAGCTCGTCTGGAAAACGTCAGCAAACTCACTAACAACGGGGACATCTGTCAAGCTGGGTCGCTCGTGATCCACCTCTAAAGCGTAACAGCAGTAGCTCGTGCATCCTTGGTCTAGAAGTCTCGCCGCTCGAACGGTGTTGATCTGGGCTTCGTTCCGTTTGGGGTCGTGGCCTCTTTCTGCCAGATGGAGTGCGAAAAGCTGAAAATGTGGCAATTGTCAGATATAGCTGCTGGTCATAGCGAAGGATCATCTATAGGAATATGTCATATGTCATTCCCTCCATGCTGGTAGAGATCAGAAGAACGTCTTGCGGAAGCCTCATAGAAAGCATGCGGATGCGCATCTCGTCGGTCTTACATACCCACCCACAATAAACGAGCTCCTTCTTGAACTAGCAGACGATCTCGGAGATAGATAGTTGTGGGTCGTAGCGGGTGCTGAAGAACGCAACCTCTCGTGCTACATGTGTCCCAGATGGACAGTACTCTCTCAGCATCAACTTCCTGAACTCCACGTAGATCCATGTAGTACGATCATCACGATAGACAAGCCATATGTCAAAAGCATCTCCTCGACGCTGCCCAGCTGCAAGTCTTTGTCTCTCCGCATCGGGTACTCTAATCAAGCTAAAAACTCCCTCAAGTCCTCTGAAGAACTGCTCGATATCCTCTTTGGGTCCGGCCTCGAAGATAGGCGGGCTACTCTGTGATAGTCTCTTCACCCAGTCGGTGACCCCATCCGATCTCTCTCGCTCTAGCAACGCGAGTAATGCCCTCTCTATCGCTGATCCTTGCTGCTATCTATCAGCCTCTCCCTCGTGCTATCCGGGGATCTCGACCTCAACAACGGTCTCAGTCTCAGTCTCTGTCTCGGGAATGCGGCCACCACCTCGTCCACGTGGTCTCCCGCGTCCTCTACTAATCTCGGTGTCGACCATGATGACAACTGAATCTTTTAAGTGTACTCAATATATAACTAAATAAAACGTCTTCTTCAAGGAAGACGGCCCTCAGGCACATTCATTTCACATAATTACATCCCTTCAAGGGGATGGCCCGCAGGCACAGTTTTATATCGCATGGAAGCTAACTAGATAGCTACCCTTCGAGGGATAGCTTGGCGAGCCCGCCTCTAAATCCTATCCTACTCCAACCACCATGGTTGCTCCCTTGGAGTCTTTCAGGCCCGTCTGTAATGAAAAGCTAGGCAGTCTACCCGAACCCTTCTACATCTCTAAGGATGCCTATCGCCTTGTCTCTACCCTTCGATCCTATCTCTCGTCTATAAAGATCCTAACCATTTTCATTTTCCAAAGAGTTTTCATCTTTGCCCTTTAAACACTTCGAAATCCTTGAAAATTTCCAAAACGGTGGGCCGGTTTTGAAAATTAATTTTTAACTCGTGCGTACTCAGGTCGAACAACCATGGCTCTGATACCAACTTTGTAACGACTCGAAATTTAAGTACCCGAATTAACCTCCATAAACCTACTTAGAAGCTAAATAAGGTTCGGAATACTAGATTATCGGGGAACGTTATAGGCGAAGTTTGATCTTCTCTCGTGAGCTTTGGATTTTACGACCGAGTACGAATTATTATTAGGTTCATTTAAGCGGAAGATTTAGTTGTCAAAAGATGGGGATTGCGAACCCCGAAAAGGTCGTAAGCCCGTTGGAGGCTTTACCTGTCCTAGACTATCGCGAAAACGTTTCGAACAGAAATATAAGCGGAAATGATAAATACAACAAAACGCCACGGCCGCGCCAGGTCAAAACAATAAAATGTATGAGCAAAGGAGTACGAATGTCAAGCGCCTCCCTCACTCTAATCGTCCAAAAGGTCTGTCCCAAAAATCATCCACATAAGCAAGTCATATCGGGTAAGGGGTACATGAATCTAAAAAACAAGAAATATATCGGGGTCAATCATCGGAAATATACACACTCAATGCCATATAAAGAGGCATACTTAAACTACATGAATGTTAAAATGCAACACATAAGCAAGTATATAGATATATATAAATGCGAAATGAACACACAAGGTCCCGTATCGTCATCATAATCATAATCATCATCATATCATAATATCTTCTCAAACGTACTCATCCTTCTCAAACATACTAATCCTTCTCAAACATACTCATTCTTTCTCATCATAAGCCTTTCATCATTTCAATCATGTTCCATCGAGTATAAGTCATTTATTTAGATTTTGACGGTCGTCCTACCATAGACACATAACATACATATGAAGTGTTGGATTTACTAAGTTCATCCTACGTCATATTACCTGTTTATATTCCTAAACATGTTACTATGTCGCGTTATGCATGAAGACTCTCGATAAGACAAAGAGTATCACATAAATCCATCATGAGTAAGTCCAGGGGACTTGCCTGGAGTCCGGAGAATAAGCAAGCAATAAAGTGCACAACCAAGGATCCAATCAACAAGAGCCTATTAATTCCATTAAGCTTTTATTAGGTGGTATTCTAATGCATGGTACCCAACCTAATAATCAACATATATCCACATGAGGTTCACGATTCTATAGATTACGTAGTTTGGTTAAGTGATCCGGACTTAACCAGTTATAATCTATATCGTATTATCACATAATCAATTTTCTTCTTATCGGATCATAAGCCAAGTTATGAGTATACTTCATTTTTGTATTTTATATGCTCTAAGTTTTGGTTATGCCATCATATATTTAACCATATTCTTAGCATTCCCTTAACAATGTTTTCTAACCGAGTCATTATAAATACTGGTTACTAAAATTATAATTACTCTTGATCCAACCGGTAAATTGCCGTAATTTTTTAAGAAACGTTAGATAACATTTCCATGAACATCATGTTAAGATTTCAGCCGAATCAGACCGTTGGATTGGAAATAAAGTCCAAATTACAGAGGCACATATATCCATTTTGTTTTTTAACGTTTGCTACAAAACGCAACCAAAAACACATAGAGGCTCCACTTCCTAAGCCCTTTCCAAGCACACAAGATCTATTACTAGAGAGGGGGAGGCGGATGAGGGATTACCTTTGAAGAATCCCACACAAACGACTCAAGAACACCCTCGGGAGTCCTTCGGAACACCTTTCAAACACCTTGCCATTTTGTCACCAAAAATCCCAAAATATGATTTAGATTCTTAATCAAAGTTGAATAAAAGGAGTTATAAAACATGTTGGAACTGAGTTTTGGAAGAAAGGAAGGGTTCTTACCAAGAAATCAAGTCAAACTCTCAAGACCCTTCAAAAACAGTTTTCTGCAGCTCCAAAGATGGACAATTTTGGTTTGGCAAACGACCTTGGATTTTTGTTTTTGAGATATGTAAGGAAATATGGATTCAAGACGGATCCATGGCCACCGCGTTTTCTCAATTTGGATGAGTATGGAGGGAGTTATGCTATTTCTTGTGAAGACTGTCCAAAATGGACCTAAAATGGAGCAAGGCTCTCCTTCTCTCTCTCTCCTCTCATGTGACGGTGGGGCTTCTTTGGATGAGCTCCTCATGATTCTTGGGGTCAGGCTTATAGAGGAGAGGGGTGGTTGGCTTCATGAGTCAAAGCATGGGGGTGATGAGAAGGAAGTGATGGGAGTGGTTGGCTTCATGAGTCAAAGCATGGATGTGATGGGAAGGAAGTGATGGGAGTGGTTGAATGTCTACATTCACAAGCAAATCACAAGTCAAGGGTTTGGTGGCTCAATGTTAGGCAATTTGGGTGGATGACCTCTTTAACATAATGTAAAATCCGAGCTCGCGAAGCGTTAAAATCCGTTACGTTTATAAGATACGAGAAAAGTGGCTTGGGTATATTTTCCCCCATCATTGAATCCATGTAAAGCTAGGCATAAAAATTTTAAATTTTCCGGGTTTTCATAATTATAAAGGAGGATAATATTCGGATTATCCTACGGATATTTTATAAATATTAATTAAATCCCGGTCTTTACAATAATCATATCAAAGGAAAAGATTATAAGCATACTTTCTCTCCGATTGCTAAATTTACAACTGTTAGAATTCTTATTGCAGTAGCAACCATGTAGAATTGGAACTTGCACCAATTAGATATGAACAATGCCTTCTTGCATGGAGTTCTTGATGGGGAGGTATATATGGAACCTCCTGAAGGATATACAATTGCAAAAAAAGGGCAAGTGTGCAGTCTTATTAACTCAATTTATGGTTTGAAGTAAGCTTCAAGACAATGGAATGTTCAGTTGTGTAAGTTCTTTGTTTGAATGGGCTTTACTCAATCTATTGAAGATTATTCATTGTTCATCAAGAAGGTTCCTGGAGGAATTGTTGCTGCACTTGTTTATGTTGATGATTTTCTCATCATTCGTGATGATGAAAGGGTAATCAAGGCTACTAAAGATGCTCTTCACAAGGCATTGACTATCAAAGACCTAGGCAAGACCAGATATTTTTTGGGATTGGAACTCATGTCCTCTGCCAAAGGGACTATGCTGCATTAAAGGAAATATATTATAGACATTCTTGAAGACTTTAAAATGACAGATTGCAAAGATGCTATATTTCCTCTTCTTAGAGGTATGAAGCTGTCAACAAACAGTGGTTCCATTATGAACGATCCGAAGAGGTACAAAAGAATCATTAGGATATAGTTATTTTTTAACCTCACTAGACCTGACATTACCTATGCAGTGCAACATTTGAGTCAATTTATGCAAGAGCCCATACTTCCTCATTTTGATGCTTCAATGCATGTTATTAGGTACCTGAAGGGTACAATTTCAATTAGCTTACAATATTTTAAGAATGCAGCTTCTGATATATCAGCATTTTGTGATGTAGATTGGGGGGCCTGCTAATACATAGTGCTAAGTCACTTATTGGATGATGTGTACGTGTTCTTAGGCACAAATTTGGTATCTTGGAAAACCAAGAAGCAAAATACAATTTCTAAATCCTCGGCTGAAGCAAAATACAGGAGCATGTCTACCACCAGCAGTGAACTTGTGTGGGTTGAAGAAGTACTTAGCAGACTAAATATTTCAGTTCCATTGCACATTCTTTTATACCGTGACAACAGGGCTGTTATGCATATTGCCGTGAACCCAATTTTTCATGAGCATACAAAACACTTGAGAATTTATTGTCATTTTGTATGGGAAAAGTTTCAAGAAGGCTTCCCTCATCCACTTAATGTGAGAACAGGGGCTCAATCGGTAAATCTTTAATTTAACCAAACCACTTGGAGAAAAGCAACATCTATTCCTCTCTTGCAAGTTAGGACTTGTTGGTTTCTCCCCAAGTCCAACTTGAAGAGGTGATTTGGAGAGTATAAGACATGGTTATGCAGTTTTCTTATTCTTTTATCGTCAATTTCTTCCTTTGTTATGCTATATTATGTAATAAGGCGCCTTACACATGAGTTAGTTGTCAGCTCTATGCTCAAATTATTTAAAGGACCAATTCACTCACTCCCAAGATAGAAGGGTTTGGGGATTGGTGCCGTCGTTTTAGGCAATGAATGCCTCTTTCTTCATTCAGCTAGTTTCATTTCTTATGCAAGAGTAAAGC
This sequence comes from Persicaria tinctoria, assembly GCA_037127255.1. Taxonomy (NCBI): domain Eukaryota; kingdom Viridiplantae; phylum Streptophyta; class Magnoliopsida; order Caryophyllales; family Polygonaceae; genus Persicaria; species Persicaria tinctoria. The sequence continues at coordinate 52,565,493 of JBANSL010000009.1, read as the reverse complement.
ACCATTTTTACTCCTTTGTTTTGATAACTGATCACGGATAATTGATCACGGATCCAGGGAGACATTGTCTCATTCTTACAGGATGTTAGACGCTTTAATTTTTCCAAGATTCAATTAGGTGTATTCCCCTATTTAAACTTGTAGGTCAATATCGAAAGTACGAGCTTAACAATTAGACTACTAGTATATAAGCGTCCATGCACACGATCCCTAGTCACTAGGTTGATTCGGACTTTGAATTCTTATTTATGATTTTGTGTTTCTCTCTCGTTGATGTGGTTTGATTGGATGTCTTTAGGGCTGTGCATAAAGGGGAAAATGCCAATCCGAACACAACACGATAAGTATCGGGTATCCGACACGAAAACACGACACGGTTTCGTGTCGGATACCCGTATAACACGATACGACACGATAATTATAAAAAGCTGGGTTTTTTTTTGTATTTTGCGTTCAGTAGCAATACTTCTTCTTCTTCAAATAAACCATGATGCAAAGTGCAAAGTGAAAATTTTAAAAAAAAAATCAGTAGAACAACAGTAGATAGAGTACAAGTTAACAAACCAAGAGCATTCTAATTTACAATGGGACAAATTAAGCCAAAAAACGAGCAGCTAAAAATCTCAACGTCCTAATTTACAATGGGACAAATTAGGTTAGAGGAGCACAGTAAACTAAATCAATCCTCTGAAATAGGAGTAATTATCAAACAAGCAACACCCGTCGAAGTGTCGAAGTATTGAATGAAACCAAAACCGAGAAGCTACAAGTGTAACGACCCGAAATTTATGTACCCGAATTAACCTCCATAAACCTACTTAGAAGGTAAATAAGGTTCAGAATACAAGATTATCGGGGAACGTTATAGGAGAAATTTGATCTTCTCCCGTGAGCTTTGGATCTTACGACCGAGTACGAGTTATTATTAGGTTCATTTATGCGGAAGATTTAGTTGTCAAAAGATAGGGATTGCGAACCCCGAAAAGATCGTAAGCCCGTTTGGAGGCTTTACCCGTCCTAGACTATCGCGAAAACGTTTTGAACATAAATAAAAGCGGAAATCATAAATACAACAAAACGCCCCGGCCGCGCCGGGTCAAAACGATAAAATGTATGAGCAAAAGAGTACGAATGTCAAGCACCTCCCTCACTCTAATCTTCCAAAAGGTCTGTCTCGACAACCATCCACATAAGTAAATCATATCGGGTAAGGGGTACCTGAATCTAAAAACAAGAAATAAATCGAGGTCAATCATCGGAAATATGCGCACTCAATGTCATATAAAGAGGCATACTTAAACTACATGAATCTTAAAATATAACACATAAGCAACTGTATATATATATATATATATATATATATATATATATATATATATATATATATATATATATATATATATATATATATGCGAAGTAAACACACAATGGCCCGTATCATCATCATAATCATGGTGATAATCATAATCATCATCACCATCATATCATAATATCTACTCAAACGTAATCATCCTTCTCAAACATACTCATTCTTTCTCATCATAAGTCTTTCATCATTTCATTCGTGTTCCAACGAATATAAGTCATTTATTCAGATTTTGACGGTCGTCCTACCATAGACACATAGCATACATATGAATTATTGGATTTACTAAGTTCATCCTACGTCATATTACCAATTTATATTCCTAAACATGTTACTAGGTCACGTGATGCATGAAGACTCTCAATAAGACAAAGAGTATCACATTAAATCCATCATGAGTATGTCCAGGGGACTTACATGGAGTCCGGAGAATAAGCAAGCAATAAAGTGCACAACCAAGGATCCAATCCACAAGAGCCTATTAATTTCATTAAGCTTTCATTAGGTGGTATTCTAATCCATGGTACCCAACCTAATAATCAACATACATCCACATGAGGTTCACGATTCTATAGATTACGTACCTTGGTTAAGTGATCCGGACTTAACCAGTTATAATCTATATCGTATTATCACATAATCGATTTTCTTCTAATCGGATCATAAGCCAAGTTATGGGTATACTTCATTTCTGTATTTTATATGCTCTAAGTTTCGGTTATGCCATCATTTATTTAACCATATTCTTAGCATTCCCTTAACCAAGTTTTTTAATCGAGTCATTATGAATACTGGTTACTAAAATTATAATATCTCTTGATCCAACCGTTGGATTGCCGTAATATTTGTAGGGAAGTTAGATAACATTTCCATGAACATCATATTAAGAGTTCAGCCAAATCAGACCGTTGGATTGGAAATACAAACCAAATTATAGAGGCACGTATATCCATTTTGTTGTTTTTTGATGTTTGCTACAAAATGCAACCAAAAACACATAGAGGCTCCACTTCCTAAGCCCTAATTTACACATAAGGCTCCTAATCTATAGAGGGAAATGTGGATGAGAGATTTGTTGTTGCAGGAGTAAATCGAGTATTGAAATAGATATGAAATAAAGTTCAGACTGACTTCCCTGTCTCAGCAAATAAATACAAGACTTCCTCCCGTTGTAGTAAGAGAATAGTCAGGATCGAATTCACGAGGAAGCACGTCAGCAGTTCTTAGGTAGCAGCAGATCTCACAAACAGAATAGCAGAAAGAAGCACAGAAACACAGAGAAGAAACAGAGACAAAAGCAGAAAATAACAAACAAAAGCAATGAACTAAACAAAGACAGAAATGACAAAGCAAAGCAGCAAATAAAACGAGGATATAGAAGCTACTCGATCTCGACAAGAGGTACTCGAGATCGACAAGACAGTGAACAACAGGAAGTGAAAATCGACGAAAATAGAAGAAAGCCAACTCGACCTAGACCAAGTCCTACTCGATCTCGACCACAGCTTCCTCGAGATCGACAAAAAACAGAAAAATATAAAATTGCAGAATCGAAACTTAAAACTCAGATTTTTGACGGAAATAAACTCAATATATTAAAAGACTTCCAAGGCCAGGGTATCAACACCACAACGATAACCATGCAAAGTAACACATAAAGGCATAAAAGATCATGCTTTCCATCAAATAACTTTCGTCATTAATAAATAGGCATATAGAGGCTTTCGCATAAACCCTAATTGTTACTAACCCTTTTTCACATAATTAATCCAAGTTGCATTAAGATCAGTTTCGCTTCAATAACACAAACAAGGATCACCTTCAAATCTCGCAAGAGAATCATGCTCATAGGGATTGATGATGAATTGCACAAAAAGATCTGACCTTTATCGCGTTGCCTCACATGGCCATCGTCGGGCTCACCCTAGCTCTAGAAGTGGGTGGACTACTCACGCCTCATCGCAATCGCAGACATTGAATGAAAAGAAATAACTTGCATAAAACTAAATTCAAAGCCTTTACAATTCCGGCAATCAACGTTTGCAGAAAGCCAAAACCCTAAAAACCTTAGAGCTCCTAAACTTCTCTGTGGAACTAACTAGTTGTCTCTCGAATTGAATGATTAAAACTGAGCCCCATGGGCTTTATTTATAGGCTTCATTCCCTAGCTATTCTAGGAAAGAAGATATCTATCTCTATCTAAAATTATATCTAAAACTTGAAAGGATAAATAAATTGTTTTATGGAAATAAATCTAAAAAGAAATGATAAAACTAAATAGGTAAGTCTTCATGTCTTGATAGATCTCGTCTCCTTGATGATAGAACTTGATGGAATCGGATAGAACTTCGGCCAAATCGACTCCTTCGCGCCCAAGGAATCTCAATTCTACTCGGACAGGTCTCGTCGAGAAGTTTCTGGAAACGGCTCTACTCGACCTCGACCACGGCTCGTCGACCTCGAGTAGGGTGGTTCGTCGACTGGACCTCCTCGGCTAGATCTACTCGATGTGCTCGGATTTGGCTCACTGGGCTCGTCGACCTCGAGTAGCGCTTGTCGATGTCGAGTAGAGTTCTTCGTCGGCTTGGTGTATCCCGCTGGCAGCGGGTTTTCTTCCGTGGCAGCGAGTGGTCCGCTGAAGCGAGTCGAGTCGCTGACAGCGATTGTCGCCTGGTCGTCCTCGGCTCATCTCTTTGTCGAATCCGGGTGTGGCGTCTGGGCTTCGTCGATCTCGACTAGGGCTTGTCGAGATCGAGTAGACTTCCGGAGCTCGGGTTGGTCTGGCTCTCGATCAGGCTTTGTCGACAAGGCTGTGCTCGGACATGCTCGTCTATGTCGAGTAGGGCCCACTCGAGATCGAGTAGCCTTGACTTTCAGCTTGGTTCCGCTGCTTTGACCTTGGACTTCTGTAGCGGTTTTCCGAGCTTTTCCGACCTTCTGTAAAATTGCTGTAATATGCCTCGATTTCTGCGAATTAAACAGAAACTGGTCTAGATTCCATAATTTGGCAAGTAAACATAAACTACATAGATTCTGTACTATCTAAACCCAAATGAATGCAATGTATAAAGAAATCGATATAAAAGTTACTGTGAAACATGGCAGATTCAGCTCACAACAAACACCCCATACTTAAGCTTGCTTGTCCTCAAGCAATACTTTTATTTGTCATTCAGGGGAAGAATTCAAACTCTCAACATCTTAGATTCATTCTTATATGTCCCTGCAATTAATTACCATCCTCGAAAAGGTACTAGTGTCACAGATCCATGCATGTGCAAATATATAAAAGCAACATCTACTCACAAAAGGAGGATTATGCAAAACATTCATTCGTGACAAAACATTAATAATCAAAAGGACTTTAATTTAAGCTCAAAATAAGGAGTAGATTGGTAAAAGGCTAAAAGGCGGGCAGTTTCTGGCAATGTGGTGGTAATGATCCGGGGAAATGGAGTATTTCCAAATTGAATTTCCACATTCCTTTTCCATAAGATTCATCACCTTTCATAATGCTTTTTTCAATAATAATGCTTTTACCTCTCTAACCTCGGCACTGCCTTCTCGCGAGTCGCAAACATGGGTGTCATGAATGGCCCCGGATACTTAGTGGTTTGGACTCCTCACAATGTGTCCCATCTCTCCAAACTATTATCTCAGAGAGCAGGGTCAATCTACCTTTATCTCCTGAGGTGATTGGATTTTCTTTCACTCATTAAATTTTCCATATATTTAAAACAATTTCCTTCCAAACTTCAAATAATGATAACAACACAAACAGCATATGACAATCTCCATAATGTAACATCATTCTCAACATAATCCCCGGATAAGGTAAAGAATGGAAAATATTTAGATCATGTGGAGCAATTTATGAAATAAGGCATATTATGGCTTTTGTGATGCATAAGCATAGGTAAGGCTAGGAATTATAACAATGAGCATTATATGGAAATATGAAGTCCTCCATCCTCTTATCATGCAACATGTCAAAAGCAACTTCAAATTTTACCTCCTTTCATGGTTTTCAATAAAATAATGCACTTCATTGTGACTTCCCTTTACTAGGCAATTTCATGCTATATCTCTAATGAATCCAATTTTGCATCGTCGAGTTCAATTAAATCTTCCATGACATTAATAAAAAATTTCAAAAAATTTCAATGGGGGTCATTTTTCTCAAAATTTTGGAAAACATGCATATAGGTATATAAATAAATAATGCATTCCAAAATAGCCATGTAGCAATTCTAAGAAATAATGTACAAAGTAATGTCAAATATGATCAAATATGCACAAAGTAAGCCCTTCCCCCACCCCATACTTAAACATTACAGTGTCCTCACTTTATAAAAAACAAGGTAAGGGTAAAGAAAGAAACTTACAAGACAGGTGCGCAGGGCCTCAAAATGTCGAATGGATGCATTGCCTGGCCGAGTATTAATGTAGCTTGGTTCTATCCATGGACCTGAAAAGTAGAAGACATATACCCATAATACCAAAACTAAAAGTTCAAAAACAAAGTCTCAAAAGTCCTAAAAAAGTCTATGTACATGCTCTAGATTTTATAGTCGCTGGGCCGACTTTCCATTAATGCTCAAGGTGGCATCTGCAGGGCCCATGTAGCTTGGGCCTCAAATAAGACTCCATTCTTGTCCATCAGCTGTAATCCCCCAGAATGGATCTTGTTCACCACGAATGGTCCCATCCGCTTCTTGTTGAATTTGTTGGGAAACCAATGATCCTTTGATTTAGAGACATAGAGATTGTCTCCAACTTCATACTCCTTGGGCTCATCATTGGATATCCTGCACAATCGCACATACCAAGGCAGACCTCTCCCATGTATAGATAAATCTTTAATGGAAATAGGAGAAGAAAGATCCATACCTTGGCTTACCTTCGCAGAGACGGAATCGGGGACCACTGTATTTGGTCGATCTCGACTAGGGCTAGTCAATCTCGACGAGACTGCTGGTCCTGGTGGTGGTCTGGTCGAAGAGGCAGAAGTCGACGAAGAGCAGGTCTTGTCGATCTCGACAAGACTGGTCTACCTCGATAAGGACTCCGCTCCTGGTGGCTTGCTCATCGACGAAGACGGATCTGGTGGAGCCGAGTGGTGGTCGACCTCGACAAGACTTGTCGAGATCGACGAGGCTGGTCCGTCTGGTGGAGTCAGCGTCGAGTAAGATGAAGGCGAGGCCGTCGAGTGGTGGTCGACCTCGACAAGCTTAGTCGAGATCGACGAGCCTGGTCCGTCTGGTTCGCTGCTCGACGATGCCGGTGCTGGTGGTGGCTCCGTGGTCTGGTCGAGGTCGACTAGGGTTTTACTCGATGTCGAGGAGCCCTGGTCGATCTTGACCCCATACTTAGTCCCTGTCAAGGCATCCGAAAAATAATTAATCCATAACGACTTACCTTGGTCTGTGTTGATTGGTTTCTCTGTGTTCTCCTTAAAGATTTCCATGATCTCCTCCACCTGGGCCTCCATGTCTCTCTTTTCTATCTCTTCAGGGGTCATATTTCTGACCTTGGGTTCCCCGCAGGTGATGTAGCCAGCTGAGATAGATTTGACCTCTTCCATTGGACCTGTATGCCTTTCAGTTTTATTAAAGGAATACTCAATTACCTCATCGCTGATGTTGAAGGTGAGCACTCCTTTCCTTACGCTTATGTTGGCATCCACCGTCGCCAAGAATGGTCTTCCTAAGATAATTGGACAAGCAGGATCTTCTTGCATATCAACTATTAAGAAATCAGCAGGGACGGAGAATTTACCTACTTGTACTGGGACATTTTCCACCATGCCTGTGGGGATGACCACCGTGTTGTTGGCCATGTAAAGTCTAGCATCCACAGGCTCCAGGGCACCTATCTTAATCTTGGACCAAATTGTTAAAGGCATTATACTCACACTGGCTCCAAGATCACATAGGGCATTAATTTTGTATGGACCAAATCCAATAGTTATAGCAAACTTACCTGGATTCGGCCTCTTCTCCAATATGTCCAGATGGCTGCACTCCTCTGTGATTTCAGCCATTGATCGCTTTTTGCTCAGAATCTTCTTCAGGAACTTGACATAAGACGGCATTTCATTGAGAGCTTCTGTAAAGGAGATAGTGACGTTGAGCTTCTGAAGCATCTTGATGAAGCGCTGAAACTTTTTCTCCGCCGGGTCCTTTAGAGATTTTGTGGGGAAAGGCAGTTTCTTTTTCTGATTCGGAGCCAGAACAGACGTTGGAGGTGTTGCAGACTTCTCCATGTCGACTAGAGGCTCCTCGATATCGACTACACCCTTGTCGAGGTCGACCAGGTTGGGTGCAGTCAAGTTGCTGTTCGGCGCAGACGAGGATTCTGGAAATTTCTCCTCGAGGTCGACGAGGGTCTTGTCGAGGTCGACCACGGCTTTGTCGAGATCGACTTGCTGTTCCTCGTCATTCTGTTGCTTTCCTACCTCTGGCTCTTGCAGTTGATGGCCGCTTCTGAGTTTTATAGCAGCGATGTGTCCAGTCTTTCCCTTAGGATTTGGTTCTGAAGATCCTGGAAGTGACCCTGACTGTCTGGGGATTCCTGCTGCTAGCTGACCAATCTGTGTATCAACTGAATTCCGCCAGATATCAATTTCACCAAGCCTAGAGTCGACACCTTGCATCTGAGTATAGACGGAGTTGAAAGATTGCCTAGTTTCTGAGTGGTTTCTCCGTATTTCCTCCAGGACTGTCTGTATATCATCCTTTTTCTGCTCCCTTTCCGGATGTCCTGGAGCTCTGTAGGGCGGGGGGTTCCTAGGGACACCTTGGTTCCATTGTGGTTGTTGAAACCTTTGGTCCCCCATGTAGCGATTGGGACCCCCTGCGTAAGCTGCATCCTCATGGTGCTCTGCCAGCCTGACTTGCTCTGTGTGTGGGCACTCAGGAGTGGTGTGCCTTTGCGATCCGCATTCTATGCAAGGTTGGTTGATAGAGAGGTACTTTACTTGCTTGATGAGCTTCCTATTCTGGTCTCTGTAGTACTGCTCCCTAACATTAGGATCAATCTCCTTAGGTGGCTCATATAGGGGCATGGATGGTGCTGGCCTGGCGTATGGATTCTCTTCATAAGTTGCAGTAGACCCATACTTGTTGTCGTAGTTGGTGAGCTTCTCTAGCACACCCCATGCGTCACTTGGCGGCATTGTCAGATACTCATAGCGAGTATAGTGGTTGATTCCTTTGTGACTAGATCCAGAGAGTTGAAGAAGATCTCCTGAATGACGTAGGGTGGCTGTCCATGAGTAGGGCAAGATCGCAGAAGTTCCTTGTAGCGCTCCCATGCTTTTGCCAACGGTTCCCCTTGATTCTGTTTGAAGGCGGTGATTCTCTGGCGGAGATGTGCTGTTTTGGCAGGTGGGAAGAATTTGTTCAGAAACTCTTGCTCTACTTGGGCCCCGGTTGTGAGTGATTTTGCTTTCAGCCCTTCCAGCCATTTCAGTGCAGGCCCAGCGAGAGACCAGCGAAAAGATTTCATCTTGACATATTCCAAGGTTGTACCTTCAGCAATAGTACGACACATGTCAGAAAAGTTTGTAATATGTTCAAGAGGACACTCATTAAATCTACCATAGAAGGCATTATTTTTTAGCTCTATAAGAAATTGAGTGCGAATTTCAAAAGAGTTTTCAGGGATTAGAATCGCCGATTCAGGCACGACGAGAGTTGGATGCATGTAGTCCTCTGTTGTGGTTGGATATTGGGCAAGCTCAGCCTATGCTTGTTCCCTTGCTGCTCTCTCAGCGGTGATAGCAGCATCTTTAGCGGCGATAGCAGCATCCTTTGCGGCCAATTCCCTGGTAAGCCTAGCGACCAGCTGTTCCTGTGTTTTCGCGACGCCATGATCCTTTTGAGTTTGGAGTGGCTGTGTAGGTAGTGCTCCGGTTCGTCTAAGCTGTAAAACTCAGGTGTTTGACCAGAACAACGCATACACTTGAAAAGTAACTCAAAGAAACAGTGAGAACTGACTACCTAAGGCGCGAATGATTGCTTCCCCGGCAACGGTGCCAATTTGTTGTTGCAGGAGTAAATCGAGTATTGAAATAGATATGAAATAAAGTTCAGACTGACTTCCCTGTCTCAGCAAATAAATACAAGACTTCCTCCCGTTGTAGTAAGAGAATAGTCAGGACCGAATCCACGAGGAAGCACGTCAGCAGTTCTTAGGTAGCAGCAGATCTCACGAACAGAATAGCAGAAAGAAGCACATAAACACAGAAAAGAAACATAAACAAAAGCAGAAAATAACAAACAAAAGCAATGAACTAAACAAAGACAGAAAAGACAAAGCAAAGCAGCAAATAAAACGAGGACACAGAAGCTACTCGATCTCGACAAGAGGTACTCGAGATCGAAAAAGACAGTGAACAACAGGAAGTGAAAATCGACGAAAACAGAAGAAAGCCAACTCGACCTAGACCATGTCCTACTCGATCTCGACCACAACTTCCTCGAGATCGACAAAAAACAGAAAAATATAAAATTGCAGAATCGAAACTTAAAACTCAGATTTTTGAGGGAAATAAACTCAATATATTAAAAGACTTCCAAGGCAAGGGTATCAACACCACAACGATAACCATGCAAAGTAAAACATAAAGGCGTAAAAGATCATGCTTTCCATCAAATAACTTTCGTCATTAACAAATAGGCATATAGAGGCTTTCGCATAAACCCTAATTGTTACTAACCCTTTTTCACATAATTAATCCAAGTTGCATTAAGATCACTTTCGCTTCAATAACACAAACAAGGATCACATTCAACTCTCGCAAAAGAATCATGCTCATAGGGATAGAAGATGAATTGCACAAAAAGATCTGACCTTTATCGCGTTGCCTCACATGGCCACCGTTGGGCTCACCCCAGCTCCAGAAGTGGGTGGACTACTCACGCCTCATCGCAATCGCAGACATTGAATGAAAAGAAATAACTTGCATAAAACTAAATTCAAATCCTTTACAATTCCGGCAATCAACTTTCGCAGAAAGCCAAAACCCTAAAAACCTTAGAACTCCTAAACTTCTATGTGGAACTAACTAATTGTCTCTTGAATTGAATGATTAAAACTGAGCCCCATGGACTTTATTTATAGGCTTCATTCCCTAGCTATTCTAGGAAAGAAGATATCTATCTCTATCTAAAATTATATCTAAAACTTGAAAGGATAAATAAATTGTTTTATGGAAATAAATCTAAAAAGAAAAGATAAAACTAAATAGGTAAGTCTTCATGTCTTGATAGATCTTGTCTCCTTGATGATAGAACTTGATGGAATCGGATAGAACTTCGGCCAAATCGACTCCTTCGCGCCCAAGGAATCTCAATTCTACTCGGACAGGTCTCGTCGAGAAGTTTCTGGAAACGACTCTACTCGACCTCAACCACGGCTCGTCGACCTCGAGTAGGGTGGTTCGTTGACTGGACCTCCTCGGCTAGATCTACTCGATGTGCTCGGATTTGGCTCACTGGGCTCATCGACCTCGAGTAGCGCTTGTCGATGTCGAGTAGAGATCTTCGTCGGCTTGGTGTATCCCGCTGGCAGCGGGTTTTCTTCCGCGGCAGCAAGTGGTCCGCTGCAGCGAGTCGAGTCGCTGGCAGCGATTGTCGCCTGGTCGTCCTCGACTCCTCTCCTTGTCGACTCCGGGTGTGGCGTCTGGGCTTCGTCGTTCTCGACTAGGGCTTGTCGAGATCGAGTAGACTTCCGAAGCTCGGGTTGGTCTGGCTCTCGATCAGGCTTTGTCGACAAGGCTGTGCTCGGACATGCTCGTCTATGTCGAGTAGGGCCCACTCGAGATCGAGTAGCCTTGACTTTGAGCTTGGTTCCGCTGCTTTGATCTTGGACTTCTGTAGCGGTTTTTCGAGCTTTTCCGACCTTCTATAAAATTGCTGTAATATGCCTCGATTTCTGCGAATTAAACAGAAACTGGTCTAGATTCCATAATTTGGCAAGTAAACATAAACTACATAGATTCTGTACTATCTAAACCCAAATGAATGCAATGTATACAGAAATCGATATAAAAGTTACTGTGAAACATGGCAGATTCAGCTCACAACAAGATTACCCTCGAAGCCTCTCTCGAAAAAGACCAAATTACCCCTCCAAGCTTCCCGGGACCTTGCGCCAAACACCTGGCATTTTTGACAAATCCAAACCAAAACATAAAAGGAAGTCTGAGACAAAAACCTTGAAAATTAGTTGTACAACAAGTATAAAATCAGATTTGAAGGGGAGGAAACCAAGACACACCCAAACACACTTGAAAACCTCAAGAACACAAAGCGCTCGGCACTGCTGGCTCGTAAATGGGGCTCAACAGCTGGCTTGATTGGTCTGGATTTTTGTGCAAGAACTATGGTTGGAAAGGCCTCTCTTTAATGGATATTTGGCTTCAAGAATTAGCCAAAAGCTTGAGTGAGGAGGGAGTTATGGTGGTTTGAAGTTGAGGTATTGCTAGGCCAACAATGGCTTCCCTCTTTTCTTTCTCTTTCTTTCTTTCTCTCTTCTCTCTCCGATTTTGGTGGTGTAGATAGACATGGCCACGGGTCCGACTCGCCGGGTCGACGAGTCGGAACCGCCGGGTCGACAACCTAGGGAGGGTGACCCTAACCCTAACCCGCGGTTCGAACGGGTCAACGGGTTAGGTGACCCGGCGGGTCGGCGGATCGAATTGTCGGGTCAGCCACGTGGCACCAAATCGAGTACCCAACAGGTTTTGTGGGTTGACCCGCCGGGTCAACCATTTTTTTTAAAAAAAAAAAATTGTTTTAAACCCAAAATAAAACTCAACTCAAGTCTTTCACCACACTTTCGAAATGGAAAGATTTAAGGTTGACAAAACATGGTATGTGGGAAGATATATATATATCTTCATTCCACTCCCATCATTTCATCACACTTTAGATGTGGAAAAGAAAAGGTTGGATTGTGGGAATGACAAGTAGGGTATGAGGATCTATATATAGAGAAAATAGAGGTATATAGCCCACTTTCGATGTGGGACAGAAATATGAGATATGAAAAAAAATGTAAGAAATTGATGTTTAATTATATGATGTAAAATGTAATGTAATTAAAGCCTTTGGATTATATGGTGGAATATAATGTAATTTAAGTATTTGGATTATATGATGTAACATATAATATAATTAAAGTGTTTACCTCTTAGTATTTAATGAAATGAATAACACATGGTGATGAAACACCATGATACAATATATCAAGTTATGTTTGATTAATCTTTCTATTTAATTTAATTGATAGTTTTGTTGATCCATTAATCAATCATAAGTATTTTATTTTACATGCATTATTATGTTAATTTCTTGATCAATGATTTCAAATCTAGGTTATTCTTCATATAGATATGCTAAACTTTCTCGTTTAAAGTTGAATTAGCCACATGTTGTGTATACACTTAATGATGATGTTATTAGAATTACATACTTGGGTTGCTTGTTAAGACATGAAAAGACACATTGAAAAAGTATTGCCAATATTATATTTCATTCTTGTGTTTGAAAATCGGAAGCTCTATATCATTTTGAAAATAAACGAAAACTCGACATTAAGGATACTATACAAGTGTAACGGCTTTATCAATAAAAAATATTTGTATTATTTGAAATTATATCATAAAGACTCCTAACATAGTATCATATAGAATAATATAAAATGATTTAATAGTGGATCCACCAAATAACACAAATATTTAAGTTATTTTGTTGAACTTCACACTTTCTTGTTACCCGTTCGTTATTTCTTTCATAATTGATAGATAAAATATATTTTTTATAAAAATAATATTTATTTAAAGTGTAGTACTAGTGTTTGTATATGATAAAAATTTATAAGTATGGATTGACATGAAAAAACCGAATGGTAGAGATTGAAGGCATGGTGTAGTTTCTACCCTTGTTCTTGTCCCACATTGAAAACTAGAGGAAAGAGGGGTGCTAAGTTTATAAAAAGAGAAGCATGGGGTGTTAAGTCTCACATTGCCATTGCATATTAGTTTATGTAATATTATGAATATGAATTATTCTAAGAATAATTTATATAATTTACATAATAATTATAAATTTATTTTATTAAAAATAAATTTTTTCAAAAAAATATATTTTAAAATAGACGGGTCGACCCGCCGGGTCACGATTTATCTTTTTCTCAACCCTAACCCTGACCCTCAACCCGAGCCGACCCTTAGACCCTAACCCGTCGGTTCACTGACCCGGCGGGTCACGGGTCGACCCGCCCGACCCATGACCTGTGGCCATGTCTAGGTGTAGATTGCTGAGAATGGCAGCCAGTTGGGGTTCTTTATATTATGGAGCCAAAAGGGTGGGCAAGGGTGGTCAAGGAGTTGGTGTGTATTAGGTAGCATAGTGAATGGAATAGGACTTGGTCATTCAAATGTGTCAATTCATGGGGGGGGGGGGGGGGGGTTTATTCTTTAATCAACAAAATGATGGCTCATGAAGATCATCAAAATGGGTCTGAAATGGGTCATAGGGGAGGTGGCATTTTGAGGTTAAAAGACATCTCGAAAAGTCGCGACAAGTTATGAAAGTTACCGAAATAAATAGATGACAAGGCCTTTGCCTCACTAATATTTCTCGGAAAATTATCATACGAATTCCATTAGATCGAAATTGTAATCCTCTTTCCATATAAAATATGCCATCCAAAAATTTTAAATTTTCCCGGGTTTTCAAAATCGTAAAAGGAGGATAATTGCTCGGATTATCCCTCGGACATTAATTATATAATAATTAATTTTTTTGGTCTTTACAACAAGTACAACTTACCGGATTTGAACTCTGGACAAGGGAGTGAGGAGGACAGAGGAGAGCCGGAGAGGAGAGGTGAGGCGACTGGCAAGTTGTGGGGCTGTGGGCTGGCGCCGGCGGATAGGCGAGGCGAGTTGTGAATTGGATCTGAACCTTGGTTCTAGCGGGCGAGCGAAAGACGACTCGAGATGAGACTAAGGTGTGAGGAGAGCCAGAGAGGAGGGCGATTGAGAGAGGGCGGAGATGGCTCCTGGGCCCTAGCGGCGGGTCTGGGCGATTGAGAAAGAATGAGAGGGTAAAGTGAAAGAAGAAGGTGCTTACCCTAGAGGGCCTAGACAATACAAAAAAAAATTGAGAAAAAAACAATAAGAAGGCTGAGAAAAAAACAATAAAAAATTGAGGGGATCCGGATTCGAACTTGAGAGCACAAGCGCCTTTCCGCACGCGAGAAGCAACTGCTGACCAACTGGAAGTCTTCCTCTTTTATAGACTTGGAAGTCTTCCTTACATCCCTTCATTTCCAATGTGGGACAAAAGCTTCCTTCCATATTGAAAATACTTCTCATCCAAACTCTTTTAAGCACGTACAACACTTGTAAACATCTCCAAAATCAATATCATCCACATATAATTGCTTAATGTAAGTGAACCCTAACACTCTAGAATCCAATGTGGTTATAAAGCATGACGTCGAGTACCTTTTTCGTCGACTTGCCTTCCACAAGTCGAGAACGAGCACGAGACCACTCGACGTTGAGTAACTCTACTCGATGTCGATTACCCCAGTGACGAATCCGAGTCCGAGATCGAGTGTGTGTCGAGAAGATAGACTACTTGCAAGTGAAGATATGTGGAATTCTATCCATCCACATGAAGATCTATCAAGTCCAAGAAGGATTTATCCACTTTAGTTATGGTTTCCTTATAGATTTATTTCCTTTGTCATTAATGGTTTATCTTATGCTTTTAGATAGAAAGTTTTAGATATAGATAGATGTTCCATCCAAGATTAGCTAGATGGAACACTATAAACAAGGCTTTAGGGGTTGGTTTTTAGAATCATCCAAGACAGGCCATTAGTTAGATTGAGTAGAGAGAGAGAGAGAGAAAGAGATAGAGTGGAGGCAGAGTGGAACAAGAGTGTTGAGAGACGTTTTGGCTTCGTTCGGTTGTAAGCTTTGTTTTAGTTTATTAATGCAGTTTAGTTTTCTTTTATTATTAATGAGTTTTCATATGATGAAAAGCGAGTAGTCCAACTACTTCTAGGGTCGGGGTGAGCCCGACGATAGCCATGCATGTTTGAGGTAAAGATTCGACCTTTATTGTGTGTTGATTATCCACTGTCTTTTATATGTTTCTTACCTAATTAATAGAGATTCAGGTTAACCACTTTGATTATAAACATAAAATTGGTAGTTACAATTAGGTTTTCTTGAAAGAGTTGTCTAATTGTTGAAAAGGCGAAAGCTTATTCCTTTGATGTGATTACATATTTTTCTCTATCTTGCCTTATGCATGCTTGGTTATCGTTGTTGCAAACCCAGTCTTGGAAGTTTTATTTCATATATTTGTTTATCTCGAAATCTGCAAACTTTGGTTTTCGTTACGTTACTGCGCACCTACTGGACTTCGACTAATCTAGTCTATGTTGACCACTAATACTCGATCAAACAAGATAGCTCTCGTTTGTGTTTCTGCAGGTACTCGACACCGACCAGACCCACTCGACTTCGACCGACCTACTCAATGTCGGGGAGGGTTAGTCGACATCGACTATGCTAGTGACCCTAGCTTGCTTGCTCGAATTCGAATGTACTGACCCTTGTCGACTACCACCTAGTCGAGGTCGAGTACTTCTGTGGTCGATCATCGTTCGTGAGATTCACCTGCTATTTGATATCCGCTAACACGCTTCCTCGAGGATCGATCCTGACTTTCTTTTGCTACATCGGGAGGAAGTCTTGTAATTATTTGTGTGGGCACCAATCTGGTTTGATTTATATTTATATTTATTGAACTCGATTTCCTCCTACAACACACACCAATCATAGCTAATTCTTCTTCCTTTTAAACTTCTGGTTGGCTGGTGATGAGGCTTCATTGCTTTCTTCATCATCTTTGCATTTGGTCTGGTCTGCATTGTTAAGAATTATGTCATCCTCATCAGGACGGATGACAATATATACCTCCCATTTTTCTGAAAATGATATTGTTTTTTTTTGGAATGTGGTTTTCCCACATCAATAATCTAGAGAATGTTTCAACAACATATAAGGTTAAAGGGTTACTCCTCTTATTGCCAATTGGTTTTGGGATGGAACCCCGTTGGGTTTATATGTTGTTCGTGTGTCCCGTATGTGGGCTTGCACACACGACCTCCCTCCACCTTGTCTTAGCCCCACCGAGCTCAGCCAACTTTAACATGGTATCAACGTCGGGTTCGGCTAGTTGTCGTATGTGCTTCGGATTAGTGGGGTTGTTGGCCTTGTTGACATGTCGCGGACATTGATTCTCATTTAAGAACATGTGGCAAGTCCAACTTGTTGGCTAAAAATTTCATTGCACTTGAAGGCTACTCCTCTCATTGCCAATTCATTTTGAGATGGAACCCCATTCGGGTTTATGTGTTGTTCGAGTCTCCCGTATGTGGGCCCGCACACACGACCTCCGTTCAGCTTGTCTTAGCCCCACCGGGCCCATCCAACTTTAACATGGTATCAGATCCGGGTTCGGCCAGTTGCGGTCTGGGCTTCGGATTAGTGTGGTTGCTGGCATTGTTGACATGTCGCGGGCAATGGTTCCCATTTAAGCGCATGTGGCAAGTGCAACTTGTTGGCTAAAAATGTTGTTGTACTTGAGGGCTACTCCTCTCATTGCCAATTGGTTTGTAGATGGAAACCCGTTCGGTTTATGTGTTGTTCGAGTCTCCAGTATATGGGCCCGCACACACGAATTCCCTCCAACTTTAACATAGAATGGGAGTCGGGTTCGGCTAATTGTTGTCTGGGCTTCAGATTAATGGGGTTGTTGGCCTTGTTGACATGTCGCGGGCATTGGTTTCCATTTAAGCGCATGTGGCAAGTGCAACTTGTTTGCTAAAAATGTCGTTGCACTTTAGGGTTACTCCTCTCATTGACAATTGGTTTTGAGATGGAACCCCGTTCGGGTTTATGTGTTGTTCGAGTCTCCCGTATGTGGGACCGCACACACAGTGGTGGAGCTAGGGGGTGCTCGAGTACCCCCTTAGCCGGAAAAAAAAATAGAAAAAAAAAATTTTTTTTTTGCATATATATATAGTATTTTTAAGGTAATATAACATCTTCAAATGCTATTTGGAACAAGAATGCTATCTAGCCCAAGTGTTAAGGAAATAAGGAAGGAAGGAGAGTTGTAGCCTTGAAGACCATCTGAGCCTTAAAGCCTTTTTTTTTATAGCTTCAGAAAAAATATACCATAGCCAATTATTAGCTTGACACTATCCGGGAATTAGGAGGAGAATTGGTGAAAAATCTTTATGTTGGAGTTGCTTTGAGTGGAGATGATGTATGTATGGTTGATCATTGCGACAAACATGGCCGAAATAAGGTAACCCTTCTTGCATAATAGAGATGACTTATTACTAGGGGCCTAAGGAGGATAAAATTCACTTAGGAGTAAAAGTCTAGTAAGCTTGGACCTAGGGAGGATAAAATTCACCCAGGGGCAAAAGTAAGCATAAAAGAGAAGAAAAGAAGTCATCATCCAAATGGAAAATTTCCATGTGTTGTATGGTTATTGAAATCGAAAAGTGCTTATTGATGTGTATTGGAGTTTATGTTATTGGAATGGTTTGCGAAGTGTGGAAGTTTTGGTATTCTTTGGGTGGGTTGTTGTTTCTTTTTCTCGGATTTTTAGCACCACAAGCCTAAATATTTCTCATACCTTATGTTCCTACCAAAACCCATTTACAACCCTATAAAAGTCCTCATGATGCGGTTTGCAAGTGATGACTTTCACGGTGTATAGAGCATTTTGGATTGAGTATTGGAGCAGGTGTTGGGTGAAAATTAACTATCCATACTCGCTCTGTCACCTACTTTATCCATCACCCGTATCACCTATCACCTTTATTTTACAGGCTTTCGCGGACAAAAATGGTGTAGTGGAGTGGGTGAATTTTTTTTTTAAGCAAGATAATAATTCGATTCTTTAGCCAAGCGTAAAGAAACCGAGAGACCGGACAAGTCGGTGGATGGACTAACCATCATGTACAAATATAAGCAAATAACAGAAATGAAAAGACAACAAATAAAAATCCGAATATAGCCGGATTCTAAACAGAAAATAAAGAAGATGACAGGCCAACACAAGAGACAAAAACTCTCAAGCTTGAACGAGGAAGAGCTGACTAGCACAACAACAGCAACACCGACACGTGTGAAACACGTATGGCAAGGATCTCAATCAAAGAACGAAAGCCTGAGTCTCGGTCAAACATAATTCATCCAAACACAAAAGAGGCGGTCACGAACCTCACAGACCATCACTACAACCAAACCCCCACGACGTCATAAGTACACCACAAGCCAAAAAAAAAAAACCAACCCAAACCACACCTTCCAACCACTGCCGAACAAAACGTCAGCCAACACCAGAATTAAAGCCAAACTGCCACCGAAGCACTCCTAAATCAAAACATAAAGAAGAAGGAACACATTGTACCCAACAGGGAAACTCTCGAAGCTGCGAAACAAACAACCAAGCGAGTCCGACAACGAGAGGGCAGACACCACCAACAACGGATTGACGGCGGGAATAAACCTAGAACAGGCCAAGGAAAGCAACACAAAAGAAGAAAAAGAACGACCAAAGCAACCAAAAGCAAAAGCAACAACAGTGATCAGGACAGACGAAGAAAAGGAAGTAGAGAAGGTGAAGAAGCTAACCCCTAAGCTGGTGAGCAAAGCTTTAAACAAACACAATTACTATAACACATAACCAATTAAAAACCAACGGTGGAGGAACCACCAGCAACGTCGAAAGAAATCTCCACAAAGGAGCAGCGGCGGCGGTGGCCACCATAGGGGCACAGATCTGATGCGCAAGGAGACCAAAGAAGGCGAGAAGCGAGCCTCGAGCGTAGGAGAATAGCGGCCCGCGAGCGCCGGGGAAATGAATATTCATCCCCCATTTTCAGCCACAATGGTAGGTAGATGGACCCCCATTTCATCTGATCCAACATAGGTGGACCATCGTCCCACCCCCACTTACCCAGTTGGTGATAAATAGATAATTTTCACCGATTTGAAATATACTTATTTTTTATTTCTGATAAATGTCTCAATTCAACAAAAGTTCAATGAGGATCGCTAGAGGTAATTTGAGTAGTAGACTATACACGATTCAAATGGAAGAAATTAGGGAAGTAGCGACAAAGGTTCATGTCAATCATCACTTGATTTGGTGCATGGGTATAGGGAACACTTGAGTTGGAAGTGGCAATATATAGAATAAGAAAACAAATTCTCTAATTTCTTTTGATTTTATGGGGATCTTGAATAGTTGTGATTTGTGTGGTGGGCATACAATTCATGATTTAATGGAACTTCTGATACATGAGAAGAGGATAGCACGGGTGTGGGCTTTTATTTAGAGGATTATGCTAATGTGATAGTCTTGTTAGAGGGGAGTTCACCAGGTGCTATGATTAGTGGCAGATCTGAGCACGATGGCCCACTAGGGTAGCACAAGTCACCTGGGTATTTTTTTCTTTTTACCACAAAAACGTCTTCTATAAACTTATAATTACCGAACACCAATAAGCTTTTGTTACAAATTTCTTTTGAAAAAAATTCCCACCTTCCTTGTCTCCATAATCTAAAAAAAGACCTCACGTAAAAAAAGCTCTCATTTTCCAAACACAACCTAATTTAGCAATAGTAAGATAGAAAAAGCAAGCAAGAAGTGAATCAAAGGTGACAAAGAGGAAATGTAAGAGATTTTAGCAGATGTTTTATCTCTAGCTTTGGATATCCATCTTTTTTCTTGACAAGTCAATAACAAGAGATTGTTGTCATGTATTTAAATTGGTGTTTGAGATCTTCATCTTTGTTTGTTCCGATGGGAGACTGGATTGTTGAACTCTTGTATTAATTTGGTGATTAGAGGATATAAGGATTGTGCAATCTAACACTTTTAGGTCGGCAAGCATATAAGAATCGCTGAAAGTGGAATAAGAAGTCCCTGAAAAACAGTCAGAATCGACGAAGGCCAAGTTGACAACGACGAAGAGGAGCAACCCAGAAACTCCTCGATATCGAGTAGGCCAACTCGATATCGACTACGCCAGACAACACTCCTCGACTTCAGAAGCCACTGGACGCAGAGAGCCTCGTCGAGATCGAGTACTGTACTCGAGATCGACTAAGACCATTTCCTTGACCTTCACTGATCTACCTTCCTCGATGCATTATTCGGTGAGTTTCTACTTTCTTCCTTTACTCTTGTTTTTATTTGATTTTATACAGTGGGGACACTGTATATTTTATGTATGGGGTGGGGGAAGGGCTCATTATCATTATTATCTGTTTTAGTCTTGCTTTTTGGTTTTACATGGTGAAATTTTAATTTTATGTTATGCATTCATGTTTAAGTTATATGCATTTAGGTCTTTTGTCATATTTTAGTGTTGTTTTTAGTTACATTAAAAAAATAATAATAAAAAAAAATTATAAAATGTCGAAAAAGAAAAAAAATTCATGTTTAAATTTTTGTCTTAATTTTATACCCTAATTTAGATGTCCCATGATGATGAATAATGATTGACTTGATCATATAAACCCTATGGCATGTTTGGAAGGTTTAGCCTAAGTCCTCGAAATTGTTTTTTATGTGGGTTGTGAACTTGTGATGAAATTAAGCACATATGATCCTAAGCTAAAGGTTAAAATCCAACAAAAATTGTCCCAGTGAGAAATTTTGGCCTTATAGGGAGAGCATTAAAAATCTATCTGCTTTCTTGAGTGTATTTACTCTTCATATACATCTGTAGATGTTGTGATAGTTATTCAAAGCCAATACATTTATATGTTTATGTGAATAAGGATTAAATGATGGAGGCACCTTTGAAGCCAATTTTATCCTCTCTTTACCTACCCTGCATTATCCCTGCTTGAAGCCAGAACATTAGCTTGATACTTTTATTATAAACTCCACAAAATTATCCTTAGCCAAATTGAGTCTGACCCCATTTGGGAATTAAGACTTAGAGTTGGTTGGAATAATGATTTGTGGAAATTTCAAGTCAGAAGGATTTTTGAGTTTACTGAGATATGGGTTGGTTTTATATTTTTATCTTGCTATGCATATTGTGTAAAAGGATTTTTGGCTCACCGTATAAATGCACTAGTTATTTTCGTTCAAAAAAAAAGGAAAAGTTTATGTATATATGTTTGTGAATAAAGTGCATGAGCCAAATCTACCTTATTTCTTTCATTTTCGCAAGATTCATACTTTTGAGAGGTTAAGTTTGAAAGGTTACATACTTTATTGAGATAAGTTGAAGAGTTTGGTTGATGCCTATGATTGAGAGTTATGGTTTGGTTGTGTTGGAGATTTAGGAGTCTTGATTCCCAAATTATATTAAGCACCACATGGCCAAATAATTCCATTCCCTTTTATTTCATACCAAGCCCCATTACAACCCCGCCGAATGGAATCTTCTTTGAAGACATCTATTGAGCGAAGTCCTCCTGATAATTCTTGTTGCATTTCCATAATTGGTTGCGAAGTGGATTTATATTTAAATTGCACTGTTTATGAGATTGTATATGGGATTGAGTTGAAAGTTGATCTACATAGCCTAAACACATTGAGAGTTGAGTGTAAACACATTCTCCTTGTGAGGTTCGATTTATATTGCCTATGCCCATGGATCGCTCATATATGTGTGATGACGTTAAATTCACTTGTCTTACATTGCTACTACTTGAGATGTTGCTTTTGACAAAAGGCGAAGACTTGAAGGATGTGTTGTAGGTCTTGGTTATTGTTTGGTTATTGCTTGAGGACAAGCAAGTCTAAGTATGGGGTGATTTGATGTCTCTAAAGTAGCCATGTTTTTGTGCATATTTTAGTTCCATATTCTATACACTTTGCATATTTCGGTTTGGGAATATGTCGAATTTATGTAGTATATGCTTATTTTTCAAAAATGGAGGTCTACATAAGTTTCTGTTTAATATTGCAGAATATGGAGCCATTTCGGGAGAAAACCAAGAAGCCAAGACGGAGGACATATTTTACTCTATATCGACTAGTCTTCGTCGATGTCGACCAACCATGTCCGGACACACCCTAATCGAGGAGCAACATGTCGAGAAGCCAAGAGATGAAGAACCCGACTCCAGCACGTTACTCGAGATCGAGTTGCTTACTCGTTGTCGACAACGCCTTGAAGAACATGCCCGGAGTCGAGGAAAACCTACTCGAGGATTCCGCGAAGAAGCTACCGGACCTGGCCAGACACCCGGACACCAAGCATTACCCGTACTCGATATCGATAACACCCTGAGCAGCTGTCCGAGCAAGGTCGAAGAAAGCTACCCGACACCACCAAGCAACCTAGTCGATGAGTCACCTTTACTCGAGATCGAGTTATTTCCTCGAGATTGACGACACCTAGGAGCTAGAGTCCGAGCCAGTTTGAGGACCAGTAATCCGAGATGTCGAGCCACTGAAGTCGACGACACACTGTTACTCGAGATCGAGGATAATCCTCGAGATCGAGGAAATCTTCCGGAGACACATAACGCGTTGTGAGCTGTCCTACTCGGATTGGGAATCCTTGGAGCCGAAGATTGACGAGTCTATCCGATTTTATCAAGATCTATCATGGACGAGAAGATTTATCCACTTGAAGACCTTTAGATATAATTTCCCTTTTTTAGATTTAATTATGTTGTTCCATTTATTTATCTTCAATACTCTAGATATAGATTTAAATAGAGATAGAGATATTCTATCCTTGAATAGCAAGGAGTAGAAGGCTATAAATAAAGCCCATGTGGCTGATTTTAGGAAGGATTCAATTCAGAAGGTAAATAAGTAGTTCACAGAGAAGTTTTAGGAGTTCGAAGGTTTTAGGGTTTTGGCATTTAACGAAAGTTGGATTGCCGGGATTGTAAAGGCTTTGAATTTAGTTTAATGCAAGTTTCTTTTCATACATCATTGTCTGAGGTTGCGATGAAGCGCGAGTAGTCCACCCACTTTTAGGGTTGGGGCGAGCCCGACGATAGCCCTGCATGTTTGAGGTAAAAAGATCCGACTTTTATCTTGTTTTGAGCATCTACTACTTGTTATGTGTTTATTACCCATCTAATGGAGGTCAATGCTAACAACTTGGATTATAAACATAAAATCGGTAGAGACAATTAGGGTTTCTTGAAAGAGTTGTCTAATTGTTGGAAAAGGCGAAAGCTTAGTCCTTTGATGCGATTCACATGATCATCTGTTTGATTCTTGCCATATGCATGCTTGGTTATCATTATTGCAAACCCCAATCTTGGAAGTCTTTTACACATAGTTTTTGAATCCTAAAGCATTTGTGTTTACTGTTGTGAGCTGAACCTGCCATGTTTTACAATAACTTTCATATCGATTTCTGCATACATTACATACATTTGGGCTAAGATAGTACAGAATCTATGTAGCTTATGTTTATTTACCAAATTATGGAATCTACACCAGTTTCGGTTTAAATTCGCAGAATTCGAGGCGTTTTACAGCAATTCTAAGGAAGGTCGGAAAAGCTCGGAAATCCACTACAGAAGTCCAAAGTCAAAGCAGCAGCGGAACCAGTCGAATCGAGCTAAGAACCCAAGCTACTCGATCTCGAGTAGCCCTTACTCGATCTCGACGAGTATGTCCGAGCACAACCTTGTCGACCAGGAGCAACGTCGAGAGCCAGACCAACCAACCTCCGGAACCCAACTCGATCTCGACAAGACCTGGTCGAGATCGACGAAGCCTAGTACCACACCCGGAGTCGACGAGGAGAGGAGCTGATCGAAAAGACGAGGACGAAGACGCCGAGCACATCTCTACTCGATCTCGACAAAACTTGGTTGAGATCGACGAGCCCCAAGTCCAGATCCGAGCTTATCGAGCACACCTACCCGAGAAGACCCAATCGACATAGCCAGTCTACTCGAGATCGACGAGAGCTACTCGACATCGACGAGCACCAGCTAGCCGAGACAAGGAGCCAAGCCAGTCGACCAAGATTTCTACTCGAGATCGACAAGAGCCTTGTCGAGATCGACGACGCTTCCAAAAGCCATGTTACTCGGCTTGACGAATTCTACTCGGTTTGGCTTTGCTTGGGCTCGAAGATTGCCGATTCTATCCTAATCTATCAAGACACATCATGAAGAGAAGAAAGACTGGAGATATATTTTCCTATTTTGGATTTAATTATGTTATGCCTTTTATTTATCATTAAGCTTTTAGATATAGTTTTAGTTTTAGATAAAGATTTCTATCCTTGAGTAGCAAGGATTAGAAAGCTATAAATAAATCCCATGGGGCTCAGTTTTATTCATTCAATTTCAGAGGAAGATAAGTAGTTCCACAGAGACAGTTTAGGGAGTTTGAAGGTTTTAGGGTTTTGGCATTCGACGAGAGTTGGATTGCCGGGATTGTAATGTCTTGGAACATAGTTTAATGCAAGTTGTTTTCTTTCAATCGATGATGTCTGAGTTTGCGATGAAGCGCGAGTAGTCCACCCACTTCTAGGGTTGAGGCGAGCCCGACGATAACCATGCATAATTAAGGTAAAAGATCCGACCTTTATCATGTTTTGAGCATTTTCCTACTTGTTGATGTGTTTATTGCCCATGTAATGGAGATCCATGCTAACAACTTGGATTATAAACACAAAATCGGTAGGGACAATTAGGGTTTCTTGAAAGAGTTGTCTAATTGTTGAAAAAGGCGAAAGCTTAGTCCTTTGACCCGATTCACATGATTATATGTTTGATTCTACCTTATGCATGCTTGGTTATCTTTGTTGCAAACCCCAATCTTGGAAGTTCTTTTACATTAAGTTTAGTTGAAACCCCCAAAGCATTTGTCTTTACTTTCTTTCCTTTCGTTTTACTCTCTGCCCTCGTCGACCTCGACCAAGCCCTGGTCGATCTCGACTACTGATCCTCGACCCAGAGTCGTCGTAGCTTATTTGTGCAGGAGATCGACAAGACAAGCCGAAGTCAACAAGACCCTACTCGATATCGAGTAAGCCCTGGTCGATATCGACCACCAGTGCCTGTGACTGCTACTCTGTTCGATTGTCCGATCTTCTGTCGACTTACTTAGTCGAGATCGAGGACCCTGTTGTCGACTTCTGTTCGTGAGATTTCTCCGCTGCCTAGGATCCGCTGACACGCTTCTTCGTGGATCAATCCTGACTTCCCGCTGCTGCATCAAGAGGAGGTCTTATAATTATTTGCAAGGGACGGAATTTGTTTTGCTGTGATTTATTTATATTTTATTTGCATACTCGATTTCCTCCTTACAACATTTACTTTATTTCGTTTTACTTTCTGTCTTCCTCGATCTCGAATAGCATTCCTCGATATCGAGTTACTAATTCTCGATCCAGCATCGTCGTAGCTTCTGTGTGCAGGTGATCGACAAAGCCAACCCGACGTCGATGAATCTCCTCGATCTCGAGTAAGCCTTACTCGAACTCGACCAAAACCGCTGGGAGTTGCTGTTGCGATGTGCTCGACTGGTCCGATCTTCTGTCGACTAACCCTAGTCGAGATCGAGGACATCTGTGGTTGACTTCTGTTCGTGAGGTTTCTCCGCTGCCTAGGATCCGCTGACACGCTTCCTCGTGGATTCGATCCTGACTTCCCACTGCTGCATTTGGAGGAGGTCTTGTAATTATTTGTTGGGGCACGAATCTGGTTCGACCCTGACTTCCCACTGCTGCATCTGGAGGATCTAACCAGTGGCCTTCATCTCGGCAGATCTGGCCCGGTTCTTCCTTTCCGGCGTCAATGAGAAGAAGATGGAGAGTTCAAGAGCTGGGCTATGTTTGAGAGGGAGAGAGAGGGAGAGAGAGAGAGAGAGAGAGAGAGATAGAGTGGTGAGGGTTAGGGTTTCGAAAGAAAGAGATCTCCAATCCGTGGCGATGGCGGCGACGGCGGTAGGGGCGGTGGTGACATCCAGGCGAGGGTTAGACAGAGTGTTGGGAGAAAGGAGAGGGTGAGAAAGAGAGTTTGGACTCTTCAATCTGTTCACCAAGTATGGGCGGGTCTTTTAAAAAAAATTCTAGGGCGGGCATTCAAACACTTAGAAATTTTTATCGGACGCACGTTTCAATTTTTTTTAAATTAACGATTTAACATCTGTTAAAAAATTCAACTGCTATCTTAAGATTTTTTTAAGATCAAAAATTTATTATTTGATTTAATAGATTAATTTAACATTAGTCTCTTTTTTGACAGACTTAAATTACATGATGTCTAATTGTAGTATTCTAGCAGTGTCGAGTAGAAAATTCCTCCACATGATCTCGACTAGATTAACTCGGCCTGGAGTGAACTACCCTTGAATGTAATCGACGTCTACCAAGCATGGTCGATGTCGAGTAGACCGTTAATTCTGTGTGATTCCCTGCATCTACCAACGAGAAGAGATTATGCACGAACTTAAAGAGAATAAAAGAAAATAAAATTCAAGAAGAAAGGATAGGAAAAGCGGGTTGCCTCCCGTAAGCGCTAAGGTTCAAGTCGTTATCTCGACCAACTTCCCTGTTTAGGCTATGACTAACGTCAGGGTGGCACGAATCTCTTCCTCCAGGTCTTCTTTGTCATAGTATTTCTTGACCCTGTGCCCATTTACCTTAAAGGTGGTTCCATCAGTGCCAAGTAACTCCACTGCTCCGTGGGGGTATATGTGGTGAACCACGAAAGGTCCACTCCATCTTGTCCCGAGATTCCCT
Source organism: Persicaria tinctoria (assembly GCA_037127255.1). Lineage (NCBI taxonomy): Eukaryota > Viridiplantae > Streptophyta > Magnoliopsida > Caryophyllales > Polygonaceae > Persicaria > Persicaria tinctoria. Next base: position 52,538,315 of record JBANSL010000009.1, on the reverse strand, counting down.
GGGAAGAAACGGAGTCTAGAATTATATAAAGGCACTTTGTCACTTACCTTATATGTCTTTGCACCAATTTCTTGTTGTGCCATCTTTTGGTGCGCTCATTGTAGATGTCCGCATTCTCTTATACCTTCAGTCTTAACTCCTCTAACTCCTGCATGTCAATAAAGTGTTTCTTACGTGCCTCGTCGAGATCCATGTTGAGCTCCTTGAGAGTCCACATCGCTTTATGGTCCAGTTCGGCAGGCAAATGGCATGACTGGCCATAAACCAGGGTTTAAGGAGTTGTTCACAGTGGTGTTTTATAGGCCGTCTGATAGGCCCATAGCGCATCGTCAAGCTTAGATGACCAATCCTTCGTTGAGCAGGAGACTGTCCTCTCCAAGATGGCTTTGATTTGCCGATTAGAGACCTCTACTTGGAAACTAGTTTGGGGATGATAAGGTGTTGCCACCCTGTACGTCACCCCATACTTAGCCAAAAGAGCCTCAAACCCTATCTTGATGAAATGTGAGCCACCGTCTGAAATAAGAACTCTAGGAACACCAAAGCGAGGAAATATGTTAGTTTTAACAAACTTTGAAACTACATTTGCATCGTTGGTCCTAGTTGCTACAACCTCAACCCATTTAGAGACATAGTCGACCGCCACAAGGATGTATTTGTAAGGGCTTGAAGTAGGGAATGGTCCTATAAAGCCTATACCCCAAACATCAAAAAGCTCAACCTCCAAGATCCCTGTGAGTGGTGTCTCATTTTTCCAAGTAATGTTGCCCGCTCGTTGGCACTCATCGCATGAAGTGACATAAACCTGCACATCCCTGAAAAGTTTAGGCCAATAAAAACCACATTGAAGTACCTTTGATGTAGTTTTAAATCCTTTTGCATGTCCGCTTGTAGGGAGAGTGTGGCAATGGCGAATGACACTTTCTACTTCCTCCCCTGGGATACAACATCTGAAGATATGGTCCTTCCTTGGTTGAACGAGTAAAGTTCATCCCAATAGTATTGTTTGACATCGTGGAGGAACTTCTTCTTTGCCGATGAAGATAGGCCTGATGGAATCTCGTTTCCTACAAGGTAGTTAGCGAAATCCGCATACCAGGGTACCTTTAATCCCTTTAAAACATATATATCATGAATAGGACTAGTAGGAGGGGTAAAGAAGAAGTCCTCACTGGAATCCGTGCGAGAAATCTCACCCGAAAGCTTACCAGAAAGTGGTCGACGTCGAGGAGACGTACTTGACATCGAGTAGAAATCGGCTCCTCCTGGTTTTGTACTCGACTTCGGGTGGCATGTGGAGGAGTCCTTGTTCGACGTCGAGTAAATAGTACTCGAGGTCGAGTAACCTTGCAGTTCAAAACCATGCAAAGAAGTATGCTTACCTGATGTACTCGATGTCGAGGAAGCGTGGTTGACGCCGAGTAAGGCTTTATTTGTTCGCATTAGGTGCTCGTTGGGGCGAGAGTCAGCGATCGGTGTGGTGTCTTAGGTTTCCTCTAGCATGTCCTTGGGGAGCCTAGATAGGTGACCGGCGACTAAGTTTTCCGTGTCCTTCTTGTCCTTGAGTTCGACATCGAATTCTTTGAGTAGGAGCATCCATCGTAAGAGCCTTTGTTTAGCATCCATCTTTGTCATTAAATATCTAATAACAGCATGGTCAATATAGACACTAACTTTAGATCCAACAAGATAAGAACGAAATTTTTCAAAAGCCAAAAATTCCTTCTCTGTTGTGGTTTACTTGGCCTAAACCACATCGAGAGTCTTGCTTGCATAGTAGATGGCATAAAGTTTCTTGTACTTTCGCTTACCTAGAACTTCTCTGATGGCGTAATCACTAGCATCACGCATGATTTCAAAAGGTAATGACCAATCCGGCGATTGAATGATTGGAGCAGAGTTAAGGACTTCTTTTAACCTATTGAAGGCTTCAAGACATTTTCTAGAAAATTCAAACTTAACATCTTTCATGAGAAGGTTAGCTAATAGTTAATGGGTGGGCAATTTTAGAGAAATCTTGAATAAACCTCCTATAAAAACCTGCATGACCAAGGAAACTCCTTATCTCTTTGATTGATGATGGTGGTGGCAATTTCTCCATTAGCTCTATCTTGGCCCTGGCCACCTCAATACCTTTCTTATACACCTTGTGGCCTAGCACGATTCCTTCCCTTACCATAAAGTGGCACTTTTCCAAATTGAGAGCCAAATTTGTCTCTTCGCAATGTTTGAGTACCATGCGCAGGTTAGAAAGACAAATATCGAAAGAAGAGCCATAAACAGAGAAATCATCCATAAATACCTCCACAATGTCTTCTATCATGTCAGAGAAGATTGCCATCATACACCTTTGGAAGGTGGCAGGGGCATTGCAAAGTTCAAAAGGCATCCTCCCGTATGCAAAAGTTCCATAGGGACAAGTGAAGGTGGTCTTTTCTTGATCCTCACGATGAATAGGGACCTGTCAAAAACCAGAATATCCATCCAATTAACAAAAGTAATCATGTTCAGCTAATCTTTCAAGTACTTGGTCAATGAAGGGGAGCGGGAAATGATCCTTCCTGGTGGCAGTGTTGAGCTTTCTGAAATCTATGCACATCCGCTAGCATGTAGTGGTTTGTTTAGGGACAAGCTCTCCCTTTTTATTCTCCTCAACGGTCATTCCACCCTTCTTAGGAACAACATTAAATGGAATTACCCACTTGTTGTTGGAGATTGGATAGATGATTCCTGCATTCAACGTGTGCAGGATCTCCTTCTTCACCACCTCCTTCATGTTGGGGTTACGCTTCCTTTGATGCTTAATTGTTGCCCTGTGATCATCTTCCAAAAGAATTCTATGCATATAAGTAACGGGTGAAATACCTTTTATGTCATCCAGGGAATATCCAATGGCCTTCCTGTGACTGTGGAGGACTTCCAATAGCTTGTCTACCTCCTGTCTAGTTAATGAAGCACTGATAATCACAGGAAAAGTAGAGTTAGGACCAAGGGATTCATACCTAAGGTTGTCAGGCAAGGGTTTCAGCACCGAAGAAGGGCCTTGTGGAATCAAGATGGGCTCTACTTCCTCCGTCTTCATGATCTTCCCTAGGTAATCCATCTCAATCCTGATGACAGAAGCATCCAAATCAGCTACAGGAGTTGGTGTCGACCAAGCATACATCGATGAAAACGCTTACTCGGACACAAGGTTGTACAACTACAGAGAACTAGTCGAAACCGAGTTAGGGTGGTCGATATCGAGTAACAAATCCGAACTCACCTGGGTTGCAGAGTTGGTTCACATCGTGTAACCATGCTCGACGTCGAGTAGAACATATGTGATCAAGTTGCTGTTCTCGACCTCGGGTACACCTACAGGGGAAACAGTAGTCGGCGTTGAGTGTGACTGCTTGACGTCGAGGAGATTTCTAGGACTTACGTGCTCTAGAGAGGTGGTCGAGTTCGGGTGAGTTTCCTCGACGTCGAGTAGATTGGTCGACGTCGACTTGGTCTGCTTGACTTCGAGTGGATCGTTCAGCTTCGCCAATAATGCGTCATCGAATCTCTGTCGCGAGTTGACTCATTTGAGTCTCCGTGTTCTTCTTCCAGATGTCTATTTCTCCAAATCTTGCATTGATGTTTTGGAGTTGATTGTTGATGGTGCCATTGGCTTGCTTGCTTTCTGCTTGATTCTGTCGTATCTTGCCAAGGATGAGTTGTAGATCATCCTTTCGTTGGTCCCTTTCTAGATGTCCTGGAGCCCGATATGGTGGGGGGTTCCTAGGGGCACCTTGGTTCCATTATGGTTGATAGAACCTTTGGTCCCCCATATAGCGATTGGGACCCCCTGCATAGGCTATTTCCGCATGCATCTCTGCGTGGTGGACTTGCTTTGTATACGGGCACTCAGAGGTGGGGTGCCATTGTGATTCACATTCAATGCAAGGTTGGATGACGAAGAGATATTTGACTTGCTTGAGTAGCTTGCGATTTTGATTCTGGTAGTATTGCTACTTGACATCTGGATCAATCTCCTTATAGGGCTCATAGAGGGGCATGGATGGGGCTGGCCTTGCATAGTTGTTGCTATTTTAGTCGTAATTTGCAAGACCCCATAGGTGTTGTCGAAGTTTGTGAGCATTTCGATAGTAGCACATGCCTCTGCTGGTGTTTGTGTCAGATACTCATATTGTGTGTATTTATTGATCCTTTCCTTGGCGGCCAGATCAAGAGAATTATATAAAATCTCCTGTATGATGTATGGTAGATGCCCATGAGTGCGGCAGGATCGCAGCAGATCCTTGTACCGATCCCATGCTCGTGCCAGCGGCTCCCGGGCTTTTACTTGAAAACAGTAATCTTCTGTCCGATGAGTGATGTCTTGGCGGGAGGAAAGAATCTGTTGAGGAACGCATTCCTAACCTCTGCCCATGTTGTGAGGGATCGCGCCGGGAGACCTTCAAGCCACATCAATGCTAGACCTGCAAGAGATCAAAGAAAAGCTTTCATTTTTACGTATTCAAGAGTAGTACCTTCAGCAAGAGTTTGGCACATATCAGAAAAAGTAGTAATATGTTCGAGAGGGCATTCATTAAATCTTCCTTGAAAAGCATTATTTTTAATTCCAATAAGGAAGGCAGTGCGAATTTCAAAGTTATTAGGAGGGACTAGAATAGCCGATTCAGGCACGAAAAGAGTCGGGTGCATGTAATCTTCAGCAGTGGTAGGGTATTGGGCAAGCTCAGCCTCTGCTTGCCTCCTCAGTTCAGCTTCATGTTCAGTGCGTGCTCTCTCAGCGATGAGAGCATCTTTTTGGCCGCTAGTTCCCTTTGAAGCCTCTCAATCATCTCAGCTTGTGTTTCTGCAGTCCTCATGATCTTCTTTAATCTAGAGTGGATGCGAAGAAGGCATATCGGATCGTCTAAGGCGTCAAACTCAGGTGGTGGACCAGAACGGCGCATACACCTGTAAAACAAAACTTAAAGCAAAACGTGAGATCTATCTACCTACGGTGCGAATGATTGCTTCCCCGGCTACGGTGCCAATTTGTTGACAGAGGCAATTGAGATTGCAAATAGAATGTAAATAAAATAGGCAAACCAATTCCGTTCCGAGCAAATAATGTTCAAAACTCCCTCCCGTTGTAGCAGTATGAAGTCAGGTTCGATCATCGAGGAAGCTGGTCAGCGGATCTCAGGTAATGGAAGAATCTCACGGACAGAGTTCGATTCCTGGATTACTCGACATCGACCAAGGGTGGTCGACAGGGGTCGAGCAAGTCGAATCTGAGCAGAAGTTGTCGCTGGTGGTGGTCGATCTCGAGGAATCTCCTCAACGCTGACGAAAGTTGTCGATGTCGAGTAAATCTTGCCGAAGTCGAGGACCTGCAGAGAAAAAGAAGAGTAGTGATCTCGAGAGAAAACCTTAGGTCGAAAGTCAGTGGTCGACGTCGACCAAATTTGGTCGATGTCGAGGAGAAAAACTGAAAGTAGCTTTTTGCGTCGGTGAAAGAAGGCCGAAGAATTCAAGGATGGTTTCGAAGAGTGGACATAAAATAACCAATTTTGCAGATTTTAGATTTCAAACAATTAAACGAAAAATTGAATTTTAGCTAACATAATATTGTTACTTGAATTTTTAGGTTATAATTAATAAATCCAAATGAGAAGGTATATATTTCACTACGAATTTTATAAATTATTTTATTTAAAAAAAATCATCTTATTTTGATTTACAGAAATACCCAAAAATACTTTGGGGTAGTTCATCGGAGCCTTGTCGGTGCATTACAGTATCTTACATTTACTCAACCAGATATCAGCTATGTCGTTCAGCAGATTTGCATGTTCATGCATGCGCCTAGGAAGCTTCACTTTCAAGCTTTGAAGCGGATCATGCGGTACATCAGTGGTACGCTGGATATGGGCACCACAATCTCCCCTTCCTCTCGGCATGACCTCATCGCCTACACTGGTGCGGATTGGGGTGGGTGTCCTGACACACGCCGCTCTACTTCTGGTTACTATGTCTTCCTCAATGACACCCTTGTGTCTTGGTCGGCGAAGCTTTAGTCTGTGGTATGTGTCTCATTCCAACGCATAGGCTGAGTACAGGGGTGTCGCCAACGTTGTCTCCAAGTGCTCCTGGCTGCGTAATCTCCTGCTTGAGCTACGCTGCCCTCTTCAGAAGGCTACCCTGGTCTACACGGACAACGTTTCCGCCATCTATCTCGCTATCAACCCGGTCCAACATCAGCACACCAAGCACATTGAGTTCGATCTCCACTTTGTTCGGGACAGGGTTGCTCTTGGACATATTCGTGTTCTTCATGTCCCATCCTCCTATGAGTACGCTGATATCTTAACAAAGGATTTACCTCGTCAATTGCTCCTTGATTTTCGGTCCAGTCTCACTGTTCGGGACCCTCCACTTTCGACTGCGGGGGTTTGATAGATTATATAGTGCATATTGTAAATGCCTATTGGCTCAGGCCTAGTCTTACTCACTTGTAATGTATATATATGAACATTATGAGGAATGAAACCCTAAAGAGGATTTCACATCCATCAATACAATCTTACACCTATATGTAAAAAACAATCCAATTTTTTTACTGAAAATAGTCTGCAACCTTGTGCGGACTGTTTTTTTTAAATAGTCAGCAAGTAGTTGCGGACCGAGGGTATGTAATGTTGGTTATTTGGCATGGTGCCCGCTGCATTCCACAACTCGGAAGAAGTCACGCAAATCAGCGGCGTGTCCAATAAAAATTACCGGTGTATTTAATAACCCCTAAAATAATTTTCGTAGTCATCATTATTGTTATTGTTTTTTTTTTGTCATAATCATTATTGTTATTGTTACTCATGTATTACCCGAGCTGACAAAATCTGACCCGGTTCGAAAACCCGGCCCGACCCACCCAAACCCAGACTTGACCGAAACCCGAAAATCTAGTGTCATGTACAACACGAACCCGAACCCAAGCCCGAGCCCGACCCATTTTGACCCGATACCCAAATTGACATTAACACAGACAAACCCGACCTGACCCATACCCGACACGTCCTTGACCCGACCCGAACTAGACCCGGCTCTTTCTTATCATTACTTTAATTTTCTTAATTTTAAATACTCAAATAACGTGAATTACATGTAATGAGACGTAATATGCTAAATAAATAAAGTTTATAGTCAATAATTAAGATAAACAAAAATTAATCATCATTTTATAATAAAATTTAATGTGACCCGACTTAACCCAACCCGAAATCCATTTGACCCGAATATACCCAACCCGAAAACTGACCCGACTCGACCGAACATACAGTATACACGACATATGAACCGACCCGATATATAACCGAACCCAAATAGAGATACCTGAACTCAACCCGAACAATTCCGAAGTGCCACCTCCAGGTATTAGTTTGAATTTTGAAGGTTTCTAAACGAGTAAGTAAACGATGAGCTTGGAAAATGACATTATTATTCGATACCGGATAAGGAAAGTTATAATCATTGAGTAGTATTTAAAGAACATTTATTTACAAAATATAAAACTAAAGAGTCCCAGATTATGCTATTCGTTTAGTTTCAGTTTTTGTTTTGCTGACACTTTCTCCAAGTTTTTTTAGGTCATGGGAACGTTTTCTTCTTTAGTAGCATACCATATATTTTTTTTGGTTGAACATACCATATTTTTTTTTGTTTGAAGTAGCATACCATATACTCCCTCCGTTCCATAATACATGGTCTTTTAGTTTTCAGCACGTTTTTTAAGGAGCGGAAAACTCTATGAAATATTATTTTTTTAATTAATTTTTTTATATAATTTGATACTTATTAGTAACAAGTATCAAACTATATTAAAAAATTAATTAAAAAAATAATAATTTATAGAGCTTTTCGCTCCTTAAAAAACGTGCTGAAAAGTAAAAGGACATGTATTGTGGAACGGAGGTAGTATGGTTTACAGCTTTCATGGATTAAGTTAATAGTTTAAATATTTTTCAAATGTCAACCATAAAAAATTATAAATGTTGTATTAATTACTCATGAATTATTGGAGAGTTGTAGCCTTGGAGCAGAGGCACATTTTTACTTCTTTTTTTTGTTTGATTAAGTAAGAATTCGAGCTCAGATATACCTGAAACTCGGTGGCCGACAAGTCGGCAGACGGAAAATCGTCAAAACAAAGAAACAACAACATAAACAGTGCAATACAACAAGCGGAAGCACATCCTACCAAATTAAACCAGGAAAAACTAAATCAAATAAGTAGGAGACATAGACTACGGGCGAAGCCAAACACCATCTAGGAACAGCACCTTGGTCGGCGATACATGAACAAACCCTGTGGGTAGTGAAGATCAACCTCCAGAAAGCTCCTTCCCGATCACGGAGTCGCCCCGTACACACTACCTCAATCCTAACTGATAGATTACATAGGTATCTTATTGTATAGTGGGCTCAAAGGCCCAATACCTTGTAACATATATATATGATTGATCAATAAATGAAACCCTCAAAGAGGACTTTACCTCAGTTCTATCATTCTACACGGTATCTAGGGCTGTTATATGAGCCGAACAGCTCGAGCTCGGCTCGGGCTCGGCTCGAAAAAGCTCGACTGGAGCTCGTTCGAAGACGTAAAACAAACCGAGCTTGAACAGGTTTTTAGGCTCGAACCGAGCTCGAGCCGAGCCCGAGCCGAGCTCGGAAGCTCGTTGTATGAATTTACGAAAATACCCCGGCTCTAGGGTTATGACTTGTGAGGTATGAGGGTTTAGGATTAAAATGGGTTGTTCGCTGTCGGCGCATCCCCTCTTTCTCCTGTGCTTCGTTGGTTCGTTCAATCGCCTATCGTCCTTCCTTCCCCCAGGGCTTAGGCGGCACCGGTGAACAGCAGCACCACCGCACGACTCAGTTCGCAGGCGGCGCCGGTGATCTACCTTCCCTCAGTCGCTCCTTCCTTCCTATCGATGTCTATCTCTCTGTGACTGTCTCTACTCTCTCTCCCGACTCCGTCTCCAACTCCTCCCTATCGACGTCTCTCTCACATTCCACAAACCAGACAACTTTCACTCTCTTCGGCTCTTCCACATAGTTCAACGAATCACAGATCTGAATCATTTGAGATCTCTCGCCCATATCGATCTCACTCGACCGCTTGGTTCTCTCTCGACTCTTGGTGACTCCGGTCTTCGAATCTCGATGGCTCTGGTTCTCGGCAACTCTGGGATCTCTCTCCCAAGCATCAACTGTGAAAATGAAGTTGTGAAGGTATATTTATCTTTCTCCAGATCTTCAAACCTTTTTGTAGAAATAAACCTTGTTGAAATTTGTTTTACTGTGAAACTCTAGCTTGTATGATTCTTGATTTTGATTGTCATGTTTAATTAGCTTTTAATTTGGTTTTGGAGTTACATCTATTGGTGTGCTACTTGATGTTGCCATCCATCTCATCTTCGCTAGATGCAATTTCTAGATTTTGCATTATATTTTCTGTGCATTTTTTTTACATACAAAATCAGATCTACAGATGAGGCACCTTAATTGATTATTTGTTTAGGGTTTTCTACTCTGTATTCATTCAAATAAGCATCTGAACTGCTCATGGTAGAGAAATGGAGTTTATGTAATTCTGCACTGCACAAACTTAAAGTTAAAATAAGAATCAAGATGACCTTTGCTTTGATTACATTATGAATGTATATGGATTATTTATTGATTCTTTTAGCACTTGTTACTCAGGATTGTTAACTGTCTTGACTTAATTTGTTGTGTCGATTGTGTTCTTTGTGCATCATTTTTATATGTCACAACTTTAGATATGATTCATTTCATTTTTTAGAATATTTTGGTATAAAATTATGGTTTAAGAACTGGCTAACTAGATTTCATTTGCTTGTCTTAAAATACTTAGAATTCATTTGCTTCACTGGAGAAAGTGCCACTGTAAAAAAACAAACATGAAATTCATTTGCTTGTCTTAAAATACTTTTAATTCATTTGCTTTATTTGCTCTTACCGTCGTCGATGTTGTCCCCTCGCCGCCGAACTCTCTCTCTCCCCTCGCCTCACCGGCCCACCCCTCCCTACCGCCGGCCGGCCTGCCTCATCGGCCCCTCTCTCTCGTCTTTCTCTCTCTTCTCTCGGCACCATGGCCGCCTACTCACCCACTGCCCTCTTCGCTCCTGAGTTCTCTCCGTCGACAGGCATCGTTCACAACATAAGCGGCGGCCACGACCACAACATCCGCAGCTCTCGGCCACTCCCGCAGCCTATGTGGACTGGTGGCCCTCGATGGTCCTCGTTGCTGGCTTCAACCCTCATTGGATGCAATCCGGTCTTCCTGCCTCTCGACATGCCGGTCCTCAGGCCTATCTGACATCATCTGATCATGGCTATATATGTTCCGCCTGATGGGCATCACCTTATCTCCTCTATGCAGCCGACATCTCCTGACTCTTCTTGGTACCTGGACACTGGTGCCACCTCCCACATGACGAACTCATGAGGTAACCTCTCATTTATTTCATTTAAAGGCCCTGCACACTTTATTGTCGTCGGCAATGGTGGTCGTCTTGCCACTTCGGGGATTGGCCACGCCAAATTACATACTCCAACCCACCCACTACACCTTAACAATGTCCTCATTGCCCTAAATATTGTCAAAAATCTTATATCTGTCTGTCGGTTTACTATTGACAATAACGTTTCTCTTGCGTTTGATCCCTTTGGTTTCTTTATGAACGATCTTACTACGGGGGTTACTCGCATGAGATGTAACAACACCGGGGAGCTCTACCCTGTCACACAACCTCCTACGTCCAGTCAGTCGTCCCTAGTCGCCCTCTCGGCATCGTTGTCCAGCTTGTGGCATGCACACTTGGGCCATCCTAGTGTTGTCGTTCTAGATGTGTCCTCCGTTCTCACAGTCTTCTCATCTGTAATAAAGACCTACGCTCTAGTCTATGCTCTTCCTGTCAGTTAGGAAGACATGCAAGACTATCATTCCAACGGTCTTTGAACTCCACCCTTGCTCCTTTTGATATCATTCATAGTGACATTTGGACCTCTCCTTTGCCTACCAAGGAGGGCCACAAGTAGTATCTATTGTTTCTTGATGATTACACTCATTTCTTTTGGGTCTTCCCATTGCATTTCAAGTCTCAAGTGTTTCCTATCTTTGTCAAGTTCCATGCCTACATCAAAACACAGTTTCAAACATCCATCAAATGCTTCCAATGTGACAAGGCCCGTGAATTTGACAACAAAGACTTTCACTTTTTCTTCACCACAAATGGGATCTCCTATCGGTTGTCTTGCCCCTATACTTCCCAGCAGAATGGCAAGGCCGAACGCATTATTAGAACCATAACCAACATGATGCGTTCTCTCCTCTTTCACGCATCTATCCTCCTTACCTATGTTATCTCCTCAACATTCTCCCATCTACTACCCTACACCATCACTCGCCAACTCAGGCCCTCTATTGCACCTTGCCTAGGTATGATCACCTTTGTACCATTGGGTGCTTATGCTTCCCAAACCAGTCCCCCACAGCCCCACACAAGCTTCATCCGCGCTCCACTCCATGTGTCTTCCTAGGCTATCCGTCTGATCATCGCGGTTACCTTTGCCTCGATGTTCGGAGCCATAAGCTTATTGTGTCGCATCATGTCCCTTTTGATGAGTCTCTCTTTCCCTTCTCTTCTCCTCCTCCCCCATCTTCGACACCTCCTATGTCTCAGCCTGAGTCTGCTCTGATGGGTAGTTGGAGCGCTACAAAGCTCGTCTAGTGGTTAACGATCGATCTCAGCAGGCGGGTATTGGTTGTGATGAGACATTCGGCCCTACGGTCAAGCCTGCCACTATCCGAGTGGTGTTGAGCTTAGCGTTATCGCGACATTGGGCTATTCATCAACTGGATGTTAAGAACGCATTTCTGCATGGTCATCTGATTGAGACAGTTTACATGTTTCAGCCGCCGGGGTTCGTTGATCCTGATCGTCCCAAGCACGTTTGTCTCCTGAAGCGCTCTCTGTATGGTCCGAAACAGGCTCCGCAGGCCTGGTTCCATCACTTTGCTTCTCATCTCCTACACTTGGGCTTCGTTGGCAGCCGCTCAGATACGTCTCTGTTTATCTATCGCAGAGGAACAAACATGAATTTTTTTTACTATATGTCGACGACATCATCCTCACCGCCTTTTATGATGTTCTTCGGACGTCTATTATTTCCCATTTGAGTGTCGAGTTCGCCATGTAAGATCTGGGTCCGTTGTCTTACATCTTGGGAGTCACCGTGCATCGTCATGCATCTGGGTTGTTTCTATCTCAGAGTAAGTATACAGCCGAGATTGTTGCTCGGGCCAAGATGAGTAACTGCAAGCCAGTTGTCACCCATGTTGATACTTCCAACAAGCTTAGTGCTCGCTCTGGTCCTCTGTTTGATGATCCGACGTTGTACCGCAACCTCGCCGGTGCATTACAGTATCTTACGTTCACTAGGCCAGACATCAATTACGGCGTTCAGCAGATCTGCCTGTTCATGCATGCGCCCAGGGAACCGCACTTTCAAGCCTTGAAGTGAATCATCCGGTACATCAGTGGTGCCCTCGAGTTGGGCACCACAATCACCCCTTCCTCTCAGCTTGACCTCGTCGCTTACACTGATGCGGATTGGGGTGGTTGTCCTGAAACACGTCGCTCCAGGTCTAACTACTGTGTCTTCCTCAACGACACCCTTGTGTCTTGGTCCGCGAAGAGAGAGTATGTGGTGTCTCGCTCTAGCACCGAGGCAGAGTACATAGGTGTCGCCAACGTTGTCTCCGAGTGCTCTTGGCTGCGCAATCTCCTTCTTGAGCCCGGTCGCCCTCTTCAGAAGGCCACACTGGTCTACACCGAGAACGTCTCCTCCGTCTATCTGGCCAGCAACCCAGTCTAGCATTAGCGAATGAAGCACATTTAGCTCGATCTACACTTCGTTCAGGACAAGGTTGCTCTTGGAAATGTTCGTGTTCTTCATGTCCCGTCCTCCTATCAGTACGCTCATATCTTCACCAAGGGTTTACCTCGGTAGTTGTTCCTGGATTTTCGGTCCAGTCTCACAGTACGACACCCTCCACTTTCGATTGTGGGGGTTTGATAGATTACATATGTCTCATATTGTATAGTGGGCCCAAAGGCCCAATACCTTGTAACATATATATATGATTGATTAATGAATGAAACCTTCAAGGATGACTTTACCTCAATTCTATTATTCTACACCAACCAATCCCAACTCTGACTATCAAAACTCCAACGAAGAAGAAGAAAGCCTAGCTGCACTGAAGCAAAACACACGCCGTCCGAACAAATCGCACCGTGAAGGACCGGTCAAAAAGACAGATCAGACCCTACTAGGATTTACCTCAACCTCTTTTGAGAACTGTATATATATATATATATATATATATATATATATTCAATAATATTTAAATTATTTATTTATTTATTTATTATAGCCACGGGCTCATGGTTCGGGCCCAACAGTCCAAGGAAACCCTAAGCTACAAAGCAACCACCTAACAAAGTTACAGTAGCCGACAGTGGCACAAGGCAGAGGAAAGAACCAGCTCTCCGGCGACCACCAAACCGGGACAGGGATGAATGGGCAGACACCGGAGAGGGGAGGGATTCACAGCCGCGCCAAACCCGGGCCACAGCACTGGCGACGGCGAAGAGATGGGGTAGCCGTTGAGGTTTGACGGTGAGAAGGTGTGACAGAGGAGCCACGAAGCGGAGGAGAAAACAACTTCCCCGGCGCCAACCTAACCACCCGACGGCTGTAGAAGCAAAGGAATGAGGGAGAAAGGATTTCATTGATACGGCAATCAGAAGCCAAAAGCGGCGATTAAAGGAACTCGACAACCAGATGCGGCGTCGAGAGGTGTAGAAGGAAAGGTAACGAGACCCCGGAGGGTGTGGGTTTTGGCTCCCGAAGGAGATTTGGGCTCTTGGAGGAGATTTATGGGTTCGGCAGCCAGATCCACCGACAAGGAGAGAACATCGATAAGCTAAGAGACTCCCGGAGGAGGGGTGATTCTCTCGGAGAATGGGTGCTTCTCCTCTAGAAAATAGAGTTGTTCTTGGCCTTGGTCACTAAAATTTTTTGCTTAACATTTTTGGAGAAGGGTGGTAGTGACAGTGGTTAGAACCCGCTCAACGGGATTTGGGGCCCTAACCGGAGACGGGATTGGCTGCCCCTACGATTTCTCTCTCTACTTCTCATAGACATGCACATTTTTACAGACGGAATATCTCGTGGGCTTTCGAGTAAATTACTTCAGGTGTGGTTGCCATTTTATATGTGTTTTTTTATGACTTAAATAGTTAAAATATTTTCAACCACTCTTTCAAAAAAAATTCTTAAAATAGAGAGTAAATCATAAAATCTCTATAAAAAAAATTATAATTCCACTCCAATAATTTCTCCATTTATCAAATTTATGCATTTATTCTATAATATAAAAACTCACTATTTAAAACAAATATCCCATCCGATTGCTAACAAAAGACGTTAATTTAAGGAGCTAATTTTTTATATAATTTTTTTTAAAATTTAGTACTTATTAGTAATAATATTAATTTATCGAAACATTAATAAAAAATTTAATATCTTGTATATTTTTAGCTCCTATAAATATGTGCCAAAAAGTCTTTATGCATTATATTTTAGATCATAGGGAATATAATTTTAATCTTGTAAACTCTTGTGCAATTTATGAATCGATTGTAATAATTTATTAAATATGTACAAATCAAATTCCAACAACTAATTGAATCAATCGATAGCAACTAAAAATTAAATGAATCAATCGATCGAATCAAATATGTATAGCAGCTAATTGAACGCAAAAATCAAATGCAAAAACAAATGAGAAAAATTGAAACAACTAAAGGAAATTGATATATGATTCGAACTACAAACAAGCTCTAGATGCTGACTGAACTTGAAAAGCAAATTGACAATAATTATAAAATTTTTATATGGGTATTGATGAAGAATTTAATTTTAAAGAAAATTTTTGTGTCTTTTCATATTTCTCTATTTTGCAAATACATATAGAGGAATTGTTGAAGTCATAAAAACCCATTTTTCTCTAAATTTTCTCATTGCTTTATTCTACAAGAGTTGCTAGAGACAAAGAGATACTCTTACACTTCTATTTTTATCGGACATTGAATTTGATGACCAACTTTCAATGATGAAGCACTTTGGTGGCATTTGGAAAAGAATTTAAAACATAATTGAATATTAGTGATAAATAAATTAAAAGAGAATGGATGAAAAAACAATTCAATTCCATCCTATGTACTATAGGATCTAAGGGATCAGGAAATGTGGCTGGGTCAATGGGTTCCTTTGTGCAATTGACTCCTCTTCAAGATGAGTTCATGAAGGCCAACCTCCTTTAGCTATGGTAAATGCAGTTTATCAAGAGATAATGAGGAAGATGAAAGGCAAGAATCCAGTTGAGGGTTCTTTTGCAAACATTGCAGGTAAACTTCTTGCTTCAAATGCGAATATTGTTTTCAAAGAAAACATACTTGTTGAATGGATGGTGAATACTAGAGCAACTGATCACATGATGGCTGAGTCTTATTGTCTATTGAACAAACGAAGATTTGTCAAACCTGCTTATATTGGCTTGCCAGATGGGTCTGTTAAAACAGTTACAGAGATAGGGCAATTAAATTTAACTGATTCTGTTATCCTCAATGATGTTTTACTCATGCCAGATTTTAAGCACAAATTTTTTTAATGGGAAAGCTTCTTGATGATAATGACCTTATAACATATATTGTTCACCAAGTCTCATTGTTATTTCTAGGACCCTGGACCTAAAGAAGTAGTGCTCTCTAGATTGAGAAGTTATGGGCATTACAAGGTGCTTTCAGAAGGATCACAATCAAGGCCTAGACATCAGTTGGTGACCAAGAGTTGTAATAAAGTCAGTGTTAGCCTGGAAGTTTCTCATGCGAGGCTAGGATATAGTTATGTTTCCAAATTAAGATTTTTTCACTTGTTCGGTCCTTCTATTTTGGATAATTTTCACTGTGAATCTTGTTCCTTGTCTAAACATCATCGTTTACCCTTTGAAAGGATTTTCATATTGCTAGCAAGTCTTTTGAATTAATCCATATGGATATGTGGGGTCGTTACAAGGTGTTAACTTACAATGGTTGCCATTATTTTCTAACTCTGCTTGATGATTACATTAGAGTTACCTGTACTTTTTTGTTAAGAAACAAGTTGCATGTGTTCAAGGCAACTAGTGACTTTATTGCTAATGTGAAGAATTGGTTTCAATGCAGTGTTAAGTGCATTAGAACATATAACGGTACAGTGTTTGTTCAAAAACAATGCACATATTTGTAGGCTTATGAAGGGATTTTGCATCAAAGATCTCTGCCTTACTCTCCACAAAAAAATGGAAGAGTAAAGAGAAAGCATAGGCATTTAGTGGAAACAAAT
Source organism: Persicaria tinctoria (assembly GCA_037127255.1). Lineage (NCBI taxonomy): Eukaryota > Viridiplantae > Streptophyta > Magnoliopsida > Caryophyllales > Polygonaceae > Persicaria > Persicaria tinctoria. Next base: position 52,521,800 of record JBANSL010000009.1, on the reverse strand, counting down.
TCAATCGGGATTCATGCTGGGATGCCTGTTAAATGTTGGGGAGAATATTTGTTTGTTGCTACTTATGTGATCAATAAGTTTCCTAAAGAGAGAGGTATTTGGGAAACCTGCTTCCTATGAGGAGCTCAAGGTTATTGGATGTCTTTGCTACATCCCTGTTGCACTTGATCAAACAGACAAGATGGGACCTAAAGCTGTAAAAGGTGCCTTGTTGGATATCTTTATGGATAGAAAGGATACAAGATTTGGGATTTAGATGCAAAGAAGGTGGTTGTTAGTAGAGATGTTGTCTTTAAGGAAGATATTTTGCCTTTCAAATTCTCATCCCATGACCTTCTAGATGATCATGACATGATCCAGACCATGTTACCCCTTGTAAACCCTATTCAAGATGACTCTTATCAGTACCCTATGATCATTAACCCTCCAAACATAATAACCCCAACCATAAACACATCGGACTTTCACCCTTAAACAATATCCTCCAACCACATATTGACTCCCCCTCAGATATTCCTTCTCATGTCTCATATTCTCTTAAATCTGATGGTCATAGTGTCCATGTGCAGGGTGATTTCCTACAGGACTTGAATGGGTTTCCTCCATTACGACGGTAAGTTAGAGAAACAGTTAGAACAAGGATGTTTAAATATTATGTATGCAAGGACTACAGACAAAAGAATTCCATTTCACAGTCGTTTCTAGTGATTGGCCTGGATCATGTGGATGATGTAAGTCAGGATTTTGTAAAATCCTTTGCTTGTATAGTTTGTGAGCCAGAACCTTGTCATTACAAACAGGCAGCTCAGAATGGAAATTAACTAGGTTAATGCAATGAATCAAGAGATTCAAGCCTTGGAAAGGAATCACACTTGGGAGATCATAGAGTTACCTAGTGAAAAAAAGGCAATTGGCAATAGGTTGTACAAGATAAAGTATAGACCATATGGCTCTATTGAGAGACATAAGGCTAGGTTGATGCCCAAGGGATATAATCATATCAAAGGAAAAGATTATAAGCATACTTTCTCTCTGATTGCTAAATTTACAACTGTCAGAATTCTTATTGCAGTAGCAACCATGAAGAATTGGAACTTGCACCAATTAGATATGAACAATGCCTTCTTGCATGGAGTTCTTGATGGGGAGGTATATATGGAACCTCCTGAAGGATATACAATTGCAAAAAAGGGCAAGTGTGCAGGCTTATTAAGTCAATTTATGGTTTGAAGTAAGCTTCAAGACAATGGAATGTTCAGTTGTGCAAGTTCTTTGTTAGAATGGGCTTTACTCAATCCATTGAAGATTATTCATTGTTCATCAAGAAGATTCCTGGAGAAATTGTTGCTGCACTTGTTTATGTTGATGATTTTCTCATCATTCGTGATGATAAAAGGGTAATCAAGGCTACTAAAGATGCTCTTCGCAAGGCATTCACTATCAAAGACCTAGGCAAGACCAGATATTTTTTAGGATTGGAAATCATGTCCTCTACCAAAGGGACTATGCTGCATCAAAGGAAATATATTATAGACATTCTTGAAGACTGCAAAATGACAGATTACAAAGCTGGTATATTTCCTCTTCCTATAGGTTTGAAGCTGTCAACAAACAGTGGTTCCATTATGAACGATCCAAAGAGGTACAAAAGAATCATTGGGATATAGTTATTTTTTAACCTCACTAGACCTGACATTACCTATGCAGTGCAACATTTGAGTCAATTTATGCAAGAGCCCAAACTTCTTCATTATGATGCAGCAATGCATGTTATTAGGTACCTGAAGGGTACAATTTCAATTTGCTTACAATATTTTAAGAATGCAGCTTCTCCTATATCAGCATTTTGTGATGCAGATTGGGTGGCATGCCAATACATTGTGCTAAGTCACTTATTGGATGTTGTGTGTTCTTAGGCACAAATTTGGTATCTTGGAAGACCAAGAAGCAAAATACAGTTTCTAAATCCTCGGCTGAAGCAGAATACAGGAGCATGTCTACCATCAGCAGTGAACTTGTGTGGGTTGAAGGAGTAATTAGCAGACTAAATATATCAGTTCCATTGCACATTCCTTTATACCGTGATAACAGGGCTGCTATGCATAGTGCCGTGAACCCAATTTTTCATGAGCATACAAAACACTTGACAATTGATTGTCATTTTGTATGGGAAAAGTTTCAAGAAGGCTTCCTTCATCCACTTCATGTGAGAAAAGGGGCTGAATCGGTAGATATTTAATTTAACCAAACCACTTGGAGAAAAGCAGCATCTATTCCTCTCTTGCAAGTTAGGACTTGTTGGTTTCTCCCCAAGTCCAACTTGAAGAGGGGATTTGGAGAGTACATTGTTATGCAATTTTCTTATTCCGTTATCGTCAATTTCTTCCTTTGTTATGCTAATTTATGTAATAAGGCGCCTTACACATGAGTTAGCTGTCAGCCCTACTAAAAGCCACGTAGATATATAAGAAACATGGAGGTTGAGATCGATGGAGATCACATTTCAACCCAACAGGGCCGGCCATTAGCATGTGCAAAGTGGGCGATCGCACAGGGCCTTCAAATTTTCGAGGCCTCAAAAAATTTGGAACCTGTTCGTTATTATAATTAATAATCTAGTAATATGTTCACATCTGTGCGCTTGGTATACTGGTAATCCTGGAAGCGCTCCAATTTAAATTGGAATGTATTGTCCGGGGTTCGATTCCCCTTATCCCCCTCTATTTCATTTTGTACATCAAGGTGATTTGGGGGGTTTTTTATTTCCCCTTTTCTTCCGCGTTTTTCTCTTCAGTTTTTTTCCCTTTCTTCAAACATCTTTTTCTTTGTCATTTATTTCAGTTTCTTTTTTATTTTCAATACTGGCAGTTTGGTTTCTTTTTCCCCTCTGTGTTTTTTTACTCCTTCTCTCATCTTTTCTTTGTTTATTTATTTCAATTTATTATTTTTATTCTCCATACTTTGTATAATATTAATGTTTATCTCTTTGTTTTAGTTCTTTTTCAACCAAAAGTGAGATTTGTTTTTTCCCCCTTTTTCTATGTTTTTTTTTTCAATACTTTAATAATATTTTATGTTTATTAAATAAAATCAAATAGCTTCTAAATTACTGATTTCCATCCAATAAAGTAATTTCAATATCATGAGAAAAATATTTGCTTAAATTATTAAAAATATATTTTACACATATTTACAAGATCTAAGATTGAAATGGAAATAATTGTAGTAAATTCATAAAAAATAATTTCCCAAAATCTTCTTGATTTGTCAAGGATAAATAATTTGATGATATTCAATATATTTCCATAATTATATGTATTTATTTACCTAATGATTCTTGGTGTTTCATGTAAATCATAGTAGAGAAAGGTGATTCATAATTTCATATTGTAAAATTATAGGATGATACTCTAATATTTATCATATATCATATGACATAAATATGAAAATTTTTATTGTAAAAATCTCAACAGTGAAATTTTTAGTTTAAAATAAAAATTTAAGTTGTCAAAACTAATTTAGTATTTTAACAATTTGTACACTAGATTACAAAACAATATTAATAGAATTATTAGGTGTGAAATAAATTATATTTATATTTATATAAAATATATTTATTTTTAAGAATGACTATAATATTGAATACTTCATTTTCATATTTTGCATCGGACCTCCAAAATTGATTGGACGGCCCTGCAACCCAATGTAAGTAATTCAAACTTGCCCTTATGTCTGATTACCCATAAGCTTTGGCTTAGCTAATACAACCGTTATGGAGTCCCATTAACTAATAAATTTGAGCAGTGTTGTAAGCTACATGGAGTACCTGAATGGTTTAAAGAGGTGAAAGAGAAAGAGAAAGCTATGTACTATAGGATCTAAGGGATCAAGACATGTGGCTGGGTCAATGGGTTCCTTTGTGCACTTGACTCCTCTTCAAGATGAGTTCATGAAGGCCAACCTTCTTTAGCTATGGTAAATGCAGTTTATCAAGAGATAATGAGGAAGATGAAAGGCAAGAATCCAGTTGAGGGTTCTTTTGCAAACATTGCAGGTAAACTTCTTGCTTCAAATGCTAATATTGTTTTCAAAGAAAACTTACCTGTTGAATGGATGGTGAATACTGGAGCAACTGATCACATGATGGCTGAGTCTCATTGTCTATTGAACAAACGAAGATTTGTCAAACCTACTTATATTGGCTTGCCAGATGGGTCTGTTAAAACAGTTACAGAGATAGGGCAATTAAATATACCTGATTCTGTTATCCTCAATGATGTTTTACTCATGCTAGATTTTAAGCACAAATTATTTTTAATGGTAAAGCTTCTTGATGATAATGACCTTATAACATTGTTCACCAAATCTCATTGTTATTTTTAGGACCCTGAACCTAAAGAAGTAGTGCTCTCTAGATTGAGAAGTTATGTGCATTACAAGGTGCTTTCAGAAGGATCACAATCAAGGCCTAGACATCAGTTGGTGACCAAGAGTTGTAATAAAGTCAGTGTTAGCCTGGAAGTGTCCTAATTAAGATTTGTAATAAAGTCAGTTGGTGACCAAGAGTTGTAATAAAGTCAGTTGGTGACCAAGAGGCTAGGATATAGTTATATTTTGTTGAACATCACACTTTCTTGTCACCCGTTCGTTATTTCTTTCATAATTGATAGGTAAAATATATTTTTAAAAAAATAATATTTATATAAAGTGTAGTACTAGTGTTTGTATATGATAAAAATTTATAAGTATGGATTGACATGAAAAAACCGAATGGTAGAGATTGAAGACATGGTGTAGTTTCTACCCTTGTTCTTGTCCCACATTGAAAACTAGAGGAAAGGGAGGGTGCTAAGTCTATAAAAAGAGAAGCATGGAGTGTTAAGTCTCATATTGCCATTGCATATTAGTTTATGTAATATTATGAATATGAATTATTCTAAGAATAAATTATATAATTTACATAATAATTATAAATTTATTTTGTTAAAAAAATATTTTTCAAAAAAATATATTTTAAAATGGCGGGTTGACCCGTCGGGTCGACCCGCCGGGTCACGGTTTATCTTTTTCCCGACCCTAACCCTAACCCTCAACCCAAGCCGACCCTTGGACCCTGACCCATCGGTTCACTAACCCGGCGGGTCACGGGTCGACCCGCCCGACCCATGACCCGTGGCCATGTCTAGGTGTAGATTGCTGAGAATGGCAGCCAGTTGGGGTTCTTTATATTATGGAGCCAAAAGGGTGGGCAAGGAGTTGGTGTGTATTAGGTAGTATAGTGAATGGAATAGGACTTGGTCATTCAAAGGTGTCAATCCATTGGGGGGGGGGGGGGGTTTATTCTTTAATTAACAAAATGATGGTTCATGAAGATCATCAAAATGGGGCTGAAATATGTCATAGGGGAGGCGGCATTTTGAGGTTAAAAGACGTCTCGAAAAGTCGCGACAAGTTATGAAGGTTACCGAAATAAATAGATGACAAGGCATTTGCCTCACCAATATTTCTCGGAAAAGTATCATACAAATTCCATTAGATCGAAATTGTAATCCTCTTTCCATATAAAATATGCCATCCAAAAATTTTAAATTTTCCCGGGTTTTCAAAATCGTAAAAGGAGGATAATTGCTCGGATTATCCCTCAGAAATTAATAAAATAATAATTAAATTTTGCGGTCTTTACAACAAGTACAACTTACCGGATTTGAACTCTGGACAAGGGTGTTAGGAGGACAGAGGAGAGCCGGAGAGGAGAGGTGAGGCGACTGGCAAGTTGTGGGGCTGTGGACTGGCGCCGGCGGAGAGGCGAGGCGAGTTGTGAATTGGATCTGAACCGAGGCTCTAGCGGGCGAGCGAAAGACGACTCGAGATGAGACTGAGGTGCGAGGAGAGCCGGAGAGGAGGGCGATCGAGAGAGGGCGGAGATGGCTCATGGGCCCGGGTGGCGGGTCTGGGCGATTGAGAAAGAATGAGAGGCTAAAGTGAAAGAAGAAGGCGCTTACCCTAGAGGGCCTAGACAGTACAAAAAAAGGATGAGAATAAAACAATAAGAAGGCTGAGAAAAAAACAATAAAAAATTGAGGGGATCCGGATTCGAACTTGAGAGTACAAGCGCCTTTTCGCACGTGAGAAGCAACTGCTGACCAACTGGGCAAACTATGTAGAGTGATATTTAAAAACATTTATTCTATATGTGTTATTATTACAGAATACTACTATTTAAAAAAAAAAATTTATCGTGTCGTGTCGGATACCCGATAAGGGAAATATGCCGATCTGAACACGACATGATTATTGTCGGGTTTTACCGTTTCGTGTCACAATCGTGTCGTATCTTTATTGTTTCGCGTTTTTTCGTATCGTTTTGTTGCGGTTTCGTGTCGTGTCAACCGTGTCGTATTTTTCTGCCCACCCCTAGTCGTCTTTTCTCTGTCGGATTGCTTTTTCATCTATTGATTTAGATTCGGTTTTAAGTCCGATTTAATTGTCTCGGCTGGGGTTTGAACAGCCCTACTAAAAGCCACGTAGATATATAAGAAGCAAGGAGGTTGATATGGAGATCACATTTCAACCCAATGTAAGTAATTCAAACTTGCCCTTATGTCTGATTACCCATAAGCTTTGGCTTAGCTAATACAACCGTTATGGAGTCCCATTAACTAATAAACAGAAGTACAACTGTACAAGAGACCTGGTGTGCCGTATAGCATGAAAAGTAAACTAACTAATATATATTATTATTAATTAGAGAATTAATCACAATAATAATATTATTGATCGATCTATAATGTATTGCACTATTATACCACAAGCTAGTATATTGAATTTTCTTATTTAAACCCCTCAGTTTCCATTCAAAACTCAATTAAAAAAAAAACTTCCCCGGTCTATTGGTCTACCCCTTCATTTAAAAAAAAAAAATTTCCTTTTCTCGTTCTCAACTTCCCCATGCATTAACTTTCCTCCTGTAGCCACAAGGTATATATATATATATACGTGTTTTATTTCTTTTACTGCCAACTTGTTTTACATGATAGAGCCTGATTGAGTTGATTTGTTGATTATGCATCTATTCACATGATTCCCTGTCAACGGTCATGAATTGTGGGTAGAAATTTATATATAATCTTATCAATTTTGTAATGAAGTATGAGATGATGGAGAAGAAGTTAAGGTAGAAAGCATCAGATTGAAGAAAACATTTGGTGAATTGATCTAGTGCTCCTAAATGATTCAATTTATCATCAACTTATTAAATTACATCACTGCAGATATTTTTTCATTAAAACATCACTGCAGAGTTGAGATCAAACATTATAAGAATACATGTATTCCAAATTCAAGCTGGTAAGTTACATTTACAAAAAGATCGAGGTGTTGATCCCAAACTGAACATGATATTAAGATTTCTTCAGTTTTATGAATGTGTTTTTTTCCCACCATATGTCCATATACATAATACTCCATGGGTTACCTAAAGTACCACATCCATACAACAACATATTTAACATTATGAACTTTTATGTGCCGCAGGAACTTCAATTCATCGATCTTGTAAGCGAGACGGATCAGGAGGACATCGAAGACCTCCAACAATGGCGAACAGTAATAGTTTGCAAGTCCTAAATGCGCTCGACGTAGCCAAAACACAATGGTACCACTTCACAACTATAATCATAGCTGGAATGGGATTCTTCACCGATGCTTACGACTTGTTTAGCATCTCTTTGGTCACCAAACTCCTTGGCCGCCTCTATTACACTATCCCAGGTTCTGGCAAGCCCGGAACCTTACCCATCAATGTCACTGCTGCAGTTAGTGGTGTGGCGCTCTGTGGGACCTTAGCTGGCCAATTGTTCTTCGGATGGCTCGGAGACAAGATGGGCCGAAAGAAGGTCTATGGTATGACCTTGGTTCTCATGGTGCTCTCCTCCATTGCATCCGGACTGTCCTTTGGTAGCCAACCAAAGGCCGTCATGACCACCCTATGCATCTTCAGGTTTTGGCTCGGGTTTGGTGTCGGAGGGGACTACCCTCTCTCAGCCACCATCATGTCTGAATACGCAAATAAGAAGACCCGGGGAGCCTTCATTTCAGCTGTTTTTGCTATGCAAGGGATTGGAATCCTAACGAGCGGGATCATATCTCTGATAGTCTCGGCTGGATTCGAGAGCAAGTTTCACCCTCCTACTTTCAAGGAGGATCCAATAAGGTCACTCACACCCGAAGCTGACTACATATGGCGTGTAATCTTGATGTTTGGAGCCTTCCCCGCTGCTCTCACTTACTATTGGCGAATGCAAATGCCGGAGACCGCAAGGTACACTGCCTTGGTAGCCAAGGATGCCAAGCAAGCCGCCTCTGACATGTCCAAGGTGTTGCAGGTCGAAGTGGAAGCTGAGCCGGAGAAGTTGGAGGAGTTTGTGAATGAGAGGAAACAATTTGGTCTTTTTACAAAGGAATTTCTACGGGTCTATGGTATTCGGTTGCTAGGGACAACCAGTACTTGGTTTCTACTTGATATCGCCTTCTACAGTCAAAACCTCTTCCAGAAGGATATCTTTACCGGTATTGGGTGGCTCCCACCGGCTGCGGAGATGAGTGCCGTCAGCGAGGTCTTCAAGCTTGCCAGGGCTCAAACCCTGATTGCACTTTGTGGCACGGTTCCAGGTTATTGGTTTACAGTCGCTTTCATCGATGTGATCGGAAGGTGGTGGATCCAAATGATGGGGTTCTTCTTCATGACTGTGTTCATGTTTGCTCTTGCCTTCCCATGGGATCACTGGACGCAGAAGGAAAACAGGATAGGATTCATTATAATGTACTCCCTCACCTTCTTCTTCGCTAACTTCGGGCCGAATGCCACCACCTTTGTGGTTCCTGCTGAGGTTTTCCCAGCCAGGCTGAGGTCCACTTGTCACGGTATATCCGCGGCAGCTGGGAAGGCTGGGGCTATTATAGGTGCCTTTGGATTTGTGTACCTCTCACAGGACAAAGACCCTAAGAAGAGGGATGCAGGCTATCCTGCTGGAATCGGGAAGAAGAATTCCCTCATCTTGCTCGGTGTTATCAACTTCGTCGGCATGCTCTTCACCTTCCTTGTGCCGGAGCCCAATGGCATGTCACTTGAAGAGGCTTCCGGAGAGGCTGAAGAGCAACCAAAAGACCAAAGAGAGCCTTGATTAATTTCACCTACTTACAGTTTGGAAGCTGGTTAAAGAGCTTGGAAGATGGAAGTTAATTGGTTCTTTGTGTTGTGTGATGATTTTCAATTCAGAAATTGTATTGTGTGAGGGCTTTATTCACATGAAGAGTGAATAGATTGTGGGCCTGTGGCTCAATCATTTATTTGATTTTGAGTAATTTATTGGCAAGTAATTTTGGGTTTATGAATTAAAGCATTTTGAGTAATTTTACATTTCCTTTTCATTCTTTAAAGTTTTCTTTTAAAAAATCCATTGTTGGGAACTTGGGTGGGATATCCTCATGAGATGCATATAGTTTCCCAGGCTATTCTCATGGTCAAATGGACAAAAACATTTATGGGTAATGTATACCTTGCTTCTCGAGAGGTCGATAAAGTTAACAGACAGCCAACCGTCAAAACGTACAACTTAACATAAAAAGATGCAAAACAATGGTGACAAGGACATAATTCTAAGCAAGCAAGCGATCCTAATCCTAAAGGGTTGGGGACAACATTGATTACGAACTGAAGCCTAGCGCCACCAAGTAGTGTCATCGATGATCAACGGTACATCAGGAGTTCCTGTGCGTAGTGAAGACAATACTCTAAGAAAAAATCCGAACCAGCCAGGAGGAGAAATCCTAGCGGCAGCAATTTACTTACGATACTTAGTTGACATTCATCAAAAGGATCTAATGAATTATGAGTTCAATACATCCTGTTTAGTAGAAAGACGGATATTCCTTGCTAATTATCAAACAATCACTTATTCACAAACCTCGTGTGGGGCCAATAGTTTTTATTTCCCATCTCATGGAAACCCGAAACCTTTTTCGTTCCGCCTAGCGCTATCTAATTATTATCTAGATTATGTAAATCATTCTTAGAATAATTCATAATATTACATAAACTAATGTGCAATGTGGGAGAAATGAACCCTCATTCTTCCCCTTTTATAGACTTGGAAGTCTTCCTTACATCCCTTCATTTCCAATGTGGGACAAAAGCTTCCTCCCATATTGAAAATACTTCTCATCCAAACTCTTTTGAGCACAAGACTTGTAAACATTTCCAAAATCAATATCATCCACATATAATTGCTTAATGTAAGTGAACCCTAACACTCTAGAATCCAATGTGTGGTTATAAAGCATGACGTCGAGTACCTTTTTGGTCGACTTGCCTCCCAGAAGTCGAGAACGAGCACCATACCACTCGATGTCGAGTAACTCTACTCGATGTTGAGTACCCCAGTGACGAATCCGAGTCCGATATCGAGTGTGTGCCGAGAAGATAGACTACTTGCAAGTGAAGATATGTAGAATTCTATCCATCCACATGAAGATCTATCAAGTCCAAGAATGATCTATCCACTTTAGTTCAAGTTTCCTTATAGATTTATTTCCTTTATCATTAAGGGTTTATCTTATGCTTTTAGATAGAAATTTTTAGATATAGATAGATGTTCTTTCCAATATTAGATAGATGGAACACTATAAATATGGCTTTAGGGGTTGGTTTTTAGAATCATCCAAGACATGCCATTAATTACATCGAGTAGAGAGAGAGAGTGGAGGCCGAGTGAAGCAAGAGTGTTTAGAGACGTTTTGGCTTCGTTCGGTTGTAAGCTTTGTTTTAGTTTATTAATTCAATTTAGTTTCTTTTTATTATTAATGAGTTTTCCTATGATGAAGAGCGAGTAGTCCACCTACTTCTGGCCGGGGTCGGGGTGAGCCCGACGATAGCCATGCATGTTTGAGGTAAAGATTCGAGCTTTATTGTGTTTTGATCATCCACTGCCTTTTATATGTTTATTACCTAATTAATAGAGATTCGGGTTAACCACTTGGATTATAAACATAAAATTGGTAGATACAATTAGGGTTTCTTGAAAGAGTTGCCTAATTGTTGGAAAAGGAGAAAGATTGTTCCTTTGATGTGATTGCATGATTATTTTTCTCTATCTTGCCTTATACATGCTTGGTTATCGTTGTTGCAAACCCCGGTCTTGGAAGTTTTATTTCATATATTTGTTTATCACGAAATCTGTGAACTTTGGTTTTCGTTACGTTATTGCGCACCTACTCACATTCGACTAATCTAGTCGACGTCGACCACTAATACTCAATCAAACAAGATCGCTCTCGTTTTTGTTTCTACGGGTACTCGACACCGACCATACCCACTCGACCTCGACCAACCTACTCGATGTCGAGGAGGGTTAGTAGACTTCGACTACGCGAGTGACCCTTGCTTGCTCGAATTCGACTGTACTGACCCCTATCGACTACCACCTAGTCGAGGTCGAGTACTTCTGTGGTCGATCACCGTTCGTGAGATTCACCTGATATCTGAGATCCGCTGACACGCTTCCTCGAGGATCGATCCTGGCTTTCTTTTAATTATTTGTGTGGGCACCTAATGGAGGGAAAACCTATAGTTAATCCGTCAAAGAAAACTCAAACATATAACTAGTACATTAATAAGTAAGAGGTCGTTCCACATGGAAAGTAATAATTCAAGTTTGATTCAAGTGTCAATCAAAGTAACCAAATTGGGGGTTTTTTATGTGTGAAAGTTCCGCCTTTTATCAACGCGGATTGAAGAAAGCAAGAGTAATTGATTGTAATTCAGACAATTAGGAGAAGCAATTTCACCTACAATTTTCCACTTTATTTGATTGAAACGATCCTTGTAACTTCTTCTCGTCCTATTAAGTTTCCCATGAATGCCCTTTTCCCGACCTAATATAGTTACTAGTCCAACCAGTCCTAGCAATATCAATCGAACAATCCCTAAAGAAGGATTTAACCCAATTGATAGCTTTAAGTTCAGAGATTAGTCAAGGTATTTGCAGTCTCTAAAGAGGGATTTAACAACCTATTGAACTTCCTACTCATTCTATTAGTTCAATCAGCCCTAAAGTAACAAGTTTGACACTTAGGTTAAGGTTCACAACAACGAATCTACAAAACCTTAGCAATTGAATTGATCTAACGAGTTAGCCAGACAAGATAGAACAAATTAAAACAATAAACAATCAAGCACAATAAGTTGAAGCATTCAAATATATGAAACAAGGAACGAGAATTAGAAACTCACTATCAATCCAAATAAAGCTTCAAATTTTAGGCAGAACAGATGAGTTTAGTTCCTCATGGAAGACATCGCTCAAATCTCTAAAGTGTCTGATGAACATAAGAATAGAATAGAAGTCCAGTAGAAAATAACATAAATCGGCCTATAAGGAGTCTAAGTCGGCCATAAAACCAAACAACATAAAACTAGGGTTTCATTTATCAAAACGGTGTTGTGTAGACGAACAATACTGCGGCCGCTGCTTCTTCCAAACCTGCTGCAAATTGCTCAGCTGCGGCCGCGACAAGCATGTTGTGGCCGCTGCATCGGCCTTTCACGGAAAATCTACCCAGAATTTTCTCTTCTTATCAACAGGAAAGTTGTAGTTCTCTGAAAGAGATTTCCAACGCATGGTCATAATAGTTAATCGGACAACCGAGGCCTCCAGAAAGTGCAAAACAAGTTCAGCATGTCCGACGACAACTTCTGCAGACTTGTTCTTCGTTTAGGTTCGCTTCTTCTGCTCAGGACCTCTTGAGATCTTCATGTAAGCTTCTTCGGTCAACTAGACATTCTCATCTAATGCGTTATCAACCCATGTCCCATCATCGGATCCACGATTACCTGAAATAATCAATAAAAGTGTGTAGATTCCGACTCCACCAACATAGAGAGCAAATATGCAAATTGCACTTAATCCATGCATGAAATGCATCTTAACTAATTTAAATGCAACCTATTATGCCTACCTAAATGCATGTTATCAAACTCCCCCACACTTAACCTTTGCTTGTCCTCAAGCAATGATAGAATGAACATGAATCAACGCATCCCACAGGAAATCCCTTCAAGTTTCAACCTCATCAAAAAGCAACATCATAGCAAGTGAAAATATAATCCAAGCAAACAAACGTCATAGCATGTATTTCAGTGATCAAATCTTAGAAGTAGACATCATCCAACCTCACCAGAAATATGTGTTTCACTCATGTGTTTAGGCTTTAAGGTAAAACTCTCAACTCAATCCAACATGCACTAAACTCATAGACATTGACCACCATATCACCAAATATCTACCGAAATGTCATTACTTGCGTGACACAATAAAGAAAACTAAATAAAATGTGACACTTTTTTTCTTTTTTTTTTTGTTTTCTTTTCTTCTTCTTTTTTTCTTGTCCTGGTGCTTTCCTTACGCGAGGCGCCAACATGGGTGTCATGAATGACCCCGGTCTATCAACAGCTCAACCTACTAATATGAAGTCCACTTGAACATCTTTTGATAGTTGCAAACATGGGTGTCATGAATGAACCTGGTTACTCAATGATCAAGCTTTCTTTCCTAGTAGATAGTTTCCAACACATTTTTGCGCGAATCATACCCATGGGTGTCATGCGTAGACCCGGTTACTAAGTGCATCAACCATTGCCACCTTATTTCACTAAGTATGCACAAATTCAAACAAAAGACTAAAAATATAAACATAAACTCTGCAAGCAACAAACATGTGAGTCGGTCTTTAAAAATAGATACTGCAATCAATGCCAAGAGGTAGCAACACAAGGAGAGTAATTCACACAATTAAGCAAAAGATTTCAAATAAGGCTAAACATTCCCACAAGGTCATGTTTTTAGGACTTCAATCATACTTTAGCTCAATCATACATGCTCAATTATATTTGTTAGCTCATGTTTCACAAAAATCAAATATAGACAAGGCCAAAACATCCAAAACTCCATGGGATTTATATGATCATGCTTGAAATTTAAATTAGAGGACAAACTAAGCTAGATGGGTATTTGAATAACACATATGATCATGATTATTTTTGGATTTTTCGAATTTTTTTTATTTTTTTTATAAATACCGAAATAAACAAAAATTAATAAAAATGATTACAGAAATTAAACATGATGCAGAAATTTAAATATGTTGTTCGTTTGTCCCGTATGTGGGTCTGCACACACGACCTCCCTCTAGAGCCGCGTTCGGCTAGTTGCAGTATGGGCTTCGGATTAGTGGGGTTGCTGGCCTTGTTGACATGTCGCGGGCATTGGTTCTCATTCAAGAACATGTGGCAAGTCCAACTTGTTGGCTAAAAATGTCATTGCACTTGAGGGCTACTCCTCTCATTGCCAATTCGTTTTCAGATGGAACCCCATTCGGGTTTATGTGTTGTTCGAGTCTCCCGTATGTGGGCCCGTACAGACGACCTCCTTCAGCTTGTCTTAGCCCCACCGGGCCCATCCAACTTTAACATGGTATCAGAGCACGGTTCGACTAGTTGCGGTCTGGGCTTCGGATTAGTGGGGTTGCTAGCCTTGTTGACATGTCACGGGCAATGGTTCCCATTTAAGCGCATGTGGTAACTACAACTTGTTGGCTAAAAATGTCGTTGCACTTGAGGGCTACTCATCTCATTGCCAATTGGTTTGTAGATGGAACCTCGTTCGGGTTTATGTGTTGTTCGAGTCTCCCGTAAGTGGGCCCGCACACACGATCTCCCTCCAGCTTATCTTAGCCCCACCAGGCCTAGCAAACTTTAACATGGTATGAGAGCCAAGTTCGGCTAATTGCAGTCTGGGCTTCGGATTAGTGGGGTTGTTGGCCTTGTTGACATGTCGCGGGCATTGGTTTCCATTTAAGCGCATGTGGCAAGTGCAACTTGTTGGCTAAAAATGTCGTTGCACTTGAGGGCTACTCCTCTCATTGCCAATTGGTTTTGAGATGGAACCCCGTTCGGGTTTATGCGTTGTTCGAGTCTCCCGTATGTGGGCCCGCACACACAGTGGCGGAGCTTGGGGGTGCTCGAGCACCCCCATAGCCGGAAAAAAAAATTGCATATATTTAGTGTTTTTAAGGTAATATAACATCTTTAAATGCTATTTGGAACAAGAATGCTATCTAGCCCAAGTGGTAAAGGAAATAAAGAAGGAATGAAAGAGAATGGAAAGGTTTTGGGTTCAATTCTCAAGTTCTTCACTTTTTATTTGCTAGAATTTGTGATTTATTCTTCTTGATTTCTCTATATATATTTTGTTTTTATCAACTACTACCTCCGTCCAAAAATACATTGCCTTTACTATTCACGCACGCTTTTTTAAGAAGGTAATAACTATATAAAATATTAACTTTTTTATTAATTTTTTTAATAATTACAAACGTATTATCAATAATTTTGTAATTAATAAGTTTTTAATTATTAAAAAAATTAATAAAAAAGTTAATATTTTATATAGTTTTTAACTCCTAAAAAAGCGTGCATGAATAGTAAAAGTCCATGTATTTTTGGACGGAGGGAGTATTTTATTAAAAAATGTCATATTTATATTTACATTATACATTTAACCTTTTATTTCAATATTGTTTTAAAAGTAATTATTCGTGATTTTTGTCTATATTTTTTGTTTCTCTTCTATTTTTTTTATCACTCTCAACTATTAAATACAAAAAATCATTAAAAATCACAATTGTATTGTTTTTTAATATATTTTTAAAAAAATCTTCTTAATAAGTATACACCCAAAAAAAATTCACAAATTTTTTTTAGCACCCCTATGACGGAAATCCTAACTCCACCCACACACAACCTCCCTCCAGCTTGTCTTGGCCCCACATGGCCAAACCAATTTTAACATGGTATCAGAGCCGGGTTCGGCTAGTTGCGGTCTGGGCTTCGGATTAGTGCGGCTGCTGGGCTTGTTGACATGTCGTGTGCATTGGTTCCAATTTAAGCCCATGTTAAAAATGTTGTTGCACTTGAGGGAGCGTGTTGGAATGTAATTGTCCCACATCGTTTATTTAGAGAATGTTTAAACAACATATAAGGTTGAAGGGTCACATCGTTCATTGCCAATTGATTTTGAGATGAAACACGTTGAGCTGATAGGTTGTTCGTGTCTCTCGTATGTAGGCCTGCGTCTTGAGTATTTGATATATACCGGATAATTAAGGAACGTTAAAATCATTGAGTAGTATTCAAAGAACATTATTAACCAAAATAAAAAAAATAGATTGTCCCAGAATATACTCTTCGTTTTTTGTTTGCTTTTGTTGGACACATTCTCTTCGTATTTCAAGTCATATGGGAATATTCTCTTCTTTGGCGGCATATCCGTATAGGTGTATCGATTTATGCCTATACATGGATACCGACCTCCATATATTATTATATTGTATGAATATTATCGTTCTTAAGTTACAGCTTGAGCTTATTTTTAATTACATAAAAAGTCAATCACAGATTATATTTTTTTTATAAAAAAAAAGGAAAGAGAAAATATTGATGTTACCGATATTAATCAATTATAGTAAATTACAGCTTTCATGCGTAGTAGAAGATTTATAATAATTCAAAATTGGATAATTAACATTTAAAAATTATGTAATATAATGAAAATAAAAGTGTGATAATAAAAGGCGAAATAAGTAGTTGATAATTTAGCTATAATTTAACTTTCCCTTTGATCCTTGGGTTCTCAAGTCAGGGCGTGCAGGATTCGGTCCAAACCGAATTTTTGGACCGAACCAACACAAACCGAACTTGATCGAAGTTTTTCGGTTCGACTTTTGGTTCGAGATTTTCTATTTTTCGGTTTGTGTTCGTTTTTGGTTCGGTTTGTATTAAACCGAATTTTTTTATACATTACATAAATACAATGTATATATATTTGTATACTTTATATATACACATACTTACTTTGTATACACATATAT
The DNA here is from genome assembly GCA_037127255.1 of Persicaria tinctoria. Lineage (NCBI taxonomy): Eukaryota > Viridiplantae > Streptophyta > Magnoliopsida > Caryophyllales > Polygonaceae > Persicaria > Persicaria tinctoria. Next base: position 52,504,817 of record JBANSL010000009.1, on the reverse strand, counting down.
AATTATATATTACATGTATACACATACAATGTATTTGCATTAAGTAGTGTATATATATATTTGTAATTTTTATACTTTATAAAGTATAAATACAGTTATTACAGTGTATATGTACTTGCATGTATATGTTTACATATATTTGGTATACTTTCTATTGGAATGTGTGTGCATAAATACGGTGTACCAAACATAATACTTTCGGTTCGGCTTTCGGTTTGAAAATTTGAGATTTTCGGTTTCGGTTCGACTTGGTATGGTTAGGTTTTAGACCGATGCACAACCCTATTCTCAAGGATTGGTTGCCAAAAATCATCCTTCTCTTTTAAATTACACATAATCATCTATATTTTTTTGCCAAATATACAACACAAAAGCACACTCATTTTTAAAAATAAACAAAATCACCCATTATTTAAAAAAATTCAACATAAAACACTTCGTATTTTAAAACCGTGCAACATATCAATTAATTGTCAAATTTTCCACATAACTCCCCATTTTATGTAACAAAAATGGTTAAGCCATAAAATGCTATAAAGATATTGATTTTAGAGCAAAATATATATCCATCGTGTTGGTTAACTTGTATAATTCAAAAAGAGAGATTAAATCTATCTTTTCTTTTAAATATTTGATTAGACTTAAAAACGTATTGATGTATTATATATATATATATATATATATATATATATATATATATATATATATATATATATATATATATATATATATATATATATATATATATATATATATATATATATATATATATATAGGGGAGGGTTCAAGTGAGAAGAATTTCTTCCGGTGAGAATGAAAGAAGCATTTTTATTGGTCAAATTTTATTAAGAAGAATAAAATTAAAAACCCCTCCCACGCGCTTTTCTACTCTGACCGCGTTCTCTTTTACTCAGAGCGTTCTCCTTCATCGCCCTCAGGTTGTCGGCAAAGTCTCCCCTGCCAGACGCCGGCCTGCAATGTCTCCCGTGGCGTTGATCGCTGCGAGGCTTAGGGTTTCGGTGCTCTCGCTTCACCGGAGGATGTGGCCTAATTGCAGGAATCGGAGGGCTTCTGATGAGAGAATGGGCGAAAACGAAGCCCTAACCCTTATCACCACAACCACCACCATCCCAGGCCGCAACATCCCTTCGGCCAATAAATCTGATGGTGAATGCAGCCGCTTCTCGGTTCGTCGGCTTCTCTCTCTATTTCCTCCATCCGCCCTCGGTGGGGAACGCTGACGAATTGAATCGCACATGGAGTGATGGAGAAGAGAGAGACTCCTAATAGATTCTCCACAGATTATTTCTTTTTCAATTTTCCGCTTTGTGACATGGAGAAGCAGGTAGATGAAATTGAATCGCAAATGAGGATTTGACGATTTGTAGTACAATTTTTCATCATTAAGAACTTCAAATGGTATTTAAACTTTTGTTCGATCTAATTTACAAAGCCAGGGCACAAATTAATGTAAAAAATAAATAGGTTGATTAAGTTTCAATGTTTCATAAGTGGTTCAGGGTTTTAATACGAGTGGTTCAAGGGTTTAATACCAAGTGGTTCGTCATTTTTTTTTTATTTTTTTTTTTTGGTGAAATGGTCGTCAATTTTATAATAATTGGTTCAACACATATAAATAGAGAGTTGTTCGGTGACTAAATATATAATTTTTTTTTGGTGAACATGACTAAATATATAATGTTTCATGAATTAAATAGAAGTGGTTCAATGACTAAATAGAGGTTGGTTCAGTGGCTAAATAGTTGTTGGTTCAGTGACTAAATAGAGGTTGGTTCAGTGGCTAAATAGTGGTTGGTTTAGTGACTAAATAGATGTTGGTTCAGTAACTAAATAGAGGTTGGTTTAGTGACTAATTATAGGTTGGTCCACTGACTAAATAAAGGTTGGTTCAGTGACTAAATATAGTCTTATTTAAACTAGAAACTATCATGTTGCTTGTAAGCTTATTGCACCAACTCACACTTTTAATATATATAAAAAATATTTATACCAAGTGATTTTATACCAAGTGGTCCAGGGTTTAAATACCAAGGTTCATGGGTTTTATACGAAGTGGTTCAGGGTTTTTATACCAAGTGATTAATTAAATAAATAGAGAGTAGTGGTTCATCAAATAAAGAGTAGTGGTTCATCAAATAAATAGCATTGGTTCATGAAATAAATAATATTGGTTCATGAAATATTTTATTTTACAATAAATAAATAAATAATTAAAACAAACATTAATAGAAAATAAAAGAAGAATGAAAATTTTATAATTATTAAAGAGTAGTGGTTCATGAAATAAATAGTATTGGTTCACTGTGAATAAAATTGTTGAACCACTCTGAATAAAATTGTTGAACCACTGTGAATAAAATTGTTGTACAGTGAGAGTGTGGGTGTTACTAATTAATTTGTGTGGGTGTCACTAATTAATAGTGAGAATCCGCATGTCACATATTTTTAATTTACTTTTGCACACGTGGACCAATGAGATCGCTTCTTTCCCTCTCACTTTTGGGTTTGTGTGTACCCGAATCCAACCCTATATATATATATATATATATATATATATATATATATATATATATATATATATATATATATATATATAATCAACATGAGTGAGGTAAGCTCACTAGTAGAAAATCAGTAATATACCCCGGGCGTTTTTTAAATATACCCCGGATCTGACAATATAGTGCTCCGAGGTAGAACTAGGGTAGGGTTAATACATGGTCCGACTTTATACCCCGGATTTTTAAAAAATATATCCAGGGTATAAAACCTCGCCAAAATTGAAAAAAAAAAGTGCTCTGAAAGGCACGCCCGAGGTGTATTCTGGTAATATCTGGGGTATATTATGCTAATATTCGGGGTGTAAGGTATGTCCCAATTGGGTTGTAAATTTTTTTTATTCGGGGTATAAAACTAAAATAATCCAGGGTAGATACATGTAGCCGATTTCCTCTAAACGCCCGGGGTATATTTATTTAATATTTGAGATATATATTATATCCAATCCATATTGTAATTTTCATTTAGCCGGGGTATAAAATTGAAATAATCTGGGGTGTATAGTAGTATCATTTGGTCATATGTTTGTTGGTATATATATCGGATAAATATGATCCAGGGTATATAAGTATTTTTTTATAAAAAAATTAATACTCATTCATATATTACCATATTCAACCTGTTATCGGCAATTTCCATCTATTCCCATCAATGTTTGGTAGCCACTAAATCCACAATTGAGGAACACATACATTAAAAAAGGTTCCAACCACTTAAACATTTTTAAGTTAAGTCATGTTCAACATCAACACTAAAACAACGTTTCACATCCATTAGTTATTAGTTATGTTTCAAATACATACACGAATCATACCCTTCCAATATGCTAGCAAAAGAGGATTCGATATGACTTGCAATGTTGCTTCAAACTCAAAAGGCGAACCGTCTAAACCTTCCTCCACATAAGGTCAAGATATCGCAATTAGCCTTACCTACAAAAAATTCAAAAACAAAATGGATCAAGATTAGCACAATGGAATTCATTATCTATAATTTCGTTAACTCTAATTTCTTAATTCAACAATTATCATAATGCTAAGAGATATTTTTAACTAGGATCAAATTTTGTGAGACGATCAAAAATCTTAAAAAGGCAAGTAATACTTACTTGAAGATAAAGGTAAATAGGTGGTTTAGACATTCTTTTCGAACTTCATCAATCTCCTCTTGTTTGTAAATAGTTTTTTTTTATCAAACCACTACAAAATAAAATATTTATTATTTTTATCGTAATCAAATTTATGAAAAAAGACAATAGTGAGAAAATAATAAAAGTATACCTTGGTTGGGATAACATTTTTCCCTTGGGATATTATATCTTGCATAAACTTCAAAAAATAGTATCCAGAATCAACATATATCCTTCGATTGATAGGGACACTGAAATACATAGTATGTGTATATTAGGAGTTACTAATGATATCATAAAGATGATTAAAATCGATACTTTTTCAATCCAAAAGTGAAACAATGCAAACAATGATAGAAAAACAAAACAACCTTTGGAAAATTCCAGTAAGTCTTTGTTTGAGGCTTTTTCTTACCCAACTTGGCTTACTTGAACCTGATACTCATGTTGCACATATATAAAAATCAAATATGATTAATACAACCTACCTCTTTAAGATCACCCTGAAGAAATGTGTTTTGGATATCAAATTGTCACACTGACCAATTCGACATTGTCATGAGGGAGAAAAGGAGTTTGATCATCGAAGGCTTGACCAACTGGCTAAATGTTTCATCGAAGTTGAGCCCTTGCATGTGATGAAAACTCTTATTCACAAGACGAGCTTTCTGCCTCTCAATGTCCCCATTTGCTCGACGTTTGGTCTTATAGTCCCATTTGCATCTAGGAAATTAGCATGGGGAGGAAGTGGGAATAAGTCCCATGTCTTGGTTGGGAGGAGGGCTCGAAATTCGAGATCCATGGCATGGCGACATTAATTATGTTTGTTGGTTTTGGTGAAGGAGGAAGACTCATCTAGGATTGAATGTGGTGCGATAGATGTGGAGTGAGAATGGAAGGCCACGAAATTGTCCCATTTGTGCGTTGAAGAGGTTTGTGTATATTACTTTTGGAGGTAGAGGATGAATAATTGGAGGTTACATGGGAAGATGGCAGCGTCTAGGAGATCGAAGACTGCTCAGAAGATGATGATTAGTTGTTGGGTTAGTTGGTGGGGATGGGTTGTCCATGTTTGGGCCAAGTGAATTTGAATGTAAAATGAAAGGAAAAAGTAATGGTCTTGTTAATAAAGGATGGAGACGAGGTGTATTGGGTGTTTGGTTTGTAGGAAGCCCAACAAAAGGGAACGCGAGTTCATGAAATATTATGTCTCGAGAGATGAACATTCGATGGTTATCCAAGGCCAAACAAAAATAAACTTTATGACTATTGTTGTAACCCAAAACCACACATGGAGTTGATCAATATGCAAGTTTATGGGAATTGTATGGGCGAAGATTGGGATAACATAGGCATCCGAAAACTTAGTGAAAATTGAAGTCGGGTAGCTTTTTCATGAGAGCATCATATGGGGTGTTATAAGATAGAATGGATTATGGGAGATAATTGATTAAATAGGCGACGATTTCGAAAGCATAATCTCAATATAAGAGAGTAAGATAGGAATGAGAAAGGAGGGCTAAACCAATATTGACAATGTAACAGTTCCGATTTTCGATGCTCCCATTTTGTTCATGAGAATATGGACAACTTAAGTGATGGGAGATTCCAATTTTATAAAGAGATGGAAGGCATTGACAAAATTTATAAAGTGGGTAATAACAAGTGTAACTTGATTTTTTTGTAGCAAGTGGAAACATCTATAAGAACTTGGAATAATCATCTAAAATTAAGATGTAATATTTATAACCTCTAGTAGATATTAGATAAGTTGGGCCGTAAACATCCACAAACAACGTATCAAAAGGCTCAGTAGACCGTGATGGAGAGGGTGGATGCGGGAGGTTATGGGCTTTAGCCTGTTCACAAGCAAAACAATCAAAACGAGTAAAGTAATTACACTACGTATGTGTGGTTGTGAGAGAAGCTTTCTTGTGGTGACAACAACCAGATGTCCGAACCAATGATGCCAGAGAGAAACAGTAGTGGTGGTCATTTAAGAAGCCCAAAGGGGAGCTGGCGACAATGCTTTATTGGTTAGAGCGTAAAGTCATTTCTCAACGGAAGTCTAAAAAAAAGTCTGATTTACGGCCTGATCTTTGACAAGAAAATAATGTTTATGAAATTGGCAGTAAACATTGTTGTCCATGCAAAATTGATTAATAGAGAAGGTTTTTGGAAAGGGAATGAGAGAGAAAGAGTGTTTTTAAACGAAATTGACAATTAGGGAGGGAGAGAAGGGCACAACCATAGTGTTGAATTGGAAGTCTCGATCCATCACCACTCATCACGTCGTATGTGCTTCAATAAGAAAGACCATCATTGGACAAATTGGAAGTGTCCAGAGTGAAGTGATGAGTGACTGCAGTGTCAAAGAACCGTGGAGAAACGGTGAAGTTCACTTGAAATTGAGATGGCGAGGACTATTGAAATGCGCGATTGAATTTGTTCTAGAGACAAAGGGCTTCGTGACCTCTCTTCAAGCAGATTTGACGCACTAGTCTCGTTTCTATATCATCGAAGAAGGTGAACTGGTGGCCGCCTCGGTACCCGCCTGTGAAGTTACCACGGGAAGCACCCCTTTTACTAGTAGGACCTGCTCTTTTTTTGGTGTATAAAGTCCCTCTTTTGTTGGTGTTGTCATAGGTGCGACCCCGATTGTTGGAGGAATTGGTGGAAGTAGAGTCGGTAGAGGGCTATAAGAGGAGGTCTGAGATGTGGAGAGGGAGGTGTTTTGAAAGAGGACTTGTGTTTGGAAAGTGATACGCGATTCACGGTTGAGTAGGAAAAAGACGCGGGTTAGGGTGATGGGTTGGGTGCACATAGACCTAACGACATACTCATAGTTTTGTCTGAGACCAGATAGGAGGTAGTCGACAAATTCCTAGTCAGAGATGGTGTCTCAGCTTCAGTAAGGGAAGCAACAAGAGCCTTGACCTTCTTGAAATAAGTAGTGACGGAATCAGAGCCCTTTTTCACTAAAGTGAGCTACGAGCGGGGCTGCACCACATTAGCCATCGAGGCTGTTGAGAAAGCGTCACTAAGATGGCCCCAAATCTCATGATATATGGTGCATTCAAGCACCTGTACCGAGATGGTAGGACTGAGACAGGCAGTCAGAATTGCCATGGATGTATGATCCTTCTTGAGCCAAGTTGCTTAGGCGTCGGTGGTGGGCTAGGGGATTGGTATGGAGCTATCAACGTAGCCATAAAGCTCCTGGGATCTCGAATACGGGATAATCTGAACCTTCCAGAGATTATAGTTATCCGAAGATAGTTTCAAAATGCTGAAAAAGTGGGTAAATGAGAGGAGGAAATTTGCATCGTGGAAGCAAGATGCATGGTAAAAGAGAAGAAGAAGAGAAATATAAAAAGAAATGGAGGATATGTTTGGGCGAGTAGTCCTTAGGACTCTAATACCGTATGCGATAAATTTGATAAAGCAGGAATTTATGATGAACATGTAATTCATCCTCATTGATTTCAACACACATGTACATATGTGTGTGTATAGATAAATGTTTAGATAATTTAATGCGTCTAACAAAAAAATCCCTTCTTCTTCCAACCTCATATATACACACTGCTGAAGCCCTAGGATCCAATCATCTGAAAAAGTCAAGTGTCACAATCATAAATCACATGGGATCCTTATAATAGTGAACAATACACAGTTGTGCATAGAGGGAAAAAATGTGACACAATACATCATATGGGAAGTAGCTGGACTGCCAGTTGGTAGGGGTGTTATTCGAGCCGAACGAGCCGGACTTGGCATGTTCAAGCTTGTTCGTTTGTTAAACGAGCTTGAGCCGAGCCGAGCCTAATTTTTAAACGAGCTTTTTATTTTGTTCAAGCTCGGCTTGTTTAGGAAATGAACGAGCTCGAGCCGAGCTTTTTTTTAGCTTTAAGTAGTTCTACTTGGTTATGACATGTTAACTTAGATGAAATTTTAGAAATTACATAGAATTTGAGCTATTCGAGCTTTATTGGAACGAGCCGATCTTTCAACCGAGCTTAAAATCTTGTTCAAGCTCGGCTTGTTTAAATAAATGAGCGAGCTCGAGTCGAGCTTTTTCGAGTCGAACTCAAACTGTTCGGTTCATATAATAGCCCTACCAGTTGGGCAATGCATGAGCCTTGTCTTAGCAGGAAGAATGAAAATAGCAAATCAAAATAAAATCCAATATCAAATATACTAAATAGTAACACTTCTTCAAAACTCTCAAATATGTAAAACGCATTTTATGACACATTTTAATTTGTAACATCTATTAATATTACTAATTCTGGTAGCATTTTGTTGACGTGTCACGCCCACAATTAAAGTTGAATTTTTTATTCAAATGAGATTTTCTTATTGGTCAATATTATTATGGAAACTTTAAAATATTTGTTTCCTATTTTAAATATGATTTGAATCCATTCCTTTTTTTTCGGTTATATTGCCGTAAATGTTGAGACATGTTTCCATTTTTTTTTCCGATTGCAATATATCTATCTATCTATTAATCTATCTATTAATATTACTAATTCTGCTAGCATTTTGCTGACGTGTCACGCCCACAATTAAAGTTGAATTTTTTATTCAAATGAGATTTTCTTATTGGTCAATATTATTATGGAAACTTTAAAATATTTGTTTCCTATTTTAAATATGATTTGAATCCATTCCCTTTTTTTTTATTTTCGGTTATATTGTCGTAAATATTGAGACATGTTTTCATTTTTTTCCCGATTGCAATCTCTTTTTGGTTATATTGCTGATGTGTCACGCTCACAATTAAACTTGAATTTTTTATTCAAATGGTATTTTCTTATTGGTCAATATTATTGCTGAAATTTTAAAATATCTGTTTCCTATTTTAAACATATTTGTTTCCTATTTTTATACTAAAATATTATTTAATTTGATATGTTGTATGTCAATTTGTGATCTATTTTAATCGTCTACGTACATTGAACATTCGTCAATTCTTGGCTGATTTTATTCTTGGATATTGAAATTGTTGATTTATCATTTTTAACCGATTGCAATATTCCCCACAATGTCTACATACAATGAACATGTAATAATCAATTTGTAAATATTCGATTTCAAAAATTAATTATAAAAATCAATTAGAGCCAATTAAGTGTTATTTTATAATTTAATTATTTTAGACATCTTAAATGACTATCGAAAAATAAATAATATTTTAAGACTCACAAGCATTACTAGTGCTTATTTTACATCTTGGATGAGGCTTCTTAGATCACTTTTCTACCTTTAAGGATCTTTTTTTTACCATCTTACCTTTATTTTAACTGTTAATTTCTCTATCTTTCTAACCATCTTTCTCATGAAAATAATCAATAAGTTATGTACATCTACATATTTAACTTCAAAATTGTTCACACAATCACGTGCTTATAGTTTTTTAATATTTGTACGGGAGCTTATATTTTACCTTTTTAGATCTATGCTAATGATAATAATTATATATTTATTTCAAATTATATTAGATGGTGTGTTTGAGTATTATTACTACTTTACCTTATTAAATCATTTTCAAAATTTGCATTGTATCTCTTTCCAACTAATTTATAAATTATAAAAAAATATTTTATACATATTTTTGTTGTAAACACGTGTATGTATGTATGTATGTATATATATATATATATATATATATATATATATATATATATATATATATATATATATCAATATAGTATTATATAGATATATAAAATGATGTTCAAATTAAAATGGATTAAGCTCCCGTGTCTTGAAGGCACGGGTATTACACTAGTAAATAGTAAAACACGTTCTGTAGCATAGAGACATTTGGCATAGTAAATTGAAAACTGAAAAAACATCTACTCTCTTACTATGAAAAAAATTGACACGAGGTATTACGAGTCATTAGCACACATCATCAAATCTTTCAGGTCTTGTTATTCTTACTTGAGCCTTGAAATTGAAGAATTTTTGGGTAGGGCATTCACCAATTTTAAACCAAATACACATGTTCTTACTTCTTGCCCATTTACCGAATTTTGCCGACACGAGAAGAAGGTGTCGACAAGCTATTTTCAGGAAAAAAAAAATTCTAACGCCGAAAGCCGGTGAATAACCGTGTATTTAGCAAGAAATTGATCATATATATAACAAGCCGGTTCGAGAATTGTTTTTATCCACCCCTCATCTATGTTTTATTCACAATTCATCACCAACATTCACCAGTGGATAAATTAAATTAATTTTCAGATTAAAGGATGATTTTGTGAAAAATAGGTTAGACAAGGGTGGTTTTGATAATTAATCCAAACAATCATGGTGGAGTAGCATCATTAACAGTTTAACAGGAGGAGATCGACGACCTAGTGCTGCCGTACAGCATGAAAAATACTGGAGTAGTATAAAATAATATACCGTTAATATTCTACATATACTGTAATGTTTTGAAAGTGTCAATGAAAAAGAAGTGAAAGTAAGTTTCTAAAAATAAATATATACTTGCATTATTATTAATTTATTATAGCACAAGTGTAGTTGATTTCATTATTTAAACCCCTGAGTTTGCCTCTCAATTAACAACTTCCCAAGTTCTCTCTTCCCCTTCAAAACAACTTCTCCAGCTTTCAACTCCTCCTTGATTTTGCGGCTCATATCCAAAAGGTATCTTTCACCCTTTATGGTATTTTGCAATCATATATATATATATATATATATATATATATCTATGTATATATATATATTGACAAATGCTTGTTCACCCTTTAAATCAACTAATATAATACGGTATATAATATAGATGTAAAGTGACTGTCAACGATCGAATCAGACTATCAGAGTAAGGGAAAAAAAACAGGATTTACATTGCTTTGTTATCACTGTTCTTAAATTAAGTAGATGTTTTTTTCTGTCATATCAACTTATTGAACAGATTAAGGGTTTCTTTGGTATTGATTTTTGTTCATTGAGTGGTATGTTTCGATCAGTTTCGACTTGTGCAGGAACTTCGGGACTAGGAGGACAGAGGAAATATCGATCCAATCAATGGCTAATAGTAATAATTTGCAAGTTCTAACTGCGCTCGATGTAGCCAAAACTCAATGGTACCACTTCACAGCTATCATCATAGCTGGAATGGGATTCTTCACCGATGCTTACGACTTGTTTAGCATCTCTTTGGTCACCAAACTGCTTGGCCGCCTCTACTACACTATCCCGGGTTCTGGCAAGCCCGGAACCTTACCCATCAATGTCACTGCTGCAGTTAGTGGTGTGGCGCTCTGTGGGACTTTAGCCGGCCAACTCTTCTTTGGATGGCTCGGAGACAAGATGGGCCGAAAGAAGGTCTATGGTATGACCTTGGTTCTCATGGTCATCTCCTCCATTGCATCTGGGCTGTCATTCGGTAGCCATCCAAAGGCCGTCATGACAACCCTATGCATCTTCAGGTTTTGGCTCGGGTTTGGTGTCGGAGGGGACTACCCTCTCTCAGCCACTATAATGTCTGAATACGCAAATAAGAAGACCCGGGGAGCCTTCATTTCAGCTGTTTTTGCTATGCAAGGGATTGGAATCCTAACCAGCGGGATCATATCTCTGATAGTCTCGGCTGGATTCGAGAGCAAGTTTCACCCTCCTACTTTCAAGGAGGATCCAATAAGGTCACTCACACCCGAAGCTGACTACATATGGCGTGTAATCTTGATGTTTGGAGCCTTTCCCGCTGCTCTCACTTACTACTGGCGAATGCAAATGCCGGAGACCGCAAGGTACACTGCCTTGGTAGCCAAGGATGCCAAACAAGCCGCCTCTGACATGTCCAAGGTGTTGCAAGTCGAATTCGAAGCTGAGCCGGAGAAGTTGGAGGAGTTTGTGAATGAGAGGAAACAATTTGGTCTTTTTACAAAGGAATTTCTACGGGTCTATGGTCTTCGGTTGCTAGGGACAACCAGTACTTGGTTTCTACTTGATATCGCCTTCTACAGCCAAAACCTCTTCCAGAAGGATATCTTTACCGGTATTGGGTGGCTCCCACCGGCTGCGGAGATGAGTGCCGTCAGTGAGGTCTTCAAGCTTGCCAGGGCTCAAACCCTGATTGCACTTTGTGGCACGGTTCCAGGTTATTGGTTTACAGTCGCTTTCATCGATGTGATCGGAAGGTGGTGGATCCAAATGATGGGGTTCTTCTTCATGACCGTGTTCATGTTTGCTCTTGCCTTCCCATGGGATCACTGGACGCAGAAGGAAAACAGGATAGGATTCATTATAATGTACTCCCTCACCTTCTTCTTCGCTAACTTCGGGCCGAATGCCACCACCTTTGTGGTTCCTGCTGAGGTTTTCCCAGCCAGGCTGAGGTCCGCTTGTCACGGTATATCCGCGGCAGCTGGGAAGGCTGGGGCTATTATAGGTGCCTTTGGATTTGTGTACCTCTCACAGGACAAAGACCCTAAGAAGAGGGATGCAGGCTATCCTGCTGGAATCGGGAAGAAGAATTCCCTCATCTTGCTCGGTGTTATCAACTTCGTCGGCATGCTCTTCACCTTCCTTGTGCCAGAGCCCAATGGCATGTCACTTGAAGAGGCTTCCGGAGAGGCTGAAGAGCAACCAAAAGACCAAAGAGATCCTTGATTAATTTCACCTACTGACAGTTTGGAAGCTGGTTAAAGAGTTTGGAAGATGGAAGTTAATTGGTTATTTGTGTTGTGTGATGATTTTCAATTCAGAAATTGTATTGTGTGAGGGCTTTATTCACATGAAGAGTGAATAGATCGTGGCTCAATCATTTATTTGATTTTGAGTAATTTATTGGCAAGTAATATATTTTGGGTTTATGAATTAAACCAGTTTGAGTAATTTTACATTTCCTTTTCATTCTTTAAAGTTTTCTTTTAAAAAATCAATTGTTGGGAACTTGGGTATGCATACTGTTTTCCAGGCTATTCTCATGGTCAAATGGAAAAAAAAACATTTACGGGTAATGTATATCTAGCTTCTCGAGAGGTCGATAAAGTTATTTGACAACGAACCCTCAAAACATACAACTTAACATAAAAAGGTGCAAAACAATGGTGACAAGGACATAATTCCGAGCAAGCAAGCGATCCTAATCCTAAAAGATTGGGGACAACATTTACTACGAGCTGAAGCCTAGTGCCACCAAGTAGTGGCATCATTGACAAGAGGTACATCAGAAGTTCCTGTGGGTAGTGAAGATGATACTCTAAGCAAAAATCCGAACCAGCCAGGAGGAGAAATCCCTGTAGTGAACTACCGGTAGTGGCTCCAACCATGTGTGGTCTAGATGCAATTGATCCAACATGCACCTATAGAAACCTGATCGAGCAACGACAAAGCACCAACGGTCGGATGAACTGAAGCTCGCCAGAACCATCACAAGGGCAAATGGAGACAAATTTGTGTGGTTGAGGTAAGAGTGAGCCACGTGAAGAAGGTCGAGAGTGTAGACGATGGTGGTAATGAGTACTAGACGTGGTTACGGGTCACGGGTTGGTAACCCATCGGCTCCGAGTTGAAGGGTTAGAGGGTAGAAGCGGGTTGTGGGGTAGAGTCAAGCATCTCCCAACCCACTGACCCAACAGGTCGACCCCACATGTCAACTCCCCGGGTCAACCGACCATTCCTAAGTTTTTTTTTTGAAAAATTTATTTTTAATGAAATAAATTTATAATTATTATGTAAATTATGTAAATTATTCTTAGAATAATTCATAATATTACATAAACTAATATGCAATGTGCAATGTGGGAGAAATGAACCCTCATTCTTCCCTTTTTATAGACTTGAAAGTCTTCCTTCCATCACCTCATTTCCAATGTGGGACAAAAGCTTCCTCCCATATTGAAAATACTTCTCATCCAAACTCTTTTGAGCACAAGACTTGTAAACATCTCCAAAATCAATATCATCCACTTATAATTGCTTAATGTAAGTGAACCCTAACACTCTAGAATCCAATGTGGTTATAAAGCATGGCGCCTAGATAATGCACCGGCTACAACATTGGCTTTGCCCTTTTTATAGTTAATCACATATATAAGGGAAGGTTTCAATGAACTTCATCCATCTACCATGTCTCCTATCTAACTTGTCTTGACTCTTTAAATGCTTCAAAGATTCATGATCCATTATTTTCGAAAACGTTATGACGCGTTCACCAAAGAAGAAAGAAAAAGAGAGATCCCGCAACCCTAAACGCCGACAAGTAACCCCTTCGGACAAGTCGTCGGATCCCAATCAAGTACCTCCAATAGCGACTGCGGAAGAGAGACCAGAAACACACAATTCAGTGGTGGCTGAAAACTTGGGTGCTGAGAATGTGATGTTTGGGACGGCTCAAACACAGGTGGGTTCATAGGAAAAGGCACATCAGATTGCCTTTCCCACAGTGCAAGAGACACGAGCAGCGGCGCAGAATGCCATGTCTTACAAATTAAAGCTGATTCAAGGATTGGGAGTCGGGTTTTCCCTCACTCATAATAACCCGATTTTCCAAGGAGGGGTGGCGGAGCCTGGCTATGACACTGGTGACGACATCATCCCAGAGAATGAAGACCCAGAATGCCCCACAATTGCGCTCAACAAGGCTGAGAAATAGACGCTGCGAAGGCCTTGGATGAATATGCTCATAATAAAACTATTCGACAAAGGGCCAGGCTACATGCAGCTCTTTCGAAGATTGAAATAAAAATGGGCGTTTTCTGCTCCCTTCTCCCTAGTAGACCTTGGTAACGGCTACTTCATCGCAAGCTTCTCGAATCAAGTTTACTATGATCATGCAGTTATAGAGGGCTCGTGGATGATTGGGGATAACTATTTGTCGATTCGGAAATGGGTCGCAAGGTTTGATGACAGTCTCGACGAGATCACATCGCTAACAATATGGGTAAGAATCCCGTGTCTATACATTGAATACTTCGATCAACGGTTCCTTAGAAAGATTGGCGAGAAGATAGGGAGTGTCCTAAGGATAGATAACACGACTGCAGCAGCAGAGCTTGGCCAATTTGCCCGGATGAGTGTTGAAGTGGATCTCACGAAGCGATTACTCTCTAAGTTCAAATTGGATGGGAAAACCTGGCCAATCCAATACGAAGGCTTACGTATGCTTTGTTTCTCATGTGGGAAAGTTGGACATTCAAGGGAGGAATGTGGCAAAGGGACAACCCAGGTTGATCCCCAAGCCACGACTCAACCAGCTATGGAATTTGATAAGGAAAAGTTTGGAGATTGGATGCATGCTAAGAAGATGTGACAAGAAAACGAGGGCAACAAAATCAGAAAAAAAGAAGGGGCTACAGGGACATCGGCCGATCAGAACAATGGGCCGCCGGCGGGGACTTCAAACACCAACTCCGATGCTAGCTCATCAGCCCAGCCCGCGCATAATCAGAAAATTCAAATTCCCGTGAATTCCAGTGGGGGAGAGATCAGTCAACCATCGAGATTTTCGGTCTTAGCAGAGGAGGAGGAAGTTACGACTGGAAAGGAAATTAATGAAGATTCTAATGTGAAGGAAAATAAGGTGGACGGGTCAGTTAAGATCACAGGGCCAATCCACGATTCTGTGAAAGGAAAGGAGATCTGTACGGAAAATCCTATCCAAAAGAATTCAAAAAATAAAAACACCCACATCCAAACTAACTCCCACCCCCACCGAACCACTAATTTGACAGCCCATCAAACCAAAAAGCTCGCCCTAGAAGAGCCCGTGAGAGAACCACATAAACGCACCGTCAAGCCCTCAAAAGCCCCGGGTGCCGCCCCTGCATCCAAATCCGCCAAAAGCTCCACCATAGTCCCCACAAAAACGCCAGCCCCCACTTAGAACCACAGGTAAAACCCCACTCAGCCCCTTCGAGGCATGAAAACCAACCTAAACCCCCTGTTACCACTACCAAGGGTGGAGATGTTGCACGTGGACAGCTCGGACAACTTTCTAATGACAGACCGCCGGACCAGTGCAGTGCAGGCAATCATGCCGAGAATATCAAATCAGATGGTGGTCAAATTTCTCCGAATGGAAATGGAATCCCGTCTGATGCTATGCAGGGTGGGAGTAACCCAAAGGATATATGATGCATTTGCTCGCTTTGCAGAGGTTGTAAAGGATTTTTTGTCAATAAGCCAAGAAAGTCATCCAAATATCTTAAGAAATATTGATCGTCAAATGGTTGATATGATAAAGTTGAATATTTTGGTTTGGAACACAAGAGGTGCGGCTAGCACCAACTTCGTGAACGCGCTGCGGGAACTGATTCAACTCCACGATCCAAGAATCATTTCCCTTGTGGAACCTCGCATCAATGGTACAGAGGCGGATGATGTTTGCTGCATAATCGTTTATGATAGTTGGAGGAGAGTTGAGGAACAAGGCTTCTCGGGTAGGATTTGGGTCTTATGGCGTTCAACGGAAATGACTATCAGAATGGTCTCTTTTCGCCCCCAAAACATAACGATGGTAGTTAATAGAGTCAGGGAGGATCCTTGGATCTTCTCGGGAATATACGGTCCCCCTGAACGGACTCGAAGATTGGAGCTTTGGAATTCGATTGAAGAGTTCGCACAAACAAACAATAAACCTTGGCTGTTGGCTCAAATCGTTCAATACAGCAGTTTGTCGAGTGTGTTGATCGCTTGTAGCTAGTGGACCTGGAATATGACGGAGTTTCATACACTTATTGGCATGGGAACGATCCGAAAAATAGATATATGGCTAGGCTTGACCGTGCCTTTAGTACACCCGATTGGAAGCTCCGGTTTTTGGAAGTTGTGGTGAAGCATCTCTCGGCTCCCCAATCAAATCATCCACCTTTGCTGATTAAACATGAGTCCGGGGATGGTGGGGGTCATCCGGATCGGCCATTTAGGTTCCTCTCCTCCTCGTTGATGCATGAAAACTTTAAGGACTTTTTATACGACCAAAGGAATAAAGAGGCCTCTGTTTTTGCTGCTTTGCACGACCTCACATAGGGATTAACGAAGTGGAATAAAGAAGTTTAAGGGAATATCTTTCGTTGGAAACGCCATCTTTGGGCCAGACTTGAGGGCGTGAGAAGAAAACTTGCAATGAGGGTTAGTAACCACTATCTGATTTTGGAACGAACAATTTGTACTGAGCTGTCGAAGGTCTTGAACCATAAGCTGGTGTTATGGTTCCAGAAGTCCTTGGCGTCATTTCTAATCGAGGGGGATCGAAACACAAAATACTACCATTTGTCCACTATGGTGAGGAGGCGACGGAATAAAGTCTCGGCGCTTCAGGATGGGAATGGGGATTGGCTGGAGGAAAAGTCCTCGGTAAGGCAGTTAGTCCTGAATTTTTTTTGAGCCATTTATAATGCAGACAACAGGGAACACAACGGGATGGCGTTACCGGGTTCCTTGTCTTTTACTCGATTGGATGCAGTTCAGTTGAGTTTGCTCGAGGCTTTTTTTGAGGCTGGGGAGGTATGGGAGGCTCTGAAGCACATGGGCCCATACAAGGCTCCGGGTCTGGATGGCTTTCCGTCGATCTTCTACCAAAAGAGTTGGTCTATAGTGGGTGCTCAGGTCACGGCAACTATGCTCAGTATGTTGAATGACTTGTGCTTCTCTGAGAAAATAGTCGATGCGCTGCTAGTTCTGATTCTGAAAATTCAAGTTCCCACCAGATCTGCACACTTCCGGCCAATATCTTTGTTGAATGCCATCTTTAAGATGGCGACTAAATGCATTCTTAATTGGCTAAAACCAATTCTTGAGGATCTCATCTCTCCATCTCAAGCTAGTTTTGTTCCGGGAAGACAGATTATTAATCGTCCAGGAGGTCCTGCACTCGATGTCGGAACGTCGTAGGCGGCGGTGGATGATGGTCAAGGTAGACTTAGAGAAGGCCTATGATCGTATAAGTTGGGATTTCTTAAAGGAGACGTTGGAGATGGCTTGTCTTCCACTGCTTTTGGTCTCGCTCACCATGAAGAGCCAAACGATGGGGAAGATGAAGGTCCTATGGAATGGGGATCATGCAGGGGATGTCACTGCCTCCCGTGGAATCCGTTAAGGGGATCCTCTGTTGCCCTATCTTTTTGTACTATGTATGGAAAGACTATCGCACACAATAGTGGGGGTTGTTCACGAGAGACGGTGGAAGCCGATTAATATTGGCGGTGTCGAGCTCTCGCAACTCTTTTTTATTGATGACCTGGTTTTGATGGCGGCAGCATCGGTGTCACAAGGTGAAGTAATCAAGTCCTGCTTGGATATATTCGGTCCTTTTCTCAAGGAATGTGCCAGCAGATGTGAAAGATCAAGTCGGCAGCACCCTCGGTATTCCAATATCTCGTGACTTTGGGAATTATTTGGGAGTCTCGACGGCTACTAGATGTATGACATCAGATCAATACAATTTCTTACTCGAGAAGGTGACGAGAAGGCTTCAAGGGTTGAATTCGAAAACCTTGTCTTTTGCATGGAGAGTTACTCTGGCAAACTCAGTTTTCACAAGCCTCCCTCTCTATACTATGCAGTCTACTTTCATCTCGTGAAACATTTATGACGCGATTGACCAGTAGGTGCGTGGCTTTATATGGGGATCTACGGATGAAACTAGAAAGATCCATCTCCTAAACTGGAATACAGTCACGGCTCCAAACCAAGAAGGGTGTTTGGGGATGCGCTCGATGCGTGTCACAAATTAGGCCACCTTAGCCAAATTAAGTTGGAGTCTCTTGAAAAGACCGGAGTCAATCTAGAGCCGAGTGATTCGGGGCAAATACTGTCATGGCAGGGCTGATGTGGATATGTTCGAACGTCGAGCTAATTCCCCAGTCACCTGGAGAAGCATTGTGAATGGGGCTGAGGTCCTCACACCCAATCTGAGAGTTGCTGTCAGGAATGGCAAGTCCACCCTATTCCCACCCGTGGCTGCTTGAATCACCTTTGGTGGATATCGCCCTGCAACTGGTGTTGGAGGACCTGGTTAGGGCGACCGTCGGGGAAATGAGGATCCAAGGACAATGGAATTGGACTACTATGTCCTCACTTCTATCCCCTGATGTATTGATCTACCTCAAATCAGTTTTCTTAAGCTCCGCGGAAGAGGATTTGGACAATTTAGTTTGGGGCTTAACATCGTCGGGGGAGTTCTCGAAAAGTTCGGCGATTCAGGCTATCCGAAGGGGGCAAGGGGGGTCCGAATCTTTAAAGGGATGGCGCCACATATGACGTGCTCTTTTGCAACAGCGTGCCCACTCCTTCCTTTACCTGGCTGCACATGACTGCATCTTGTCCAATACCAACCGGGTTTTCTACCACTTGTCGAATTCGCGAGCGTGTCCACATTGCTCAAGGACCGAGACTAGCCTTCATGTCTTGAGGGACTGCCCGAGTGTTAAGACGTAATGGACAAAGCTTTTGGGGGTAGGTAATTCTAGCTTCTTCTTGTCTATCAACATCAAGGAATGGATTTTTGAAAACACCAAGAAGGAAGACAGGAAGGCAACGTTTTTTGCGTCCTTACTTTGGTGTATTTGGAGGTGCCGTATCAATCTTGTTTTTGAAGGCAAGGATGAGGTTCAGAACTTGACAGCTAGAGCATCACAGGATGCTTGGGACTATATTTCGAACTCCACAAGCCTGCTTTCTATTTTGAGTTCAACACCTAAGGGGGCTGACAACCGGACAACTTGGTGCCCCCCACTAGATGGTTTGGTGAAGCTTAACGTTGATGGTGCAGCTAAAGGGAACCCGTGGAAGGCTAGAGGTTGTGGCGTGTTCAGAGATGTTGCGGGAGAGTTCTTGTTCGCATTTAGCTTCAGCTGTGGGATATGCACACCACTCATGGCGGAAGTGTGGGCTGCTTACCACGGACTGAGGATGGCTAGACGAATTGGCTACCCATGCTTAGTTCTTGAGACGGACTCGGTAATGGTGTGTGAGATGTTCAATCGGAGAGGTAAGCATAACTCTATGGCACAACACCTGATTATGCATTGCTGCAAGTGGATGGAAGATGCTAACCTGGAGGTATCCGTAGTCCACGTCAAGCGACAAGAAAACAGAATCGGAGATGTCCTTGCTTAGAATTCCTTTGAAATTTCTATTAATTTTGTTGAATACACTGTGCCTCCTCCTTTCATTTGTAATTTGCTTGATCTTGGGGGAGTTTCTTCACCCTCTGCTAATATGAATAATTGCTAAGGGCGGTAGCCCACCGGTTGATAAAAAAAGATTCATGATCCGTTTGTAAGACAAATTCTCTAGGCCATAGGTAGTTGGACCAAGTCTAAAGAACTCTAAACAAGGCATATAGTTCTTTATCATAAGTAGAGTAATTAAGACATGCTCCTTTCAATTTTTCGGATAAGTATGCAATATGATTACCTTCTTGCATGAGTACACCTCTAATTCCAATGCCACTTGCATCACATTCAACCTCAAAAGAATGTGTGAAGTCCGATAAGGCCAACAAATGTGCTTGTATCAACTTGATGTTAAGAGCATTGAAAGCCTTCTCTTGCAGCGCACCCCGCTTGAACTCACTTCTCTTCTTGGTGATCTCAATAAATGGGGCAACAATGGTTATAAAATCCTTTACAAAGCGCCAGTAGAAGTTAGCTAGTCCATAGAAGCTCCTCACTTGGCCTATTGAGCTAGGCATCGGCCATTCCTGAATTGCCTTGATCTTGGCTTCATACACTTGTAGTCCCTTGGAGCTCACTGCAAAACCAAGAAAAGTAACATGATTAGTGCATAATTCACATTTCTTAAGATTGGAGAACAAGTGCTCTAATCTAAGAGTAGAGAGTACTTCCTTTAAGTCTGTTTCATGACTTGCTATATACAAGGATATCATCAAAATAAACCACAATAAATTTCCCTATGAAATTCCTAATCACATGATTCATTAAGCACTTGGAAGTACTTGGGGCGTTAGTTAGCCCAAATGGCATGACAAGCCATTCATAAAGACCAAATTTGGTGTTGAAGGTTATCTTGCATTCATCCCCTTCCTTCATCCTTATTTGATGGTAGCCACTCTTCAAATCAATCTTAGAAAAGAGGGTAGCTCCATTTAATTCAACTAGCATGTCATCTAAACGAGGATTAATGGGGTGACTATACTTGTCTGTGATGCTATTAATAGCCCTACAATCGACACACAATCTCCATGTGTTGTCTTTCTCATGCAATAACAACACTGGGACAACAAGGACTTAAACTTTCTCTAATGTATCCCTTGTCCAATAGCTCATGAACTTGCACTACTACAAAAGTGACTTAAAGCAACAATTAATTGTAGCATTTTAGCTATTACAACAGTTAAATGTAACAACAATGCTAATGTAATAGTTCAGTGCAACATGCTTACCTATTGTAACAAGTGCTTGCAACAATTTTTCCTATGGTAGCACTTAGTGTAACAATTGATGTGAATGCAAACACATTTTTATGCTATATGGCAGCATTTTAGACAAGCTATATGTAAAAATGTTTGGCTGCCCACCGCCGCCCCGACTTTCGTCGTTCGATGCCTCTGAAGTTCTTCCTCGACCGCTACTCTAGCTATGGTGGTTCCTCGCGACGTTGGGATGTCAGTCCCCCAGACCACCCGGCAGCCCACTCCTCCCTATCCTCCGACGCCCCCTCCTCAAATCAGCTCCATCGCCACCTCTGTCTATCCCTCCTCTCCAACTCCCGCCTCACATGTGCCCTCTCCGTCTTTCCCTCATTTCCCACTTCTAACATGCCCACCCAAATCGCCTCTTCAAATCTGATTTTATCCCCTAATCTACAAAATTGAAAACCCAAATCTGATTTTACACAAATCTAATACCCAAATATGATTTTCCCCTACCTTCCCTCTATTTCCAAATATGATAAACCCACAAAAAAATTGAAAACCCAAAATAGCCAAGCCCTTTGATCTACGACCCTGGGTCTAGATTCGACACCACCTCCCCCTAAATATATCTCTCCATGGTCGGATCTCTCTGAGTCCCTTCAATTGAAGTTATCTCCCTCGATGGCGTTGGAGGTGCAACCTCCGCAATATCCGTGCAGATATTTTAAGTTCAAGCATCACATACAACAATATTGATGAGCCGTTGCAATATCTGGTTCCATATCCGCAATCATCTTAGCTTTCAAAGCAACCACAACAGAAATCAAGAATCAAGGCTCCATTTTTAGTTTGATAACTCCACTCCCTTGATAAAAATCGGAATAGGTTTCAAAGGCCTTTACAGTCTGTGTGTGTCAAAGGTCTTGAAGCTTTAGCAGTGTTGATGAAATACAAAACATGTTCTTTATATTATTATGCTCGAATATTATTTTATGATATTATATGCTTCCATATTATTATATATTAACTAACCTTTCAGGAAGTTATTTGAATTCTATATCCTTCCTTAAGCGTTCAAAATTGAGAGAATTCGAATTGGAAGATCATGGCGTCCAAGTTTCCAAGAATAGAAGATCTCGAAGATTGCCATGATCAAGCCTAGCCGTTGAAGAGAAAGATTCAACTTTGGAGGCGCCGATCTGTTCTCTATAAAAAGAAAAGGAAGAAAAGAAGACAAATACATTTGTTGAACAAAAGCTTTCATACACTCAAGCCTTCAAGCGAGATCTGTCTTCTTCGTGTCCTCTCAGCTAGTCCTTAAGAATCTGTTATTTCATTTCAAAGCATTTGAGAGTTACACAGTGAGCTTATAGGATATATTTTGTTATAGTGTTATACTCGAGAGTTTGTAACTCGGGAAGTGAACACTAGGTGATTGATTCACTAAGTGTAAGTGAATTGTACTAGATAGCATAGAGAGGTGGGGCTCTTCTAGATTGGTCTAGGACTCCAAGGGAACGTGAGTTGACTAGAGTGCAATTGTATAGGAGAGAGGCTTCTCGGTGAGCTACTAGGATCCTAAGTCTTGTGAATCAATAAAAGCCGGTTGAATCCTAGGGTTATGGAAGAACCCTAGGCGGGGACGTAGGCCAAGTTCGTGCTGAACCTCGTAAACAATTCATGGAGTCCTTTATTTAATGCTTTACCTTATTTCCACACTTGGTTTGATTGTTTAACTTTGTGATTTAGGTTTTCATAGAAAAGACTAAGTCTAATCTCAAAGGGTTTTGTACAAGCTTCAAAAGTCTTGAGACTATCTGCGAAAAACCGGCATACTCTATTCAACCCCCCTTCTAGAGTATTTCTATATTACTTTGTTTTACTTTATCGAACCTTCAATTGGTATCAGTGCTTTACTCACTGCTTTTGATCTAAAAATCTTGTGAGTTTTTGATCATGTCTGGTGAAGCAAGCGGAGGATTTGCACAGGGAAGGTCTACCAGCAGACCACCACTCTTTGTAGGAAACAACTTTGTCCACTGGAGATCATTGATGAAGAAGTTCCTCATAGACCAAGATCTGGAACTTTGGAACATTATAAAGAATGGGCCAAATATTCCAGGGAAAGACGGACCAAATGGAACCAAAGTAGCAAAGAAGGAGTCTGAATACATCCAAGCGAATCTTGAGCTCGTCTCCAAAAACTACAGGGCTATTAACTTACTATATTGTGGTCTTAGCACTAATGAGCTTAACCGTATTTCATCTTGTAGGTCAGCTAAAGAGATTTGGGACAAGCTGGTTGTCACCTATGAAGGAACTAGCCAAGTGAAGGACACTAAGATCAGTATCTTCCTTCGAAAGTATAAGCTTTTCAAAATGAAGTCTGATGAGTCAATCAAGGCCATGTTCACACGATTCACAGAAATCACCAACAACCTTGACTCTCTCGGCAAGAGCTTTAGAAACGTTGAGAAATTGAGGAAGATACTGAGTTGCCTCCCAAAAGAAAAATGGGGTCCTAAAGTAACAGCTATAGAGGAAGCACAGGACCTCACCACTGTACCCCTTTATGACCTGCTTGAGAAGCTGATCACTCACGAGATGATCCTTAATGAAGACGATGGAGAACTTCCAACAAGCACCAAGAACTTGGCACTCAAGTCTAAAACGGATGAGCCCAAAGATGGATCTGATTCCGGAGATGAGGATGACGATGAGGATGATCCTTTTGCTCTTATCACAAGAGGCCTTGCTCGAATCCTCAAAATGAAGAAACAATTCAACAACAAGGATGGATCAGAGTCTTGAGACTATCTGCAAAAAAAAACAGCATACTCTATTCAACCCCCCTTCTAGAGTATTTCTATATTACTTTGTTTTACTTTATTGAACCTTCATAGTTGTTTATAATTATAATTTTATATGTGATTGTAATCTTAGCTTCTACGGAGTAATGTTTTTTCTTTCTTTTTTTGTTTTAATTGGCGACCCTCTGCATAGGTTATCAAGCAATCTTTTGATAAAAACCTTTACTATAATGGTCGAAATTTTTGGATCTTAATAAAAAATATTTATCTTGAATTATTGACCTTATTAATCTATTTTTTTATATCAAATTCAAAATTCTATAAAAAATTTATAAATTTATTTTAAGGAGTTTTAATTTAGTTAAATTGAGCATTTTGTCATTTTTAACGTTCGAGATAAAAAAAATTATTTTAATCATATTCAAATCATTTTTAGGGATTTTATGACATTTAATAAAAAAAATTTGGTTACATTTAATAATTAAATTGAGTTGAAATATTATAATTTAAAGAATAGTGGACTAATTTCATAATTTCCTAAATAAACTAAACCATATTAATTTAAATGGAAATAGGACTTCACATAATATCAACGGTCATATATAAAGAATAGTCAAAGCATTCTTCCACTCATGACAATTATTGTCGGAGATAAACAAAATCTTCATTGCTCTAATCCCCAAAACTGAGAACCCTACCATAATAAACCACTACATGCCGATTAGCTTATGTAGCACCATTTACAAAGTAATCACAAAAATTATGGCAAACAGGATGAAACCTATTTTCCCCAAACTCACCAACCCTTTTCAAGGAGCCTTTGTAGAAGGTAGATCCATTCAGGATAATACCTTAATAACTCATGAAATATTTCATAGCTTTCATAAAAGAAAAGGAAGAACTGGTTAGATGGCATTAAAACTTGATATGGACATAGCCTACGATAAAATCAACTGGAGCTATATTGAAGCGGTTCTTCATAAGTTTGATTTCCATCCTATATTGATCAACTGGCTTATGACTTGTCTTCCAACATCCTCCATCTCAATTCTAGTTAACAATTATCTCGGTAAGGAGACCCACTTGCACCCTACATCTTTGTGTTAGTAATGGAAGGCCTGGCGAGAGAAATGCACAAGGAAGCTTTACAAAAGGATGCGTTAATCGGAATCAAACTCACCAAAAACGGTAACTCTATACCTTTCCTTACTTTTGCAGATGACACGATTATTTTTGCTAAAGCTGCACATACTAGTCTAAATACCATTCATAACATGATAAACAACTTCTCCAACCTCTCGGGTCTCACTATTAATTACAGTAAAAGCTCTATCCAATCCTCTAAGAATGTAAACCAAAACTTAGCGAGAGACCTTTCCCATACTACCTTGCCCAGAGTATGGGAATGCCAATCTCGAGTACCCTTGAAAACTATCTTGGTATTCCAATGATCAACGACCGAATCAAAAACTCGGTTTTTGAGGATGCCATCCAAAATCTGAAAAAGCAACTATCCAAATGGAAAGCCTCGAATCTGTCTCAAGCAGGCAGAGCCATTTTAATTTAAGCCAACCTAAGTTCTAAAATTAACTATTTAATGCAAAACTTTTTGCTCCCTAAAGGAATTCTTAACCAAATAGACCAAATAAACAAAAATTTCTTCTTGAATAAACTTCACTCGGAGAGATATACCCCTCAAATAAGCTGGGACAACATTTGCAAGAGTAAAGCCCAAGGTGGATTGGGTATTAGAAAAGCCGAAGACCTAAATATAAACCTTCAGTTTAAATTACTTTGGAAACTTTACACTAATGAAGATAATATTTGGGTTAGAGTTATCGAAAAAAAATATTTGCCTAATAGCAACATCATGGACAAATCAAATCAAGCCAAAGGTCTCCTTTGGGTTATAGGAGACGGTAACCTCATAAATATTTGGAATGACCCTTGGGTACCTAATAAAAACCTCAAAACCTTCATGGGTAACAATGACCCGAACATGAAAGTCAGCCACCTCTTTACCCCACAAAAGATTTGGAATAAGCATCTCATTAAGAGTCTTGTCCCTCAAAATATAGCTAACAGTATTTTATCCCTCAACATCTCATCATGGCAAGCCCAGTATAAACTAATCTGGGCACCGAATCCCACAGGAAAATTCACCTCCAAATCTGCAAAGAAAATTACCAACACCCATAACCACAACATAGAAAACCATAACTTGTTCTGAACCTAAACCTCCCTCCTCCCCTTAAAAACTTACTATGGAAAGTTAAAATAGATTCTCTACCCACGACCAGCAGGCTTAATAGATACATCAACAGTGTATCAAACACCTGTTCCCTATGTAACCTCGGAAATAAGGATGCCACGCACCTCTTTACGGAGTTCTCCTTTGCAAAGGAACTAATAGCCCAGTTTGAACAAGAAACAAGTAAGTTCTTTCACAACCTCTCCATCCAAGGTCCCTTGTGCGATAACATTAGTCAAATCAAGCAGGCAAATCAATTTTTCGAAGATCTAGTGGTTATTTGGGAAATGATCTGGGAAAGTAGAAATAATCTAATCTTTAAACATACAAGCACTGACACTTTTGGTAACATGATAAAGCGAATTACTAAAAATATCCAAGACTGGAAAGAAACAAATCCCATGAGTACTATTAATAAAGACATCAATAAGAGAAAAAAAAGGTCTAGATCTAAGTGGACTAGACCAGTAGGAGCCATCTACAAGATTAACGTAGATGGTTCTTTCAAACCCACCGGCTTTAGTCACGTGGGAGGAATCATTCGTGATTCTAGGGGCCATGTAACTGAGATCTTCTACAAGAAAGTAGATCAAGGTACGGTTATTCAAACTGAAGCAGCAACAGTTCTAATAGGTATGAAGGTAGCTCAAAGATTAGGCTTGAACAAGATCATTATAGAAGGAGACAATCAAGAGCTGATGAGAATTCTTTCTCAAGGAAAAGACAAAAGATGGGAGATTATGCGCCAGATAAA
The DNA here is from genome assembly GCA_037127255.1 of Persicaria tinctoria. NCBI lineage: Eukaryota > Viridiplantae > Streptophyta > Magnoliopsida > Caryophyllales > Polygonaceae > Persicaria > Persicaria tinctoria. Next base: position 52,477,946 of record JBANSL010000009.1, on the reverse strand, counting down.
AGAAATCAAGATATGGAAGCAACTTTCGAAAAGGTTGAATTCATTCACATCTAAAAAGAAGTGAACAAAGTTGCAAATTATATAGCCATTAGGGGTATCATTACTGATAGATCTACAATCCTTTTTAATAGGGAACTTTGTACCATCATCCTTCAGGACGATCCTGGAGCACGTTTACATTCTTTGTAATAGCTCCAAATGTTTGCTTACTGTAAAAAAAAAACAAAAACAAATCTAAAAATAATAGGGATAAAAAAATCTCAAAATAATACAAATTATTAACCTATAAATAAAAATTAATACAAACTTTAAAATCAACCAAAAATTATTTTGAATTATTTTTTTAATCAGGAAAGAATTTGAGATACAAGACAAGTAGAATTGTCAATCAGGTCGGGTTCGGGTCGGGTTATTTCAGGTTTCGGATAAAACGGGTCTCGGGTAGATTCGAGCTGACTTGAACTAGGATTTGACCCGGTTTTGGGTCAAATCGAGTCAATTTAGGGTTTGTCAATTTTTTCTTTTTTAAATTAAAAAAAAATCATAATTTGATTGTTTTGTGATAAGTTAAAATACGAAATTTAAAGACGTGGTTCATAAGTTCTTGTACTTGTAATTATATAATATATTTGATCTAAAATACTAGTAATCATATAGCCATTAGGGGTATCATTAGTGATTGACTTCCGCTTCTTCTCCCCCCCCCCCCCCTCTCTCTCTCTCTCTTCTCTCCCTCTCTCTCTGCTTGGAAAAGGAACACTGACGAGTAGTGAACTAGTCGTTGATCTCGCCAAAGATAAATAACTAATACTCAACACTAGTGTAGTGAATAGGTACATGTGTTGATCCCATATAGAGCGTGTATTCAGTATGTTTCTTGTCAACTATTCATAAGAGAGAGAGAGAGAGAGAGAGAGAGAGAGAGAGAGAGAGAGAGAGAGAACATTAGAGCTATGGATTGATTTTTGTGAGCAATATTGTAGCAATGAGTAAGTGAATAGTATGAGAGTGGTTTCACCTGGTTATCTCATGGTTGATTACCTCATTCCTTTGATTCTTCGTATTACCCTAGGGACTCACAAAGTTCTATACCTTCATATTTGATCACTATCCAACTCCCTGAACTCTTGCTTGGGGTTTGAGAAGCATTGGGCCGGTCACAGTCTCCTAGCATGCAGATCAACATCTCTCCCGCATCGTTGACGTGTCACCTGGTTGTCTACCCAGCTATCACTTTTGCTAAAAGAGATGATTCTCACTTGTCAATTTCCTTACACAATCCAGATTCCCAACATGTTCATTAGGACGTGTTTGCTACTATAGGTTCCACTCGCATGTGCGGAGGTAGTCGAAACCCTACCTAGATGCAACTTCGTCTAGGTCGTGAATCGAGACAAAAGCAATGACGTAATAATAATATAAGTGCAAAGAAAACAAAATAATAAGATAGAAAGAACCTAAATTGGTAACCAAACCAACATCTCGACAAGTATATGAGTCGAATATTAGCCTAGCATGGCTATCTTCATGGAAAACATAAGAGAAAAGAGTACTTCGGGGTTTTTCCTCTCAAAGAAAGAAGAGAATACTGGTGTGTTGAATGAATAAAAAATACCAGGTTTAGAAGTCTATTATTTATAGTGGTAGACTAGGCTACCGAAACCCTAAATTTGGCCCATTAACGACGCTGAAAAAGATCTAGCGCGCAGGCGCGGAGCAGCATCGGCGGGAGTGGAAAAAGATCTTCAGCAAACCTAGTATTCGTTGGCTTCCGCTAGCTTCCCGCTGGCAATGGACATATGGTGGTCTTGTGCTCGCGAATTAGTCCATTGGGATGGTCCTTGCGGACTGGTCTACTGGTTGTGGCTTATAACGGGTTGGTCACGACTTCAGCTTTCCTCATTCTTTCCTTCTTTTTTTGTCTCAACTTTGCTTCACTTCTTACTTGATATTCCCATCTTTGACTTGTCTCTTGGCTTCTCTCGTCTTCTACCATGTTAGATCTCTAAATCTGTATAAAACACCAAAATAGCTTAGTTTTTTTTTCTCTTTCCATAATTAAGCACAGATTATGCAATTGCCTATTATGGATATATTGTCATGCAAATAAGTCTAAAACCGGCCTATTATGTACGTATGTCAGACTACGCATTATCAAACACCTATAAAAAAAACCCTAGATCGCCTCCTAAGGCTCGCTCTCTCTTTTTCTGAAAGTGAATGAATAGTAAGGTCTAAAGGGACCAGCTAGGGTTACTCGCAAGCTTATATAGCCGAGCTCATAACAAAAGCGCTATGTTCTAGAGAATTACTAGGGCAACACTCGGAAAACTCCAAAAGGACCTTACCATATGTTAGGCCTGAAACCTACCCATTCGATGTTCGAGCCCAATGCATAAGTTATATATGTCATAACATAAATGCACATGTAAGCTCATTAGCTATCTTAGAGGCAACTTAGGTTGGAATGTATAGGAGCTAACTCGAACCTAATGATTTGATGTCCCACAAATTCAGAGTGGCTGGCAGATTGATTAATCTTGGCCATTTACCTTTGAATTTCAAAGGTAAATCGTGCGGTCTTGCAACTCGATTGATTGGAAAATTGACCTGACGACCACGATTTTAGGATCCGTGGGCTCGGCTCACATGCACGATTTCCAGAGTCGTGGGTCTTGCTCAAATTTTTTGCAAATCACAAATATGAGTGTGCCAATAACAAAATTTTGATTGTACCGATATCAACCCGGATAAATCCATCAGCCAAGTTAGACCATGTGCAACGGCGCGTCCCACGAATCAAAGGGAGGAGCCACGTCTTCAACAATGATGACATGGAAGAGAGATGCGGGTTGATCCGGGTGAGAAAAAAAAGGTAGGTGATGCTCTCAGTTGATGCGCATCAACTGATTTTTTTAGCCAATAGTATTGAGACACATGGCAGGGTGTTTTTAATTAAATTAAAACCTTTATTTATTCGTTAAATAAATTATTTATAAAAAATTGAACAATGTTTATTTTTCTCTACCCAATGACACCCATTTTGCATATGTTTGGAAGAAAAAAAAATCGTTAAGTTTACCATATGTTAAAGATTTACAAGCTCGGATTGCTATTATACACTATCCGGCACTTGCCTGGGACATTAATGTGATGCAGAAAATAATGAGGGCATGGATTATTTTGAATAATATGATCATTGAAGATGAACGTCATACTAGGGCTGATCAACCGGTCTGGACCGGACCGGACCGGACAATCCGGTCCCGGTCCGATCCGATGGACCGGAATTTTTGGAAACTTGGACCGCGGATCGGACCGGGACCGATAAATATGGTCCCGGGTTTTCCGGTCCGCGAACCGTAAAGACTGTTTGGACCGTATTCCTACAACCCCTATTTGCACTTGAATGAAAAAAACAAATAAAAATTCTACAATTTGCACAACCCTAATTCAAGTGAAAATTAATCCGTTCATTCCTTCAAACTTCAAAGTATAAATCCAACCCAGAGTAACTTACAATAGGATTGAAGAAACTTAAAGCAAAATCCATTAAGTACAAATCAAATGCTAGAACTGAAAATTGAATCAAGGCTCATGTGCAAATCGAAATTCCCTAAACTCAAAACTTAGATCTGGAAATTTTAAACTGCAAATTAATTTTTTTTTTATCTAACCCTAGATCCGAATTCTAAAATCTGGAAATATACATCAAAATCTGAGAAGAGAGAGGAGAGGGATGTCTACTAGTGAAGTGGTGATGGGCAGCGAAGGGCGAGGGTGGTGGAGAAGGGCCAGGGAGGCGGCGAACTGGCGATGGGTGGCGACGAAGGGCGGCGGGGAACTGGCGATGGGTGGCGACGAAGGGCGGCGGTGATCTGGCGATGGGTGGCGATGAAGTAATGGGGTCGGGAATTCGGGATGACTTACTATGAGGAGAGTGGACTGTAGAGGCCCGCCGAGGTCCGAGAGCCGAGCCGCCGAGAGCCGAGGTATGAGAGCCGAGAACCACCTGCGGCTAGAACTCTGAACTTCGAATCTGAAGAAGTCGATGGACGAAAGTAAGAAACTAAGAAAGAGAGAAAAGAAAATTATGAAATGGTGAGACACTGAGATCGGCGCAGCTCCATCGAAAAGTAGGGTTTAGTTTAGGCCTTTGTTTTTTTTTTTATAAATAAAACAGGTTCCGGTCAAATTTCGGTCCGGACCGGAAATTTCGGTTTGGTCCCGAGTTAGGACCGGAACTCGGATTTGACAATATGTTGGACCGCGAACCGGACCGTAAATTCCGGTCTAGTCCCGGTCCGATTCCGGTCCGATCCATATATTGCCCAGCCCTACGTGATACATATCAACACTACTATGATCCATCCTACTTCGATCAAGTTCATGTAGTTGAACCTATCATCCCAAATTATCAAGCTGAATTGCGTGAAGTGATAAAAAAATAAGGCTAAACTCCGACACACAAGTATGCATCATCGACTCAAGGCCGACTTGATTGAACATATATGGCAGAAATTTGGCACTCCTGAAGATGACGTTTAATTTTATTGTAAGAGTGTGTGTTGTTTCAAATTTAATATGTTGTTTGCAAATTTAAGTTGTGTAATTTTTTTGGGTGTTTTTCAGTGTATCAAGTTAATAAAATATTTCGAAATTTAATTGTATGCCTTTTTATTTAATGATACGTATTAATGTTAATATTAATAATATCATTAACCAAAATTTTTAAGTAAAATAAATCAACATTTAGCTTAATAAATATAAAAAACTGTAAAGTGAGCTTTGATTCACGTGACTCTTTATTGTTGATGAAAAATGTAAAAAGATGAAAAGTTAGTGGAAAGCTGACGTGACACAGATAGTTGCTGATGTGGCTGAAATGAGTTTTGATTCGTTTGACTCTCGGTTGCGCATGGTCTTTAGGGCATAAGATTGATTTCCCAACAAAATTTTTTTTTTTTGATAAGGAAAGGATTCGGGTGGGATAACCCTACCCGGCAGCATCCTTGCGGATGAGGTCAAGAAGACCCATATCATTTTTAATATCGACTCCTCGGGCAGAGTAGCTAAGGTGTGCAACCTTATCTGCCACTCTATTGCCCATGCGAGGAATATGAAGGAAAGTTACTTCCTTCACCGTCGATAACAGTAGTTGAATATCCGAGAGGATTAATTCGATTTCCCATGGACAGGAAGATTTCCGGTGTAAATGGTCAATGATGATCTTACAGTCTCCTTCGATCTAGATCCTTTCTATATTGAGCTGACGGACTTTTTGGATACCCAGTTTGAGGGCTAACGCCTCCGCTTTGAGAGGGTTTTGTTTTCCAAGCTGCTGGTGCAGAACGGAAATTGGGTGACCATCCCAATCCCTAACAATGGCACCAGCAGAACTGTCGCCATTAGAAAGAGATGAACCATCAAAGTTTAGTTTGTACGTGCCCCTTGGGGGCTTCGGCCAATGAATGGTATATTGTGTGTTACTTATTTTTTGCGAGTGTTGCCTGGTAGGGCGAAGCCCCTCCTCAAATTCCATCTCTCGTACATACGTTCTATTCCAGTTATCTATATGAGATTTGATCATTTGTATTGCTTGTTCCTTTTTTGGGATTGCGATCTGCTGGAATAAAAGTTGATTCCTAATGTACCATGTCGACCACCAAGAGAAAGCGAGGCTGGTCATGGCGGTATAATTTAGGCTCTTCCCCATCAGGGATAGAATGGGCCTAATATCCCGGGACTGGGAGATCAAGCAGGCCATAGATGATTGGTCTTGGAATGGAAGTTGGTGGATTTCTCTGATGAAAGAGCATTCCAACAACAGATGGACCTCATGCTCGGGGGCTGAATTACAAAGGGAACAAGTTGAAGGGACAGCCGATCCCCTACAAGACAATCGAGAGGCGGTGGGGAGGTCCGCCTGTGCTATCTTCCAGAGGAAGTTTTTAACTTTTGGAGGGCTATTGATCCTCCAAATCCATTCATTACTATCCCGGGTTACTGATACCTGAGATGTTATCATTTTGTATGCACTGGCAGTAGTAAACCAACCTTCCCTATCCGGCTACCAATAAAGACGGTCTTGCAATTCCAAGGCAAGAAGCGGGATGTCTAAAATCTCTTGTACTATATCGTTAGGAAGGATTTGTTGTAGTTTTTCACTCCACCACTGGCCCCCCAAAATATAGTCACTGACCGTTTCATTCTGATTGAAATTTTGAGGGCAATCAACCCTAGCCATAATAAGGGAGGTTGAGATCCAGTTATCTGTCCAGAACTTTATTGGGCGTCCATTTCCTACGGACCAAATTAGTCCACTTTTAAATTTATCTATTAACTCAGCTAGCTTGGACCATTCCCAGGAACACGATCCCGATCTTTTGTAATCGAAGATACTTGTGGTACGTAGATATTTATGTCTGATCACCGATACCCACACATTACTTGGTTCTGCCAGAATCTTCCACAAAAGATTCATCTGGAGAGAACCATTCATATCTCTTGATTTGCGAATTCCCAAGCCCCCAAACTGTTTTGGTTTGCATATCTTGTCCCAACTTATTAACGGGCGGTACTGGAGGTCCTTATTTCAGAAGAAAGAACGGTTGATCTGGTCCAGTTCTTTATGCATAGTGGCAGGGAGCATAAAGGTTTGCATCACATGCAGTGGGTTAGACGAAAGGTTTGAGTTTATTAGTGTAGCCCAACCTTGCTGGGATAGAGCATTAGCCCTCCACTTTGTCAGTTGTTGTTTAGATTTACAGATGATATCTTCGAAGGTATTGCTTATGACTCTACCATTGATGATAGGACAGCCAAGGTATTTTTCTATTGAGTTTTCTTCTGTAATGTAGAGGATAGGATATTGCGAATCTGTTTTCTATGTCGTCGCCCTGAATCCACTCGATGAAAATAAGCTGTGTTTGAATCTGAGAGTTTAAGGTGCTTAGTTTTGGCCCTTTGGCTCCAAAAAGATTTCGGAAATAGAAGAAGCTTATCTCTCTTCATAATGAGCTGCTTCACCTTATTTTGATTTTCTTGAGAATGCAAACCAGGTCTAGAAGACTGAATACGCAATAGTTCAGAGTCTACATCCTTTAACTGTCGGAAAATGTTCCCAAAATTTTTCTTATTCCACTCCTTTGCCTTCTTTTTTAATATTTTCTGTTTAAACATTAATTGAAACATAGCCGAGCCCGGGCAAGACGCCCTCCAGGATTGCTTGACTATGTTACGAAAGTCTTTCCGAAGCCGCCAGGCATTCTCAAATTTGAATGGTGGGGCTTTGAATTTAGAAATAACTTCGAGAGAGATGGAGATTGGGCAGTGATTCGAAGAGGAGAAAGCACCATGAGAGGTTGCCATATTAGGAAAAGATGATAGGACCTGTTGGTGAACAAGCACCCAATCCAGTTTTTCGCGGATATTGAAGTCTTCCTCCGGGTTCTTTCTCCAGGTGAAGGGGTTTCCAAATGTAGGCAGGTCAAAGAGAGAGCAGTCATTTTTTAAAGAGATTAGACGGGAGAACCTGGAGATCCGGGTAGCGGCCCCGCCGAGTTTATCGAAGCTACACATAATTTCATTTAGATCCCCCATTACTATGCACGAGATAGTGGAATCATCGATAATTGTTCTTAACATTTCCCAAAAAATGTCTTTATCATTGGGTGTCGGAGGTGCATAGACAAAGAGAACTAGAATCGGGAACCCCAGCTAGGGGCTCACCACTTGGAGGCCAATGATGCGGGGAGCATGGATAGCTATGGAAATAGTGAAATTAAGCAGCCAATGAGATTTCCAGATGACTCCAATTCCACCCGATCTCCCAATAGACGGCGACCATACCCCTTCGTCAAATCCATTATTTCTCCATAATTTATTATCGGGAATATTTACCGATTTGGTTTCCGCTAGCGACATAATTTGAATTTGTTCATTTTTGCACATAGAATCAATTTCCGTCCAGAAGGTTCGTTTTCCAATCCCTCGACAGTTCCAGAAACATATCTTCATAAAAAATCTATAATGATAAAAGGACCATGATTCAGGGTCCATAAATCGTGCCGATGTAGCGAATGCGGTGTGTAGTTGCTGATGCCGAGCCTTGTTGTTTGAGGGTAATATACACTCAGCACGGATGAATGTTTCATCACATAGGCCCAATCGATGGAAAGCAGCCCAGAAATCTCCACCCCAAATAGCAGCAACTAGGCAGCAATTTGGCCAAACAATAGTCTTTACTAACCACCCACCACAGCATAAAGGCAGTTAACACAAGCCAGGCCGCAAGAGGTTGGAATTCAACCTTCAAGTGGGGAAAGACAATCCCGAGACACAGACTGTATGCATCCATGAGAGACAAGGACACAACAGTCATAGAACAGCTCTAGAACCACCAAATGGGTCTAAGAGATATCCACACTTTATCCTTTAAGCTCATGAAAGAGATGTAACAACAGTAGACGAAGCCAGAGGATATTAAACGGATTGAACATAAAAGATAAAGGTTACAAGGGAGTAAGCAAACACCAAAACGAGAGCAATCCCACCCCCATGAAACCGGAATCCATACAGTACCAGCTAGAGTAACACTTATACAAAGCAAAGCAAAAATACATAATAGATTAAATAGAAATTCTGCTATCACCAAGTAGAGATTAATATGTTGAATCGAAATCTTGAACAACCCACCATTAAGCCACCATAGCAGCAAGCCGAAAGAAACACCAGAGGAAAGGCGGCACCAAAACGGTGGTGGATTCAACACTCCAAAAGAAAATGCCCGGCCACACCAAAAGGGGCAAATAGGCCGAAGACGAGTAGGGCAACTAAACATGGAAACGCTTGCTGCTGCTCGCCGGGGTGTCAGAGCAAGCAGTGTCGGTTTCATCCATTGGTAGCTTTCATTTGTAGGAGGAGGATCTTGACATGGAGATAGAGTCTGGGGTATTGCCAGAGGCACCGACCAAGGCAGCCACCGAATCTTCAACAAGCATGGTCTGATCAGGAGCAGCAATATTTGCTAGGCGCACCTCCGCCGAAGTGGAGAATTCTTCGAGCATACGGTCGAGTGCGTCATTGGTGAAATCTGCTGGCAAGGCTCTACACTCATGGATTTTGGATGGATCTTCATCGTAGTCAACCATATCGAGGTCAAAGACCTCATAGAAGGTGGAATCGGAGAGAGGGAGGTCGTAACTAGGAGAACCGAAGTTCTCAGATTCCAAGGCTTGCTCTGACTGAACACCATCGGTAGGGACAACAATGACGACATTGGTAACATTGGTCGCTTCCAAGACAAGAACCGGAGGTGGAGGAAGAGCAGTAGCAGGTGGGACAGTGATGGAAGCAAAGCTCCCAAGCCTAGGGACCGGCACATTCATGACAGAAACAGGGGGAGCAGTAGTGTGGACATGCATTTGAATGGGTGTTGGCATAGCCGAAGAGGAGTCGGCTGCGCTGTTGGATGACGTGGAGTTTCAGGAGTCGGATGTGTCATCCATATTTGATCCGAATAGAGCCAGAAGGGCTGCTTTGGAGTGACCAAACCATGGCGGATGAGTTTTCTTCTTCGAAGCAACCCTTGTCCATTCACTTGCAGAACCCGAATCCTCCATGGCAGGCGGGGCGTCTTTAGCAAACTGATCTTCCGAGAGCGGAGCAACTTGTGCAGTCGGCATGTTTGCCAGCCTTGAAGGGCAGTCCACGAAATCATGGTCAGCAGAATCACATGCGCCACACCCATCCGAGATATCCTCAATCCAGATTGGGTACGAAACCAGATCCTCCGCCTCATTCAGGACCTGGATCCGAAACTCCCTGATCCGAGTGATATCAATTGATGCACAGACTCGGGGGTATCAAAATCTCGCCCCATTCTTACCGAAGGCAGCCACCCTGATGACTTCACCAATCTTATTCCCTTCAATAAGATCTGTGAGCACCTTGTCACTTATGTATTTCACGGGCAAACCCGAAATGCGGATCCAGACATCCAATGTGGTAAGCGACGCAGAGAGAGGATCGAAATCAATTCTCCAAGTTCTGATAACCAGCATCTGCTTCTTGACATGGAAAGGTCTCCCCTGCCAGACCTTTTTGCAATCTTCCGCTAGGTCGAACCTGATTTCCATCCAGTTGTTCCTCATTGGAATGATTAGGAACCCTCCATCCATGAATTTCCAATCAAAATAAATCTTTTTCCTGATGGTGATTATAGACACCGACTCACCGATGATGGTAGCAAACTAGGATGTTTGGCTCAACTTCAAAATATTGTCTTGAACTCCATCAAGAACACCTTTCAGTTTTTCCAGATTGAGGGTCTGCCTCTTTGTCTTTTTCTTTTTTTCCTGCAATCGACTGACCACCACGCCCTCCCGGAAGAGGGGTAGCGTCAGCAATGTTAGTGGCCTCGCTAGGAGGGTTTGGGCCCTTTCGGGATTCGGGAGGGGAGAGAACCGGGTTCACAACCCCCATAGATTCCTTACCTGAGCGGCGAACGGGTATGAACGAGTCCTCCATGCTAAATCCGAGCAGTAGACAGAGAATTGCACCAGCAAGCAAAAAGAGGGAGGGAGAGTAGATTTGAGGAAGAGGGGAGGAGAGGAGAGCGTGAAGAAGGGAAAGCGTTAGATCCAAGACCCAATTTATAGTAACTCCAGGCCAAATTACCCAGAAGCAGCGTATGTGCTTAACCAAAATCACATCTTTAAGAGTAGGCGGAACCCAGACACCCTAAAACATAATTGCAAATTCAGAACAGTGGAATTGCCTAGGCGAGAGGGGCCAAGGGGGGGGGGGGGGGGGGGTTTAACAGGGGCTGTAAGTGGAGGATTGGAGATAAACAGGTATTTAATCAGAGATTTTGCCTGAGACCACAGAGAATTCGCACACCTAGGGCACAGACTACCCCTAGCGGCACCACGAAGGGACGAACTAGTCCCTCTTCGACACGAATTCAGAATTGCCCCCCCCCCCCCCCCCCCCCCCAATGATTACCCAGAGAGGGGAACAGGAACTCTCGCCGCCTGCACATAGGATGGAGTTGGTGGCCGCCGTAACCAGCAGAAGACAAATCAGGGCCTCAAGAAGGATCTTCGGCCGCTTCATCGCGGGATTTCTTTTTGACGCGTGTGGCGCGTACTTTTTCCTTCGTTCCGTTTTTCCAACCAGATATAGTGGTTATTTTTTATTTCCCAACAAATTGTGAGCTACTAGTGTGATGCAAGTGTGGCCAAAATTAAACAAAAAACATGGGCCTAGTCATAAACTAGTGGGCTGGGTCGGTGAACCTAACTTGGATAGATGTGTGGTTAATGGGCTTATTGTATACTCTATGATTTACATCTTTTAATTAATTATGTTCTATAGAGTTTTAGACCGAAGTGTTTTAGGAGGGCTCTCATTAGGCGCTGTGATTTGTCACACACACCAATAGAAAAGATCACATCTTTTGGTATAATTTGTGAAAATTTTGGATTATTGGATTAAGAAGACCCACAATGGAAATTTAAAAGAAAATTTGAAAAGCAAAATTTGAAATCACATAATTATTTTGTACCTAATACGAATAATCATGTTGCAACATATGAATAATTTTTATATGAAAATGTTGTTAATACATATGAATAATTACATTACGTCATACTGGATTAAGAATAATATACCGGATTAAACGCATGCAGTGTAAGTTACTCCCTTCATTAAGAAAAAAAACATGTTATCTTAGAGAATGAATTTTGTTAATAAAAATATATCAATTTAGGTATTTTGATATTCAATTTAAAAAATTGGAAAAGTGAAGTAATAATTAAATACGTATATAAGTGCATTTTTGTTTGTGTTTATTTTTTTGGCCGATTTGCAGAAATACACCAAATCGGTGTTCGATTTGCAAAAGTATACCCGTTTTATGAGAATAGCAAAAATAGAATATGTAGTCATTTGTGCTAAAAAATAATGATTGATTTTACCTTTAAATTTAAATGTAAAAATCATTAAAAGACACTTTTTGATGAGTTTATTGTTAAAGTGGCCTTGTATAAGTAAATAAGGTTAAAGAGGTTGGAACACTTGTGTGCCATTATATGGAAAAGGTCCAAGTAACATAATCACATATACAATCAGAAAAACTATGACCTGCCTATGCATTAAACTAACCGGGTAATTTTCGAAACTCAATTCCATTTCCTTGGCTAGCTAGCATTCTTTCATACTACGACAATAAGAAATAGATAAAAACATCAAGTGAAATATCTAGACCAATACACCAACTTGAATAGTAGAGGTCAGGCCATTCCGTTATATTTTGAGGCCCTGTGTAACGTATATATTGAGGGTTTTTTGAACTAATTCAAAGGGATAGAATAATCCTCCAAATCCACTAACTAAAGAGATATTCTCATAGATATAAAGTCATTACAAAGAATCATTAACAAAAACTAAACTTTTACCAGAGGAGATGATAATCTATCTAATGTAATACTACTACTTTAAAAAAATCGATCTTCTAACACTCTTAGATGCAGAGTCATCTATTAAACTTTCATAGTCAAGATTTTCTAAAAACTCGTATTCAATTGAAATCAAAACCAAAGCATTTAACCTTTCTTACATCATGGTCGATCGCAAGTAACAGATTAAAAAGGGAAAAATAACAAAAGAATATAGTTAGAATTTGTTATCATCTATCAAAATCCTTGAGGTTGAAGGGACGATTGCAATGGTTAAATAAGTTGAATTCCATTAGATTTTGATTATATAATAAAAGTAAGAGATAATGTCCATGAGGTTGAAGGGACGATTGTAATGGTTAAATAAGTTGAATTGATTTTCCTAAATTAGGGTTATTTTTATGGAGGTGGAATGGATTGTGTTGAATGTTTGTGAGCTTGTGACCAAAAAAAAAAAAAGGCTGTTGTAATTTTGTGGGGAAAAAAAATGGGCATGGGTTGTAATTTCCAAAAATTCCGACTGCTCCCACAAGGCTACTGCTGATGTCATTGGGCTGTAATTTCCAATGCTGAATTGGGCTGCTCTCACAAGTGCTGCGTGTCTTGGAAAAAAAAATGCAAACTGCTCCCAAGAAGATTCGAACACAGTTCAATACGGAGTCAGGCGCATTCCTTTACCAGTTGATCTACCGCAGCATGATTTTATCCATTGAAATTTATATATAGATATAAAATTATACCACCTATACGAGGCCCTGTGCGGTTGCACTTTCCGCACATGCCTCGGGCCGGCCCTGTAGAGGTCCACACGCCTTGATCTGTTCTGCCGAGGGAGTGATATGGGTATGGTACACCCTGAAAAGTACACATAAACCAAACAAGAAGCTATTACAACCACATGGGAGAAAAGCTTTTTAATCAGGAAATTTGACCCAAGATAGAACATGAACAATCAGGATCTTGCAGCAGTTTGATTCCACATAACAATGAAGAAAACTCTTCATACTAGCTAATAAGATTGACATTGTCAAATAAGCGTACTAATGACCCAACCAGCTATCTCATTTGAATTCTTTCAGTGAGAACCACATGGTATTGTACATGAACCGAAACAGCTTTAGGTTTTACCACCTCAGATATTGATTGATTGGTGATAATCTCATAATACAAAGTACTACATTCATTATGTAAAAGGAAAGCAAGGAAGAAAACATGCAGATGACGAGGAGCAACCTTCGTGACACAATAGTAGGATCGATTTGATTCCCAAATCCACCTTCCAATTATATATTCCCTGTCGCTGCAGAAGAATGGGAATTGAACACAAGAACAGACAACACAATAAGATGCAAAAATCAATCTTCAATAGACATTCATTAATATACAACAAAACTAAACAACTCCGATCAAATCCCCATACCTTGCGCACCCAGTGAACTATCATGGTTCCAGTTGCGGTGCACTCCTCCAATTAATATAGCATGATGTATAAGCATATCATCCCACTTGAACCGAAATTCGTCATCCTAAAAGAAATCCCTTATTATCTTAAGCGTTGCATCCTCAAAAATGGTGTTGCTTCGATAATGAGGATCGAGGACCAGCCTACATAATCAAACCACAAATTATAAGGAAAAAAAAACATTTACGATTTCAATTCCAATTCCAGACTCAGTGGAAGATTATCAAACCTGAGGAACTCTTCGCCAAGCTTGGTAAGCAAATGTGAGAGTAGAGCATTCCATCATATGAATCCAAGTAGGACCTCCATCTTTCTCCACCACCACTTGCCCTAAATGCCTCAAATCAGCTTGATTCACACATGAACTAGCAACCGAGATGAAATGAATTTCCGCAATTGAATGGGATACAACAAAGCAAGAGCTCCAATTGTGGAAAATTGATTGAATAAAATGCAGATTGCGGGGCTAATTAAGGGTTTTGAACAATTACCTGGAATTAGGTTTGGAGGCTTGATCCTCCACTAGCTCACTAGCGGAAATCGAAGGCGCAGAATTAGGTCATTGCGCCCTCAAAGAGCCGAAACCAGGAATTTAATCGAAATCGAGGTTGCGATTTAGGGCACCAACGAGTTACAGCGAGTCAAAGAAGATGCGCTTAACCCTGATCGCCTACGATGCAGTACTGTGCACCAGCGAGTTACTGCAGGAGGGTAAGGTAGATGGATTTGGAGGGTGAGGGCGGCAAGTCGGAACCGGAGGCTGAGATAGGGCTAAGGTTGGAGGATTGGTCGGGCTGCTCTTGGCATCGGGCACGGGTTAAGACAGTAGAGGGCAACGATGGAGCCGAACACTGATTGCGCCGGAGGGTGAGGGCATGCAGCGACGGAGCTGCAGCTGGAGCCGGAGAATTAGGGCGGGCTAAGGTCAGACCTCCGGATCGAGGTTGTGTGTTCTGATTAGGGAATGGGGTTGTGTGTTGGGGTTAGGGATTGGGTCGGGGCTAGGGATTGAGATTGAGATTTTTTTTTAATTCTAGATTTTTTTTAATTATTTAATATAATTTTAAAATAATTAAAAAATATAAGAAAAATGATAAATATCAAAAATATTTAATCTTTTTTTCCTGATTTTTTGGGGTGGTGGATAGTTTTGATGATTAAAAAAGGTATTTTTGCAAATTTTCATATATTGATACAATTGTTTTCAAACCTATGTATTTTTGCAAATCAATTATCAAAGTAAGATATTTAGTAGTAATTCCCCTTTTTTTTAATTTTAAAATTAGTAGCGAGAATGACACATTTTGTTTAACGGACCGAGTATATACGATTTGATCGAGGTAGTTGTTGGTGTTGATCGATGGAGTTGATTGGAATGACAACCTACGTGAAAGTAAATAAAATTAATTAATTAATACGTGAATTAACAAACATACACGGAGTCTATACTGTAGTAAATATATATGGGAATGTACGATCGCGGGTCTAGACCGGTCAAGGTTCCACGACCCATCGAAACTTACCCTTATCCTACCTAAGCACGGTACATGCAGTTCCAGAACTTGTTGGGTCACGGGTCCACGGCCAAAAAATGAAAAGATGATTATGCAGTTGAACCCGCCGGTTCCACGGATACAAGTAGGTTTAAAATGGTGGTTCGATCCATCAGGTTTCACCATGTGGTAGTCGCTGATCGAGTCCGGATCGACTCTGGCAACCCTTGATAATATTATAAAATTAAACTTTTAATCACATTCTTTTGTAATTGAACTCATCGTATTGAAGTAGCTCCTCCAAGACCTTATCATCCAAGTACTCCAACTCAATCACTTCTTTTCCATGTTGGACGTCGGACACGCTATTATTCATCCTCGAAGATGAAGTGGATGAATCCCAATCATTAGCAAAGCCTCCTCCGCCTCCGTCACCACCACCTACGGATGAAAAACCATACTCTTCGGGGAAATTAAGAACCGCGAACTGGCCCCTCATAGTGAAGGCGGCTCTATCATAAGCCCTGGCTGCCTCCTCGGCTGTGTTAAACGTCCCTAGCCACACTCGAGCCCCTTTCCTATTTGTGTCTCGTATCTCTGCTGCAAACTTCCCCCATGGGCGGTACCGAACTCCTCTATACTTGAGATTCTCGCCGCCGCCACCACCGCCACCACCTCTACTTGAGTAACCTTCCGACATTAGTGTATGAGCAGTAGCATGTAATTGTGAGAGAGATTTGTAAATAAGCTCGATTGCATGCATGGATGTTAAGTCATGATTATATAATTTATATATATAGTACCGCTAGTACGTAGTAGCTAGGAAAAGCGGATAACGTAATCCCGTACGTAAATATCAATATTTTAAATTATTTTTCATTATAATTTTAAAAAATTAAATATGTTTAAAATTAATAATTTATAAAGGTCTTAATTTCTTTAAAAAAATTATTATTATTTTTTTAAAAAAAATTATTTGACACTTAAATATGTATGAATTATTAGATATAAATAGTAACCGTTAGGTGCCTATTGAAGATATGTGTGGGTGGGCCTTTTATTATTGAAGGCAATGCAAGTGGGAATATTTTGTGGGCATCAAATTTTGTCACGTGCCGAGTCAGGAAGGTATATATGGGTGGCTATATATATTTAACCATATGACATAATATAGAAGTCCGATGTATTTGGATGGTCAAGGCGGAGGCTAATTTTGACTTCAATTCTGAAAACCTTTTAAAGGCCAAAGGGTCATACTTCACTCTTTCGATCTCCTGACGTTTACAGGCCAGTACCATTATTATACACACCTAGTGGCCGGCTACGAGTACCCGGGAGGCCAGCTTCAGCAATGATTCCGAGATCGATATGACTCGACATGATCTGATTCAAACCCGAAAACTATTAAAATACTAGGACAAATTTTTTTATTTTTTTTACTTGATATGTTTAAAGTGTATGGGTATAATAGTTAGAAAATCGAGAACGAATAAAAAGGAATGAAAACAGAGAAAACTAAAAGTATTCCCTAAATAATACGAAGTATAACTGTCCAATAAATTAATTAAAAAGAAAGAAGGCAAACGAGATCTTTTGTGAGGTTTACCGCATATCTTGATCAATATATGTAATCTTGTGGAAATATTTGAAATGACATCTCACATTAATAAAAATGATGAATTCAAGTCTTGCATATAAGTACGTGAGCTATACCACGTAATCCCATTGGTTTTAGGATGGAACTCATTCGACTTGTGTGCTCAGCTTGGTTGGCGCGTGTTGCATTTGGGCGTGCGTGCCCCCCCCCCCCCCCGGTTGTATGACCCACTGTAATTTAACATAGTATTAAAGCCGATGTTCAGCTGGGTGCGGTGTAGTTTTGAGTTCTTGGTCTAGTTCGCTAGCCGACCTTAAGGCATTGAATCGTCAAGTGCAACTGACAGATATTACAGGGCCAGACAATTGCACTTGAGGAACGGTATAAATGAACATGCATTTATATTTGAAAAAATGTTTTGTAAATGTTTTTCCTTATTTATTGTTATTTGTTAGGTATAATTGAGATTTGTTTTTATCTCTTACTATAAATAGTTGAGATTTTTTTATATATAAAACAAGGAATCTCACCATTTTGTGGCAAATCCTGGACACGTAATGCATTCGGCAATAGGCATGCACCAGGCAAACCGGCTTGCATCGACCAGCTTGACCCACTATTAGGGAGCAATGCAAATCTTGGATTTTCAACCCAAGGAATGGGGCGGATGAGGGATCGAACCCGGGACCTCTTAACTCTTCCCCTTGCTCCACACTAGTAGGCCACCCCAATTGGGGAGAGATTTGTTTTTCTTGTACATATATATAGATGGAGTAGTCTAAGAGTTTCAAAACAAGAGATCATATTACTAAATTCGACAATCAAATAAGAAATTATGAAAGTTTAATGTTTTTACATCTTCTTACATGTTATTGCATCCTAAGAGATTAAAAAGTTATATATTGATTTCATAGGTTTCAAAAGGTGCCTTTTTAACCTTCTAAACCCTCTAACACTACTAGAAAACGCCTATATACTCTCGAAATTAACCTTAAACATAACCTCAACATTAGCCTCGAAAACATATTACCCCCGAACATGCCCTCGAATGCAACCTCAAGACACATTTTGAGGCGTAGAGGAGGGAGGTTAAATGTGGCCTCGAATACTAACCTCGAATTTTTTATTTCGAGAGTAAAATAGCCTCTAAATAATTTCGAGTGTAATTTCGAGAGTAATGGTATCGAACTATTTCGAGACTAAATTTAGTGCTAGTAGTCTTCAAATTGCCTTCAAATAAAATTGGTAGGTATTTTCGAGGGTATAAATTTCGAGGCTAAATGGTATCGATTCATAGCCTCAAAATAATTTAAGTGCAAATACGAGAGTAAAATAACCTCTAACTTAACCACGAAAAAATTCTTCGATACCACATTTAACCTCCCTCCTCTACGCCTCGAAATGTGACTTGAGGTTGAATTTGAGGGCATTTTGAAGGGTAATATGTTTTCGAGGGCATTTTATCAAATCGTTTTATAGTAATTTGGAAGTTATATTTAATATTCAGGTTCCTAAATTTCAGGTTAAATTTTATAGTCAAATTTGAGGTTAAATCATTAGCATTAAATTTTTTTTATTCTTCAATTTAGACATACATAAAACATAAATTTTACTTTAAATAACATAATTAATAAACAAACATATACACAAAAGGCTAGTTCAACAATAACCACAACCATAACCACAAACATAGACACTAAACTTAGTATCACAATTACAGCTAAAATTCACCAGTACAGAAGCATAATTACAGGTGTAAGCCACAACCAGCAATCCCTTTGCACAAATATGATTTATTACAGTAGCCAAAAAAACATGGCAGCCATTAACCTTGGTTCCGTGGCTATGAGCAACAACCAGCAATCCCTTTGCACAAATACAGAAGCACCTTTTGGTGGTTGAAATACACCAGTATAGATGATTTGGTGGCTGCAAGTGAGAGAAATGCAGCCATTAAACAATCAATCCTCAAGCACCCCTTTGCACAACCCTAAAGGAAAATGAAATTAACAAAAAAGTACCTTATTTGAGGCTGATGCAAAACCAGTAGGGAGAAGCAAGGCTCTAATTTTCCTTCCAACAAAAAAAACCTTGTTTTCGTGGATGTGAGTGACCAACAAGATGTAAAGGGAGGCTGCAATTGAGACAACAAAAGAGGAAATCGGGATCTCATCTTCAACAGAAACACAACAAGATAAACGCAAAAACGCAATAGAAGACAGATGGATATAAGAGGGATCTTCGCTTACCATAGTGGAATAGAAGAGGGATCTCGGCTTCATTAGAGGAGAGAACATGGAGAAGCGGCTGAGAGGGAGGCGAAACCAGGAAGCCGTGGCGAGGGAGGCAAGAACATGTTGGGATCTCGTCTTCAAGCCATCCGAGAAGCGATTGAGAAGTCGGCAACAACAGGGAGAGGCGGCTGAGGGGGAGGCGACACCAGGGAGCCGCTGAGAGGAAGGCGAGAATAGGTCTAGATCTCGTCTTCAAGCCATCTGAGAAGGGGCGGAGAGGTCGGCGAGTGGCTGAGAACCGAGTGAGAAACGGCGGACAGGTCGTGGCTGAGAACCAAGGAGCAGTCGGCAAACCATGATGGAAGCGGCTGACCGGCGACAAACCGAGTGAGAAGCGCCTCTCAGGCGAGAACAATGAGAAGGAGGCGGGCGAGTGAATAGATGATAGATCTAGGGTTACAAAAAGGGAACAGTTCCTTTTATACCACCATATGCTGCAAAAAAATTAAAAATTTGCCTCCTAAATTTTCATAAGCCCGGAAAATATATTTGCTTGAAATTTTGTAGTGCCCGCTTCTTTTTTATAGGTTCAATGTTGCACCTGCTTCTAATTAACATTTATATATTGTAAATTTAATAAATAAATTTTGACCAAAAAAATTTTCAGAAATAAATTCTGAACATAATCTTTTTCAAAAAAAAATAATTTGGGTATATCTTTGTTACGGAGTAGTATTTTTTATGAATTACTAGTATATAAAACTTGTTATTTAAAATATTTATAAGAAATATTAATTAGGAATAATGAGGTTAGGATCTTATCATTACTGTATAAAGTAAGTATCCGCAGGTTTTTTTTTTGTTATAGTAAAACCTCATGAAATACACTAATTTTTAGTGTTATATTTTGACTATATATTTCAATATTATATATTTAAAAAAAATTATATAAAATGCATAATTAACTAAATATAAACAAATCAAAAGTTATTTGTTTGGAAAAAAAGTCACTTGTAAAAATAGACCAATTGTCTAAAATAAAGGCTAAACAATAATCTATATCTATTTACATAATATTAATGAACAATTTTAGTTTTTATAAATTTATGTATTAGGAATATATTACTCCCTCCGTTCGGCAAAACTTGTCATTTTAACTCTCCACACAACTTTTAATAAAACTAATAATTACACTTCTTTTTTACTAATTTACCTTCAATTATTACTCTACTTTTTACTTTATCAAAAACTACAACTCACAACACATCAATCAAATCAAGGGCATTTTAGTAAAGTAAAAGCAAAAATACCTAAAATGACAAGTTTTTTCGAACAAAAACAAAACTCTAAAACGACAAGTTTTGCCGAACGGAGGGAGTATTTGCATAGTCATAAAATAAACTCTTAGAAATATGTGTTTACTTAGGAGTACGTAAATGATTCCTGTTAAGTATTAGTTGATTGGATAAAATCATATTTTTAACATCTTATTAATCAAATTTGAAATCGATTTTACTTAGCAATATGAGACATCTTTCATTTGAATTCCAAGCATAGCTTTATATTTAGTGGATCACCCCATTTTTTAGTAATATAATAGATTTGAATACTGATTAATATTCATGATAAAAACACATTTAATTATAAATAATTGATAAGGAAATGTTAATGGTCAAAGTATTTTGAATTTTATATTGATT
This sequence comes from Persicaria tinctoria, assembly GCA_037127255.1. Lineage (NCBI taxonomy): Eukaryota > Viridiplantae > Streptophyta > Magnoliopsida > Caryophyllales > Polygonaceae > Persicaria > Persicaria tinctoria. The sequence goes on along the minus strand of JBANSL010000009.1, from coordinate 52,456,999 downwards.
AGGAAAGATAGCTAGTTAGTATTATTAATAGATTAATAGATATTGAGTAAAGATACCTTAAAAAAATCGAGTTACACTATTTATAAAATATAAATAACTAGTCCAATTTCCGTGCTATGACGCTATTTTTTTAAACTACAATCTTAATAAAATAAAAAAGTAATATTATAAAGTATAAATAAAAGTTAAGATATAAATCATAAAAAAATCTTTACCATAAATGTATCGTATCAGTCTTTCAATTTTGTTAAAATCTCATTTAAAGTAGCATACATAAATATAGATATTTTAGATCAGTCCGTAAAAACAATAATAATATCATTTTGACTTTGTTTCAATGATATGACATGATCAGTATCTAAAGTGATATTGGTTATGCCACATCTCATCATAATTGATCAACAATTACACCTACAAATTGTTCCCTAAAGACCTCATTGGCATCTTTTTGTAATGACCCATCATTAATTTTCTTCATTATCCGCTTCTTCTCTTTTAACTTTAAAAAAAAATCTCTCAAATAGATACATGCACCAATAATGGACAGGACCTGTCAATCTCGCCTCATATGCCAAATGTACAATAAGGTGCTCCATGCAACCGAAGAAAGACGGTGGAAAAAGATCCTCGCCAACCGACACAATATGAGGGGTGCATCACGCTCTAAAACCTCAATACGACGCTTCTCTAGTGTTGATGAATGATGAGCACAAAGATTTAATAAACGAGCTTAATTCTGTCAATGTTCCCCATATGCCTAACGGGAGAAGCTAGCTCTTTGAAAGCTATTGCCATAAGTTTTATCATGAATACGTGAAAATTATAACTCTTCATCCCAACAAGTCTACCAGCATCCATATTCACACATCGACCAATGTTCGAGGCATAACCATCTTGAAATTTTCCATTCTTACACTTCAATCAAGGACATATGATCTTCTCCTTGTTCCATAAGTAGAATGGAACAAGGAGAGGATCATGAAAGTATGATAAGTAGAATGAAACAAAAGATTGGTAGATGGTTAAAAAAAGTTCTACATTTACCCAGGAATACACTCTAGATGGTTCCCTCGAAAATATAAGTGGAGACTATATGTAGCATCAAATTTGCCCTCGAAATCATAATATTGTTGCTATTAGGGAAGGGTTCATGTACTTGCTTAGCCTCAAAAATAATAATTCGAGAGTATTAACGAGGGTAATCATAATAGTTTAACCTTGCAATTATGAACTCGAGGGCATGTGTGAGGTTAATATATTTACATATTACGTGACTACATTTTCAAGCTATCTCTCTAATGGTTTCTAAATCATATAGATTTTCTTTTATTTCCCACGTACCATGCAACTTGTATGAAAATAAGAAATAATTATCAAAATGATGATACTTACAAGAAAATGAAGATCAAATACCATAAAGCTCTTGATCGAATCTAAGAAAGCACAGAAAATGGAAGGTAGGTAGAGATATTTGAAAGTTGTGGGAGAAAGAAAAGTATCTGAGAGTGAAAATGGATTAACCTCGACCGTATGTTTTAGGTGATAAAGCAAAATAGGTAGTTGAGTTATTTAATGCACTAAGTATGGTAAACAACTTTGCTCTCGATCTTGCCCTCGAAGGAAATTCAATTTTTTTGAGGTTATACGCCTACAAATATACCCTCGAATACATAATTTGAAGTTATTTAGCCACGTTGCTAGCCCCCAAAAAAATCGTAACCATTTAGGATCAAACTTACCCTCGAAATTAGCCTCGTAATATATATTAAACTGTTCCACCCTCAACTTTACCCTCCAAAAAAAATTCGATCCCATAAGCCCTCAAAATTAGCCTCGAGTGTAACCTCTAACAACTTCATTGTTAACATCGCTTGACAATAGCTTCAAAAAAGTGCCATCGAATATTTTTTCGAGGCTAATATACACTCGACAATGCCCTCGAAATATACATTCGTGGTCATATAGCATGGAAAAATAGCCCTGATTTTATTTCAATGGTATTTAGGATCCAAAATTTTTTCGAGTCTAAATCCGAGGGTATTGGCTACGATAGTACCCTCGAAATAATTAGTAGCCAAAAACTTCGAGGCTATATAGCGTTTTTCTAGTAGTGTAAACTTGTCGAAAGATCTCACTTCAGACAGGGACCACTGGAGGCGGTGCATTCGGGCTGCGGAGGGATAGTGTTTCACGTTGTTATGTTTTGTCATTTCTCCCTTGCGTCTTTTTACCTCTCCCTTGCTTCGTCAATGTTTAGGCTTCCTTTTTATGAGTCTTGCTCGTCCATAATTCTAGTTTTCTATTATTCAGGGTCTTTCGGAAACACTCTCTCGACTTGTTTGGGAATGAGTGCGTACATCCTGACCCCCCAGACCCTGCTTTGGCGGGATATACTAGATTACTAGGTAGTTGTTGTTGTTGTTGTTGTTGTTGTTGTTGTATAAACTAAAATGACATCGTTTTGTTCGTTTTAAGATTAAAAAAAATATATACAATGATGTCCACGTTTTTATTCATATATTATAGAGTATTTTTATGGCAATTTCAGCCTTTTTCTTAGGTTTTGTGTTGGGTTTAGTGTTGTTTGGGTATGTTTTCATATTTCTTGAGATATGAAAGTATACACAAGCTTTGGTTATGTTTTGTGGGGTTTTTAAAATGTTTTGTAAGTTAGAAAGGTGCACGAGAAGAATGGAGTCAAATCGAGCCAGAACAAGAGAAAATGGGGCCAAACCGGGCGCAAAGCTGAGCCTTAGAGGAGTGAAATGGGCCGCTCGAACGAATGGGAAAAGCCAGGAGAAAATAGAGATCATGTCAAGCATCATACCGACCTGGGCGGCTCGACACCGACCCGTAAAACGGTGATGCGAAAGACGAACTTGAGACTGCAGAAGGCATACCGACCCCCATACTAACCCGGGTGGGTTGATACCGAGCCATAAAGTAGTGATCCGAGGAGCGGTTTTGGACCAACAGAAGGCATACCAACCGAACAGTGCAACGTAACGATCGGGATGTGCTCAGTATGGGCCGCTGGACCCTGAATTATATCCCCTTTTTAGATAAATTTAAATAGATTCTTTTTTCCTAAGATAAGTTTTCGATTTTTAGCATAAATAGGACCCATGGGGATTCATCCAATCTCAGAGAGAACTTGAAAGTAATAGGTTAAGGATTTTGTGGGCAATTTGAGGGCTTTCTAAAGCCTGTTCTTAGCGAAGGTTGGGCGCGCTTTGTGAAGTTTTTTGAGATGCTTTGTTGGAGACGTTTTTCATGCTTTTAATTGAATTTATTTTCCTTTTTCTACCTAATTTCTATGTCTTTCTTTATGCTCACCGTGAATATGTGTGAGTAGTCTTCATTTTTTTCTAGGGTTGGGGTGAATCGTGAGCCCAACAATAGTCATGGCATGTGTTGAATGCGATGAATCTGTGAATTATGTGTTTTTATCTATCATGATACCTTTGTGTTTCATACCTAATGAGAATTAGAGAAATTCCTTGTTTCCAATTTGATTGAAAAAAGATAATTTCGAATTGGATAGTATTTAGGGTTTTGAAAGAAGTATTTTAAAGAACCTAATTACGAAAAGGTAGTAAAGTCAATTGATTAAACGGAAGTTGCTTGATTGCTTTACTTAGTTGATGCAAGTTAACCTCTTTTATAGATAAACATGCGATTTTTATGTGATTTGTTGTGTTTGCTTGCCTGATTATCATTATGGTGATCTCTATGCCTTAGAGCATCCCAAACAGTCCCTCAAAAAAATCTTTAAAATGGAGAACAAAATAGAAAACTCTCTAAAAAAATTACACAACGTACAACTCCAACAGCTTCTCTATTATACAAATTTATAAATTTATTATACACTATAATAAATGCAAAATTAATAATTTAATAAATAAAATTCCAATAACTTAATTAAATCAATAGGCAACAACCAATTAATGAACAAATAGGTGGGCATTGGAATGCATTTAATTTTACAGATTCTAATCATTCCTCTAAATTTAGAGATTTATTTTTCTCTCTCTTATCTCATTTCTCTATTTTACATATTGTTTTACAAGAGTTGTTGGGGTTAAAAAAAAATCCATATTTCCTCTCAAATTAATCATTTTCTCTATTTTGATCATTAGTTTAAATCCTGAAATTTGCTTGCTTTATGATCCCCCAAACCTACACTATTATCTCTTCCCCTATTTTTTTTTTTTTTACAGTAGGCCAAAAGTAGGCAGACCTTACTAAGGTAAGGTACCACCATGATCATCCCACCGGATGATGTTACAAAGATCCCTAATAGTAGGGAGATTCAAGTACGTACTAGTATCCCTAGATCTAGAGATGAAATCAACAACATTGTTTGCTTCCCTATAGCAGTGTCAGAAGTCTATGCTGATGAAGCTAGATTTAAGATTCCTGATAAATTCCACTTTCCTCATTATTTCCCATCTGACATACAAGATGTCGTTGATTGCCTTGACAACTTCCAAACAATCTCCTTCGACTATTACTCTTTGTAGCCCTTTGGATAAAGCTAAATTCAAACCTGCACAGAAAGCTGAAACCTCCGTTTGTATAGGAGAGGTAGCATTCGTTTCTAACTGAAAAATATCTACCACAACACTGTAATGATCCCTAATCAGCCCCCCACCCCCCCCCCCCCCCACCCCCCCGACAAACTACTGTGGGTTTGAAAGAGCCATCTACATTGATTTTGTAGATAGCCGTAGGAGGTTTGGTCCATCTAGAGTTTCGTTTTCGTGGTTAATAGTCTTAGCATTAGTAGAATTTACATTTGTCCAATCCTTGAGATCACCAAATATTCTAATGGCTATTTGGTGAGAAGTATCAAGCTTTTTGTTCCTAAAAATCACATCATTTCTAACTTCCCATATCTTTTGCCAGATGAAGCAAAGTTCCTCGATTACTTTTTTGTCACCATTCGGGTTAAGAATATCATAGATATTATTGCAATATATGGGTAACAAGGGTACATTTTTCGTAGTCAACTGCTCGTAGGCCGCAATTATAGTTTTGGTGAAAGGACATTGAATGAGTAACTGGTTGTTGTCTTCCTTATTGCTTTCACAAAGGCAGCATGTAGAAGGTGCTCTATTGTAGTACCTATTTAGTCGTTCTGTAGTGGCCAGGCTATCAGTGATGATTTTCCAGAGAAGGTTTTTTGTTCTAGGTGGTAGATTAAGTTTCCAAATCCATTTATAGTCCCTTGTATTGGTACCATTTTGATGATTCATTTGTCTGGCAGATTTCGTAGTAAACTGCCCATCCGAGTTAAGCTTCCAAATTAACTTATCTGGAGTTTCCCAGAAGGGGATTTTAAGCTTGGCTATTTCTTGGACAATATTATCCGAGAAGATCTCATGTAGAATAGCAGTATCCCATTGTTTACCAGAATCGAAAAGTTGTTTTACTCGTAGATCAGGATCTAGGTGAGCTTGAAAGCTCGAGAGGTCACGATTGGGGAGCCAAGGATCCTTCCAGACATTGATCAATTCTCCATTTCCTATTATCCATTGTAGCCCTTGAACAAAATTTTCTCTTAAGTGAAGTAGTCTACCAAATTTCCAGGAAGTGTGTTGAGTTGATCTTTCCAAAAGACCTTCTTGTTGTAAATACTTTTCTTTTATTATCCTCATCCAGATGTTGTCGGGTTCAGAACAGATCTTCCAGAGGAATTTCAGCTGAAGACTTATATTCATTTCTTAAGCAAGTTTTAAGCCTAGGCCTCCTTGATCCTTGGGTTTGCAGATTTTGTCCCAAATGATCAATGGGGTATATCTCTCAGAGTTTAACTTATTCCTTTTTTTTTTTTTGAATTTGGTCAATTTGATTTAGGATGCCTTTGGGTAAAAGGAAGTTTTGCATTAGGTAATTGGTTTTGGAGCTTAATTTCGCTTGGATTAACGTCATATGGTCTGCTTGAGAGAGCGACGAAGCTTTCCATTTGGAAAATTGTTTTTTTAGGCTGATCTCTCCATGGCACCGGTACTAAGTACTTTATGGTTCGGATCTTTAGCAGGTCTATTGATAGAAATCAATCGTTTTTTTCCGGATGCCTTAACATTCTTTTTTTTTCATTCTAGTTATTTACATGGTAGGGGAGGTAACAACGATTAGAGATAGCATCCACTACCTGTGACTAATCCCCCGCCCTTTCTCCCTTTGACCTTCTATTCTAAAAGGGAGAAAGAAAATTGGATTCAACCTCAGCAAAGCTTGTGCTCAAGCTCGAATGGAAAATTCCAATTTTCTATTAAAAAATGAATAGAGGGAGAACGCAAATGAAAATATGGGTCGAGGGCAAAAGTCTCATACACGAGATTGAAATGAAATACTTTACTGTGATTAGAAATAGATTTCGAAATCCGCGTATTACGTCTATTATACTATAACAACTGAATTCTCTTTACTATTTATTTTTTGTGACTATTGCCTATTCCTCTATTTACTGCAACGAACTCTTTTAAATAAAGTGTATTTTGATTTAGCAATTTCTATTTTTTTCTTTCTCTCCGCTTCAGGTCGAAAATAAAAGAGTTGCTTGAATAAAAAATGAACACAACAGGGGGGTTCATGGCCAAGGGTAAAGATGTACGAGTAAGCGTTATTTTAGAATGTATTAGTTGTAAGAATGCTAATAAGGAATCAAGGGGTATTTCCCGGTCTATTACTCAAAATAATCGGCACAACACACCTAGTCGGTTGGAATTGAGAAAATTCTGTCCCTATTGTTACAAGCATACAATTCATGGAGAGATAAAAAAACAGATCAAATCGAACATCTGTTTATCGCCTTTTGAAGGTTGAAGGGAGAGTTCAAAATGTAATAAACAGACATAATATTCTATACAATAGTCTAATATATATCGAAGAATATTCTATTAGCAATTTTCTTTCAATAAAAAAGTAAAAAAGAATATAAAAAAAGGATTCCGAACTAGAATCTATATAGAATTTCTAATAATCTATGCGATAAGCGCATATCATATAAATCAATCAATATATAAATAAAGAGAACATGTACAAATTCAAATTAAAGAAAAGAAAAAAACCAAATCCTATTTCGGTGCGATCTAAAAAAATGAATTAGAAATAGGATTTTCGGCAGAATATTTTTTATATAATAAGGAATAAATAAACTAAACAAACCATGGATAAATCCAAGCGATCTTTCCTTAAATCTAAGCGGTCTTTTCGTAGGCGCTTTCCCCCGCTTCAATCGGGGGACCGAATTGATTATAAAAACATGAGTTTAATTACTCGATTTATTAGTGAACAGGAAAAAATCTTATCTAGGCGCGTGAATAGATTGACTCTGAAACAACAACGATTAATTACTATTGCTATAAAACAAGCTCGTATTCTATCTTTGTTACCCTTTCTGAATAATGAGAAACAATTTGAAAAAGCCAAGTCGGCCATTAGAACTACGGGTTTTCGAGCTTTTCGAACAAAAAAAAATAGGTTGACTCTTTATTTTTCTTTTTTCAATTGATTTTTTGCTCGAAAAATTCGAAAATACGGATTTTTTTGTTGTCTCGTAAGAAAAATCGAGGAAGAAGCAATCTTTTTTTTTATTGAATGTCTTTGTTCATTTTGACTACTTTATTGTAATTGTATTTTACATTTTATTTTATCGGACTCATTTTGATGATAGCATCATTGAAAACTTCATTTTTTACTCTGCCCCTTACAAGCGGTATTCCCAAATATTTCTCAAGAGTTTTTGAGACCGGGATGTTCATGTCACGGGCAAGGGAATTGGCATGATTGGAGCCTACATTCTTCGAGAACTGAATGGAGCTCTTATTAAAATTAATCGTTAAACCAGAAAGGTTTGAAAAGTTATTGAGGATGTTACGAACAGTGTGGAGACTCTTATGAGAAGCTTTAGAGAAAATGATTGTGTCATCCGCAAAAGTTAGGAAAGGGATTGTGATGCCATTTTTTGTCAGTTGTATTCCTATAAGATTATCTTCGAAGGAACCTTCCTGAATTAGTTCCTGGCTAGATTTTCCATGACTATGATGAAAATGTAAGGGGCAAGAGGGTCACCTTGTCTTATACCCCTTTCAAGTTTGAATTGGATTCCCGGACGATTATTGACTAATACTGAAAAAGTGGAGGTAGTAATACAGTTCATAACCCATGTGATCCATTGTGGGTCAAAACCAAATTTGGTGAGGGTAGCTCTGATGTAGTTCCAGCTGATTCTATCGTATGCTTTCTCTAAATCCAATTTAATCGCCATCCAGCTTTTTTTCCCTTTTTGTTTGTGAAAAGTATGAAAGATTTCATGTGCTATCAAAGTATTGTCATGAATAGATCTTCCTTCTATTAAAGCACCCTGAAACGGGTTGATTAGATCATTTAAGATTGGTTTGAGTTTGTTGGCTATGATTTTAGTTATTAGTTTATAGATGGTGTTACATAAACTGATAGGTCTAAAATGATTGATGTTCAAGGGATTGTCAATTTTTGGAATAAGAGCAATGAAAGTTTGGTTAATTTCAGAAAGTAAGCTCCCTGAATGGAAGAAAGCTTTGACTGTTTTGCACAAAGATAGACCCACCGTTGATCAGTATTTGATGTAAAATTTCGGAGGGAATCCATCAGGACCCGGAGTTTTGTCTTCCGTCATGCCTCTCAGAACATCCTTTATTTCCTTGTTGGTGGGAGGAGTTAACAGATTAGCATTGTCTTTAGGAGAAATTTGATTTTTTATGTACTTAATGTGCTCGTGTGAGATGAGTGGCCTCTGTTGAGCTATAAACCTCTCCTTCATTTCCTTAGTAATCTGGTCCGAAATATCTTGATCATCTGTCCGCTGGTTTCCATTCTTGGTAGTGAAAGAGGATGTAGCATTTCTGAAGTTTCTTATTTTGACAGCAGATTGAAAATACCTCGTGTTTCTGTCTCCTAGGTGTAAATGATTTAGTTTAGATCTCTGCTTCCTGAATATGTGCTTATACTCAAGTAGAGCAGCTTTCTTCTTCTCTAGTCTAGCTAATTTCCGGTTTTCATACAAGGATAAGGTACCCCTACTGCACCCAGTGGGGGTCTTGATTACAAATTTATTTATTTGATCGGAAAAACTCTTTTAACATACAATAATTAATGACACAAATTTTCTCTTTGAAAATTGGATTTTTTTTAAGGAAAATATACCGATTTGTAGGGGTGTTATTCGAGCCGAACGAGCCGAGCTTGACGTGTTCAAGCTTGTTCATTTTTTAAACGAGCTCGAGCCGAGCCGAGCCTAATTTTTAAACGAGCTTTTTATTTTGTTCAAGCTCGGTTTGTTTAGGAAATGAACGAGCTCGAGCCGAGCTTTTTTCGAGCTCTAATTAGTTCTACTTAGTTATAACATGTTAACTTAAAGAAAATTTTAGAAATTTCATAGAATTCGAGCGATTCGAGCTTTATTCGAACGAGCCGAGCTTTCAACCGAGCTTAAAATTTTGTTCAAGCTCGGCTTGTTTAAGTAAGTGAACGAACTCGAGTCGAGCTTTATCGAGCCGATCCCGAGCCGAGCTCGAGCTATTCAGTTCATATAACAGCCCTACCGATTTGTCGCACTTGTGTCATTTTTTATACCTATTTGTCGCTCTAAGTTTTTTTAATACCAATCTGTCATTTATAGTACTTTTTTTATACCAATATGGTAATTTGGCCATAGATTAATTATAATGCATTTATTTTATCTCTTTTTATATGATTATTTTGTTAAATTACGATTTTACCTCGATTTTTATTTTAACAACCAAACGGTTAAATAAAACGAGATAAAATAATTGTATTATAATTAAAATACAATGGAATCCAAACACACCCTAAAATGACATAATTTAAAATTAGAGAGGCGCTGGTTTTGATTCTTTTGAACTAAACCACTATCATTTTGAAACTAACCGTCATCATTTTAAACTAAAATACCGTTATTTTAAACTTATCTGCCGTTACATCGTATTTTTGAATTAAAGAACGGAGTACCATTGTTTTGATCTGGTAATCGAATAATACAAATTGGGCCCTTCTGGCTTCTTCGCTAAGCTTTGGGCCCCGCAACTGGTGGGCCCTACAACTTCTTCGTTTTATCGATCCCTACCAACATAAATGTTATATTAATGGAATATGACAATTCACTTGGATTTTGAAAGATTATCAAATAAGTTTGCAGATTTATTAATTCTTGTATCTATTTCTAAAACTTCAAACACATCGGGACAGATGAGTAAAGTTGTTTGAATTCTTTCTCGTTATCATGATTCCGACGTTTCAAGTACACACAAGTGTTCAATTCATCACATGGGGTATAAATATAATACTACCTCCGTTCCGTAATACATGTCCCTTTGCTTTTAGACACGCTTTTTAATGAGCGAAAAACTCTATAAAATATTATTTTTTTCATTAATTTTTTTATATAATATGATACTTATTACTAATAAGTATCATACTATATAAAAAAATTATTTAAAAAATAATATTTTATAGAGTTTTTCCCTTATTAAAAAGCGTGCCGAAAAGAAAAAGGACATGTATTATGGAACGGAGGGAGTATATAACTTTTCGGTCATTTTTTACCAATGTAAAATTTAAAATACTCCGTATGTGATGCATCATTCTTTCATCATAACTTAAAAAAATATCAAATGTTTTCGATATTATTCTTAATAATAATAATAATAATAATAATAATAATAATTCTCCGTATCTCATGATGCTGGAGCTCGTGCTACTGCTAATATTTTTACTAGACTCAGTGTTATTATCGCTAAGTGAGTGGCGGCTTGCCACCTTTCCTTTTCATTTTGGTGGGCTCGGAGTGTATGCTGCTGGAGATGTCGTTCATTATGCTTTTTTGGCGTCTCGTTTACAATCTGCTGAGTTGCAAGCTAAACTCCTCCGTCCTTCTGGTATCATTGCTGCTGGTCCTGCTTTTGATGATGCTTGTCGTGCTTTTAATGAGATCACGGGTTCTGATCATCTGTGTGATCCTAGTGGAATCGCTGCCCCCAAACTTATAAAGAAATTGGCAGATATATATTTCGCGAAGGTTGCCGCTACATAAGAATCTGTTTTCTCTTTGACTCCACGACAGGTGGCGTTGTGGAAGTCTCAGCAGGGTACTCACTCTTCTGATTGGTTGCGTGCAGTTCCTATTTCTGGGTTAGGGCAGACTATGAATGGAAGGACCTATCGTAGTGTGCTGAACTATCGACTGGGTGTTCCTTTGTTCACGGTGTCTAGGCCCTGTTCGGCTTGTTCTCGGGTCTTTCATGGGGATGTATATGGAGATCATGCTGTGTCCTGCGCTGGTACCGTGGGCATTAAACATCGACATAACCTCGTGCGTGACACCTTATTTGATATTTGTTACAGAGCGGGGATTTCTGCCGGTAAGGAGGTTGATATCGGTTTGGTTGATGGACATGATAAGCCCCTTCGTCCGGCGGATTTGCTTCTTTATTCTTGGGACAGAGGGCGTGATGTGTGTGTTGATCTAACGGGATCCTCTCCCTTGACACAGTCGGGAGTGTCTGACTTTGTCCCTGGTCGTGCTGTTGTTGTTGCTGCTCAACGTAAGTGTGGCAAGTATCGGGATTTGTGCACGGCGGCTGGTTATGGTTTCCTACCCTTCTCCTTCTCTTCTTTGGGGGAGCTGGATGCGGATGCTGTTGCCTTGTTGAAGCGGATTCAAAAATTCTCGATATCTCAGGATGCCGAGGCTCGTGCTGCTGCTTATATTTTCACTAGACTCAGCTTTATTATTGCTAAGGGAGTGGGGGCCCAGATAGTATCTCGGCTACCCACTAATTTCTTGTAAATAAGTATTTTGTTATAATAATAATTATAATAAATAATAATAATAATAATAATAATAATAATAATAATAATAATAATAATAATTCCTCCGTTATAAATGAGTAAATGTTGTTTGTCTTTTTATACACGTTTTTTGAGGAGGTGAAATACTTTAAAATACTCCATCCGATCCAAAATACATATCGTTTGACTTTTCAACATGTATTTTAAGGAGCTAAAAAATATATAATATATCAAAAATTTTTTATTGTTTTTTCCAATTTAATACAATACTTATTACCAACAAATATTAAGTTGTAAAAAATTATTTAAACAAAGTTGTTATTTTATATAGTTTTTAGCTTCTTAAAATACTTGCTAAAAAGTCAAACGACATGTTTAAAATACTTGTTAAAAAGTCAAGTGACATGTATTTTGGATCGGAGGGTGTATTATTTTTTTAATCAATTTTTTTTTAATAATTTCATACTTGGTAATCATAAGTATAAATTTATAAAAATAAATTCATTAAAAATAATATTTATATAGTTTTTATCTCCTTAAAATACGTGTCGAAAAGTCAAACTACTTTTATTTTGAAATAGAGGGAGTAATAACAACATTAAATAATAATAATAATAACAATATGAGTTTAATATATCAACAATTTCTTCAATAAAAAAAGAGAAAAAAAATAAGTTAGGAGTTTGATAGTATGGGAATATATGTTGCAATACAAGATACAATTTGCAGATTGCTAATCTGTATTGTTAGGAGGGGCAAACTCCTTTCGAAGTTTCCATGGCTTCCATGAAATAGATCTGGTGTTATCTTAGCTCAATTTGAGCTTCTCCAAATGGTATCAGAGCACTAAGATCATTGCTCGTGTGTGACTGTTTTCGATCGTGGATTACTAAGCTGTTCTTCAATTGAAATCGTTTTCATTTCTTTTGGTTGATCTCGAATTGGAATGGCTGGAAGAGGATCGACCCCTCAGCAGGGGCAGAGCTTTGCGGATGTTCTCAATGGAGCAGGACGTGGGACGTTTGTGAGCGTTACCCTTCCTGCACCTGGTGTTGGAGGTAAAAACTTACCTGGTGGCTTCAATGGCGGAATTCAGTTTGGGGATTTGAATCAAGGTATGAACTCCGTTCATTACAATCATCTTTTTTTGACAAACTCCGACCATCCAGGTATGCAACTAGTCACGACGTTGTTCAATGGTTCTAATTTTACGAGCTGGAGTAGGGGCGTGAAAATGGCATTAGGAGCCAAGGCGAAATTAGGTTTCATACCTGGGAGTTGTGTGAAACCCTCTGTTGACAGTGAAGACTATGTAAAGTGGGAGAGAGCGGATTACATGGTGAGATGTTGTATCCTCAATTCTATGACTAGCGATGTAGCAAAAACCTTCATGTATGTTGAATCTGCTGATGAACTGTGGTCTGAAATAAAAGAGAGGTTTTGTGAATCAAACGATCCATTGGTATACCAGTTGCGTAGGGATCTATGTTGTAAAGACCGGGAAATTTTGTAATATTAAATTATTAAAATAATAATTTATAATCATTTCGAATTCTAAGATTTGCGAGGTTTGAAATTTCCATCCTTAAGCTATTGATTTTATTCTAAATATTTCGAAACGAGTTACGACATTGTTTAGTTTGAAATTTTAAATTATGTTTTATCCCGCTCACATATGCGAAAACTGAAAATAATATTTGGAGTTCATTATTAGACTCGGATTTGGAAATTGAAAATCGTTTTGAGTTAGGTCGGATAAGATCGAGAGAGCGGGTTTTGGAATTGTTTTCCGGGTAACTTGAAATATCTTTTGGGGATCAGTTGTAACCCTTATCCCCTCTCTTTTTATCTTCACCTCCCCTCTCTGTCTCGTCTGAAATCGAGTAGCTCTACACTCTCTCTATTACCCATTTCTACTTCTATCTAAACAACCCTCCCTCTCCCTAGTTTCAGAAATTGTGGGAAGGGTTTGCTACTGCCTTGCAACTTTGTACAGCTAGCAACTTTGTTGTTTTGTGCCATCCACACATAGGGCCACTCTTTGCCCCTCAAATCCCCTTCATCCATTTCACCAAAACCCATATGAGGAAGCACTCCTCTCCTTTTCCATTCTGCAGAAAATCGCCAGAGAAACCCACATTCAAATCTCCCATTCTCTCACCCGTTTCCATTCTCTGCAGCCACCCAAAACCCACAAGGAAGCAACCCTTTGTCTCCTATCAGTACCGAGCGCACCTCTGGGCGGACCTGAGCCACAAGCGAGCCGCCTCCGACGCCAACCTCCCTCGTCCTTTCCTCTGCTTTTCCTCCAGCACTCGGTAATGCCTCTCCCTCTCTTCCTTGCTTCAAATCAGTGTAAAAACGGTGCCTTTACCCCTTCTACACTCGTCCTAGGCCAAGACGGGACTGGATCCGATTCTGACGAACCGAGCCGACGCCATTACCTCCTATCTTCCTGTGTGGCCGACCACCAAACTCCCTTCCCGTCGGCGAAGTCGAATCGGTCACGCCGGCCTTCATTCCCGGCGGAACACCTCGAACTCTAGTGAGCTTCTTCTTCTTCTTTTCTTCCCATTCTGCTCGTTTTTATTGCTTCGGGGTCGGGGAGAACCTGTGAGGGTGGCCGGGAAGCGTGAGAGCTCCGGCGAGCTCACCTCTCCCTCTCTTTTCCTTTCTCTGATCAGCGCTGTGAGATTTGGGGGAGGGAAGTGAGCAGTGTCGGGTCAGGTATTTGTGTTGTCTTTTGGATTGGGCCTAACCCGGACCTCCTTCTTCCGGGTCCCTTTCTTCCTTCAGAATTCGGGTATGTGGGCTGGAGCAAGTGAATCCGGGTCCTGGGTTCGATTGGGGGAGAGCCAGAGAGGTCTTTCATTCTTTTTCTTTGGGCCGGGTCCATTCTTTCTTTCCTTCTTTCATTTCGGGTTGGGGCCTAAATTTCTGGTTAAGAATATGGGCCTTTTGGGTTGTTATTAAGTTTTATTGTTAATGTGTTATACTCCGTATTATGTTGTGTTTCATAGTATTATACAATTGTTAATTTATCCTTGGATTATTATTATATATTATTCTGAGTTTTTGTGATAAATATAATTTCAAAAAAAATTAAATATGTATTTTATGCGATATTGGAAATTGTAAAATGAATTATTGATTTTGATGATATTTTGAAATAAAATGCCGGAATTATTTCTATAACATGATTTGAGAAATTATTTTAAAAATGAGTTGACTTAACTTGAGATGTAAGAGTTTGGGAAACTTTGCGAATTGAGTTTTGAAATATTATTTTAATATTCAATATTAAAGAAGGGATTTGACAGAACTTGAACTATTTGATCTTGAGCTTGAAGTTATGTTAAAAGCGTCTTTTCAAATGTCGGGATTTTGTCTTGGCTTGATGATTGTGGTTTTGAGAAGGAAATTGGAAGAATGACTTTGGTTGATGTTGATCATATCGGAAAGGTTTTGGAAAACGGTTTTACCAACGGTTGGTTTTGAGTGTGTTGAGAACTTGGGTTTCGTACGTATGAATCTTGGCCCGATTGCTTATGGGAATGGCTTGATGATAGGTGTGTTTGCTCTTGGATTTCTTTGGACTTGCATTTGGGCCCTTGCTTGTATTATTCTGCTGTTCTGCATCTTCAGGTAAGTTCCCTAGGGGGCTTACTCAGGTTGGACATTCATGCCTGTTGTTGCATTTTATGTTAGGTGTTGCATATGCATAAAAGCATGCCATGTAGTATCATGTTTAGGTTTCACTAATTGATTGAGCATCTGTCTACTTTATGCGTTTGAAACAGAACGGCCGTTATATGTGATAGTCCTAGAATCTTTCCTAGGGTCATAGGGTAGCCCAGCCTCATCGGGTACCCTGAGTCAATCGAGTCATGAACTTCCTTATATTATGATATGCATGCGGGCTTTATTGTGGAGCGGGTTAGGCATGCGTGCCCCCCGATTATGATGGAATGCATTCACGAGCTGGCCAGTCTCCACCTATCGGAAGGGGTGGAGGTAGGAGAGGGATATGCCACTTGGCATTGTCTTGGGCCCTTTATAGTATTTCTGCACATTATTATGAACTAGGAGCATGCTAGTGTGTTTGAATTTCGTACTGCATTAGAGCATCTTTATTAGGTATAGCACATACTATGTGGCCTCAGCGAGGACTGCCGGTCCCGCATGAGTGGCTCGATCTGATTCCTTTCCCCGTTCTTTTTTTTAAGGTATTTTCTGCAGATATTGTTTGCTCCTTGCTTCTGTGACGGGAAACCCTTTGGCGAATCGAAGAACCTAGCTAATATTCTAACTTGGTAAAATGGTAATCACTCACTTATGATTTGGTTTTGACCCGGCTTTGTCGTGGCCTTTGTATCTTAACCTTGCTTCCGCTTTACTTTCATTTGACTTGAATTTTGCGACATAGTCTTAAGATAGGTTAAGGGTACCCAACGACCCTTCGTGACTTTTAGGGTTTGAAATCCCTCTTTCCACTAACCTTAAAATGAGTTTGAAACCTCGACCCGTACCTGGATTCACTACAAAAAATAAATAAATTTGCCTTGGCAAAATGCCGTGGCAACAGGGGTGTTTGTGGTGGCAAAAGGGGTGTAGCTTCGGCACAGCGACGACAAATGGGGGGGTGGCGAACCGGGCGGTGGCAAATTATACTAGCGTCGGGTACTAGCCGTGGCTAGTATGTTAGCCACGGCAAAAGCGACGACAAGCGACCCTAGTTCAAAATGACGACCAATATGCGACGGTTGTATGCCGTCGCTAGTGAAATTGAAGGCGGGAAAATTTTTGGCGCCATATTCTGGTCTTGCCATGGTAGTTGGCGTGGCGAAAATTTTGGCGCCCAAATTTTGGCGGGATAGATTTCACACCAAAATTGACGTGGCTACGAGTTTGCCACGGCTGTAAGCCGAAGCTACGATAGCAGTCCATATAACAATCTTGCGACGGCTCGACCCCGTGGCTATTTTTTTTTTAAATGGACATATTTGTAATATGGTTGCCACGGCTAGGAGCCGTTGCTCCAAGTCGACCTGTATATATATGTAAATATACCTGCAGGCTACTGGCATGGACCATGGTTTCCACCATTACAAATGATCCCAAATACCATATATATACAAACAACACCACCAGTTAAAGGTCCATTCCAATACATCCTACAAACACATTGTTTGAAGTCCAACAACTAAATATTCCAACCAACAGAAGACAAAAAGATCCATGCAGATCGATAACAAAGACTGCGAAATCCCAAAATGTACTTAGAGCTGTAAATTCACACGACCTAAACCATACAATATAGTCTTACCAACAAAGAAAAAGTCCATAGAACCTGATGCTAAACTGCTTGTTGTGAGCGGAACCTGCCATGTTTTACAGTAACTTTTATACCGATTTCTGTATACATTGCATTCATTTGGGTTTAGATAGTACATAATCTATGTAGTTTATGCTTATTTGTCAAATTATGGAATCTACACCAGTTTCTGTTTAAATCGCAGAAATTGAGGCGTTTACATCAATTCTACAGAAGGTCGGAAAAACACTACAGAAGTCCAAGGTCCGAGCATGTCCGAGCACCAGCTTGGTCGACCAGGCCTGATCGAGAGCCAGACAACCCGAGCTCCGGACCCTACTCGACCTCGACAAGCACTGGTCTAGGTCGACGAAGCCCGACGCCATGTCCGGAGTCAGCAAGGAAAAGCTGCCCGAGAAGCCGAGGACGACCAGGAGCACTCGCTGCCAGCGACTTGACTCGCTGCAGCGGAAAAGGGACCTCGCTGCCGCGGAAGAAGCCACCCGCTGCCAGCGGAAGAGCCAGCTCGCGAAAGCGGAAGCTGGGCCAACTCGACCTCGAGGAGCTCTTGTCGAGGTCGACAAGACTTTGAGCCCAGGTCCGAGCATGTCCGAGCCAGTCGAGTACCCCAACCCGAGGAAGACCATGTCGATGAGCCATCTTAGTCGAGATCGACTACGACTGGTCGAGACCGACGAGCACCAGTGAGCCAACTCCGAGCCACATCGAGCACCAGCAAGCTGGGACGACTAATCCTACTCGAGGTCGACGAGGCCAACTCGAGGTCGACTAGACCCAGCTTCTAGAATCTTCTCGACTTGTGCAGTCCGAGTAGGATTGGAGTTCCTTGATGCCGAAGGCGGAAGATTCTATCCAGATTTGGCCGAGATCTATCCGAGTTGATCAAATTCTATCTATGGAAGGCGATCTATCAACATGAAGACATACTACCCTATTTAGTTTTATCTTTTTCCCTTTAGGATTTATTTCCATTAAACATTTATTTATCTTTTAAAGCTTTAGATATAATTTTAGATAGAGATAGATATCTTCTTTCCTAGAATAGCTAGGGAATGAAGGCTATAAATAAGGCCCTAGGGGCCCAGTTTCATTCATTCAATTTTCAGAGAAAGAGAAGTAGTTAGTTCCATTCAGAGAAGTTTAGGAGTTCTAAGGTTTTTAAGGTTTTGGCTTTCAGCGAAAGTTGATTGCCAGGATTGTAAAGGCTTTGAATTTAGTTTTAACGCAATTTAGTTCTTTTCATTCAATGTCTGCAATTGCGATGAGGCGTGAGTAGTCCACCCACTTCTGGGCCGGGGTGAGCCCGCAGGTGGCCATGTGAGGCGATACGATAAAGGTCAGATCTTTTGTGCGATTCATCTTCTATCCCTATAAGCATGATTCTTTTGCGAGAGTTGAAGGTGATCCTTGTTTGTGTTATTGAAGCGAAAGTGATCTTAATGCAACTTGGATTAATTATGTGAAAAAGGGTTAGTAACAATTAGGGTTTATGCGAGAGCCTCTATTTGCCTATTTGTTAATGACGAAAGTTATTTGATGGAAAGCATGATCTTTTATGCCTTTATGTGTTTCTTTGCATGGTTATCGTTGTGGTGTTGATACCCTGGCCTTGGAAGTCTTTTAATATATTGAAGTTAATTTCTGTCAAAATCTGAGTTTTGGTTCGAATTCTGCAATTTAAAGTTTCTGTCTTTACTTTTCTTTGTCGAGATCGAGTTGATCTTGTCGAGATCGAGGAGAGTTTTTCGTCGAGTTGCTTTGTTTTCGTTTTCTGAGTTACTGTTGTCGAACACCTTTGTCTATCTCGAGTAGCTGTCGTCGAGATCGACCAGTGTGTTGCTTTGCTTCTGTTTTACTTGTTCTTTGCTTTTATTCTTTGCCCTTGCCGGGTTTATTTGTCTTTTCTGCTTCTGTGTTTTTGTGCTTTTCTGTTGTTGTGAGAATCTTACAGCTACCTGAGAACTGCTGACGTGCTTCCTCGTGGATTCGATCCTGACTATTGTCTTACCACAACGGGAGGAAGTCTTGTATTATTTGCTGAGACAGGGAAGTCATTCTGATTTATACTTTAAATTTATTTCATACTTGACCAACCGCCTTTAAACAACAAATTGGCGCCGTTGCCGGGGAAGCAATCAATCGCGCCTTAGGTAGTCAGTTCTCACTGTCTCTTTGGGTTAGATTGCAGGTGTATGCGTCGTTCTGGTCAAACACCTGAGTTTGAAAGCTTAGACGAACCGGAGCGCTACCTACACATCCACTCCAAACTCAAAAGGATCATGTCGGCCGCTGAAACACAGGAACAGCTGATCGCTAGGCTTACCAGGGAACTAGCCGCAAGGGATGCTGCTATCAACGCTAAAGATGCTGCTATCGCCGCTGAGAGAGCAGCCAGGGAACAAGCACAGGCTGAGCTTGCCCAGTATCCAACCACGGCAGAGGACTAAATGCACCCAACTCTCGTCGTGCCTGAATCGGCGATTCTAATCCCTGAAAACTCTTTTGAAATTCGCACTCAGTTTCTTATAGAGCTTAAAAATAATGCCTTTTACGGCAGATTTAATGAGTGTCCTCTTGAACATATTACTAACTTTCATGATATGTGCCGTACTCTTGCAGAAGGTACAACTCTGGAATATGTCAAGATGAAAGCTTTCCGTTGGTCGCTCGCTGGACCTGCACTAAAATGGCTGGAAGGATTGAAAGCAAAATCACTCACAACCTGGGCCCAAGTAGAGCAAGAGTTTCTGAACAAATTCTTCCCACCTGCCAAAACAGCACATCTCCGCCAGAAAATCACCGCCTTTAAACAGCAGAAAGGGGAACCACTGGCAAGGGCATGGGAGCGCTACAAGGAACTGCTACGATCTTGCCCTACTCATGGACGACCACCCTACATCATTCAGGAGATCTTCTTCAACTCTCTTGATCAAGTCACTAAGGACAGAATCAACAATTATACTCGCTACGAGTATCTGACAATGCCGCCAAGTGACGTATGGGGAGTGCTGGAGAAGCTCACTACCTACGACAACAAGTATGGGTCTACTGCAACTTATGAAGAGAACCCATACGCCAGGCCAGCACCATCCATGCCCCTCTATGAGCCATCAAAGGAGATTGATCCAGATGTCAGGGAACAATACTACAGAGATCAGAACAGGAAGCTCATCAAGCAAGTCAAATATCTCTCTGTCAACCAGCCCTGCATAGAATGCGGATCGCAAAGGCACACCACTCCTGAGTGCCCACACACAGAGCAAGTCAGGCTGGCAGAGCACCATGAGGATGCAGCTTACGCAGGGGGTCCCAATCGCTACATGGGGGACCAAAGGTTTCAGCAACCACAATGGAACCAAGGAGTCCCTAGGAATCCCCCGCCCTACAGAGCTCCAGGACATCTAGAAAGGGACCAGAAAAAGGATGATATACAGCTGGTCCTGGAGGAAATACGGAGAAACCACACAGAAACTAGGCAGTCCTTCAACTCCGTCTATACTTAGATGCAAGGTGTCAACTCTAGGCTTGGGGAAATGGATATATGGCGGAAAACAGTTGATACACAGATTGGTCAGCTAGCCGCAGGAATCCCCAGAAAGTCTGGCGCACTCCCTGGATCTTCAGAACCAAATCCTAAGGGAAAGACTGGACACATTGCCGCTGTGAAACTCAGAAGCGGCCATCAACTGCAAGAGCCAGAGGTCGGAAAGCAGCAAGGCAGCGAGGAACAGCAAGTCGAGGTCGACAAATCTCTAGTCGATCTCGACCAGATCCCAGTCGATCTCGAGGAAGGCTTACTCGACCTCGACAAGAATCTTCAGAAACCTTCGTCTGCGCCGAAAAGCAACTCGACTGGACCCAATCTGGTCGACCTCGACAAAGGTCTTGTCGATGTCGAGGAGCCCCTGGTCGAGAAATCTGCAGTAACTTCGACGTCTGTTCTGGCTCCAAATCAGAAAAAGAAGCTGCCTTTCCCCACAAAATCTATAAAGGATCCAGCGGAGAAAAAGTTTCAGCGCTTCATCAAGATGCTTCAGAAGCTCAACGTCACCATACCCTTCACAGAAGCTCTCAATGAAATGCCATCCTACGTCAAGTTCCTGAAGGAGATTCTGAGCAAAAAGCGATCAATGGCGGAAATCACAGAAGAGTGCAGCCATCTGGACATATTGGAGAAGAGGCCGGATCCAGGTAAGTTTGCTATAACTATTGGATTTGGTCCATATAAAATTAATGCCCTATGTGATCTTGGAGCTAGTGTGAGTATAATGCCTTTAACAATTTGGTCTAAGATTAAGATAGGTGCCCTGGAGTCTGTGGATGCTAGACTTTATATGGCCAACAACACGGTGGTCATTCCAACAGGCATGGTGGAAAATGTCCCAGTACAAGTAGGTAAATTCGTCGTCCCTGCTGATTTCTTAATTGCTGATATGCAAGAAGATCCTGCTTGTCCAATTATTCTAGGGAGACCATTCTTGGCAACTGTGGATGCCAACATAAGCGTACGGAAAGGACTGCTCACCTTCAACATCAGCGATGAGGTCATTGAGTATTCCTTTAACAAAACTGAAAGGCATACGGGTCCAATGGAAGAGGTCAAATCTATCTCAGCTGGCTACATCACCTGCGGGGAACCCAAGGTCAGGAATATGACCCCTGAGGAGCTGGAAAAGAGGGATATGGAAGCCCAGGTGGAGGAGATCATGGCAATCCTCAAGGAGAACAAAGGGACTAAGTATGGGGTTAAGATCGACCAGACCATAGTCGATCTCGACCAGACCAAGGAGACTCCACCAGAGCCAGCATCGTCGAGCAGCGAACCAGAGGAGCCGGGCTCCTCGATCTCGACCACCCTACTCGAGGTCGACCAGCACTCGGAGAGCACAACCCCTGCTTCCTCGACGCTCGCAAATCCAGGACCAGAGCCTCACTCGAGATCGAGTACGCTACTCGATCTCGACCACGACCAGGCACCCCCAGACTCGGCTTCCTCGGGTACACCAATGCCGGAGCCAGCACCCTCGTCGATCTCGACCAGCCTCGTCGAGGTCGACCACCAGTCGGCGCCACCAGACCCTGTTTTCTCGAGGAGCAAGCCACCAGAGCCGGAGCCCTACTCGACCTCGAGTAGGCTACTCGATGTCGACAAGCCCCCTTCCTCGACTTCTGCCTCTTCGACCAGGACACCACCAGAGCCTGCAGTCAAGGTATGGATCGACCAAACACCGTGGTCCCCGATTCCGTCTCTGAAAAGGTAAGTCAAGGTATGGATCTTTCTTCTCCGATTTCCATTAAAGATTTATCTATACATGGGAGAGGTCTGCCTTGGTATGTGCAATTGTGCAGGATTTCCAATGATGAGCCTAAGGAGTATGAAGTTGGAGACAAGCTCTATGTCTTTAAATCAAAGGATCATTGGTTTCCTAACAAATTCAACAAGAAGCGGATGAGACCGTTCGTGGTGAACAAGATCCATTCTGGAGGACTACAGTTGATGGACAAGAATGGAGTCTTATTTGAGGCCCAAGCTACATGGGCCCTGCAAATGCCACCTTGAGCATTAATGGAAAGTCGGCCTAGCGACTATAAAATCTAGAGCATGTACATAAACTTTTTAGGATATTTGAGACATTGTTTTTGCTTGTTTTTGGTTTTGAACATTTTTTTGGTTTTTTGTTGTTTCTATTATGGGTATATGTCTTCTACTTTTCAGGTCCATGGATGGAACCAAGCTACATTAATACTCGGCTAGGAGGTGCTCCAGTCGAAATTTAGAGAAATCTGCACACCTGTCTTGTGAGTTTCTTTACCCTTACCTTGTTTTTTTTATACAGGGAGGACACTGTAATGTTTAAGTATGGGGTGAGGGAAGGGCTTACTTTGTGCATATTTGATTTATTTGACATTACTTGTGCATTATTTCTTGGAATTGCTACATGGTTATTTTGAAATGCATTATTGATTTATGTGCTTATATGCATGTTTTCCAAAAATTTGAGAAAAATGACCCCCATTGAAAATTTTGGTTAATGTCATGGAAGCTTATATTAAACTCAACGATGCAAAATTGGATTCATTAGAGATATAGCATGAAATTACCTAGTAAAGGGAAGTCATGATGAAGTGCATTATTTCTTGAAAACCATAAAAGGAGGTAAAATTTGAAGTTGCTTTTGACATGTTGCATGATAAGATGATGGAGGACTTTATATTTCCATATAATGCTCATATGTTTTTAATCCTAGCCATACCTATGCTTATGCATCACAAAAGCCATAATATGCCTTATTTCAAATATTGCTCCACATGATCTAAATATTTGCCATTCTTTACCTTATCCAGGGATTATGTTGAGAATGATGTTACATTATGGAGATGTTATATGGTTGTTGTGTTGAGATTATCATTATATTTGGAGTTTGGAAGGAAATTGTTTGAAATATATGGAAAATTTAATGAGTGAAAGAAAATCCAATCACCTCAGGAGATAAAGGTAGATTGACCCTGCTCTCTGAGATAATAGTTTGGAGAGATGGGACACATTGTGAGGAGTCCAAAGCACTAAGTATCCGGGGCCATTCATGACACCCATGTTTGTGACTCGCGAGAAGGCAGTGCTGAGGTTAGAGAGGTAAAAGCATTATTATTGAGAAAAGCATTATGAAAGGTGATGAATCATAGAAAGAAAGAATGTGGAATGAAACTCAAAGTTTGAAAATACTCCATTTCCCCGGATCAAAAGCACCACATTGCCAAAAATTGCCCACCTTTTAGCCTTTTACCAATCTACTCCGTCATGAGCTTAAATTAGAGTCTTCTTGATTATCAATTGCTTTGTCACGAATGAATGTTTTTGCATAACCCTCCTTTTGTGAGTAGATGTTGCTTTTTAAATTGCACATGCATGAATCTGTGGCACTAGTACCTTTTCGAGGATGGTAATTTATTGCAGGGTTATATAAGAATGAATCTAAGATGTTGAGAGTTTGATTTCTTCCCCTGAATGACATATAAAAGTATTGCTTGAGGACAAGCAAGCTTAAGTATGGGGTGTTTGTTGTGAGCGGAATCTGCCATGTTTTACAGTAACTTTTATACCGATTTCTGTATACATTGCATTCATTTGGGTTTAGATAGTACAGAATCTATGTAGTTTATGCTTATTTGTCAAATTATGGAATCTACACCAGTTTCTGTTTAAATCGCAGAAATCGAGGCGTTTACAGCAATTCTACAGAAGGTCGGAAAAGCTCGGAAAAACACTACAGAAGTCCAAGGTCCGAGCATGTCCGAGCACCAGCTTGGTCGACCAGGCCTGATCGAGAGCCAGACAACCCGAGCTCTGGACCCTACTCGACCTCGACAAGCACTGGTCTAGGTCGACGAAGCCCGACGCCATGTCCGGAGTCAGCAAGGAAAAGCTGCCCGAGAAGCCGAGGACGAAGCCGAGGACGACCAGGAGCACTCGCTGCCAGCGACTTGACTCGCTGCAGCGGAAAAGGGACCTCGCTGCCGCGGAAGAAGCCACCCGCTGCCAGCGGAAGAGCCAGCTCGCGAAAGCGGAAGCTGGGCCAACTCGACCTCGAGGAGCTCTTGTCGAGGTCGACAAGACTTTGAGCCCAGGTCCGAGCATGTCCGAGCCAGTCGAGTACCCCAACCCGAGGAAGACCATGTCGATGAGCCA
This sequence comes from Persicaria tinctoria, assembly GCA_037127255.1. Taxonomy (NCBI): domain Eukaryota; kingdom Viridiplantae; phylum Streptophyta; class Magnoliopsida; order Caryophyllales; family Polygonaceae; genus Persicaria; species Persicaria tinctoria. Next base: position 52,432,121 of record JBANSL010000009.1, on the reverse strand, counting down.
TCTTAGTCGAGATCGACTACGACTGGTCGAGACCGACGAGCACTAGTGAGCCAACTCCGAGCCACATCGAGCACCAGCAAGCCGGGACGACTAATCCTACTCGAGGTCGACGAGGCCAACTCGAGGTCGACTAGACCCAGCTTCTAGAATCTTCTCGACTTGTGCAGTCCGAGTAGGATTGGAGTTCCTTGATGCCGAAGGCGGAAGATTCTATCCAGATTTGGCCGAGATCTATCCGAGTTGATCAAATTCTATCTATGGAAGGCGATCTATCAACATGAAGACATACTACCCTATTTAGTTTTATCTTTTACCCTTTAGAATTTATTTCCATTAAACATTTATTTATCTTTTAAAGCTTTAGATATAATTTTAGATAGAGATAGATATCTTCTTTCCTAGAATAGCTAGGGAATGAAGGCTATAAATAAGGCCCTATGGGATCAGTTTCATTCATTCAATTTTCAGAGAAAGAGAAGTAGTTAGTTCCATTCAGAGAAGTTTAGGAGTTCTAAGGTTTTTAAGGTTTTGGCTTTCAGCGAAAGTTGATTGCCAGGATTGTAAAGGCTTTGAATTTAGTTTTAATGCAATTTAGTTCTTTTCATTCAATGTTTGCAATTGCGATGAGGCGTGAGTAGTCCACCCACTTCTGGGGCTGGGGTGAGCCCGACGGTGGCCATGTGAGGCGATACGATAAAGGTCAGATCTTTTGTGCGATTCATCTTCTATCCCTATAAGCATGATTCTTTTGCGAGAGTTGAAGGTGATCCTTGTTTGTGTTATTGAAGCGAAAGTGATCTTAATGCAACTTGGATTAATTATGTGAAAAAGGGTTAGTAACAATTAGGGTTTATGTCTTTACTTTTCTTTGTCGAGATCGAGTTGATCTTGTCGAGATCGAGGAGAGTTTTTCGTCGAGTTGCTTTGTTTTCGTTTTCTGAGTTACTGTTGTCGACCACCTTTGTCTATCTCGAGTAGCTGTCGTCGAGATCGACCAGTGTGTTGCTTTGCTTCTGTTTTACTTGTTCTTTGCTTTTATTCTTTGCCCTTGCCGGGTTTATTTGTCTTTTCTGCTTCTGTGTTTTTGTGCTTTTCTGCTGTTGTGAGAATCTTACAGCTACCTGAGAACTGCTGACGTGCTTCCTCGTGGATTCGATCCTGGCTATTCTCTTACCACAACGGGAGGAAGTCTTGTATTATTTGCTGAGACAGGGAAGTCATTCTGATTTATACTTTAAATTTATTTCATACTTGACCATCCTCCTACAACAACACTGCTTCATATTCACCATGTCAGACAACACCTCCGTCATTCACACCGTGGGCAGATTGTTCGGTGTCTTCTTCTGGTTCAGTTGAGGTGTTAACATCAGCTTGCTCATTGTTGGATAACATAGCATTTCCATCTCCAATTGACTCCCTCAGAATAGTCTGATGAACACTTGCCTACAATTGAAAAGCAAAAAATTGACTTAAACCAAAGCTAACAACCTGACCTCATGATTGAATCTTTGCAAAAAAAAAATGACCTTGATGGATGCCAATTTAACCTAACATGCATCCAAATATTTATTCCAATAAGTGGGGGCAATCATTGTATGGTCTAAACTTTCTAAGTCGTCTAAAAAATGGAAGTCATTCCCCTAAATGCATTACTTTAGAGAAAGACATAATAAATATCATTCAACCATCCAAAAATATCATTCAACCATCCAAAAGAGCTAAGTTTGAAAAGTGCAGTATCGAGTATGATAATAGAAGGAATGAAGTGAACAAAAAATCAGTAATGCATCAGTCATGCACTTTCCTTAGCACTCATTTAAAACAAGTCCTGACTTACTTGTCCGTGTGAACGTGAGCCTCTCTCGTCATGGCACCGACAACTCGCCATCCATTCAGTTCTAAAGTCTTGAAGTCTCGTCTCTATGTGGTTTTTTAGGTTGTCTTCCAGCTGTTGGGCAATCTCCAGCATCTCTCTAACACTGATTTGACCCGTGTTTGATATAGAGTTATAGACCAAACGCGGAGGGGCACTAGCACCATATGTGCGGCAGTATCCGTGACCATCAGGTCCAATGATCTCATGGAATATCCTATCTTTCACGGAGTCAAGTCCTCGCTGATCCTCAGGTTCCATTTCTAAGAGGGCGTTGTAGTCTTGCTACATTATCAAACGAGGTCAACATTTGAAGATAAAAAATGGCAACCAAGCTGCGAAAATTCAGTTCATATGTCATTGAGAAAAGGAAAAGATTGAAGAATCTTACAATGGTCTCAATAACATCAGGATCATCTGCATTTCGGGATGAAATCCACAAGCTCATCTTATCAGTTGGTTGGTTGGTTGGATTTGACCCTCTATATAAATGAAACAAATCCAAGTCAGATTAAATACAAACCTCATGGATTTTATCCATGCAATTACTCAAAAGTTCAGTCATTAAAAACATAAGAAATGCATAGAATCATGCAACGTAGACCATACGAACCTCATGTCTTACTTCAGCGAATGACTTTCGCCCAGTGATATGCGCCGGTCCATGCTTATCTCGATTCTTTGAGTTCTGCTCAGCTTGATTCTGTACAGAAAAAGACTTTACAAAGAGGCTGCAGATATGCAATTGCGTATGGACCATTGAACAAGAGAAGGAAATAAAGAATACTTGAGCATATTCACTTCTCCAGTATGCAAGGAGTAGAACCCAATCAGCCGGCAGGACATTCGGAGGAGGGAACTTCTCTAGATTAGGCTTATTCATGACCGCAGTAAAATATTTGGCCTTTGTTTTTTACTTATAGTCTTTCCACATGAGGTTGCACATGTGCAAGCAAACCTCTTTGAACTCGGTAGGAGGATTCAATAAATTTCTCTACAACAAAATAAAACACCTTCATTTAATAAGGTAAAGAAAGAGGTTGTATGTTATTATTTTACTCTTACTAATTACCTAGTGTCTTTAACTCTTGAAATGAATGAACCTATTGTTTTCAGTATGAAAGACATAGGAGGTTGTATGCTACATAAAATACCTTCACTTCTTCCCATATACCATCCATCACATCTTCTCCAAAAGCTGTCCACTCGAGTACAGTCAGCGGAAGTCGTTGCCCATCACGCACTAATATTCCCAGCTGCGATCTGAGATTTTTGGCGTTAACCCCAACTGGAACGAACACCTCATTGAATTCGACTTCATACTTAGCTCCGGTGTTCCAACCCAGCACACCCTGATTGTGACCTCTACGAATAACTACAAGTGGATCTTCTTCTCGACACAACAAATATTTAAGAATTAATGAACACATGTGCATAATCAGAAGAATACACTAGTTTATAAAAGGATGCAATGATTGCCTTACGAGCTGGATGGTCGGCCGTCTCTAGAGCATCTGGATGCGGAGTACTGGGTACAGCAGCGGCAACTGGAGTTGCGGCTTCAGTTGCAGGAAGTGAAGCATGCAGTTGTGGGGGAAGCGAAGGTTGTGTCTCTGGGGGAACTTGAGTAACGACTTGAGTTGCAGGATGCGAAGGTTGTGGCTGTGGAGGGACTGGTGCAGCAGGTGCATTTGCTGTGGGATCAGTTAGAGGGACTGCTCCCGACACAGGTGGTGAGGACCCACCTCGCTGAGAGGATGTCGAGCTTGTAGGCTGTAGAAAATCAGAGATTTTTCGCGGTCTCCCTGCTCCAACCTTGCGTTTCTTCAGGGGTGCCTATACGAATACGAAAATCATTAGTGTCAAGACAAAACAAATACAAAACACACAGCTTACTCTATTGAATTGGACTCGATCTTGCCAACATACCTTCGCCGCAGCTAAAGTCGGAAGCGGACCAAGTTGTGGAGTTGCATCCGGAAGCGGAGTCGATGGTTGAGCTAGTTGTGGAGCTGTGAGAGGCAGTGTTCCAATTGCTTCTATGGACGATGCCGAGCTAGTCTGGGAGGCATGTGAGTCAACAGACGCTAAGAATTCACTAACGGTTCGCGGTCTCGTGGGTGCACCCTTTCGTTTCGCCATGAATGCCTATGAATAATTTGTATTGGTCTGCAAAAAAAAAAAAGATGTTTAGCATTTTAGCAAGAGGGGATATAATACACACTAGAAGATACATTTGATACCTATAGCTACACTTTCTTAAAAAGATAAATATGCAATCAATGGGATGTTGATGGAATTACTAAAGTAAAATTCAAAGAAATCAAAAGGGTATTTAAAGTGGACCTTTAAATGGATTGATACCTGACATATTACATGCTGATGGAAAAGGTATCACAACAAAAGGATTTATATACAAAAGGGTGTAGACAAGGGTATTCACAACTCAACGTCCGCATTGTTATCATCCACATTGTCATCATCCACACCGTAGTCATCCACATGGGTATACGCTTTAGATTCAACTTCCCCAACATTTAGCCACCCATGTCCAGAAGGATCTTCATTGTACCAAACTTGTTGTGCTTGTGACGCTAAGATAAAAGGCTCATCCTCCAGACGATCGTGTGGGTGTAGTAACTTTCTGAAGTTCACTAAGGGTAATTTGAAAGGGTTAGCTTAACTCCGGTTGAAGGATGTGCCCACTCACACCTAAATAATATATACTCGATATTGGAGGCATATGTAACCCTTATAATATCTATTAATCTCCCATAATAGGGTACAGTATCTCCATCCAAATACACCCCACAATTCTGTCTAGTTCTTTTCATGTCAGCACTTTTGACACGAAAGAAATAGCCATTGGAGGTGAATGAGGTCAGCCGTGAAGCCACCGGAGAAGGGAAGTTCGACAATGCCACGACTTCACCGCTTAATGCCACATCCCCTGCCCGGCGCAACACTGCGACCTGTGAATGTAGGTGGGACAGCCATTGTGCTTCACATGGTAGTCACATAGATAAAGCACAATATTTTGAGTAGGAAATCTAGGAGTATAGACTCACATGTGACTTGAACCATTCCGGGAACGTGCTGAACTGGCTTAATGCCAATGATGTATCATTTGCCGTGAGATTTTGATGTTTAAGGGACGCCAAATGTTCCCTTTAATGTTAAGAATTCAGTAATTGTTACCAAGGAGCCATTATGTTTACATAACCAGGCAACCGAAATTGAAGCGCTTGTAGAACATGACTTACTCTAGATACGGTGTAACTGCAGTTGAATGGAACAACACCCATCGGTGAATTTGGGAACGTGTCACTTCTGGTAGAATGAATCCCTTTCCCTTTTTATCGGCATCATCTTTTCTTCTTGGTGGTCTCTTCGCCTTGCTCTCCACATCTTCTAAATATTGAGAGCAAAAGTTCATGCACTCTTCCATAATGTAACCTTTGGCTATTGATGCTTCTGGCCAAGCTTGTTGGCGTACATAATTCTTCAAAGTTAGCAAGAACCTCTCTATAGGGTACATCCAACGAAACTGTACAGGTCCACCAATTAAGGCTTCCTCCGCGAGATGCACAGGTAAATGCTCCATTACATCCATGAAAGATGGCAGAAATATCTTCTCAATCTCACATTGGGTTAGGGCGATATGAGAACGTGCCTCTTCCAATGATGCGCTTGTATTAACCTTCGAGCTCAATACCTTGAAGAACTTTCCTACTTCAATCAAAACAGAAACCACATTCGGAGGCAATGAACTCCGTACACAGAGTGGAATTAGTTGTTGTAAAAGGATGCGGTAATCATGGCTTTTCAGGCCCCCAATGGTTCGATCCTTTAAGTTAACCCTCCGAGCAATACTAGAACATGAACCATCCGACATTCTTGCCTTAGATAATGCTAATAAGAACTTATCCTTCCCGGCGTTGTCCATCTCAAATTCAGCTCTCTCGTACACCTGACGACCTGATTCTGTGACCTTCACATGGTATTCCTTGCGAATCCCAAGAGCCTCAAGGTCGTGACGGGCAGAGACATTGTCTTTTGTTCTACCTTTCACTCCCATGATTGTGTTTAGAACATTTTCGGCGAAGTTCTTCTCAGAGTGCATCGCATCTATGCTGTATGGCAACAAATTGTCTTTCCAATACGGTAGCTCAAACAAGATGGTCTTCTTCTTCCAATTATGCTTTTTTTTTTTGCTGGATCCCTTTCCGGCCTATCTGGTCCCATCTCCCTTCGCAATATCATGTCCTCCTTTTTATAACAAGTAAGAACGTTGTTAGCTTCAAGCTGGGAGAGGTGATCAGCCGCAGTCAGTCGAGGAGGTGCATGATCAAATTCTCGTCCATCATAAAATGACTTAGAGTCTCGTCGATACTTGTGAGCATAGGGCAAGAACCTCCTACTCCTCCCGTACGACCACTTGTGGCTAGCTGATAGCACACATTTAGGTAGACATATTAGGATGCATTTAGCATGATTTAGATGTGCATAACGTATAAGGTTAAGCTAGATTTGCAATTATACTTGTGTTGTTGGTGGAGTCGGAATCTACACGCTTTTATGGATTATTTCAGGTAATTGTGGATCCGACGAGGAATTAGGAGACTCTTGGATGAAGGTAGAGTGAAGAGGAGGAGGAAAAGTGAAGAGCCCGGGAGCGGAATTGAAGTTAGAGAGCCTAAGTGAAGAACAAGTCAACAGAAGTTGTCGCCAGACATGCTGAACTTGTTTCGCACTTTCTGGAGGCCTCGGTGGTCCGATTGACTATTATACCATGCGTTGGAAAGCTCTTTCCGAGATCTACAACTTTTGTGTTGACATCGAGACCAAATTCGAAGAGGAAAAGTTTCTGTGAACAGTAAAAGCCGCCCTGCGGCCAAGGAAACCGCCCCGCGGCCAAGGAAACCGCCCCGCGGCCCGTAGCTCTGACGAAAGATTTCGCAATCGCCGGACGCCCCGCGGCCTGGGTTGGCTGCCCCGCGGCCTCCGCAGAAACACCGACACAGTGTTGGACTCTTATTAGGGTTTTAGTTTATTTATTTGGCCGACTTGTTAGAAGCTATTTAAGACTTTTCTAGTTTATTATTTCACTAACCTTATGCACTTTATTCCATTGTTGAGAGCGCCGTTGAGCATGAACAACTAAACTCTCGAGGTTTCGCCTACAGTTTGGATCTTTGATTGTTGAATTGTGAGTTTCTTAATCTAGTTCTTATTCCTATTGCAATGTTTTGACTTCTTTGTGCTTAATTGCTTGAATGTGTTTTATTCTCTCTGGCCTGATCAACTAGTTAGAGTAGATTCATTCAATTGCTAGGGTTTTGTAGATTCCTCGTAGCGAACCTTAACCCAAGTAGCAATCATATCCCTTTAGGACTCGTAGGACTAATTGGATGTGTAGGAAGTTGAATACATGTTGAATATCGACTCGTAGCTTGATATTATGTGTACCTTGGTTAATTCATAATCTTAATGCTATCTCTAGGTTGAATCTTAACCGTGTTAGGGTTATTTAGAGATAAGGGTTGCTAGGACTCGTAGGACTAGTAATTTACCTAAGATCTGGACAAGGACATTGATAGGAAAAGACAAGAACTAGAGGCTGAAACAAGGATCGAATTCATCAATCGAAGTGATAAATTGTAGGTGAACCTATTTCTCTCCACTGCATTCTACAATCCATTTACTTTGTTTGCTTACTTCCGCTTTGATAAAAGGCGGACCTTTTACACACCAAAACCCCCCCATATTCTCTCTTAGCGATTAGATTGGCACTTGAATTGATTAGATTTCCCTGTGGATCGACCTCTTGCTTACACACTATACTAGTTGTGAGTTTGAGTATTCTTTGGCAAGAACAACGACAGGTTTTCCTCTTGTCAAATTTGGCGCCGCTGCCGGGGAAATTCTTATTAATTTCTTGTGTTTAATTTTAATTGCTAACTTTTGTATATATTAACATCTAACCCCATCGTGGACCTATCTTACGGTTCACGACACCTTATTACTAATATTTCTAGATGTTGAAGTTATGGCAGTTTCAGGGAGAATATTTTCACAACTACCTCACAAGAGTGAAAAATTTATTTAACATCTGTTATTCACGGGGTTTCCGAGATAGTTTGCGAGATGTGGTGGTTTGCGTTTTTGAGGGCATGGCTCCTCAGACCAGAGAACTTGCCAGGTCCATAAACAATGAAAGTTTTGCTGGTTTAGGAGTGTCGGGATTATGGGATCTTCTCTGCTACATGGGTGACCAATCGGCGGAGGAAGAATCCTACACTTCGACGTTTCAACCAATGGAGTACTCCGACCCATCCATGGAAGAGTCAACCATTGTCTTGATGGAGCAGATAGGGCAATTACGCGAGATAGTGAATCAAACTGGGGAAGCTATGAATCAAAATGGGGAAGCAATTATCCGACTCTTTAAGACATTGAAGGAGTTGATAGTTCAACAATGTCATATTCCTCAACTTGATGAAAGCCAAGATGCAAGCAACGATGAATTCTCTGATAATGAAGAAGAGCATCTAGTGGTTATCGACACGAAGTCTCAGGGGACGTCCCTAGAGATTGAGTATGTTTCGATGCTCTCTTCATTCGTAGAAATCATCCCCAACTCGCCTATCAAGGAGCCAAGTCCGGAACCAATTTCTGTGGTTCCCGAACAAGAAACTGATATTTTTTGCAAATTGGGAGGCTTTGGTGAATATGTCGATCCATGGAGTCACTACTTCAACAAGCCACCAACAGAACTGTGTTGGTGGTCCTACATACCCTCGAGGGAGAATCAAGCTCGAATGAAGGGTAAGTTGGTAATGGTTCTGATTGCTAAATTTTTAATTACCAATTGTTTCATCTAAAGTGTGCATTCGAATATCGGTTGGGCACGAGAGTTTGATTTGCTTTTGAGGGCGCTGACTATGTCCGCTTGAGTCTTGAATGAGTGGATGAATACACTGTTGAGCCAACGACCTTAACCAAAGGCGCTTCTTGGGAGGCAACCCAAGGTCATTAGATTTAGATTCTATTAATTGCATTAAGTTATTTTTTTTGTTTTGGGTTTTTGTTTGTTTTCGTGGGGTGCTAACATCGCAGGCTGAAAAGACAAGGAGAAAAGGACATAGAGGACAGGCCGCCCCGCAGCTTGTACGGGCCGCCCCGAGGCTAGGTCTTGTCTCCGGCCGCCCTGCGGCCTAGCATGGCCGTCCCGCGACCTCTCACGGGACAGACAAGTTTCCTTTCCTCGCCTCCCTCCTGACCTACCACCAATGCAATCAGCAAGTCAGTTTTTCTTTCTTTCCTTCGTATTTTTATATTTTGTTGTCTTTAATTTTCATTGAGGACAATGAAACATTTAAGTGTGGGGGAGGGATTGCATTGCATATAGATAGATTTTGCATATCATGTTTATTTATGTTTTCATATTTATTTTTACTCATATATTGCATTTGCAAAAAAAAAAAAAAAATCCAAAAATATCATGCATTTCATACACTTTAGGTCTTATTTTCCCATCTAGGCTACTTGTCCTCTATATTTATCTTATCATGTGCCCCATGACTTGCTTGAAGTGTTTGAAACTTTGAATTATTTTATAGACTTTTTGGGAACGTGATTAATGAGAAAATTGAGCATGTATAGTCTTTGGAATTTAAGTGGTATTGAAGTTCTAACAATTTGACCTTGTGAGTTATTTTGGCCTTATTGGGACTACACATATATGTCCACTAGTTTCTTTGTGTGTGAATACTCTCCTTGATTACTTCCTCTTTAAATTGCGTTAAGATATCTTTATTGAGGCTGCATTTACATGATTTTTATATGTAACCATAAAGTGATTGAGGCATGATTTTCTTTTAGCCATTATATACTCTATCCACCCGTACACATTATCCTTTGCTTGAAGCCAATTTGAGCCTTAAGCCTATTTTGTTAGCTCCACAAAATCTCCCTAGCCAATTATTAGCCTGACCCATCCGGGAATTAGGAGAAGAGTTGGTGAATATCTTGATGTATTGATGGAGTTGCTTTGAGTTAAAGAATTGTATTGGGTGATTCATTTGTACTTCATAGATATGATTTTGATGTGCTTATTACTTGGGACCTAAGGAGGATAAAATTCACTTAGGGGTAAAAGTCAAGGAAAAAAAAAGAAAAAAAAAAATCATAACAAAGAGAAAAAAATGAATGAGTTTGTATGGATATTTGAAAATTGTGTGCGAATTTATATTGTGAAGGAGTACATGTTATTGGAATGGTATACGAAGAGTTTTGGTGTTGGTGTTTTTCTGGTTGTTTACTAACCCTTTTTCCCGGATGTTTAGCACCACATAACCTAAATAATTTTCATACCCTATGTTCCTACCATGACCCCATTACAACCCATACAAAGACCTCATGATTTTGGTTGCATGTAAAGTCACTAGCGGTGGAGATTTAGACCACTGACGCAATTTTGTTGCAGCTAAGTTTTCAAAGAATGAGTTTGAGCGTGAATGTTTAAACCTAAACACATGGGCGAGAGTGAAAACACATTTTCCTGGTGAGATTGAATGAATATGCTTGCTTTATTCCTTGGATTGCACCTATACATGTTATGACATTAATTGTCAATATTCGTTTCCCTACTTTGAGCTTTGAGTATTTTACCAAAGTTATTACATGGATTGCTTGTCTGTGGGGTGTTGATTAGATTTGGTTTTAATTGCTTGAGGACAAGCAAAGGCTTAAGTGTGGGGGAATTTGATAGCACACATTTAGGTAGGCATATTAGGATGCATTTAGCATGATTTAGATGTGCATAACGTATAAGGTTAAGCTAGATTTGCAATTATACTTGTGTTGTTGGTGGAGTCGGAATCTACACGCTTTTATGGATTATTTCAGGTAAATGTGGATCCGACGAGGAATTAGGAGACTCTTGGATGAAGGAAGAGTGAAGAGAAGGAGGAAAAGTGAAGAGCCCGGGAGCGGAATCGAAGTTAGAGAGCCCAAGTGAAGAACAAGTCAACAGAAGTTGTCGCCAGACATGCTGAACTTGTTTCGCACTTTCTGGAGGCCTCGATGGTCCGATTGACTATTATAACCATGCGTTGGAAAGCTCTTTCCGAGATCTACAACTTTCGTGTTGACATCGAGACCAAATTCGAAGAGGAAAAGTTTCTGTGAACAGTAAAAGCCGCCCTGCGGCCAAGGAAACCGCCCCGCGGCCCGTAGCTCTGACGAAAGATTTCGCAATCGCCGGACGCCCCGCGGCCTGGGTTGGCTGCCCCGCGGCCTCCGCAGAAACGCCGACACAGTGTTGGACTCTTATTAGGGTTTTAGTTTATTTATTTGGCCGACTTGTTAGAAGCTATTTAAGACTTTTCTAGTTTATTATTTCACTAACCTTATGCACTTTATTCCATTGTTGAGAGCGCCGTTGAGCATGAACAACTAAACTCTCGAGGTTTCGCCTACAGTTTGGATCTTTGATTGTTGAATTGTGAGTTTCTTAATCTAGTTCTTATTCCTATTGCAATGTTTTGACTTCTTTGTGCTTAATTGCTTGAATGTGTTTTATTCTCTCTGGCCGGATCAACTAGTTAGAGTAGATTCATTCAATTGCTAGGGTTTTGTAGATTCCTCGTAGCGAACCTTAACCCAAGTAGCAATCATATCCCTTTAGGACTCGTAGGACTAATTGGATGTGTAGGAAGTTGAATACATGTTGAATATCGACTCGTAGCTTGATATTATGTGTACCTTGGTTAATTCATAATCTTAATGCTATCTCTAGGTTGAATCTTAACCGTGTTAGGGTTATTTAGAGATAAGGGTTGCTAGGACTCGTAGGACTAGTAATTTACCTAAGATCTGGACAAGGACATTGATAGGAAAAGACAAGAACTAGAGGCTGAAACAAGGATCGAATTCATCAATCGAAGTGATAAATTGTAGGTGAACCTATTTCTCTCCACTGCATTCTACAATCCATTTACTTTGTTTGCTTACTTCCGCTTTGATAAAAGGCGGACCTTTTACACACCAAAACCCCCCATATTCTCTCTTAGCGATTAGATTGGCAGTTGAATTGATTAGATTTCCCTGTGGATCGACCTCTTGCTTACACACTATACTAGTTGTGAGTTTGAGTATTCTTTGGCAAGAACAACGACAGGTTTTCCTCTTGTCACTAGCTTTTAAGTACGTTGACCCTGGCTTGATGTTGCAATTTGGACAGGCATACTCACCTTTAGTACTCCACCCAGACAAATTCGCGTAGGCTGGAAAGTCGTTGATGGTCCAAAGTATGGCAGCCCGCATTCGAAACATTTCATTCATGGAAGCATCAAATGTGGGTACGCGCACTTCCCACAATTGTTTCAGCTCTTCTACCAAAGGCTCTAAATATACATCTATCTTATCTCTGGGTCCTTTTGGTCCATCAATCAGCACAGAAAGGTATACATACGGTTGCTTCATGATAGACATAGGTGGTAAGTTGTACGGAACAATGACAACAGGTAGGGGTGGTATACGAGCCGAACGAGCCGAGCTTCTCTTGTTCAAGCTTGGCTCGAATGGTATACGAGCCGAGCCCGAGCCGAGCCTAAAATCTATTCGAGCCTTTTTTTGGGTTCAAGCTCGGCTCGCGAGCCCAAGGGTTAGTTCGAGCTCGGCTTGTCAAGGCTCTGTTCACCGTCGAAGACAAACTGTAAACCGTCGAAGGCAATGAAGGCAATGAGCCGTCGAAGACAAACTGCTCACCTGTTCACCGTCGCCGCACCGCCGCCTGAGCCGACCTCGGAATGAAGACCACCTGTGCAGGAGAATCCGAGGAAGAAGAGAAACTCAGGTCGCCGATTCCGCCGAAAGCTTCAGCCTTCAGGACACAGGAGGAGAAAGTCTGAAAGTGAGCGAGCGTCGTGCCACCAAACCCTAAATCCTTCCTTTCATAACCCCAGGGGCATTTCAGTAATTTCACGCATCGAGCTTCCGAGCTCGGCTCGGGCTCGGTTCGAGCCCAAAAGTATGTTCAAGCTCGGCTTGTTTACCCTCTACGAACGAGCCGAGCTCGAGCTTTTTCGAGCCGAGCCCGAGCCGAGCTCGAGCTGTTCGGCTCAGATACCACCCCTAACAACAGGCCATGTACTATGATTCACATTTTGATTCCCGAAAGGGTTAAATCCATCAGAAGCAATCCCAAGGCGTACATTCCTCATCTCAGCTCCAAAACTCGGGTGTTTAGCATCTAGATGCTTCCAAGCAGGGGAGTCCGCAGGATGTCGGTAGACACCGTCATCAACACGTTTCAAGGAATGCCATTTCATTAGAGTGGCAGACTCGGCTGTCGCAAACAACCTTTGGAGGCGGGGCGTCAACGGAAAATACCGAGCTTGTTTTGCAGCTTTTCGTGTCCCTGATTCAAAACCCTCAACTGTTTGCCTCCATCGCGATTCATTGTAGACTGGACATTGATCTAGGTTTGCATTTTCATTTCGGAAGAGCAAGCAACTATTAGGACATGCGTCCACAGTGGTGAAGTTGAATCCTAAATCGTCCACTAACTTCTGGGCTTGATAATAAGATGTCGGAAGGTTGACCCCTTCAGGCAAAGTCTCGGAAAATATCTCTAGAAGCTCCTTGAATGAGTGATCTGTCCAACCGTGTAAACTCTTTGCTTGTAAGAGACGCACAACAAAGGACAAAGTAGTGTGCTTCTTAGATCTCGGATACAAAGGCAAGTTGGCAGCTTCCATTAACTTCAGGAACTCGTGAGTACCCAGTGTTTGCGCAGTAGTGGCACCCTCATGAACGCCATCATCTTCCAGAATATCCGGTCCAGGAACGTCGGTCCTACCAAATGCATCTTCCACCAATCTCGTCATATCCACATCCATGAAACCATCTGGCTCAGCTAGCACTTCACCCCTCAGTTGCGGCTCCTCAATCAGATCATGAATCGTCTCACCATGTTTTGTCCATAATTTGTAACTAACCAAAAAACCGTTTTCCCGAAGATGCTTCTGCACAACGTCTCTATCAAACATTCCCCTATTCTTACATTTCCTACAAGGACAGTATATGCGAGTCCTATTATCCTTGTTGGCATATGCAAAGTCTAGAAATTCATCTAGCTTTGCATAATATTCATCGGATACTCTAGTAACCCAATCAATCCATGACTTATCTACATGGATTGGCATGTCCTATTTGACAGAAAATAGAAATGTTATAAGTATGTATCAAAATAGAGTGAAACTATATTATGAGACTTTGAACTTTATTTTTTTTATGTAGGTACGAAATTAATTAATACTCGTGGTGGCCTTTCTACTTTACAGTTAGCACAATTAACCCACACACATGAGTAGTGAAAGACATGCAACCTTATAACAACCCTATGATAACTGTCTAACTCACCAAGTGAGTAGTCAAAGAGAGTAAAAGACGAACTTTGAACACTAACAGACAGATAAGATAGAGAAGGAGACAAACCACAAGATGGTCTGGACAACTTATTTCTCAGTTGGTGGATGTGAAGGCCTTTGAATCAAGCGACAACCTCAAGGACCTGCCTGCATGAAACGGTAGGAACATCAATGTTTAGTTTTTTTAATGTTTGTTTGTAAATTTTTATTTCTAATGTTTGTTTTTTCAATGCTACTGTATTTTCAGAAAATCTGAATGATTTTAAAAGTATGCAACTGTTTTCCCAAAGCTCCTTTAATGCATCTATTTTCAGAAAATTTGATATTTTCAATGTTTTAAAATGTTTTCCCAAAGCTCCTTTAATGCAACATTTGAAGATCAATGGAACTGTTTTCCCAAAGCTCCTTGAATGCTACTGTTTGTTCACAAAGTTCCATGAAAGTGTTTATTTTACTAGACTCACAAACTTGCTGTTTTTTAGGTAATATTTATACACAATGTAGGTTGAAAATGTTTAGTTTGTTTAATGTTTGTTTGTAAATTTTTATTTCTAATGTTTGTCTTTTCAATGCTACTGTCTTTTCAATGCTACTGTATTTTCAGAAAATCTGAATGATTTTAAAAGTATGCAACTGTTTTCCCAAAGCTCCTTTAATGCATCTATTTTCAGAAAATTTGATATATTCAATGTTTTCAAATGTTTTCCAAAAGCTCCTTTAATGCAACATTTGAAGATCAATGGAACTGTTTTTTTCAAAGTGTGCAGCTGTTTTCATAGTGATCAAGGCTTTCTAGAAAATTTGATATATTGAGTCCTTTAATGTTATTCGAGTTTCAAGATGGTACTGTTTTTTTATGCTACAGATTTTTGGACAGCTCCTTTAATGCAACTGTCTTTTCTACTATAATAAATGCTACTGTTTTTTTACTATGGTCAATGCTATGTGGTTTTTCCTATTCTTTCTTACTACTGTTTTTTTTTCTATGGTCAATGCTACTGTTTTTTTGAATAACTTCAAAGCTGCTGACAGAAGCAAAAAAGCCGCTCACATGCTTTAAAAAGCAACTACAAAGCATCAAAAAAGCATCAACAAAGTCACATGCTGAACATTGGGCAAAACCATTTTTTTTTTTTTGCCAAAACCATCATTTCTCAATGTATTTATATGCTACTAAGTCTGAACCTCTCCCCTACAGATTGCTACCCCTTCATCCTTGCAATTGAAGCATATCTCCCCAAAACCTTTCCCCTTCAACGATATGGAAAACTCTTCAAACCACCACGGCTCCTCATCCGGCCTCCCTCCCCGCCCCATCCCCATTGTTATATCGTCCGACAGCTCGGACGAAGGGTATGATTACATAGGTTAGTCACTGATTTTTTTGGTTTAGTATTCATTTTATTACATGTATCCCTAAATTAACTTGTGTTTATTTTGTATGCAGCACCAATGCCGGGGCCATACCGGCCAAATCAAAGAGTGGAGGTCATAGGGGCAGAAGGCGGGCTGCTAGGATCCTTGTACGAGGCGACTTTTCTAAGGAGAGTGGATCCAAGCCACTATGAAGTGGAGTACGTCACCCTCACAACCGAAGACAATGAGCCACTTGCGGAAGTAGTGCAGGCTGGACGACTACGTCCACGCACTCCTCGGGTCAGGTATCAGCTTATCTACACGATCGATGACCGAGTCGATTGTCGCGCCCTCGATGGGTATTGGACAGGTCGGGTAGTTGGGCATGGCCAATGGATTGGGAATTTTCCAACTTATAGTGTCCACTTCCCGTTGACCGGGGATACGCATGATTATCGTGCCCGTGAGATGCGCCCACACTTCGAGTGGAATGGAAACAGATGGTCCACGCAGCCCCATTTTCGCTACCTCCTACGATAGACTTGTATTTGAATGTGTTGTGTTGGTTTATTCGTATTGTGTTTTATTGACTTCCTTTGTTGTTGGAGGGTTTTAAATCTTTATGTCGTTGTTGTTTAATCCTATGGTATTGTCTTATTGAATGTTTGGTTAATGGTTATCTATTAATGTTGGAGTATGGCACATAGATTGTCGGTTTCTTAAAAAAAATGGTTTTAATGTTTTAAAATCACCTTCTTTCAGTTTATACTTGAGATGGGAAGATATGACCATTAATTAATACTTGGCATTTTATTGGTATTACAACTTGTGTGTTGGGTAGTTTTCTTAAGGAATTTTATTGGTGATCTTTTCTTATACACACTTTGGGTGTATAAGAAAAGAGATAATGGCATTTTATCCTCAAATTGTTATGTTTCATGAAAGAAGAAGAAGAAGAAAAGATATAATGGCATTTTATCCTCAAATGGTTTTAATGTTTTAAACTGCTAACTACTGTTTTGACCTCTCTTGATTCTCTTTGATTATATATTTTTACAGTTATTCTTTAACAATTATTGACTTCTTACACTTATCCCTTTGTCCTAACTATACCAATAAAATTAAGATGTTAATAACAATTAACAATCACCTTTAACTTGGACCAAAATATTTGTTTAGTTATTCTTTAACAATTATTGACTTCTTAACCATCTTCTAGATGTGAATTGTTGACCATGCAATATATAACAGATGCAAATAGACAGAAGATTGAAATCAGTGAAACACTTACAGGCTTGCATGACGCCATGGGAAAGAATCTGCTCCAAGTAAGACTCAACAACATATCACCCCACTCTGTGTGAAAATAAGGTCATCAAGTTATAATGACATTTTATCCTCAAATTGTTATGTTTCATGAAAGAAGAAGAAGAAGAAGAATAAGGTTGCATATACTGGTAGTTAAAAAAAAAAAAAGAATGAATCCCTTACACGAGCCTAAAGTTAGTAAAAGTTATTTTCATTTTTTTTCATGAAGAAAATAAGGCATTTTTACAAGTCAAATAAATGAGGTATTTTCCATCTTATTATGTGTTAGGTCACTTTTTATAGTTAATCATTTTCTACCTCTAAAATAGGTTTGTGTCTCCTTTGTTAGTTTTTTGAGTAATTGAAGATCTCTTCCTGGATTCAAGTTGAATTCCAGGAGAACTTGTTGGTTTTGTGTTAGTTTTAATCTTCATTCTCTCTCTTAATTACTTATTTTAGTAGCATTGCCAATTCAAATGAAAGCTCAAAGCAGAGTTTCTAACAATCCAGTTATAGACCAAAGAAGAAAAGCAACCAACCCACAAAAGTGGCAAACCATTCAGCTCAAATATATTCACAAGATCGTAAAAATACAACACTGAGAATCAAATAAAACAAAGATTGTAATCAAAAGGCTACCTCACGAGCCACCTGGGTTGAAATAATATAACTCTCTTCACGTTACGCCCAAGAACTGAAGTGGACTCTCCTTGATGACAAAAACAAAGATGAGTATGAGAAATGTGCTCAGATGACACTATAAGACATTAATACATTCAGATAATTATATTTTATGTATAAATAACTACATTTAGTAACAGTCGACACTATAAGACATCAATAATAGCAACCTTATAACAGAAAGCTACCAACTTTGAAGACAAAATCTTAACTTACTCAACTTAACAAGTCATTCATAAGGATATATCTAACAAACATTCACTTACAATTGACATCAAAATAAATGAATCTACATTTCAGTTTGCTATATATCATATAAAATCTCTTTCTTGTTTTAGTGTAATCTCTTAATAAATTATTCATCTACGACAAAAAATGAAGGCAACACAACTGCAATGTATGGAGGATCCATGGTTGTAGTATATTGAGCAGGAGAAGACAGAGAGAATCAAATTGTTTCAGGATCCGAAAGTCACATCTTACCGTCTACAGCTCTGCAGCTCTTGCTTAAATGGAGAATCAAAGCGCCCTACATCAAAATCAAAATCAAAATCCAATTAAGCTTAGCAAAAGCTTTGTACACTCAAGCACTAAGGCATTCACCACCTCCATTGTCAAATCTACATCAAAACACACATGGGAGAATTATAAATATATTGAGCAACAATACTTTGACAAATCAAGGAGAGTGAAATCACACAAATTCTAAATACTTTGGCACAAATTCGGAATCAATTCCAGCGTACTCTTTTCAGAAGACAAAAAACCCTAAATTTTCTAGCAAACCCGACCACTTTCCTCAAATTAAACCAAAACCCTAAACGGGTATCAAGCACGAACTCATTCAATACCTCCATTGTCAAATCTAAATCAAAATCGACCAAATTCAACAGCTCTAGATCTGAGAAATAAGGGAGAGAGATTTTACCCAAACTCCCCTGTACGTGGGTCTCTGACGACCTGGATCTACGATTTTTGGCACCGGCGACCTTCTCTCTTCAGTTCTTGGGTCGGTCAGCTTCTTCGAGGGAAAAGATGGGGGAGAATGCGTCTAATCGACCTGGTTAGGGATTGAAGGTTAGGGTTCCATTATTGGTGAGAACTAGCAATGAAAAGCTTACCTTGGTTGGCGACGATGGACAGACGGAGTTGAAGCTTACTTGGCTGGCGACGAGGGCTAGGGGCCGCCGGAGCAAGGTCTCCTAAGGATTTGGGGGTTAGGGTTTGGGTTACTGATTTGGGGGCTAGGGTTTGAGAGCGATGAAATGTTCTCCCGACTTTGAAGAATTTGGGTCCGACTTTCGGTTTTATTCCCCTTCGAAGTTAATTTCAATTTTTTTTTGCTACGGAGGTTTGCTACGGCATGCCCTTGCCACCGCTACGCCATATCTAAAAGTGTACCCATTCGCGACGGAAGACTCTTGCCGTTGCTAAGATGCGTGGCAAATTCCTATTTTTGTGTGTGTTAGCCACGTCTACTACATCCCGAAGCTACATATTTGGTTTTTTTGGCGATACAACACCTCCCGTGGCTACTCCCGTGGCAAAAGGTATCAATTGCCACGCAAAACTCCGGCCGAAGCTATAAAGCGTTGCAAATTTAATTTTTTTTTGTAGTGATTGCAAGATCCGAACAAGGGTTTTCACCCCTTGAAACGTAACCTGAAAATTATAATTCTGGGCCGTTACAAAGATGGTATCAGAGCCGAGGTTGTGCAATTCGGGTACAAAAGGGTCGAGTGTATGTTTTGGAAAACCGCCCATGAAATTCAAATGATTTGAAAGTGTTTTAAAAAGGGCAAAATGAACTTAAGATGCCTAACTGAAATTGGACTAAGTAATGAACTCGGCTTGTAATAAAAGAGGAAAACCGACCAAGCGGGGACACGAGTGGGTATTAAAGGCGCTAGACCGCCCCTATTGGGTGTAGTTGGGAACGGTAGACAAAATATCAGCTTGTTCTTTACTGATGGGTTGGGAGACTCCAATGAGATCATTATGAGTGTTATTAACTGATTCTATGCTGAGTGCTTGATATGCTAAGGTCTAATTGGTATGCCTAACAATTAAATGTGTACTGACTGATCTGTGCAAACGGGATAGCGGGAGTACCATTATTTTTATATGGTCAAGTCCAGCTTGTGTGAAACAACCTCTTCAACTATGTTCTATCGAGTCTTCCTCCCAGATGTCAGTGTCTTCCACGGGGAATCGGGTCGGTAAACATGTTGTGTCGGAAACATGTATGGATATAAAGGTGGTTTGAGTGAGTGTTGGAAGGTAGTTCTTGATGTCATTTTGAGTCGAGAGTAAGGTGTTTATGAGGTTGTCTTTCTTGATTTTTATGATGATTAACCAGTGTTTTCCTACCACAAGAGTCGTACCAAAGTCCCACGGGAAAGAGGAGTGATGAGTCGGTTGGGAAAAGTCAATGGTTGCCTTAGGGATCTCTGTCCGGTTGTAATTGTGACTCTCTCTGAATTGCATGGCATAATTTTGTAATCTTTGGCATGTACCCTGCGAATGACCATTGGTAAAAAGCTACTCATGTTGTCGCATCTATGATTGGGTACCTTGCTTAGGTCTTGTGTTATGTCTTGGCTTCTACCATGATTATATGTTGTTATAGCATGTTTACTTGGCCTATTGGTCGTATGATTGAATGGATGTGTGAGCTGCATGAAATGAATCTGCATGATTTTACTCTACTAGGTTCATGGTAGTGTGATCGTTAAATTTTGATACCCTGATGAAGCAAGTTCCTTATTTGATATGTGCTACAACTTGATGTCACCATGCCTTATATGATACGTAATTTCCAGTACATGTTATTGTGATGACCCTTCATGTAAATTCGTGATTGTATAACATTCCGTATCCATGCTAGTCACATTGTTTAGGTCCCGTGTTGTATCTCGCTTTCTGTCATGATTATGTTTGGTTTCGCGTGTCTAATTGACCTGTTGTAATGATCGTACTACTGATTGGTTAGAAACATGAAGGGCATGATATGGGTCTATATGAATGTTGCTTTCCCTGGATTAGGTCCATGATAGTGTGATCAATTCCTCTTGGTATGAATGTTGATAGATGATCATCTTAGCATGTTGGATGATGACGTGTCAATGCCTATTATCCCCTTTGTGACAAGAATCAATAGCATGCTTGTTTGTTGCGTATACATCAGGTTAATTATTGTTGCTTACTCTGCAATTTATACTGTTGTGTGATACTTGCACTGAATTTGGATTATGTTGGTGTAAATGAGTCTTGATAAATGCATGTTTTATCCCAGTATGTGTTGGTTTGAACTCATGTTCCCGTGTTCCAGCTATATCGCCCTGTGCTTAAACTCGCAGTATACATCGTAAAACCTTCCTTATGTTTCTATATTGTTGGAATGTGATTGAATTGATTTCTTACGTGTCGCCATGATTAGTTGCACGCATGTATTGTATGTTATGTAGAGCTTGTAGTATCATGTAGGATCCTTGGTTGTGACTCGTGTGAATTATATCTTGCCTGCATTATTGTTGATTCTTTCTCGAGCTAGGTTCCTGATAGTGTGGTTGTTCCCTCTTTCATAACATGTCTTACTCATCCTGGCTAGATGATGTCTGGTGAGTATGCTGACATTCGCTGATTGATATGCTGCTTGATCTCCCCTTTCGCTGAATCTTAATGGCATGATTTTGTTGTGTTGATGTGTTGACAATGAGTTTTGTTTCGTTGACTCTATGATGAGGTGATACTTTTATGACTTCTGGTGTGATGTCGAGACGTTTATTGTGATTTTGTATGTGGTTGAGATATGTATTATGACCCGCAGTAGGATGTAGAGATGTTGATGTGACCTTGTGGCACTGTGTTGGCATATGTTTGAGACTTGTCATATGATGTACTGATTGGAGATTGGCTGGTTATTTGGTTATGCATTTCTTATGGCTTGTGAAACTTGCTTGAATTGAGACTGATAGCTTGTTTTGATTATGGAAACTAGGAAGAGAATATGGGATTAGCCCTTAGAGGTGGATGATTCCATCTCCCAACTTCTGAATTTGATTGTTTGGTATGCGAGAAACTGATTTGGTTTTGGAGGATTTTGACGAAATTTTGGTCAAAAAGATTTTACTTGTTCTGGTGTAAAGTCGCTTGGTTAAACATCTTATTTGAAGATTTTGAGCGGTTTGAAAAAGTCTTACTTGAAATTTTAAAGAATAAATGTTACCGAGAATTTCAACGATTTTGAGGCCAATCTTTTCTAATTACGGAATCCCTTTTTGAGAATTTTCACACCCGGGCTTATATTACAACGCCTCGCGAAGTGGATACAAGCATTTTATAGGGGCGCATATAGAATGCTTGCTAAGACCTAGTAGAGACGCTATGATTGCTTTTCGAGTTATGATGTGACCGAAAGGTTGGGGTAAGGGTGTGATAGGGGCCCATATCACATACTTGCTACGACCAATTGGGAATGTTATGATCACGTCAAGGGTGCTGTGAGGATCTCATACGGGCCCCTATGAGATGCTTACAGAATCAATGTCATGATCCTTGGACTCACCAATTTCAAACTTCATCCCCATGTTTTAGAGTGATTTTAGTCTCAGGGACGAGACTTGTTTTTAGAGGTGGATGATGTAAAGACCGGGAAATTTTGTAATATTAAATTATTAAAATAATAATTTATAATCATTTCGAATTCTAAGATTTGCGAGGTTTGAAATTTCCATCCTTAAGCTATTGATTTTATTCTAAATATTTCGAAACGAGTTACAACATTGTTTAGTTTGAAATTTTAAATTATGTTTTATCCCGCTCACATATGCGAAAACTGAAAATAATATTTGGAGTTCATTATTAGACTCGGATTTGGAAATTGAAAATCGTTTTGAGTTGGGTCGGATAAGATCGAGAGTGCGGGTTTTGGAATTGTTTTCCGGGTAACTTGAAATATCTTTTGGGGATCAGTTGTGACCCATATCCCCTGTCTTTTTGTCTTCACCTCCCCTCTCTGTCTCGTCTGAAATCGAGTAGCTCTACACTCTCTCTATTACCCATTTCTACTTCTATCTAAACAACCCTCCCTCTCCCTAGTTTCAGAAATTGTGGGAAGGGTTTGCTACTGCCTTGCAACTTTGTACAGCTAGCAACTTTGTTGTTTTGTGCCATCCACACATAGGGCCACTCTTTGCCCCTCAAATCCCCTTCATCCATTTCACCAAAACCCATATGAGGAATCACTCCTCTCCTTTTCCATTCTGCATAAAATCGCCAGAGAAACCCACATTCAAATCTCCCATTCTCTCCCCGTTTCCATTCTCTGCAGCCACCCAAAACCCACAAGGAAGCAACCCTTTGTCTCCTATCAGTACCGAGCTCACCTCTGGGCGGACCTGAGCCACAAGCGAGCCGCCTCGGACACCAACCTCCTTCGTCCTTTCCTCTGCTTTTCCTCCAGCACTCGGTAATGCCTCTCCCTCTCTTCCTTGCTTCAAATCAGTGTAAAAACGGTGCCTTTACCCCTTCTACACTCGTCCTAGGCCAAGACGGGACTGGATCCGATTCTGACGAACCGAGCCGACGCCATTACCTCCTATCTTCCTGTGTGGCCGACCACCAAACTCCCTTCCCGTCGGCGAAGTCGAATCGGTCACGCCGACCTTCATTCCCGGCGGAACACCTCGAACTCTGGTGAGCTTCTTCTTCTTCTTTTCTTCCCATTCTGCTCGTTTTTATTGCTTCGGGGTCGGGGAGAACCTGTGAGGGTGGCCGGGAAGCGTGAGAGCTCCGGCGAGCTCACCTCTCCCTCTCTTTTCCTTTCTCTGATCAGCGCTGTGAGATTTGGGGGAGTGAAGTGAGCAGTGTCAGGTCAGGTATTTGTGTTGTCTTTTGGATTGGGCCTAACCCGGACCTCCTTCTTCCGGGTCCCTTTCTTCCTTCAGAATTCGGGTATGTGGGCTGGAGCAAGTGAATCCGGGTCCTGGGTTCGATTGGGGGAGAGCCAGAGAGGTCTTGCATTCTTTTTCTTTGGGCCGGGTCCATTCTTTCTTTCCTTCTTTCATTTCGGGTTGGGGCCTAAATTTCTGGTTAAGAATATGGGCCTTTTGGGTTGTTATTAAGTTTTATTGTTAATGTGTTATACTCCGTATTATGTTGTGTTTCATAGTATTATACAATTGTTAATTCATCCTTGGATTATTATTATATATTATTCTGAGTTTTTGTGATAAATATAATTTCAAAAAAAAATAAATATGTATTTTATGCGATATTGGAAATTGTAAAATGAATTATTGATTTTGATGATATTTTGAAATAAAATGCCAGAATTATTTCTATAACATGATTTGAGAAATTGTTTTAAAAATTAGTTGACTTAACTTGAGATGTAAGAGTTTGGGAAACTTTGCGAATTGAGTTTTGAAATATTATTTTAATATTCAATATTAAAGAAGGGATTTGACAGAACTTGAACTATTTGATCTTGAGCTTGAAGTTATGCTAAAAGCGTCTTTTCAAATGTCGGGATTTTGTCTTGGCTTGATGATTGTGGTTTTGAGAAGGAAATTGGAAGAATGACTTTGGTTGATGTTGATCATATCGGAAAGGTTTTGGAAAACGGTTTTAGCAACGGTTGGTTTTGAGTGTGTTGAGAACTTGGGTTTCGTACGTATGAATCTTGGCCCGATTGCTTATGGGAATGGCTTGATGATAGGTGTGTTTGCTCTTGGATTTTTTTGGACTTGCATTTGGGCCCTTGCTTGTATTATTCTGCTGTTTTGCATCTTCAGGTAAGTTCCCTAGGGGGCTTACTCAGGTTGGACATTCATGCCTGTTGTTGCATTTTATGTTAGGTGTTGCATATGCATAAAAGCATGCCATGTAGTATCATGTTTAGGTTGCTCTAATTGATTGAGCATCTGTTTACTTTATGCGTTTGAAACAGAACGACCGTTATATGTGATAGTCCTAGAATCTTTGCTAGGGTCATAGGGTAGCCCAGCCTCATCGGGTACCCTGAGTCAATCGAGTCATGAACTTCCTTATATTATGATATGCCTGCGGGCTTTATTGTGGAGCGGGTTAGGCATGCGTGCCCCCCGATTATGATGGAATGCATTCACGAGTTGGCCAGTCTCCACCTATCGGAAGGGGTGGAGGTAGGAAAGGGATATGCCACTTGGCATTGTCTTAGGCCCTTTACAGTATTTCTGCACATTATTATGAACTAGGAGCATGCTAGTGTGTTTGAATTTCGTACTGCATTAGAGCATCTTTATTAGGTATAGCACATACTATGTGGCCTCAGCGAGGATTGCCGGTCCCGCATGAGTGGCTCGATCTGATTCCTTTCCCCGTTCTTTTTTTTAAGGTATTTTCTGCAGATATTGTTTGCTCCTTGCTTCTGTGACGGGAAACCCTTTGGCGAATCGAAGAACCTAGCTAATATTCTAACTTGGTAAAATGGTAATCACTCGCTTATGATTTGGTTTTGACCCGGCTTTGTCGTGGCCTTTGTATCTTAACCTTGCTTCCGCTTTACTTTCATTTGACTTGAATTTCACGACATAGTCTTAAGATAGGTTAAGGGTACCCAACGACCCTTCGTGACTTTTAGGGTTTGAAATCCCTCTTTCCACTAACCTTAAAATGAGTTTGAAACCTCGACCCGTACCTGGATTGCAAGATCCGAACAAGGGTTTTCACCCCTTGAAACGTAACCCGGAAATTATAATTCTGGGCCGTTACATATGTAATGTTCGTCAGGAGAATTTATCTGTTGGAGCTGATAGCATGCATTTAGGTAGGCATAATAGGTTGCATTTAGCTTAGTTATGATGCATATCATGCATGATTTAAGTATGATTTGCATATTAGTTCTCTATGTTGTCGGAGTCGGAATCTACACGCTTTTATTGATTATTTCAGGTAATGGTGGATCCGAGGAGGAGACATGAGTTGATAACGCATTGGATGAGAATGTCTAGTTGATCGAAGAAGCTTACATGAATATCTCAAGAGGTCCTGAGAAGAAGAAGCGAGCTTAAACGAAGAACAAGTCTACAGAAGTTGTCGCCAGACATGCTGAACTTGTTTTGCACTTTTTGGAGGCCTCGGTTGTTCGATTGACTATTATGACCATGCGTTGTAAAGCTCTTTCAGAGAACTACAACTTACCTGTTGACAAGAAGAGCGAATTCATGATAGATTTTCCGTGAAAAGCCCCTGGCTGCGGCCGCAGCAACCTTGCGGCGCCCGCGGCCAATCAATTTGCAAAGTGTTGGAGGAAACAGTGTGCGGCGGGCGCAGCACCTATGCTGCGCCCGCAGCATGGGTCTTCAGCGTTAATTCGCAGCGTTTTGATTAATGAAAACCCTAGAACTTATTTATTTCTTTCATGGCCGACTTTGATGTTTTAAAAAGGCCAAGTTTTATGTTATTTTCATAACTTCTATTCTATTCTATTCATTAGACGCTTGAGAGATTTTGAGCGATGTCTTCCATGAGGAACTAAACTCATCTATTCTGCCTGCAATTTGAAGCTTTATTCGGATTGATTGTGAGTTTCTAATTCTCGTTCCTTGTTTCCTATATTTGAATGCTTCAACTTCTTTGTGCTTGATTGTTTATTGTTTTGTTCTATCTTGTCTGGCCAACTTGTTAGATCAATTCAATTGCTAAGGTTTTGTAGATTCCTGGTTGTGAACCTTAACCTAAGTGGCAAACTTGTTCCTTTAGGGCTGGTTGAACTAATTGAATGAGTAGAAAGTTGCATGTGTTGTTAAACCCTCTTTAGGGACTGCAAATACCTTGGCTAATCTCTGAACTTAAAGCTATCAATTGGGTTAAATCCTTCTTTAGGGACTGTTCGATTGATAAGGGTTGCTAGGACTGGTTGGACTAGTAACTATATTAGGTCGGGACAAGGGCATTCATAAGAAACTTAATAAGACGAGAAGAAGTTACAAGGATCGCTTCAATCCAATAAAGTGGAAAATTGTAGGTAGAATTGCTTCTTCTAGTTGTCTAAATCAACATCATTTACTTTGCTTTCTTCAATCCGCTTTGATAAAAGGCGGAACTTTTACACACTCAAAACCCCCTCTTTGCTTACTTGATTGGCACTTAAATCACACTTGAATAGTGAATTTCCCTGTGGGATCGACCTCTTGCTTATTTCTATACTAGTTGTAAGTTTGAGTTTACTTTGATGGGATCAACGACAGGTTTCCCCTCCGTCAGGAGCATACTACGGAAAATTGAAGAAATATTGGGACGAATTGCAACTGTTAGATGCAATTTCGAGGTTGTACTTGTGGTGGCATCAGTGGTTGCAGTTGTGGTCTATTGAAATGGATGCTTTGAGAGAGAAGAAAAATTCAAGGTGATGCAGTTTTTGATGGGTCTGAATGACGTTTATGAACCACTTAGAAGCAATGGTCTCTCTAAAGATCCTATGCCTGGCCTCTTGAAGGCTTTTCAGATGGCTGTGTAGTTAGAAAGATCTAAAGGAGTGACTTCTTTGCCTACATCTGATGTAGATGCTTTGAATGTGAATAAATTCATACAGACAGAAGCTGAAGCTGATGCTATAAATAGGTTTGATCCTAGAAGACAGACTTACAATGAGCAGTCTCGGTTTGAGCAGGAAAAAAGGGAGTATAAGAAAGCTAAATTTGACAGGCTTTGTTCTTACTGTGGTGAACGTGGCCATACCAAAGAATATTGTTTCAAACTTGTGGGTTACCCTGAGTGGTTCAGAGGACCCAATGAGGAGGATAAAGGTAAACAAACTGTCGCAGGATGGTTGCTCAATTTGAGACACCCCAGACTGATAATCCTTTTGATCAAGGGGGTCAGGATTTCAGGCCAGACCCTGCTATGGTCAATGCCATCTATAATGAAGTTGTAAAATGATGAAGGGCAAAGGTGTAGTTGATCATTTAGAAAGCTCTGTTAACCAAGCCATGGTGCATTTTGCAGGTACATTCAGTGTTTCCTTTCTCATTGGTATTAATAAAGCAAATAAGCTTGACTAGATTGTTGATTCTGGAGCAACAGACCATATTGGATTTGATAAAGAGATTTTCTCTGAGATTATTCCTCTAAGAAAATCCATTTCATTAGTTTTACCTTATGGTTCTAACATCACTGTGAAGTATCATGGTACAGTGGTACTGCTGTCTAACATTGTCTTACATAATGTGTTATTTGTGCCTCAGTTTAGACATAATTTGTTGTTTGATTCTCAAGTGCTTAAGGAACAGCAACTGGAGTTCAGGTTTGATGCTATCTCTTGTTGGTTACAGGACCCAATAACTAAAACGGTGTTGGTCAAAGGAAGAGAAGAATGTGGCTTATACAAGTTGACAGCTCATAAGAAGGATCCCTTTTCTGTTACAATCCATACTTGCTACACTTCTGAGGTAGTGTGTAATAATGTTGCCAGTATTCATGCCATTCATGATAGACTTGGTCATATGTCTTTGTCAAAAACGAAGCATTTATCTGTGTGTAAGACTGCAGTTGGTTTTTACTTGAACTGTGATACATGCTCTATGGTGAAAATGTACAAACTAAAGTTTCCAAGAAGTGATTCTTTAGCTGCTACTCCTTTTCATCTAGTCCACATGGATTTATGGGGCCCTTAAAAAATTTCATCTACTTGTGGAGCTAGATATTTTCTTACCATTCTTGGTGACCATTCAAGGACTACTTGGGTGTATCTGTTGCAAGACAAATTACAGGTTCTGAGATGTGTCACCAATTTTTTTTAAATTGGTTGTGAATCAATTTGAGGTTTACATTAAATGTGTTAGAACTAACAATGGAACTGAGTTTACTCATAAGGGTTGTTTAGAATTGTTTTCTGCTCATGGTGTTGTGCATCAAAGAACTGCTCCTGGTGTTCATGAGCAAAATGGGAGAATTGAGCGCAAGCATAGGCATTTAATAGAAACTGCTAGAGCAATTCGGGTTCATGCTGGCCTTCCCATCAGATTTTGGGGCAATTGTATCCTAAGTGCTAATCATTTGATTAATAAGATGCCTTCTTCTGTGCTAAAGTGGAAGTCTCATTTTGAGATTTTATTTCACACTCCTCCCTCTTATGATCAGTTGAGGGTTATAGGGTGTTTATGCTATGCTTTACAACCTAATGATCCTCGAGATAAACTTGGCAATTTGGCTAGGAGATGTGTTTTTCTAGGCTATCCTCCAAGGAAAAAGGCTTACAAACTATTTGATCTTACTACAAGATCTGTGATTATTAGTAGGCATGTGAAGTTTGTTGAGTCTGTCTTTCCATTTAAAGGCAATTAAAATTCATCTTCACCACAGACCTTCCCTCTTGATTAGGGTGTGCACTGTGATGAAAATTCCTTGATACTCTATCCTCAACTCAGTGATCAAGACTTGACAAAGGACACTGCTTTTCCTTTATCTCCATCTTCTAGATCTGGTCATGTTCTTGATGAAGTAACTGATTCTGGTGACTTGAGCAATGACTAATGAGCCAAGTGGTCAGTCTCCTAGATATCTTGATTCTTTTTCATCCAATCTACCACCACCTACGGTGGGGTCTATTCCTTTCCAAGAGACAAGTTAGACCTCAGTTCATTTGCAAGATTATGTGTTCTCTGGCTTTCCATCCCGTCCCAGTCTCATCTCTTCTGATTCAGTCTCTCAATCTTTTGCTATATTCTCCATATAGAACCTAGCTCACCTATCTTCTGCTTACATCCAATTCTTTGTTAATGTTTGTGCCACTTTTGAGCCCCATAACTATGCTCAAGCCAGAGGTATTGATCATTGGGAGCAGGCTATGCAAACTGAATTGAAGGCTCTGGAGGAGAATCATACTTGGTCTTTAACTTCCCTTCCTCCTGGGAAAAGGCCATATGATCTAAATGGGTATTCAAGGTCAAATACAGACTGGATGGCTCCATTGAAAGGTAAAAGGCTCGACTAGCTACTAAGGGTTATAACTAGGTGAAAGACAAGGATTACAAACATACATTCTCTCATGTAGCTAAACTATCCACAGCGAGAGTCATTTTGGCTTTAGCTACTACTATGGGTTGGGCTCTTCATCAGTTAGACGTCAACAATGCCTTTTTACATGGTTATCCAGAGGAAGAGGTTTACATGTCTCCTCCTCAAGGTTACTGTTGAACAAAAATGCGCAATAATCGTACAACACATTTTATTTGATTTTTAATATTTGAGTTCGACCCCTTTTGGTTATCCTCTTGATTCGAAGTCGTATCGATACCAAGATTTGAGTGGTTTTGGTGATTTGGGCTGCACCCGAATTTTAACGGGTTGCCTACGTATCTCTTGGAAGAGAATCAGGCCTTACGTAGTTCAGAATGGTTGGGTTTTGTGTGTTTTATCACCTTTAAGGTTTTCATGCATCATTGGATCGTATTAGGACCCACCTTCTCGGAAGGGTAGCCCTAACATAAATCACACTATCATATGCATGAGATTTTCTCGTGTATCACCCGAATAAATTGAGCACACCTTCTCGGAAGGGTTTCCCAATTCAACGGCTATCACTTACACGGAAAATCATGTGTATTTAATTTAGATTTAATTTTAACCCCATTTTCATTTTAAAAGTGAATTTAGGGATTAACGACTGTACCCGACATATTTTGAGATTTAATATCGGGTTACCTACGTAGCCGTTTTTACGGCGTCAAGTCTTTACGTAGTTCTTTTCTTTTGAAACCGTTTGATTTGGCTTAGAGGTTTGACTTAAAGGTCAATTTGGGGACGGTGGAATTTGATTTTGAATGTTGGTCGTGGCCAAACTCGACGAGCGGAAGCTTTGTATCGAGTTAGAGTGGGCACTTTGATTTTGATGGAAGATTTAACATCTGGGACGACTAGAGTCGACAAATGAATTTGGAAAGATTTATTTGAAGGTTTGGATGTGACTGGACTCGGTGAGAATTTGGTTTACACCGGGTTTCCTACGTATCCACTGTTTGGTGGAATCAAGTCACCGTAGTTCGAAACGAAAAGAAATTCTGTATTTGGGTTTGATCATGGGATCATTTGAGAGTGGTGACCGAACTCGATGAGCAGAAGCTTTATATCGAGTCGGAATGGACAATTTGAATTTGTTTGATTTTAACCTCATATTCATTTAAAGGGAATTTAGAGGTTGACGACTGTACCCGATATATTTTTAGAATTTAATATCGGGTTACCTACGTAGCCGATAGGAGGCTTCAAGTCTTTACGTAGTTCTAAACGAACCGATTTAATTTTTATTTGATGATTGAACCCGACGAGCTTTTTTTCTTTATGTCGAGCTACCTACGTACCCGTTTGGACGGGATCAAATCTTGCGTAGTTCTCACCCGAACCATTTTAATTTAATTGGGTTTGACCTCATATTCATTTAGAAGTGAATTTAGAGGCAGACGACTGAATCCGATATATATTGAATTTTAATATCGAATTTCCTACGTAACTCGTAAAAGAGTATCAAGTCTATACGTAGTTCTACCAAAACCGAGTTTATATTTGGTGGAACTCGATTTGAGGTTTTGACTCCGTTTTTTTTTTAGGAGCCGATTTTGAGATTGACCCACTAGAATTAATTGGCAAAGAATATTTAACGAGTTTAATTTTATGTTTTGATCAAACTCGAATTCTTAATTCATGCCAATTATAATTCTTATATTTTAGTGGGCTAATTTTGCAATTAATCACATTTGCTCTAAAAAATGCCGAAGGTATATATATATTATATATATATATGGCCTTGGCAACGTGGTTTCAATTGTGATGATTCATATCACGTTTTGGATGTCCGAAGACATGGACCCGAACAACAGCAACTGGCCACACGGCCCAATGAATCAGCCCATCAACTCCTTTCTATTTTCATTTTTATTGCTTGCCTTTTCTTTTTAATCCGAGCCCGAGAATTTGCTGGTCAATATTTCCAGCAGCTTCTCAACGCAGGCGCAAAGAGCGGAGACGATCAGACGAGTGCACAAACGCATGGAGTCTGGCGGTCACCGGTGGCCTTGTGTTTCGGTCTGGGCGTTTGAAAGAGAGGCCGGAGGACACGGATGAAGGCGGAGTGAGGGCGGATCAAGGGGCGATTTACAAACAAAGTGAGTCGAGCTCAAATGACCTAGAACGAGCCTTTTCCGATTGAAGACGTCGAGAGTCTCTACACAGAAAAGGTGCAAAAGGTATGCTTTTCTCCCTTTCCCTTGCAATTTGTCCTTAATTTGACCCGATTTGAATGATTTAGGTTTCGGATGACAAAATTTTAGGGCTGATTTTGATAGTTTACAATTTGGGGATTTTTGTTTGGATGCTTTTGGATTTAGGGCAATCACAATTCCAGGCTCGGGAAGTCTAAGAGGGGCCAGAAGTTCATGATTCCGACCGGGTGAAAGGTTGGGAAGCGAAGCAAGGCTCAGCATAGTCCTGCACATGCCGTGACATCCCCAGGAGCGAATCCTGATCTCGCTTGTTTCCATTGGGTATGTCTCGACCTCTTCTCCAGAGTTTTAAGTCCTTAATTGATTCTTCTTTCAACTGAGAACTTAGTTCTTGCCCTCAAAATTTCAACTGTCTGCTTTCTTTTTTTTCTGCAATTAGTAAATTTTGGGGCTTTTTGAAGCAATTGCAATTTGGTAGCAATTACGGACAGTTTAGGGTTAGCCTGTGAATTGCAATTTTGGCAGCAATTAGAGAGCATTTGTAGGCTGTCTTTTGTTGTTTTGGTTGAAGGCTAGCAGGTGCAAATCCATTTTTGTTTGAATTAGCATTTTGATCTGGTTATCCCCTGCA
Organism: Persicaria tinctoria; assembly: GCA_037127255.1. NCBI lineage: Eukaryota > Viridiplantae > Streptophyta > Magnoliopsida > Caryophyllales > Polygonaceae > Persicaria > Persicaria tinctoria. The sequence goes on along the minus strand of JBANSL010000009.1, from coordinate 52,399,631 downwards.
TTTTTCTTGCCTCCAGGTGGTCCTCCTTTTGTAAAGAAACCCATTAATTAGAGCCTTCACTGAGAATCCAGTAGCCCCTTTGTTTTTAGCATACAGTTTTTTCTGTCTTTTATCATTGCCTTGCCACCCTTTGCTCCTGCTTCCATTTCGACAGCATTTCGCTCCTGTAAACCGATCCACGCCGGGATCGAGTGTAGCGGCGAAAATAAATTTCGAGCCGTCTACGAGAGAGTACCCTCAACCTATTATAAGGTTGAACCCTAGGCAAAAGCAATCTTGTACTTAAGCCTATTATTGGGCGCAACCGCTTAGGTGAGAGTACTGGTATCCAAGCCATTGATCTGCCCTCTTCTCTGTTCACCTGCATATCAAAGAAAAGAGTGAGGATAAAATTATACCCTCTGTTTTGGAGTTTGAACAGTGCTGATGGAGTCCTGTGTCTTCTCTTTTGATGATTTGTTTTGGTTGTGTGTATGTGTTTGCAGGTAACCTTTTCAGAGGAAGGGGAGGTGTGTGTTAATTTCTTCTGTCTTGCAGACGGAAATGGAAATGCCCGGAGCCAGGAGGAAAGAACAACTTCTCCCTTTGTTTTGCAGTTGAATAGGCTAAAAGAAGGAGCCAGCCGGGGGCAGCCAAAAGCAACTGCAGCAAAGTTCTTTATAGGGTAATAGAGGAAGTTACCTTCCACTTAGCAGTCTTAGCCCACGTTCTGTATCCTCTATTTTCTTTTGTATATATATATTTTGTCCTTCCTTCAACTGCAATGGAGAGCAGTTACAATTGTAACTTCCGAATCCACTCTGAACATAAATTGGGCTATTTGGAATGGGCCTGTAATGGTTTTTTTTTTCTTAGGCCCATTTTGGATTCTCAATCCTGTCTTTAATTTACTGAAGATTCATCACACATTTTGACATATGTGAAATATGTGATGATCATTTCAAATAATGAATTTAAAGGGGGGGGGGGGGGGGGGGGAATTGTGAAATTTTATCCTCCAACAGTTGCCCCCCGAACTTTGTGCGTGTGAGATATCAAACACGTTCAAAGTTCGAACAATGTACTACTTATGCACCATTTTTGTTTCGAACCGACCTTTGCTTGAGGAAGCATTTGGTTTAACTTATAGTCCGAAGAAACTTGGAACTTGGATTTATTGTTCCGATAAAAATGGGTTAAATATGAAGAGCAACTCTATCTAGAGTTTGCTCATGACCAATGGGATAGAACTTGGGATGGGTAAATGAGTGTCAGAAAGATTTTCCTTCTCAATTTTTGATTTTTTTATATTCTGGCTTTTCAACCAATTTGGCTTTTGGGCTTTTAGGCTTACTGGATTTTCTGGCTTTGAGTCGATTTTGGTTCGACTTTTTGCCGATTTGGTTTTTGGCTACTGGTCGGAGATTTTCGACTTTAAGCTCGGATTTGGATTTTGGATTTTCTTGTGAGGACAAGAATTTGGATTTGATGACTTGATGTCATAAGCTTGAACTTTTTGTCTGTTGACCGATTGCAGTTTGATTTTCGGTCTTAGGCTAAATTTGGTTTTGACGGCTTGACATCATCTATTTGGACTTTGTTAACCTTTGTGGTTGAAGCCTTGTGATCAAAACATTACAAGAGATGATTTTGAAATTTATACCCACACCATTTATAGCCAAGACATTTGATGACTTTTACCTTTGAGATTGAGTTTTGAGTTTGGGGGGCTTTGAATGACCACACATATATAGATGATGTAGGCCAATTTTTGTTTGGGAGGGTTTGAAGGGCTTTGGGAGGCTTAGACATTTTGGCTTTTGAGAGAGTGGAAAACATTGACCATTTGATTAGTCAAGTTTTGAAGCAACTTTTGGTTTAGGGTTCCTTGGAAAAAAAAATTTGATTTATAGGACTTGAATTGACTATCATATTTGGACATGATAATCAAAGTCATGAAAATTTAGGCATGAGCCTTTTGTTTATCTCTTTAAGAGAATGTCCTTGAAAGACATTTTGTTTTTCTCTCTCTTCCTTTGCCTCATTCTCAATATACGCACAAAATGTGCAAGTCTTCCGGCTATATTTGACCTTTCTCCTTGTAGTTGAGACAATGCTCATTTGACTACATAAGCAGAGGATTTGACTTCTTTTTCTTCTTTGTTGAGAAAAGAAGACGTTTTGTTTGTTTTTGTGGCTGCACCTAGCATTTTGGCTAGCTAGACTGCCTACGTACCCCCTGTATGAGGGATCAAGCCGCTCGTAGTTCTTTGTGAACCCATTTTTCATATGCTTCCGGGTTGTTTGGATTTTGGACTAATTTCAAGTCCTTTTTTTTTTTATGCATCACTCGAATTACTTGAGCACACCTTCTAGGAAGGGTTTCCCAAATAAATCGACTATCATTTGCAAATCGGGATTTTTCCTTCTTTTTTTTTTTTTACCGCATCATTCAAATTACTTGGGCCCACCTTCTAGGAAGGGTTTCCCAAATAAGCTGACTATCATTTGCGAACCCGGAAGCTCTTTTTTTTTGTGCGACTGAACTTGACATACATTTTTTTTTTATGCCAAATCTCCTACGTACCCCTTGTTGGGGATCAAGTCTTAACGTAGTTCTAGGCAGAACTATTTGTTTTTCTGCCTTGGAGACTACTTGATCATTTTGACACCCTTACTTGCCTTTAGGTGTCCATGATCTGGTCGAGCTTATGGACGAGAACTTTTGACTGTCTCTTCCGGAGCTCTTGCTTTTAGGCCTCTTCATTTGAACCTTCTTGCTTTTAGACTCATCAACTTTTCCGAGCCTTTCAAATATCAGAGCTTTAGATTCTCCACTTGTCAAGGCTGAATTAAGCCTTTGAAACACTGAAGGTTTATATTCTTCACTTGTCGAAGCAATATTAAGCCTATGAAACACTGAAGGTTTGGATTCTTCACTTGCCAAGGCTATATCAAGCTTCTGAAACACTGAAGATTTGGATGCTTCATTTGTTGAGGCTAGCTCAAGTCTTTCAAATACAGAAGATTTCGATGCTTCACTTGTAGAGGCTACATCAAGCCTTTTAAACACCGAAGATTTAGGAGTTCCACTCGAAGCCATCTCGAGCCTTTCAAATGCGGACACTCTAGGCTCTATCACACTTGCAGTTAGAACACCCTCTTCGTATGAGAGTTGGAAATTTTTGACACAAGCCTCCTCGACGAGTTTTTGTGGAGCTTTACCCTTGAAAGAGGGTTTTAGCTTTTGCACTTGAACCCTATGCTTCTTGTGCATTTTTGAAGCTTTTGCGAAGCTTGATTTCTTTCCCTTTGATTTCTCTCTTGATTTTGAAGAGAGAATTTGCTTCTTGGAGTGAAGAGTAATCTTTTTAACTCCTGCTTCATTTTCGTCCATGTCATTGATCCATGAGACCATACAACATTGAGCGATATCTTTTTCATTCAAGGACTCTTCTTTTGAAGTGTCATCTTTCACCAACGCTTTGAGAGGCAATGAAATCGTGGGGCTGCCCCCAGCTTCAATAGCCATAGCAGATGTTTTTTCAGTTTGAGAAGACACTTGGAGGGAGGGAGTGGACTCTGCAACGTCTACCACTGAAATGGTATTTGCTGAAGCTGCTTGAGTTGAGGATGTTGCCCCCTCGATTTCAATTTCTCCTTTGTTAATCATCTCCTCTATGATGTCTTTGAAGACGTAGCAATCTTTGATTGGATGACTAATGAGCTGATGATACGAGCAGTATTTTGGATCACTCGTTTTGCCAACCTCTTTTGGCCTTTTCGACTCCGGGAGTGTTAAAAGTCTAGCACTCATCAATTCATCGAATATCCCTTGCACATCATCATCGTCAAAAGGATATTTCTTTTGCCTTCTTTCATGAAGGGTGAGTCTATTGGCTGGTTCCTTGGCTTTCTCTTTTATTTGAGCTTGGGAACCATTCTTGTTAACGAACTCTCGATCATGTTTGACGAAAGTCGCCATGGACTCATTTTCATCTTGTACCTCATTGCCATCAGTTGTGTTAGCCTCACTATCTTGAGGCCATTTGGATCCCCGTGCTAGTTGTTTTTCAACATTACACGCTTTAGATACCAACTCATTAAATGAACGAGGTTCGGCACTTCCAACATGTACCGCTAATTCCGGTGTTAAGTTGTTGGTGCACATTTGAACACACGCTTGTTCACTTAATTTCTCGTGGCATTGGAGTCTTATACTCCTCCACCTAGTGATGAAGTCGTTCGCGAGCTCGTTAGGCCTTTGATAGGTGTTTGCAAGATCTAGAATGGAAACTCTCGCTTTCGAGCTCACAAACTGAGCTAGGAACTCTTTTTGTAGATCGTCCCATGTTTGAATCGACCCTGGTTGAAGTTGAGTGTACCAAGTGAATGCCGACCCTTTCAAAGATTGGACAAATTTCCTAATTAATAAGGCGTCATTTAAGGCAGTTTCACCACAAGCAGAATAAAAATGAGCTAGGTGCTCCTGGGGTGAACCGTGAAGGCCATCGAACTTTTCAAAGCTCGGTCTTTGGTAGCCCTGGGGAAATGGCATCGAATCATAGCGTGCTGGATATGGCTTTCTATATCCAAACACTTTTAGATTTTGTGATGCATAAGCTTCTTTTATCCCTTGAGCGATCATCTCTTTGATTTCTTGTGGAGTGATCGATGTGCTACCGCTTGACCCTTCACCATTTGGCCTTGATTGCTCTTGTCTATTTGCTTGAGCTTGAATATTTATTTGAGCGAGGAGTGATGCAATTTGAGCATCTTTTTCATCAAGCTTCCTTTGCAACTCTTGAAGCTGCTCTTCGATACTTGATGTGCTGGTAGTCAATACCAGCATCACATATGTTCCATCTTGTGAGATGTTTGCTTGAGATTTAACCATTGAAGCATATGAACTCGTTAGCTTCAACAGGTCTTTCTCTCTTGCATCCACTTTGGAGACTTGGCATATTTGTTGAACCTCCTTGTCCTTCTTGGATCTTGAAGGCTTAACCTTAACCTTTGTGGCATTGAGTTCCATCTCTTCCAAATATGAGGTCATATTAACTTGTACAACCTCTTTCGGATAGATAGGCAGAGACCCAACGAGGATCTCTCTTGGAGAAGCCACTAAGGGAATTTGACCTACCCCCTGCGATCTAAAAAGACCTTTTGCAAGGGTTGCATTGGCTCGCTCTAAAGTTGATGAACGAGTTGGCACAAGAAGAGGTCTCGTCGTGCCGCGTTGAGACCCGCACTTGCGTCCCCTTCTCTTCATGGAGTTGTTTTCCTTCTTGGCATTGAAGACGGGTTGTGCGAAAGTTGCGCTCGACCCCTCATTCTTTTTGATGACGTGAATGATGGGCCTTTGAGCAACCTCATTAGTTGGCTTTGTGCCGTTGTAACCACTCTCCTGCATTTTGAGCTTGTTGCAGATGGGTTGGTTATTAAGCTTGTTGTCACCGAGTCGGGTGATCTTGAGCTTTCTGCCCCCATGGCTTGGAAGGGTTGTAGGCTTCATGTCCCCATCCCTTGAGAGCGTTGTAGGTGACTTCGACACCCACCTGATGACAGTCTTGTTCTCTAGAGCTTGAAGAGCCCCAAAGATGTTGTTGACCGGGATCGTTGAAGATATTGAGTCCCGGGTGATGTCACAGTGAGCTTCGAATGATCTTTTCTTGATCCAGCGGCCTCCTTTGATGATGAAGGTTGCTGGAAGCTCATTGAAGTTGACAATCACTTTTGGTGCCATTTGTACCTTTCAAAAAGATATAACCATGTATTAGTATAAATACAACTAAGAGATGAAAAGGCAAAAAGGGTCCCACCGTGCGTGCCAAAAATATGTTGGACAAAAATGCGCGATATAATTGAACAACACATTTTATTTGATTTTTAATATTTGAGTTCGACCCCTTTTGGTTATCCTCTTGATTCGAAGTCGTATCGATACCAAGATTTGAGTGGTTTTGGTGATTTGGGCTGCACCCGAATTTTAACGGGTTGCCTACGTATCTCTTGGAAGAGAATCAGGCCTTACGTAGTTCAGAATGGTTGGGTTTTGTGTGTTTTATCACCTTTAAGGTTTTCATGCATCATTGGATCGTATTAGGACCCACCTTCTCGGAAGGGTAGCCCTAACATAAATCACACTATCATATGCATGAGATTTTCTCGTGTATCACCCGAATAAATTGAGCACACCTTCTCGGAAGGGTTTCCCAATTCAACGGCTATCACTTACACGGAAAATCATGTGTATTTAATTTAGATTTAATTTTAACCCCATTTTCATTTTAAAAGTGAATTTAGGGATTAACGACTGTACCCGACATATTTTGAGATTTAATATCGGGTTACCTACGTAGCCGTTTTTACGGCGTCAAGTCTTTACGTAGTTCTTTTCTTTTGAAACCGTTTGATTTGGCTTAGAGGTTTGACTTAAAGGTCAATTTGGGGACGGTGGAATTTGATTTTGAATGTTGGTCGTGGCCAAACTCGACGAGCGGAAGCTTTGTATCGAGTTAGAGTGGGCACTTTGATTTTGATGGAAGATTTAACATCTGGGACGACTAGAGTCGACAAATGAATTTGGAAAGATTTATTTGAAGGTTTGGATGTGACTGGACTCGGTGAGAATTTGGTTTACACCGGGTTTCCTACGTATCCACTTGTTTGGTGGAATCAAGTCACCGTAGTTCGAAACGAAAAGAAATTCTGTATTTGGGTTTGATCATGGGATCATTTGAGAGTGGTGACCGAACTCGATGAGCAGAAGCTTTATATCGAGTCGGAATGGACAATTTGAATTTGTTTGATTTTAACCTCATATTCATTTAAAGGGAATTTAGAGGTTGACGACTGTACCCGATATATTTTTAGAATTTAATATCGGGTTACCTACGTAGCCGATAGGAGGCTTCAAGTCTTTACGTAGTTCTAAACGAACCGATTTAATTTTTATTTGATGATTGAACCCGACGAGCTTTTTTTCTTTATGTCGAGCTACCTACGTACCCGTTTGGACGGGATCAAATCTTGCGTAGTTCTCACCCGAACCATTTTAATTTAATTGGGTTTGACCTCATATTCATTTAGAAGTGAATTTAGAGGCAGACGACTGAATCCGATATATATTGAATTTTAATATCGAATTTCCTACGTAACTCGTAAAAGAGTATCAAGTCTATACGTAGTTCTACCAAAACCGAGTTTATATTTGGTGGAACTCGATTTGAGGTTTTGACTCCGTTTTTTTTTTAGGAGCCGATTTTGAGATTGACCCACTAGAATTAATTGGCAAAGAATATTTAACGAGTTTAATTTTATGTTTTGATCAAACTCGAATTCTTAATTCATGCCAATTATAATTCTTATATTTTAGTGGGCTAATTTTGCAATTAATCACATTTGCTCTAAAAAATGCCGAAGGTATATATATATTATATATATATATGGCCTTGGCAACGTGGTTTCAATTGTGATGATTCATATCACGTTTTGGATGTCCGAAGACATGGACCCGAACAACAGCAACTGGCCACACGGCCCAATGAATCAGCCCATCAACTCCTTTCTATTTTCATTTTTATTGCTTGCCTTTTCTTTTTAATCCGAGCCCGAGAATTTGCTGGTCAATATTTCCAGCAGCTTCTCAACGCAGGCGCAAAGAGCGGAGACGATCAGACGAGTGCACAAACGCATGGAGTCTGGCGGTCACCGGTGGCCTTGTGTTTCGGTCTGGGCGTTTGAAAGAGAGGCCGGAGGACACGGATGAAGGCGGAGTGAGGGCGGATCAAGGGGCGATTTACAAACAAAGTGAGTCGAGCTCAAATGACCTAGAACGAGCCTTTTCCGATTGAAGACGTCGAGAGTCTCTACACAGAAAAGGTGCAAAAGGTATGCTTTTCTCCCTTTCCCTTGCAATTTGTCCTTAATTTGACCCGATTTGAATGATTTAGGTTTCGGATGACAAAATTTTAGGGCTGATTTTGATAGTTTACAATTTGGGGATTTTTGTTTGGATGCTTTTGGATTTAGGGCAATCACAATTCCAGGCTCGGGAAGTCTAAGAGGGGCCAGAAGTTCATGATTCCGACCGGGTGAAAGGTTGGGAAGCGAAGCAAGGCTCAGCATAGTCCTGCACATGCCGTGACATCCCCAGGAGCGAATCCTGATCTCGCTTGTTTCCATTGGGTATGTCTCGACCTCTTCTCCAGAGTTTTAAGTCCTTAATTGATTCTTCTTTCAACTGAGAACTTAGTTCTTGCCCTCAAAATTTCAACTGTCTGCTTTCTTTTTTTTCTGCAATTAGTAAATTTTGGGGCTTTTTGAAGCAATTGCAATTTGGTAGCAATTACGGACAGTTTAGGGTTAGCCTGTGAATTGCAATTTTGGCAGCAATTAGAGAGCATTTGTAGGCTGTCTTTTGTTGTTTTGGTTGAAGGCTAGCAGGTGCAAATCCATTTTTGTTTGAATTAGCATTTTGATCTGGTTATCCCCTGCATTTTTCTTGCCTCCAGGTGGTCCTCCTTTTGTAAAGAAACCCATTAATTAGAGCCTTCACTGAGAATCCAGTAGCCCCTTTGTTTTTAGCATACAGTTTTTTCTGTCTTTTATCATTGCCTTGCCACCCTTTGCTCCTGCTTCCATTTCGACAGCATTTCGCTCCTGTAAACCGATCCACGCCGGGATCGAGTGTAGCGGCGAAAATAAATTTCGAGCCGTCTACGAGAGAGTACCCTCAACCTATTATAAGGTTGAACCCTAGGCAAAAGCAATCTTGTACTTAAGCCTATTATTGGGCGCAACCGCTTAGGTGAGAGTACTGGTATCCAAGCCATTGATCTGCCCTCTTCTCTGTTCACCTGCATATCAAAGAAAAGAGTGAGGATAAAATTATACCCTCTGTTTTGGAGTTTGAACAGTGCTGATGGAGTCCTGTGTCTTCTCTTTTGATGATTTGTTTTGGTTGTGTGTATGTGTTTGCAGGTAACCTTTTCAGAGGAAGGGGAGGTGTGTGTTAATTTCTTCTGTCTTGCAGACGGAAATGGAAATGCCCGGAGCCAGGAGGAAAGAACAACTTCTCCCTTTGTTTTGCAGTTGAATAGGCTAAAAGAAGGAGCCAGCCGGGGGCAGCCAAAAGCAACTGCAGCAAAGTTCTTTATAGGGTAATAGAGGAAGTTACCTTCCACTTAGCAGTCTTAGCCCACGTTCTGTATCCTCTATTTTCTTTTGTATATATATATTTTGTCCTTCCTTCAACTGCAATGGAGAGCAGTTACAATTGTAACTTCCGAATCCACTCTGAACATAAATTGGGCTATTTGGAATGGGCCTGTAATGGTTTTTTTTTTCTTAGGCCCATTTTGGATTCTCAATCCTGTCTTTAATTTACTGAAGATTCATCACACATTTTGACATATGTGAAATATGTGATGATCATTTCAAATAATGAATTTAAAGGGGGGGGGGGGGGGAATTGTGAAATTTTATCCTCCAACAGTTGCCCCCCGAACTTTGTGCGTGTGAGATATCAAACACGTTCAAAGTTCGAACAATGTACTACTTATGCACCATTTTTGTTTCGAACCGACCTTTGCTTGAGGAAGCATTTGGTTTAACTTATAGTCCGAAGAAACTTGGAACTTGGATTTATTGTTCCGATAAAAATGGGTTAAATATGAAGAGCAACTCTATCTAGAGTTTGCTCATGACCAATGGGATAGAACTTGGGATGGGTAAATGAGTGTCAGAAAGATTTTCCTTCTCAATTTTTGATTTTTTTATATTCTGGCTTTTCAACCAATTTGGCTTTTGGGCTTTTAGGCTTACTGGATTTTCTGGCTTTGAGTCGATTTTGGTTCGACTTTTTGCCGATTTGGTTTTTGGCTACTGGTCGGAGATTTTCGACTTTAAGCTCGGATTTGGATTTTGGATTTTCTTGTGAGGACAAGAATTTGGATTTGATGACTTGATGTCATAAGCTTGAACTTTTTGTCTGTTGACCGATTGCAGTTTGATTTTCGGTCTTAGGCTAAATTTGGTTTTGACGGCTTGACATCATCTATTTGGACTTTGTTAACCTTTGTGGTTGAAGCCTTGTGATCAAAACATTACAAGAGATGATTTTGAAATTTATACCCACACCATTTATAGCCAAGACATTTGATGACTTTTACCTTTGAGATTGAGTTTTGAGTTTGGGGGGCTTTGAATGACCACACATATATAGATGATGTAGGCCAATTTTTGTTTGGGAGGGTTTGAAGGGCTTTGGGAGGCTTAGACATTTTGGCTTTTGAGAGAGTGGAAAACATTGACCATTTGATTAGTCAAGTTTTGAAGCAACTTTTGGTTTAGGGTTCCTTGGAAAAAAAAATTTGATTTATAGGACTTGAATTGACTATCATATTTGGACATGATAATCAAAGTCATGAAAATTTAGGCATGAGCCTTTTGTTTATCTCTTTAAGAGAATGTCCTTGAAAGACATTTTGTTTTTCTCTCTCTTCCTTTGCCTCATTCTCAATATACGCACAAAATGTGCAAGTCTTCCGGCTATATTTGACCTTTCTCCTTGTAGTTGAGACAATGCTCATTTGACTACATAAGCAGAGGATTTGACTTCTTTTTCTTCTTTGTTGAGAAAAGAAGACGTTTTGTTTGTTTTTGTGGCTGCACCTAGCATTTTGGCTAGCTAGACTGCCTACGTACCCCCTGTATGAGGGATCAAGCCGCTCGTAATTCTTTGTGAACCCATTTTTCATATGCTTCCGGGTTGTTTGGATTTTGGACTAATTTCAAGTCCTTTTTTTTTTATGCATCACTCGAATTACTTGAGCACACCTTCTAGGAAGGGTTTCCCAAATAAATCGACTATCATTTGCAAATCGGGATTTTTCCTTCTTCTTTTTTTTTTTACCGCATCATTCAAATTACTTGGGCCCACCTTCTAGGAAGGGTTTCCCAAATAAGCTGACTATCATTTGCGAACCCGGAAGCTCTTTTTTTTTGTGCGACTGAACTTGACATACATTTTTTTTTTATGCCAAATCTCCTACGTACCCCTTGTTGGGGATCAAGTCTTAACGTAGTTCTAGGCAGAACTATTTGTTTTTCTGCCTTGGAGACTACTTGATCATTTTGACACCCTTACTTGCCTTTAGGTGTCCATGATCTGGTCGAGCTTATGGACGAGAACTTTTGACTGTCTCTTCCGGAGCTCTTGCTTTTAGGCCTCTTCATTTGAACCTTCTTGCTTTTAGACTCATCAACTTTTCCGAGCCTTTCAAATATCAGAGCTTTAGATTCTCCACTTGTCAAGGCTGAATTAAGCCTTTGAAACACTGAAGGTTTATATTCTTCACTTGTCGAAGCAATATTAAGCCTATGAAACACTGAAGGTTTGGATTCTTCACTTGCCAAGGCTATATCAAGCTTCTGAAACACTGAAGATTTGGATGCTTCATTTGTTGAGGCTAGCTCAAGTCTTTCAAATACAGAAGATTTCGATGCTTCACTTGTAGAGGCTACATCAAGCCTTTTAAACACCGAAGATTTAGGAGTTCCACTCGAAGCCATCTCGAGCCTTTCAAATGCGGACACTCTAGGCTCTATCACACTTGCAGTTAGAACACCCTCTTCGTATGAGAGTTGGAAATTTTTGACACAAGCCTCCTCGACGAGTTTTTGTGGAGCTTTACCCTTGAAAGAGGGTTTTAGCTTTTGCACTTGAACCCTATGCTTCTTGTGCATTTTTGAAGCTTTTGCGAAGCTTGATTTCTTTCCCTTTGATTTCTCTCTTGATTTTGAAGAGAGAATTTGCTTCTTGGAGTGAAGAGTAATCTTTTTAACTCCTGCTTCATTTTCGTCCATGTCATTGATCCATGAGACCATACAACATTGAGCGATATCTTTTTCATTCAAGGACTCTTCTTTTGAAGTGTCATCTTTCACCAACGCTTTGAGAGGCAATGAAATCGTGGGGCTGCCCCCAGCTTCAATAGCCATAGCAGATGTTTTTTCAGTTTGAGAAGACACTTGGAGGGAGGGAGTGGACTCTGCAACGTCTACCACTGAAATGGTATTTGCTGAAGCTGCTTGAGTTGAGGATGTTGCCCCCTCGATTTCAATTTCTCCTTTGTTAATCATCTCCTCTATGATGTCTTTGAAGACGTAGCAATCTTTGATTGGATGACTAATGAGCTGATGATACGAGCAGTATTTTGGATCACTCGTTTTGCCAACCTCTTTTGGCCTTTTCGACTCCGGGAGTGTTAAAAGTCTAGCACTCATCAATTCATCGAATATCCCTTGCACATCATCATCGTCAAAAGGATATTTCTTTTGCCTTCTTTCATGAAGGGTGAGTCTATTGGCTGGTTCCTTGGCTTTCTCTTTTATTTGAGCTTGGGAACCATTCTTGTTAACGAACTCTCGATCATGTTTGACGAAAGTCGCCATGGACTCATTTTCATCTTGTACCTCATTGCCATCAGTTGTGTTAGCCTCACTATCTTGAGGCCATTTGGATCCCCGTGCTAGTTGTTTTTCAACATTACACGCTTTAGATACCAACTCATTAAATGAACGAGGTTCGGCACTTCCAACATGTACCGCTAATTCCGGTGTTAAGTTGTTGGTGCACATTTGAACACACGCTTGTTCACTTAATTTCTCGTGGCATTGGAGTCTTATACTCCTCCACCTAGTGATGAAGTCGTTCGCGAGCTCGTTAGGCCTTTGATAGGTGTTTGCAAGATCTAGAATGGAAACTCTCGCTTTCGAGCTCACAAACTGAGCTAGGAACTCTTTTTGTAGATCGTCCCATGTTTGAATCGACCCTGGTTGAAGTTGAGTGTACCAAGTGAATGCCGACCTTTTCAAAGATTGGACAAATTGCCTAATTAATAAGGCGTCATTTAAGGCAGTTTCACCACAAGCAGAATAAAAATGAGCTAGGTGCTCCTGGGGTGAACCGTGAAGGCCATCGAACTTTTCAAAGCTCGGTCTTTGGTAGCCCTGGGGAAATGGCATCGAATCATAGCGTGCTGGATATGGCTTTCTATATCCAAACACTTTTAGATTTTGTGATGCATAAGCTTCTTTTATCCCTTGAGCGATCATCTCTTTGATTTCTTGTGGAGTGATCGATGTGCTACCGCTTGACCCTTCACCATTTGGCCTTGATTGCTCTTGTCTATTTGCTTGAGCTTGAATATTTATTTGAGCGAGGAGTGATGCAATTTGAGCATCTTTTTCATCAAGCTTCCTTTGCAACTCTTGAAGCTGCTCTTCGATACTTGATGTGCTGGTAGTCAATACCAGCATCACATATGTTCCATCTTGTGAGATGTTTGCTTGAGATTTAACCATTGAAGCATATGAACTCGTTAGCTTCAACAGGTCTTTCTCTCTTGCATCCACTTTGGAGACTTGGCATATTTGTTGAACCTCCTTGTCCTTCTTGGATCTTGAAGGCTTAACCTTAACCTTTGTGGCATTGAGTTCCATCTCTTCCAAATATGAGGTCATATTAACTTGTACAACCTCTTTCGGATAGATAGGCAGAGACCCAACGAGGATCTCTCTTGGAGAAGCCACTAAGGGAATTTGACCTACCCCCTGCGATCTAAAAAGACCTTTTGCAAGGGTTGCATTGGCTCGCTCTAAAGTTGATGAACGAGTTGGCACAAGAAGAGGTCTCGTCGTGCCGCGTTGAGACCCGCACTTGCGTCCCCTTCTCTTCATGGAGTTGTTTTCCTTCTTGGCATTGAAGACGGGTTGTGCGAAAGTTGCGCTCGACCCCTCATTCTTTTTGATGACGTGAATGATGGGCCTTTGAGCAACCTCATTAGTTGGCTTTGTGCCGTTGTAACCACTCTCCTGCATTTTGAGCTTGTTGCAGATGGGTTGGTTATTAAGCTTGTTGTCACCGAGTCGGGTGATCTTGAGCTTTCTGCCCCCATGGCTTGGAAGGGTTGTAGGCTTCATGTCCCCATCCCTTGAGAGCGTTGTAGGTGACTTCGACACCCACCTGATGACAGTCTTGTTCTCTAGAGCTTGAAGAGCCCCAAAGATGTTGTTGACCGGGATCGTTGAAGATATTGAGTCCCGGGTGATGTCACAGTGAGCTTCGAATGATCTTTTCTTGATCCAGCGGCCTCCTTTGATGATGAAGGTTGCTGGAAGCTCATTGAAGTTGACAATCACTTTTGGTGCCATTTGTACCTTTCAAAAAGATATAACCATGTATTAGTATAAATACAACTAAGAGATGAAAAGGCAAAAAGGGTCCCACCGTGCGTGCCAAAAATATGTTGGACAAAAATGCGCGATATAATTGAACAACACATTTTATTTGATTTTTAATATTTGAGTTCGACCCCTTTTGGTTATCCTCTTGATTCGAAGTCGTATCGATACCAAGATTTGAGTGGTTTTGGTGATTTGGGCTGCACCCGAATTTTAACGGGTTGCCTACGTATCTCTTGGAAGAGAATCAGGCCTTACGTAGTTCAGAATGGTTGGGTTTTGTGTGTTTTATCACCTTTAAGGTTTTCATGCATCATTGGATCGTATTAGGACCCACCTTCTCGGAAGGGTAGCCCTAACATAAATCACACTATCATATGCATGAGATTTTCTCGTGTATCACCCGAATAAATTGAGCACACCTTCTCGGAAGGGTTTCCCAATTCAACGGCTATCACTTACACGGAAAATCATGTGTATTTAATTTAGATTTAATTTTAACCCCATTTTCATTTTAAAAGTGAATTTAGGGATTAACGACTGTACCCGACATATTTTGAGATTTAATATCGGGTTACCTACGTAGCCGTTTTTACGGCGTCAAGTCTTTACGTAGTTCTTTTCTTTTGAAACCGTTTGATTTGGCTTAGAGGTTTGACTTAAAGGTCAATTTGGGGACGGTGGAATTTGATTTTGAATGTTGGTCGTGGCCAAACTCGACGAGCGGAAGCTTTGTATCGAGTTAGAGTGGGCACTTTGATTTTGATGGAAGATTTAACATCTGGGACGACTAGAGTCGACAAATGAATTTGGAAAGATTTATTTGAAGGTTTGGATGTGACTGGACTCGGTGAGAATTTGGTTTACACCGGGTTTCCTACGTATCCACTTGTTTGGTGGAATCAAGTCACCGTAGTTCGAAACGAAAAGAAATTCTGTATTTGGGTTTGATCATGGGATCATTTGAGAGTGGTGACCGAACTCGATGAGCAGAAGCTTTATATCGAGTCGGAATGGACAATTTGAATTTGTTTGATTTTAACCTCATATTCATTTAAAGGGAATTTAGAGGTTGACGACTGTACCCGATATATTTTTAGAATTTAATATCGGGTTACCTACGTAGCCGATAGGAGGCTTCAAGTCTTTACGTAGTTCTAAACGAACCGATTTAATTTTTATTTGATGATTGAACCCGACGAGCTTTTTTTCTTTATGTCGAGCTACCTACGTACCCGTTTGGACGGGATCAAATCTTGCGTAGTTCTCACCCGAACCATTTTAATTTAATTGGGTTTGACCTCATATTCATTTAGAAGTGAATTTAGAGGCAGACGACTGAATCCGATATATATTGAATTTTAATATCGAATTTCCTACGTAACTCGTAAAAGAGTATCAAGTCTATACGTAGTTCTACCAAAACCGAGTTTATATTTGGTGGAACTCGATTTGAGGTTTTGACTCCGTTTTTTTTTTAGGAGCCGATTTTGAGATTGACCCACTAGAATTAATTGGCAAAGAATATTTAACGAGTTTAATTTTATGTTTTGATCAAACTCGAATTCTTAATTCATGCCAATTATAATTCTTATATTTTAGTGGGCTAATTTTGCAATTAATCACATTTGCTCTAAAAAATGCCGAAGGTATATATATATATATATATATGGCCTTGGCAACGTGGTTTCAATTGTGATGATTCATATCACGTTTTGGATGTCCGAAGACATGGACCCGAACAACAGCAACTGGCCACACGGCCCAATGAATCAGCCCATCAACTCCTTTCTATTTTCATTTTTATTGCTTGCCTTTTCTTTTTAATCCGAGCCCGAGAATTTGCTGGTCAATATTTCCAGCAGCTTCTCAACGCAGGCGCAAAGAGCGGAGACGATCAGACGAGTGCACAAACGCATGGAGTCTGGCGGTCACCGGTGGCCTTGTGTTTCGGTCTGGGCGTTTGAAAGAGAGGCCGGAGGACACGGATGAAGGCGGAGTGAGGGCGGATCAAGGGGCGATTTACAAACAAAGTGAGTCGAGCTCAAATGACCTAGAACGAGCCTTTTCCGATTGAAGACGTCGAGAGTCTCTACACAGAAAAGGTGCAAAAGGTATGCTTTTCTCCCTTTCCCTTGCAATTTGTCCTTAATTTGACCCGATTTGAATGATTTAGGTTTCGGATGACAAAATTTTAGGGCTGATTTTGATAGTTTACAATTTGGGGATTTTTGTTTGGATGCTTTTGGATTTAGGGCAATCACAATTCCAGGCTCGGGAAGTCTAAGAGGGGCCAGAAGTTCATGATTCCGACCGGGTGAAAGGTTGGGAAGCGAAGCAAGGCTCAGCATAGTCCTGCACATGCCGTGACATCCCCAGGAGCGAATCCTGATCTCGCTTGTTTCCATTGGGTATGTCTCGACCTCTTCTCCAGAGTTTTAAGTCCTTAATTGATTCTTCTTTCAACTGAGAACTTAGTTCTTGCCCTCAAAATTTCAACTGTCTGCTTTCTTTTTTTTCTGCAATTAGTAAATTTTGGGGCTTTTTGAAGCAATTGCAATTTGGTAGCAATTACGGACAGTTTAGGGTTAGCCTGTGAATTGCAATTTTGGCAGCAATTAGAGAGCATTTGTAGGCTGTCTTTTGTTGTTTTGGTTGAAGGCTAGCAGGTGCAAATCCATTTTTGTTTGAATTAGCATTTTGATCTGGTTATCCCCTGCATTTTTCTTGCCTCCAGGTGGTCCTCCTTTTGTAAAGAAACCCATTAATTAGAGCCTTCACTGAGAATCCAGTAGCCCCTTTGTTTTTAGCATACAGTTTTTTCTGTCTTTTATCATTGCCTTGCCACCCTTTGCTCCTGCTTCCATTTCGACAGCATTTCGCTCCTGTAAACCGATCCACGCCGGGATCGAGTGTAGCGGCGAAAATAAATTTCGAGCCGTCTACGAGAGAGTACCCTCAACCTATTATAAGGTTGAACCCTAGGCAAAAGCAATCTTGTACTTAAGCCTATTATTGGGCGCAACCGCTTAGGTGAGAGTACTGGTATCCAAGCCATTGATCTGCCCTCTTCTCTGTTCACCTGCATATCAAAGAAAAGAGTGAGGATAAAATTATACCCTCTGTTTTGGAGTTTGAACAGTGCTGATGGAGTCCTGTGTCTTCTCTTTTGATGATTTGTTTTGGTTGTGTGTATGTGTTTGCAGGTAACCTTTTCAGAGGAAGGGGAGGTGTGTGTTAATTTCTTCTGTCTTGCAGACGGAAATGGAAATGCCCGGAGCCAGGAGGAAAGAACAACTTCTCCCTTTGTTTTGCAGTTGAATAGGCTAAAAGAAGGAGCCAGCCGGGGGCAGCCAAAAGCAACTGCAGCAAAGTTCTTTATAGGGTAATAGAGGAAGTTACCTTCCACTTAGCAGTCTTAGCCCACGTTCTGTATCCTCTATTTTCTTTTGTATATATATATTTTGTCCTTCCTTCAACTGCAATGGAGAGCAGTTACAATTGTAACTTCCGAATCCACTCTGAACATAAATTGGGCTATTTGGAATGGGCCTGTAATGGTTTTTTTTTTCTTAGGCCCATTTTGGATTCTCAATCCTGTCTTTAATTTACTGAAGATTCATCACACATTTTGACATATGTGAAATATGTGATGATCATTTCAAATAATGAATTTAGAGGGGAGGGGGGGGGGGGGGAATTGTGAAATTTTATCCTCCAACAGTTACACTGTGCCAGTTGATCATGTTTGCAAACTCAACAGATCCTTGTATGGTCTTAAACAAGCTAGTAGGCAGTGGAATCATGAGCTCACCCGGTTCTTAGTGAGTTTGGGTTTCTCTCAGTCCAAACATGATTACTCTCTGTTTGTTAAGGCCAGAGGTTCTGCTATGACTGTGGCATTGGTGTATGTTGACGACATGCTCTTATTAGGTAACTCTTCTACATACATTATTCTAAGAAAGCCTTGCACTCTGCCTTCACAATCAAAGACTTGGGTATTGCTAGGTACTTCCTAGGAATAGAGATTTTCAGGTCTTCTGCTGGCATCCTTCTCAATCAACGAAAATACATTTTAGATATCTTGACTGATGCTAAAATGGAAGAGTGCAAATTGGCATCTTTCCCTATGCAACATGACACAAAGTTATCTTCTTCTAAAGAAGATCCCATTCCCAGTCCTGAAGCATATAGAAGGGTCATTGGCAGATTGTTGTATCTTACTCTTTCAAGACCTGACATTTCTTATACGGTTTAACATCTCGGTCAATTTCTTCAAACTTCTCTTCAACCTCACTGGAATGTTGCAATGTATCTCCTTAGGTACTTAAAAGGAAGCATACACTTAGCCTTGTCATATCATGCATCCTCTTCCTTCACCCTTAGTGCTTACAGTGACGCAGATTGGGGCAATTGCCATGACACAGGGAGATCACTGACTGGATATTGTGTGTTTATGTGTTCCTCCTTGATTTCGTGGAAGACAAAGAAACAAAAGGTTGTTTCAAAGTCATCCACCGAGAGTGAATCTAGAGCCATGTCTACTACAACAAGTGAACTGGTCTGACTCCAAGCATTGCTTGCAGATTTACATATCAATGTTCCTCTACCCATCACACTACATTGTGATAACAGATCTGCCCAAGAGTTAGCTGCCAATCCGATTTTTCACGAGAGAACTAAACACGTCAGGATTGATATCCATTTCATTAGGGAAATGGTTCAAGCTGGGTTCATCAAAACCTCCCATGTGTCATCGTCTATGCAAATTGCTGATGTCTTGACTAAGGCCTTGGGTGCTCATCATCATGGAGTCCTTACGAGCAAGCTAGGCCTCATTCTTCCTATCTCTTATCCAGCTTGAGAGGGGTATATGGGAATATATGTCGCAATACAAGATGCAATTTGCACATTGCTAATCTGTATTGTTAGGAGGGGCAAAATGGTTTTTTCATGTTGATGTGCACACCCCAGCTCAGTGTGTATAGATAGGTGCTTGGCGCCATTTTGTTTGTTAGAGAAAGATCTTGTAATAAACTCTTTTGGAAGTTTCCATGGCTTCCATGAAATAGATCTGGTTTTATCTTAGCTCAATTTGAGCTTCTCCAAAGATAGTGGTTAATATGAATGAGGGTGAAAAATATTAGTGATAACTATAATAGGATCCTTAAATGATGTGGTACTAGTAAAGTATCGTAAAGTAAGTTATGATGAATCCATGACCCAAGTCCACGAAATAAATGGTCTAAAGAGTAGTCTTTATTTTCTTTTTCGCCTATTTAATTATTATTGTGTATGATCCAATTTTATTGGATGTCGATATGAAATTACTCATTCATATAACACTTTCTTCTATATATGATAGAATGTTGTGATTGATCCAAATTTGCAAATCGGGCATTAGGGTATTATATGAAGACAATTAGTTCGCGAAAACTAGGAAATAACGACAAGAAAGAAAAGACCACTTTAAAATTTAAAATCCATTGACCATTAGACAATTTGAATTTAAACCAAAGGAGATTGTAATGGAGTATTTTATGTGAATAAACACTTGCGATTTATTTTATGACATGAATACACTATGCCAAATTGCATCTCAGGCGACGGATGTTCGTCGCCTGATCCGCGGTCGGCTCGATGTCGTCCCTAGAGTATTCAGGCGACGGATGTCATGTTGCCCGTCGCCTGAGTTGTTTCAGGCAACCGAAAACATGTCCGTCGCCTGAATCCATTGTCAGACCTAAAAGGCCTTTCTAAGCCGAGCCGAGCCGACTACAATTCAGGCGACGGATCAATCTTGATATGTTCGTCGCCTCAATTTGGTTTAAAATTTTATAAAATACAAAGACATGACTCAGACAACCATAATATTAGCCAAGTCCGTCGCCTGAATATGAATTGTTTTTTTTTAAAAAAAAAATTCAGGCAACCAGTTATGTCAATGTTCGTCGCCTGAGTATGGTTTTATTTTTAAAAAAAAATGAAAAATGGACGATGCCCGGTTTGCAATTGCACTAAAATTGTGCACATTTTGTGCACTAAAATTGTGCATATTTTGTGCACCAAAATTGTGCACAAACCTGTTTCATTACACACCAAACACAAACCTATTCACAAAATTGTGCCAAGTTCACAACCACACACAAATTCACAAATCCAGTTTGCATTCACATACAAATTCACAAATACAAAACTATTCCCAAATCCAAGTCCATTACTTAAGAGGAAGTAGGAGAAGAGTGTTGCGAGATACCGGCTACTACTGCGCAGATGAGGGTTGAGGAGCCGAATCATCCTGCGTATTCAAAGGCTCCGTATCCAAAGCCGAGATCATTACTTGTATGATTTCCTCAATAAGCTCCTCACTGGAAAGTTATCTACAATAAACAATAGTTCATATATGAGTAACAAACAATGGAAACTTATCTATAATCAAGCAAGGAAAGTTCAACAACAAGACAACATTCCATTCTAATTCACATCCAATCTTACAAGTTTTAACATTTGGAGTAATTAAAAGTAAAAACCTTCAAATTGCAAAATCACGATTTGATTCAAATTGGTCAAGGAAAGGAAGAAACTCAAGAAAGATGAAGCGGTGATTTGAGAAAATAATTAATTTGAGAAAATAATCAGTTCTTTATTTTATAATCTAAACAATGGAAAATTATGAAAGAAGTCTCCAAAATTTATTTATAATCCAATGCTACTTAATTGCAAACAAAGTGAACACGCAACAGAACATACCATGGTTCTAATTTGTCTTGAGATGGTTCTGCCCCCTCTATCTTCAATCCTGTGAAATCAGAGTAAATACAATGTTCTATCACATGGAGAAGTAGGAAGAAAGAACAATATAGGAACAGAAAAAAGAGAAAGAAAAAACCACGTAGGAAGAAAGATACATATAGGAACAACAGAAAATAACAAGAGAAAGAAAGAACCATATAGGAAGAAAGAACAATACAGCAACATCAGAAAATAACAAGAGAAAGAAAAAACAATATAGGAAGAAAAAGAGATATGTAAACTAAGTAGCAGTAAGACAAAGACGCCATAAATAAATAATACAGAAACCTTATGATAGGCTACTCTCATGTTGTACTCGACATAAATCAGTCAAAACAGAAAAACAGAGTCAATTCGAAGAGCTCGGCTATCGGAGGTCAAGCAAGGAACATTAATTTAATAGTTTTTTCTAATAAAGGATCCACTTATTACAAGTGCAAGTGTACAATTATACAACTATTAATCAAGTTCCAACTATACATGACAGATTGAAGTAGATCTTTTTTATTACATTAGAGTATGAGCCAACAAAACTGTGCAGTCAATAGACTTTAAGCAAACATTTCAACTTATCCTATCTTTCCTAACTTAAGGGAAGTCACAAAAATGAGCAGTTTCATGGCAACAAATTTAACAATTCCAGCCACTCCAAAAGATCTTCTCATCAACCAAATTATCACTAGTTAATACAAGGAGCAAGCAAGACAAGGTTTACCTCTGAACCTGAACGAGAAAAATCTTTTAGAGTACCATCTTCTGTAGATGGACCTAGCTTCACTGATTTTGCCATTCTCAACTTCCATTGCTAACCTTTCCAGGACTCCAATGACAAACCTATGCCAACAAGACATTCAATCAAAAATTATGAATCTGTAACAGCATGATTTTTTCTGTTCAGGAAGGAAGGGAAAGATATAGACCTAATTTTTAGCAAGTGTTCCCAAACGCTACGAGCTGCAGCAGCATCTTAGCACAGACTCAACTCCAAACGAGCCCATTGCAGTTGCAACAAAGCATCAGTGCCGAGATCCTTAACAATAGTTTAAAGCACATCTACCACGAAAACCCTAGATCTTAATATCATAGAATGAAATTAGACCCTAAAAACCCTAGATCTGAAAATTAGAGAATGAAATTAAACCACGAAAACCCTAGATTTAAATTTTAGAGGAGCATTCGAGGTCTCAAAACCCAAGGGAAAGTCGAAGGAGACCGAGGACATGAGTGCTTACCAGAGAAGGGGCGGAGGAGCATTCGAGGTCTCGGCTCTGTGTGAGCGTTGGATTCATCATCGAAGTCGGCTCCAGATCCGACCAGCTCAAGCGACGCGAGGCCATCGCCATCGACGTCGCCTCCAGACTCCGGTGACTGCTGGCGCTGCCTTCGAAAGGAGGGATGAGAGCGAGAGAGAGGGGCGGAGGAGAAGCCATGGAAGCTCAGAGGGGAGCTCGATGGAAGAATAAGGAGGAGGATGGACGGAGGTTGAAGGAGAAGACGAGGGAGTGTGAATGGCCTGAAGAACGAAGGTATCGGGCGGCCATGGATGCCTACCTAAAGGAGCAGGGACGGCGAAAGTAGGTGTTAGGGTTTCGCGGTTGAGGAGAGAAGGAGAAAAGAATGAGTCGGTTTGGGAACCCATTATAGCTTTTATACTCGTTTTTATTCCGGCGACGGATATTAAACATAATTGTCCATCGCTTGAATGATTTTCGAAATTTGACACAGATTTACGCCGTAAAATTATTTTTTATAAAAAATGTATTGATTTCAATTATTTTATAAATTTCATTTATTTATGATTTATTATAATTATTTTATAAATGTATTGAAATTATCATATAAAAATAAGTGGGACCATATAAATGTAATGAATATGGTTAATCTAATTAAATACATTGTTATTATTTTTATTCTAAGAGTTATTTCTAATTGTTAAGGAGATATTTATTGGGCAAAAAATTTAAGATATTGATTTTATATTATCTATCACAAATTCACAATATCTATATATAACAACCATTTTAATATGCTAAAAATACAATAATTTTGAATCTGTTATATTTAAAATAAATGTAAACTAAATTATTATTTATAATATCTTAACTAAGTTATTATATTATTATTATTATATTAGTAAGAATCTTAAATAAGATATGATGTATTAAAAGATCATAACTATATTATAAGTTATTGACTTATTAATTGAGGTGACTAAAAAATATAATACCATATTATAAGTCATTATAAAATTTAACATATTAGGGTCTTCAATTCTTGTTTTATGAGTTTGTGAAAAATGATCAATTGGAAATTCATATATAATATTTATCACAAGATCTATATATAACAATGTTGATATTGATCTCAATATCAATCTCGATGTTGATCTTGATGATGCCATAAATGAAAATGAGTAATTAAATACATGCATAAAAGAGGTTCCCATGTTTAGAGGTCGGTTTTTGGAATCTCTAACGGCTTAGACTGAGTTCCATAGCTTTGAGAGCCCCTTTCTAAATGGGAATCATCTCGACTAGTGAGAATCGACACTTCATGTAGTCCAAGGGAATCATCTCGACTAGTGAGAATCCCGATGGAATGGGATTTCAAAATCGAGCTTCGTTAGATCTCTCAATCATAATGTCCATTTCCATCTCAATCTCGATATTGATCTCAATCTCATTATTGATCTCAATCTCAATCTGGATATCGATCTCAATCTCAAACGGAAATTGAAACTTTATATGTAACATCTATCATAAAATTTATATTTAAAAATCAAACTCTCAATATCAATATTAGTCTCAATCTCAAGCTCAAATGGTAAATTGAAACTTTATTGTTTCATCATTGTATTTAATTTTCAACTTTCCATTTTTTTCTGATTTTTTCCTATTCTTGAAGAATAACATAAAAATAACTTTTATGCAACTTTAAATGATATATTACTTTTTAAATGGTTAATCTAATTAAATACATTGTTATTATTTTATTCTAAGAGTTATTTCTAATTGTTAAGGAGATATTTATTGGGCAAAAAATATAATATATTGATTTTATAATATCTATCACAATATCTATATATAACAACCAAAATCTCAATCTCAATTTCAATAAAAGGTTAATAATGTTTCTATCAGAATGTTTTAGTTAAAATCTCAATCTCAAATGGAAATTAGAAATTTATATATAACATCTATCACAAAATTTATAAGAATCGATATAACTCGTTCAATTATAGCCTCAATAATATTATTTTTTTTGTAAAATTGTGAAACTACAGGTTTCTTCAATAGGCTATATATCTAACAATGAAATAAGTAAATAATATTATGATATATTCATATTATGAACCCAATACTACATTATTAATAGTAAAAAAAAAATAAGGGGGATTAAAAGTTGGCTATAATCTTATAATTTTTTATAACATGAAAAGAATCAATATATACATTCCTCGTCGCCTAAACGAGAATTAAATTTTTTATAACATGAAAAGAATCAATTTGAAATTAACATTTTAGACTTCTTAAAGGTAAAAATAATTAATCTTTTAGGAGCTAAGAGCAAAAAAATAAATATCAAGAATACACGATCAATTGAAAATTTTACATCTATATTGATTTTATACGTCCTATAAGTCATTATTATAAAATTTAACTTCCTAGGGCCTTCAATTCTTGTTTTATGAATTTATAAAGAAAAATGATCGATTGGAGATTCATATATAATATCTATCACGATATCTATAGATAATAACCAAAATCTCAATCTCAATTTCAATAAAAGATTATAATGTTTCTATCAAAATATTTTAGTTAAAATCTCAATCTCAAATGGAAATTAGAAATTTATTTATGACATTTTAAAGTTACATTTATTTTATACTTCTTAAAAATAATGAAAATTTTAGGAGCTAAGAGCAAAAAAAATCAAGAATAAATGATCATTTGAAAATTTAATTTACATCTATATAGATTATAAGTTATAACATTATAAATTATTTTTACAAATATAAAGCTAGTTAGTATGGTTTTATAAAAAAACATCACCTAATTAATGTTATACTATGGTTTTAACTTCATAAAAATATTACATAATGAATTTATAATTTATGACATTATTAAGTTATGATATTATAACTATATGATTATAACATTACAAATTTATGACATTATTAAGTTCACTAAAAAATATTTATAACAATATGATTATAACATTACAAATTTATTTATTATAACGAGATATATTTGAATTTTTTTATATTCCTAACATATATGAATATAATATTAACAAATACATGAACTCATATAAAAACATTATAAATATATCTCTAGTTATATGGTTTAGTATTATTTTATAGAAATATTATGAATATTACCTAGTGAATATGGTTGTGTTAAAATATAATAAAACTATAAATATAATAAGATTATAACTTCTCAAGTGACGGACTTAGAAATAAACATTGGTTGCATGAATGTATTTCAAATTTCACCAAAATTTAGGCAAAAAATCTTGGCGCTTAATATCATTCAAGCGACGGACTTTATATGTTGGTCACCTGAAATATCATGCAAGCGACGGACTTCATATGTTGGTCACCTGAAATATCATTCAAGCGACGGACTTCATATGTTGGTCACCTGAAATATCATTCAAGCGACGGACTTTATATGTTCGTCGCCTAAATAGGTTATTTCTGACAAACATAAATAGGGCCTATATTCAAGCGACCGTATTTATATAAATGTTTGTCGCCTGAAATAAGTTCGTCACCTAAAACATATTCAAGCGACGAACTTTGAAACTAATTCGTCGCCTAAATCTAATCTGAGATGGGTTTCGGTCTTGGAAGATTCAGGCGACGAACCCTTATAAGTTCGTCGCCAGAAGTGAATTCAGGCGACGGAAGATCAAGGGTCCGTCGCCTGAAGTGCAATCTGGCATAGTGATAATGAAGAAATTAATTAGGCAAAAATGCTTTTAATTTCCTAACTCAATTAACCAAATGTATACCAGACAGTCCAAATTAAGATATTGTCCAATTAGTCAACTTTCTACCTTTTCGTCTTCTCTCTGTTTTTCCTGGCTTCTCTCTCGCGCTGTTTCTTTTCTTTCGAACGATCATCGTCTTCTCTTTCCATCCCAATCATCATTTTCATTACTGAAGCAACAATGGCATATGAAGGTTAGTTTATGATGCGGGACCATCCAAGACACATTCGGACACACCTATACTTGGGGATGGACCTATGATTCGAGCCCGTTAGAATGTTGTCATCCTCAAGAGGAAGAAGAAGGCTCCACCATGGGAGAAGGTGCAAAGGTGGAAACTTGACGTTTTTTTAAATTCGTTCAGCATTTGACAGCTTTTCGGCGTCTCAGTAAAATGAGTCATACGGAGTCAATATTAATCGGATTTGATCGTGCCATACCTTGTCGAAACGAGGACGAAGACATCTATAACTTTGTTGTTGAAGGTTTTTCCAGATTCGACCTAGAGCTTGGCCGAAAATCACATTCTTTGTTGCTATTTTTAGAGACCTTCTTTATTTAAGTTATTTTAGGTAATTTAGGGATTTATTTTAATTTCCATTATATTTATTATTTTCATTAAAATCAGCCCTAGGGTTTTCTATATTAGAACGGCTGATTCCTCCATTGTAAATTAGACGCCTCTTTTCATGAATGAAATTTCCTTTGTGTGAAACACAATGAGAGAAAGTCGATCGATTCGTAGCGTGGCTCATCGATTGCAACAATTGATATAGATCTTGCTTGGTTTGCTTTGAGTTCATCAACCTCGCGAGAGCTTGGTGATCCTGGTAATCACAAGTCCCCTCCTTGTGCCTCCAAGTTTTCCGCTTGATTGTGTAAGGTTGTAGAGATGGGCTTTGTAATCGTTGATACTTGGTTCCTACCCTCTTAGGAGGTCTGAGGTCTTTATCTCGTTCTACCTTAGTTCGAATCACCATCTATCGGTCTTTGTTCTTTCAATTTCGAGTCAATTTCATCAAGTCTAGTTGATGTGTCTTTGTTCTTTTAGTCGATATTGAGTCCTTGTTTGGTGTTCTTGTGTCGTTTGCTTCCGTTCCTGTCTTTGAGTCTTGATTGTCGAAGATTGAGCCATCAGAGCTTTGGTTTCCGACATCAAATTTGTCAATTTGATACGGGGTTAGCCGTAGGATGGCCCGTCTAAAATAGCAACAAAGATAGTTCCAGCACTTGGAATAAATCCCGTCTAAAACAGTGACAGTTCAAAGAATGTGATTTTCGGCCATGCTTTAGGTCGAATCTAGAACAACCTTCAACAACAAAGTTGTAGATCTCTTCGTCCTCGTTCCGACAAGGTATGGCACGATCAAATCCGATTAATATTGACTCTGTACGACTCATTTTACTGAGATGTCAAAAAGCTGTTCAATGTTGAACGAATCTAAAAAAACGTAAGTTTCCACCTTTGCACCTTCTCCCATGGTGGAGCCTTCTTCTTCCTCTTGAGGATGACAACATTCTCACGGGCTCGAATCATATGTCCATCCCTAAGTATAGGTGTGTCAGAAGGTGTCTTGGATGGTCCCGCATCAGTTTTGTTGTAATGTATTATATATTTTAGGGGTTTTCCTGATTATTGATGAATTAAGGTTGTATTGATTAACTTCTTAACCTATGGTTAATGCTTTGTAATGTCTTTTGATTATGGTAGACTGCAAGAACAAAAAAAATATATGAAAATAGAAGTGATAAAAATTTAGAAGAATCAACTTTGCTTCAGAGAGTAAAGTACTCCCTTATATAAAATTTTCCAATCTCATAATTTGAACTCATTCATTCATATAGTTAAGGGAGAAGAGTACGTGTCTAATTAACCAAGTTAACTAGCTAGGGCTCTTTGTGGGTCTCGAATCTAGCTATTAGGACTATAGCTACGCAACTGAACCGGAGTCTTCAGGTTTCGGGTGGGCTGCTGCGTGATCGCCTTTGTGTTTGCCCCACAGGAGCAAGTACAGTCCTATGATCACAGTCGCTCCTCCAAGTATGCTGCTCATTTTGATTTCAAAATTAACAATTAATTACAACCCTCCAATTATACTTGATTGTTTTGTTAACTTGAGGCTAAATAAGGGGCCTTATGCATGTACAAATTATACTTACAAGTTATCTGTCATTTTAGTTTTTAATACTAATCAAAGATCGATCGACTTAATTAGCTAGGTACATTAAAGCAATTCAAAGGTAATTAGCTTAGCTTGAAGCAAAATAAACAAGGTGAATTTACTTTACTGTACGTTGAAGTAAATAAGTTTGAATTACCTGCCAACATAGAGCATTTCAGCAAGCACAAAGTATGCAGAAAGAGCCACAAGCAGTGTTTGAAGAGGATTGAACATGGTGATGAACACCGGACCCTTCTCCTTGGTGCACCACAGCTGCGCGTAGTTTATCAATCCTGAAACCACCACTCCCTACACATATGCATATGCCGACTCCATCAAAATCCAGCTACAATTATATATGCTTGACCATATATAGAAACAATTCAGTCTTAATAATATGTATGCTTCAATTCGATGGTACGTACGTACCCCATAAATGATAGACCATAAGTCAATGTTGAAGCCAATGGTCCAGGCAGCTGCTCGGGGCTCTACCACCGCTGCATACACTGCTGACAGTGCTGCACCCACGAAGCACATCCATGCTGTTAGCGATAGCTGCGCTGGGTACCTCTTCAGTGTGTACGCCTGCAGTTTTTTTGTTCCCATTGTATTAGGGAAATTGATTAACTTCTATTTGTGCCATTTTTAGAAGTATTTTAAATTACTCAATATAATACAGTACGAGTATATTAGAACAATTTACTTCGTTATATAAATAAATAATTTAGTATGAACTGTATAGATTTAATATTTTTACTACTTTCCTAAGTTTTATTTTGTATTAAGTTTAGACTTTAGAGTAATAATACTACATGTAATGTAACAAGGCCATGGCGGGCTCAAGATACGAAGAAAGGCCCAATCATTTGGCCCAATTCATGGCCAGGTATTGCCCAGTTTTGACTTCGAATTTACACATTTGCGGTTATAAGAGCCTGTTTGCGGGGAGTATTTTTTTTTAATAACTAGCCAAGACATACCCGTGCTACGCACGGGACGTAAATATAAGTTTTCTATTATAAAAGTCTATTTAAGAGCTTATTTTTATATCCTCATTGACTAATTTAAACAGTATATGTGTACAAATAGTAAATCTTGGTTTTATATACTTGATAATTTCGTTTAAGTTATTTATTAAATCTTTGCATTTTTATGAGTTTTTTTTTCTTCAAGAAAACACCTTGTAAAATATTTTTTTTTTAATAAAAAACACCTTTTAATTTTTTAAAAACAAAAACACCTTATATAATATAAGGTATTCGCTCAATTGAAGCACCGACTTTTATTTTACAACAAAAATATTTTTAAAATATTTTTATTAATTAAATAAAATACCAAAACTTATTTTTAAAATATTTTTTAAAAGGAGTTGGATTATTTTATATAAAATATTTTATTAATTAAATAATCGATCAATTTGAAATTATTTTGTTTAATAAAGTTGTTGAGACTTATGAACATGTGGAAGTCCATGTTTTTGAAGAGGTTTTATTAAATATCATATTGTTTAATTTTTAATACTCATCACATTGTTGACTAAACTAAACCAGATGCATACATGCAGAAAAAATTTCATTTTATATGTTTGTTTATGTTATTTAAAAACATATATATGTATCATGTATCAAAAAATATTTTTAAATGTAATTGTTACTTAATGACATATAATATGTTATTTTAAGCTACTTATTATTTTGAGTAAGGTATTTTTTAAAAGTAAAAAAAAAAGTAAATGATTGCATACCCCTTAGTATGATGAGATTTACGGTTAAGGAGTTCCTTACCAAGCTAGCCCCTAGGTTCTAGTTAGAAATCTTCATACTATATGCTGAAGTATGGTATCCAAACTCGATCCAAAGGCTCCTTGATCGATCTCTCCTCAGTCATATTTAATAAAGTTATGGATAACTATATTATAATATGATCTACATATATAGCCAAATTGATAGGAAAAAGTTATATAATTATCAAATAATTGATCATCACTTTAAACTCATATATATCACCTCGATTTAATATCTGCAAATTATAAAGTAAGCCAATATATCATTTTTGAAAGAAAAAAATACTTAATAGATGGAAACAAATGAATTCTAACTAAATTAAGTGAGAAAACAACCTCATATATAAACAATATATTAATGTTATACCTTAGATTCTAGCTTTGTAACACATTTAGTTGCATATAGATTTTGTTCATCTCACCAAGAGAGGCCGAAGATTTACGTACAAACGCAAAAAAAAAAAAAAAAAAAAGGGAGACATAAGGCCGCTGTAGTTTCAATAATACAATCGGTCATACATTAATTGTTAATTCTTATCGAGCTATAAAACAAATAATTTAGTGAATCTTATGTTGTAACCGGCCACTTACATTTAATTTTCTAGAATACAAAACTTCATGTAGGTTGTTTTTATTTTCTGTTTAATTTGAAAATTAAAAAAAAGATTTATATTAAATCAAGATTTACATTAGCAATAAATAGGAAAACAAATCTTTTTCTAAAAAATATAACAGGAAAAAACTCAATTAAATTGAAAATAAAATAAACAATTTTTTTTCAAAGATAATTATTAAATTTTAACTATAGAATTATTTTTTTTAAAAATAAAAATTATTTCATGGACTTGAGCATAATTTGAAACAAATAAAAGTGCAAAATTAGGACAATGTATCTTGTATGCCTTTATTTTCATTTTTAAATCAAACCGTTAAGTTTTTTTCTCATCTATAGTTTAATTTTAAAATCAAATAGAAATCATTACGCTCAAAATATTGAAAGCGTTGCAAAAGAAACATAAAAAAGTAATTTTTTATTTTCAAATCAAACTGTAATAATAAAATTTAATTGATGAAAAGATAAAACTATATATGTGATTTTGAAATTCCTTACAAACTGTATGGGTCATGTATTCAAGAAAATAACTATATGAGCAATTGTAAAAAATCCAACTCAAATAAAAGGAAAAACAAAAAACATGAATTAATCTTTGGTGAGAGAGTTATTAATGTTGAGAGTCATTAAGAGGCTCTGGGACACAATTTTTAAAGGTATATAGATTTTTTGGATGGAGATACTTTTTGGGTTTTTTTTTTTTTTTTTTTTTTTTTTTTTTGGTAAAGAACGGGGTGAGAGCAGAAGCTTCACCCAGTAAATAAAAGAGCTAGAAACAAAACATTAAGGTATGACAGTAACGGGGCATAGGCGGGTCTTAGTGACCCCTTGTGCGTCCGCGAGCAGTAGCGGTTCCACTCCACCAGGCGGGGAGCCGAGGAGGGTAACGCCTAAGGTGAACGATGAGGCTAGTTGCGCTAGATGGTCGGCAAGGGTATTAGCCTCGCGAAAGATATGTCGAAACTGCCCCTCATTTTCGAGTGGAAAAGACAATAATGCCTCTACCCTCGGCCACCCCGAAAATAAAGGTGGAAAAATGGGTGCGCCTCCCCTCCACCTCCAGCATCACCCAAGCCTCCGAAGGTATGACCTTCTCCCCTCCCGAAATTGGTGGTGTTGGTCGATGCGACGATCACAGTGGGCTTCCTTCTGATTGGTGTCGCCGGTGGTGTAGCAGAGGCTCCAGATCTGGGATGGGATGGAGAGTCGGTCTCCGGGTTGAAGAACCACCGACCGGGACGGGCTGTTGCTGGTAATTGGGGAGGAGAAGCCTTAAAATTGTTATTTATGGTCGAGGGAAATATGGGTATTTCTCGGTTCGAACCCCGGAATGACCGCTCTTTATTTACCTATTCAAGAAATATGGGTATTTTACATTATATCCATCTTAAATAATTCCCGATCAACCAAACATCATACAAGATAATTTACGAAACTAATCTCCATCCTTTCAACCCCATAAAATATATCTTCGATTCATCCCTTAAAATTAATATTCACCCCTTAAAAATCCAAATAAAAATCCAAATAAGTTGGTCAACGGTTGACCGATCGGCATTCAAACAATTAACTATTGACCATTACTACTTTATTTGGATGAGTTTTATTATCTCACCTAATTTTATTTTGGAGATGACTAGTTACCTAATTATAACTAATTACCTAAATCACCCTTTAAAATAGGTACGTGATGATTATGCATAAATATATGCATATAGACTCAGTTGAGTGCATTTTGAAGAAGATGACTAAATGAAACTATATATAGGCAAGGACTCAATTAAACGACGACGCAGATGACCGGAAAGAGTTGGGAACCTGCATAATGTACCAGATGGACCATGACACGCAGCTTGCGACGATGAGCAAGGAGCCCTTAACCCTGTTCTCGTGTATGACTGCGCCCGATCCTTGGATGTTTATCAGAGGATGCGAAAAGTAGTTTGGGAGTGCAGATCCTTTGTACAACGTCATGATCAAGACTCCGCCCAAGGAGGCCAAAGTCCCTACCACCTTTGCAACCCCTCTTGGGTTTCTGATGTCTACCATCTCTAACCTGCATATATATAATATAACCCAGATCGATCTTGTGAAACTATTGAGATTTGAAGTCACAATTAAGTTCCATATGAACAATTCAAGGCTAGCATATATATGCGGATCGGATGAACTACTTATCTAGCTTATTGCTAATTGCTATAGTTCAAGTCAATTTAATTAGGCTCTATGAGCTGATATTCTTGGATTGGATCTTCTAGATCATGTTTTGACATGTCTAATAATTAGTACTAATTTTGAAAGATGCTACGCATGGCAAGTGATGTGTGTAAACCGACCTTAAAACAACGGCGATTAGGAAGGTCAATGAAGCTATTGTGTTGAACATTGGTGCTATAAAAGTTGGTGAGGTGCACTTTAAGCTTACAAAGTACATGTTTGGTGCCAAGCCGAGCCTGCAACAAAGAAGAAAGGTACCACATATATATCACACATGGATGAACTACAATAAGCTTTGTGCTTTGTTAAACCATGTTTGTGATCTCACCCGAATAAAGAAAGCAAGAAAATTTCTCCAAACAGCGCCATTGTCAACTTTGGTCTCACTTTTCTGCATATATAGTTAAGAACTTGAAAGAGTGAGATCTTTAAATCAAGTGATCGACGTTTGATATGGGCCTTGGAAATTTACGTACTTACCTCTCAAGAACGTATGCGAAAGGAAGCATGACGAAGCCTGCAAGGGTGTTTCGATAGGTAACGTAAACATGAGGGTTCATGCCATGGTTGAAGGCTGCTTGAGCGACGAAGTAGAGAATGGTGTAGCCTATCTGCACCATGACCATGACAACATGTGGTTTAAGCCTCCTGCAGTGAGCCTTGAATACACTTTGATCATTTGAACTAGCCATAGCCATTGCTACTACTTCAATTAACTTGTTCTTTTTCTAGCTTCGGAGAATGAAATTCTTTATATTGATGCCTCATTTCATTTGTTTATGTGCAGTCATGTCTGTTTTTATGTTGGAATTGTGTTCTCCTTTATTGAATTGGTTCCCTAATTAAAATGGATTCTCTTTTCGAATGACATATCATAGCGTGTCCAAATCAATGTTTGTTTTGCACTATGGATGAATATTGCTTATCTTTTGACGAATAATCTCTGAAATTCCAGTTGAAGATATGGAAAATTATTCTAAGCTAAATGATAATTAAATGGACTAGTTTATTGTGTAACTAATATTAAGAGAGAGATGTGTTGAGTAAAAATATATTATCTGACACCAAATATATACAATAAACAGAAACATCATATATGATTGATAATTATGTTATTTATATTTAAATTTTTGATAATTAAGTTATTTATAAGGTCCATATATACTACTCCCTCTGTTAATTAAAACTTGTCGTTTACTATTCATGCACGCTTTTTTAGAACGATAAAAACTATATAAAATATTAACTTTTTTTAAAATTTGTTTTTATAAATCCATACTTAATAGTAATAAGTATGATATTATTTTAAAAAACTATTAAAAAAGTTAATATTTTATATAGTTTTTAACACCTAAAAATGCGTGCGTGAATAGTAAAACGTCAAGTTTTAATTAACGGAGGGAGTAATATTTAGTTAGGAGGTTCATGGACAAAATTAGTTAAGGGGTCCTAAAATACTCAACAAACATGATAATTTAATATCGTTAGTCTCAACAATATATAATACTCCCTCCGTTCAACAAAACTTGACGTTTTACTATTCATGCACGCTTTTTTAGGAGCTAAAAACTATATAAAATATCGACTTTTTAAATAATTTTTTTTAACAATTTCGTAGTTATTATTAATAAGTACAAACTTGTTAAATTTTTTTTTTTAAAAAATGAATATTTTATATAGTTTTTATCATTCTAAAAAAGTGTGCGTGAATAGTAAACGACAAGTTTTGTTGAACGGAGGGAGTATCATTTTTTTGAATTTTTACAATTTTTTCCCCCATCGAGTAATTAAGGTCAATTGAGTGCTGGAACATGAGGAAGGGAAGAAGATGGTAAAAGTGTAGAATTCAAGGTAAAAGTGTAGAATGTGTTAAATGGAATAAAAATATTTCGATAGTAGTACGTGATTTTCTGATAAGTATGTGTTGAGCACTTGACCCCCTCTCAAATGAAGAAGAAAAAGTGAAAAAGATAGGTGAATTTCTTCTTCTTTTTTTCTAATGCTTTAATTGATGATCATTAGGTGTATAATACTTTAACGATTCTCTCAATAATTAGATCATCTTATTTCTTTTCATTTACAACAACAACAACAACAATATAGTGTATCCCGTGATTAAGTAGGTTCTGAAGAGTCGGGATGTACACACATTCTTTCTCCGAACAAATTGAGAGTGTTTCCGATAGACCCAGAACAATAGGACACATGAACCACATGGTAACATGCCACATAGAAGGAAAAAGAGTCAGTAAAGAAGCAGACAAGAAGTCAGAAAAAAGAGCTTAGATAAAAGAACACAACATCATAGCCCAGCACTCAAAACATCAACAACATGAATGCACCGCCTCTAGTGGTCTCTTTCCAATGTCATATCTTTTGAAAGGTTCAGAAGATTGTGGTCATGTCGGATGATCTCCATCTAGCTCTTCTTCGATTTATCTGTCCCCCTAGGTAGCTCTAAGACCCAAGCTCTAACACCTACGAAATGGTGTTGTTATAGTTCTCCTACGAACGTGCTCAAACCAATGCAATCTAGACTCCAGCAAATTGTCCTCTATACTCGCAACTCCAACCCCTCTTTTAATGTCGATATTACTGATTCTATCAAGTCTCATTACCCACTTATCCAACATAACATTCTCATCTTAACCACTGATAACTTCTATTCTTGAGCTTTAGCAATAGGCCAACACCCAGATCCATACAACAAATACGGTCTAACAACCACCTTGTAGATTTCCCTTTCAGTTTTTCTTGAACTTTCTTATCACATAACATGTACCCCTGGCGCTCTTCTCCGTCTTAGCCACCCTTCCTGGACTCGATGATCAATATCCCTATCGATACGTACCCCCATCACTTTGAACATATGAGCTCAGGTACTTGAAATACTCTTTTCTGGGGGACTAGATCATCCCCCAATAACACTGAAGTCCCTGGATATCTAACCTCTCCAAAACGAAACTAAACATACCCGGTCTTGATCCTACTCAATTTGAAACCCTTCGATTCCATCACCCCTCTCCAGTTTTCTAGCATGTGAGCATACTTGGTCTTGGTCCTACTCAATTTGAAACCCTTTAATTCCAGCACCCCTCTCCAGTTTTCTAGCATGTGAGCTAAAACCAATCTTGAGTTGTCCCCTAGCACAATATCTGCAAACAAAATACACCAAGGTCATGGACCTCTTCTTGAAGTGGAGCGGCTGATTTCTTTTCATTTACATGTTACTTATTAATTTTCAATTTTTTAATTAAAATACAATAAATGACGAGCGCACATTTAAGGTGGAGTCTCGTGCCCCATCGTCTTATCGCAGCTGTCAAAATGCTAGATAGAGCGCCTGGTGATAGGTAGATCTAGATCGAAACATGAGATAGAGGAGAACTCAAAGAGAGGGAGATAGCTGATGTTGAAGACGAATGTGATGATGATCATTTGTATTGAATTGTTCTGTTACATTGTATCATGTGCTATATATACCAATGACAGTTATATGAGTAATATTCCTATACAATGAAGGTCCACCTTTATACTATAAAGCCTCATCTCTAAGCCACTTGATCAAACCATGCTACTATATCTCTAACCCCCCTCCCCCCAACTTGGGGTGGTGACAACTCATGAAGTGTAATTCAGGTGTCAATTAAAGTAACCCCAGTGGAAAAGTTCTGCCTTTTATCAAAGCGGATTGAAGCAAACAAAAGTAAATGACTTTAATTCAGACAATTAGGAGAAGCAATTCTACCTACAATTTTCCACTTTATTTGGTTGAAACGATTCTTGTAACTTCTTCTCGTCCTATTAAGTTTCCTATGAATGCCCTTGTCCCGACCTAATATGGTTACTAGTCCAATCAGTCATAGAAACCCTTATCAATCAAACAGTCCCTAAAGAAGGATTTAACCCAATTGATAGCTTTAAGTTCAGAGATTAACCAAGGTATTTGCAGTCCCTAAAGAGAGATTTAACAACACATCCAACTTCCTACTTGTTCAAATAGTTCAATCAGCCCTAAAGGAACAAGCTTGCCACTTAGGTTAAGGTTCACAATCAGGAATCTACAAAATCTTAGCAATTGAATTGATCTAACAAGTTGGCCAGACAAGATAGAACAAAACAATAAACAATCAAGCACAAAGAAGTTGAAGCATTCAAATATAGGAAATAAGGAACGAGAATTAGAAACTCACAATCAATCCAAATAAAGCTTCAAATTGCAGACAGAATAGATGAGTTTAGTTCCTCATGGAAGACATCGCTCAAATTCTCTAAAGTGTCTGATGAATGAATAAAATAGAAGTATTGGAAAAATAACTAAAAGTGGCCTTATAAAAGATCCCAAATCGGCCACCAAAAAACAACTAGAATAAAAACTAGGGTTTTAATATTCAAAACGCTGCGTACTGGTGCTGACGGCCCATGCGGCGGCCGCCGCATGGATGCTGCGGCCGCAACATCAGCATTCCTCTTGCATCGTCCCTGGCGGCGGCCGCTGCATTGGTCTTTCACGGAAAAACCGTCTTGAATCAGCTCTCAACGTCAACATGAAAGTTGTAGATCTCTGAAAGAGCTTTCCAATGCATGGTCATAATAGTCGATCGGACAACCGAGCCCTCCAGAAAGTGCAAAACAAGTTCAGCATGTCTGGCGACAACTTCTGCAGACTTGTTCTTCGTTTAGGTTCGCTTCTTCTTCTCAGGACCTCTTGAGATCTTCATGTAAGCTTCTTCGATCAACTAGACATTCTCATCCAATGCGTTATCAACTCATGTCTCCTCCTCGGATCCACTATTACCTGAAATAATCAATAAAAGCGTGTAGATTCCGACTCCGACAACATAGAGAACTAATATGCAAATCGTGCTTAATCCATCAATGAAAAACTACATATCGAGAGTGAAAAACAACTTTGGTGGAAAGATTAAGAACAATATATGAACTTTTGCCATAGCTATACCCCAAGAAAACACAAGGAATGGCCCGTGGTTGAAACTTATCACTCCCTTTCTTCAATGTACTGACATAGCATAGACAACGAAACACACGGAGATGAGAGTAAGAGGGTGGTTTGTGAAAGAGCATCTTATATGAGGACTTGTTAGAGAGGATAGGCAAAGGGGTTCTGCTGATCAAATAGGTGGCTATCAAAAGGCATTCTTCCCAATAACAGATAGGTAAGTTGGCTTGAAACTTCAGGGCACGAGCCACCTCCAATAAATGCTTATGTTTCCTCTCTACAACCCTATATTATGCTGAAGGGAATGAACACAACTTGTTTGGTGAATAATACCATGAAAAGCAAAGAAGTCGGTCATGGATTTATCAAGGAATTCGGTTGCATTATCGGACCTCATGGATTTAATTGAAAGCTAGAATTGTGTTTGAACCAGGGAGACAAAGCTTTAGAGAATGGACAATGTGTTTGTTTTAGAAGCCATAAGGTATGTCCAAGTGCATTTTGTAAAATCATCCACCAAAGTCAAGAAGAATCGATATCCATTGTGAGTACAACATTTGTAAGGTCCCCATGTGTCAAAGAAAACCAACTGAAAATGAGCCGCATAGATTTATGATCACGAGGAGGAAAAGATTGGCTATGCAACTTTGCTATAGGACAAACTTGGCATATGACAGAAGAAGAAACATTCACAGAGGAATCAACAAATTTAATTTGTGAGAAAGGTAAGTGCCCCAAACGGCAATGTAACAATTTAGCTAGTTTGCTGGAAAAAACTAGAAACATTCTCATGTGCAAAGTACACAGAAGATTTATTACAATTGGGAAACTGATGTTGGGACGGAGGGAAGGTCGTTGATTTCCCTTATCAAAATAATTACCAAACAAAAAAACTACTATAGGATGCAAGTAAGAGGTCGATCCCATAGAGAAACAAGTATTTCCAAGAATTGTATATTTATTGATTGAAAGGCAAAATATGGGAATAAAGTAAATGAAAGAAACTAATCCAAACGAATGCAAATGATAGATAAAAGAGATGTTTCCATCCACAAATTCTCGACATTGATTGGGTTTATTGATCGTCGAATCCAATGGAAGTGTTCTCTACAAATTCCTCCCATCTTAGTTTGAATAGATTAAAGCACAAAGAGCACAATTAATCCCTTACACCTTTATGCAAACTAAGCACATACAAAGATTTAACATAAAGATAACACAAGTTCCTAAGAATCTAGACATATGAATAACACCAAATATGCAAGGTAACCGATGTTTAAGACATATGTCGAAGTCCCTACTTAGGCATGATCAAACGAAGGTTCTCACAATCCTAAACATGCTACTACAGAATCCATTCAATGACAAAAGAACAAATACCTAGCAAGATACTATCATGGTGATCAATCATAATAACATCAACAATAAACACAAGGGAAGTCGAAAGATATTAAAGAGAGAAATACTACTTCATTAGAAACTGACAAACAATCAACCAAGTCTCGACAGTGTAGATGAAAACAACGGAGACTTAGCCAGACATGGCTGACCTAAATTCCTTCTCTTGAATGGAGAAAAAAAACCGCAAAACCTAATTGATTGAATAGAGAAAACGGCTGAATGTTAATGTGTTAGATCCTGAATGAATAATGAAAATAGGTCTAGTTTAAGGCCTCAAACCATCGACCAAAAACCCTACAATAGATATATAGAGTTTCCAAAGAGATAGAATTGGGCCGTTTGCGTAGATCCGGATCTGAAGGGACGGCGGGCGCCGCTTATGCAGTGCCGACAGCTTCGGCAGACTGAACTTGTAATGCACTTCCTGGAGTCGTCGTTCGTTCGATTGACACATATGAATATGCGTTGGAAAGCTCTTTTCAAGGAATGAAACTCTCCTGAAGACATTAGAAGCTGAATCCAAACGATCAAAGACCAAAAGATGAGGTTTCTCCATGTTCTTCATTTCCGCTCTTGTTCCTGTGCTCCTTTGCTTCCCAAATCGTCTTCTAACCCTTCCTTAGCTTGTTCCTTGCTCTTTTAACATCCTCTTTGATCTCATCCCAAGCTCCTCACCATGTTGGTACTACGAATCTACATAAAACCAATAAAATAGCGTAGTTTCCGAACTGTACCACTTAAAGAACATAATATGCAATTAACTCTAAAACATAACCAAACACATATGAAATGCAACTAAAACTACTCTATAATGCCTATCAAAATATGTCTTATCATGTTGTAAAGTAAATGACAGCTTGTTGTAGGAGGAAATCGAGTTTAAAATATAGAAATATAAATCAAACCGGATTATGCCCACGCAAATAATTACAAGACCTTCTCCTGATGTAGCAGCGGGAAGTCAGGATCGATCCTCGAAGAAGCACGTCAGCGGATCTCAGGTAGCGGAAAGATCTCAGTGAAGTCGACCAGAAGATTCCTCGATAAGACATATTTTGATAAAAGGCTAAATGTGGGCAATATTTGGCAATGTGGGCAATATTTGGCTCAATAAGGGGTAGATTGGTAAAATGCTAAATGTGGGCAATATTTGGCAATGTGGTGCTAATAATCCGGGGAAATTGAGTATTTCCAAACTTTTCATACCACATTTCTTCTTCATAAGAATCATCACCTTTCATAATCTCTTATTTCTTTTTTTTTCAATATAATGTTTTTACCTCTCTTATCTCAGCATTGTCTTCTCGCGAGTTGCAAACATGGGTGTCATGAATGGCCCCAGATACTTAGTGCTTTGGACTCCTCACATGTGTGTCCCATCTCACTGAACTATTATCTCAGCGAGCAGGGTCGATCTACCTTTATCTCCTGAGGTGACCGGATTTTTTCTCACTCATTAAAGTTTCCATATATTTCAAATAATTCCCTACCAAACTCCAAATATGATAACAATAACAACACAAACACCATATGATAATCTCCATAATGTAACATCATTCTCAACATAATCCCCGGATAGGAAATAAGGTAAAGAATGGCAATATTTAGAACATGTGAAACAATAATATAAAATAAGGCATAATATGGCTTTTGTGATGCATAAGCTTAGGTAAAGGCTAGGATATATCAATATTAGCATATATGGAAAATATAAAGTATTCCATCCTCTTATCATGCAACATGTCAAAAGCAATTTAAAATTTTACCTCCTTTCATGGTTTTCAAGAAATAATGCACTTCATTGTGACTTCCCTTTACTAGGCAATTTCATGGTATATCTCTAATGAATCCAATTTTGCATCGTTGAGTTCAATATAACTTCCATAAGATTATTCTCAAATTTTCAAATTTTCAATGGGGGTAATTTTTCAAATTTTGGAAAACATGCATGTAAGCACACATAGATATTAATAATGAATTCCAAAATAGCCATGTATAAGCAATTCAAGAAATAAAGCACAAATATGTCAAATATGCACAAAGTAAGCCCTCCCCCCACCCCATACTTAAACATTACAGTGTCCTCACTGTATAAAAACAAGGGTAAAGAAAGAAACTTACTAGACAGATGTGCAGGATCGTCAGAATCGAGTGCTATGCTGTTGGGCCTAGTCCTGATTTTAGGTTGCTTCTATCCCCATGGACCTGAAAAAATATAGAAGAGAAATACCCACAATAGAAAAACTAAAAGTTCAAAAAACCAAAAAAAAAACAAAGGCAAAAAAAAGTCCCAAAAATAAATGTCTATTTACAAGCTCTAGATTTTATAGTCGCTAGGCCGACTTCTCTTTTAAGCTCAAGGTGACATTTGCAGGGCCCATGTAGCTTGGGCTTCAACCCATCTTTTTCTTGTTGAATTTGTTAGGAAACCAATGATCCTTTGATTTGGAGACATAGAGCTTGTCTCCAACTTCATACTCCTTGGGCTCATCATTGGAAATCCTACATAAGCGCACATACCAAGGCAAACCTCTCCCATGTATAGATAGATCTTTAATTGAAATAGGAGAAGAAAGATCCATACATTGGCTTACCTTCTCATAATCGAATTCGGGGACCTCATATTTTGGTCGATTTCAAGCAGATTAACTCGACATCGAGGAGTTCCCTTCTTCTGGTAGGCTGCTGCTCGAGGAAGGTGTAGTCGAGTGAGGCAGTTTTTGGTCGATGTCGAGAAAACCTGCCCGTCTGGTGGACTCTTGGTCGAGGAAGGAGCAGTCGAGGAAGAAGGAGTTTGGTCGATGTCGACCAATTGAGTCGATGTCGAGGAGTCTTTGGCTTCCAGTGGATTGCT
The DNA here is from genome assembly GCA_037127255.1 of Persicaria tinctoria. NCBI lineage: Eukaryota > Viridiplantae > Streptophyta > Magnoliopsida > Caryophyllales > Polygonaceae > Persicaria > Persicaria tinctoria. The sequence goes on along the minus strand of JBANSL010000009.1, from coordinate 52,357,619 downwards.
CGGCGAAGCTGCTGCTGGTGGAGGGCTCTGAGTTTGGTCGATGTCGACCAAATTACTCGATGTCGAGTAACTCTGGTGGACTTCGACCCCATACTTGCATCATGTCAAGGCATCCGAGAAATAATTAGTCGACGTCGACTTACCTTGGTCGATGTCGAGCAGATCATCTGTGTCGTCGTTCAGGATGGCCATGATTTTCTCCACCTGGGCTTCCATATCCCTCTGTTTCAGCTCTTCAGGAGTCATATTTCTTACCTTAGGCTCCCCGCAGGTAATGTAACCAGCTGATATAGACTTTACCTCTTCCATGGGACTTGTGTGCCTTTTAGTTTTATTAAAAGAATACTCAATCACCTCATCGCTGATGTTGAAAGTGAGTACTCCCTTTCTTACGCTTATGTTGGCATCCACTGTCGCCAAGAAAGGCCTTCCTAGAATAATTGGACAAGCAGGTTCCTCCGCCATATCAATAACTAAGAAATCAGCAGGGACGAAGAACTTACCTACTTGTACTGGCACATTGACCACCGTGCCTGTTGGGATGACCACCGTGTTGTTTTCCATATAAAGCTTAGCATCCACGGGCTCTAGGGCACCTATCTTAATCTTGGATCATATTGTTAAAGGCATTATACTTATACTAGCTCCAAGATCACATAAAGCATTAAATTTATATTGACAAAATCCAATGGTTATAGCAAACTTACCTGGATATGGCCTTTTGTCCATCTGGCTGCACCCCTCTGTGATCTCGGCCATTGATCGCTTCTTGCTTAGGATCTCCATGAGGAACTTGACATATGATGGCATTTCATTAATAGCTTCTGTGAAGGGTATGGTGACATTGAGCCTCTAAAGTATCTTGATGAAGCGCTGAAATTTCTTCTCTGCTGGATCCTTTGGAGATTTTGTTGGGAAAGGCAGCTTCTTTTTCTGGTTCGGAGCCAAAACAAATGTCGGAGGTGTTGCAACTTTCTCGACGTCGACTTGGTTCTCCTCGACATCGACAAGAATTTCCTCGATATCGACCAATTTCCTCGATGTCGAGTTGGAGTGATGTGCAGATGAATCTTGGCCAAGCTTCTCCTCGACGTCGACTTGGTGTTGCTCGACATCAACCAAATTTTGGTCGACATCGAGTTGCTGTTGGTCGTTGTCGAGTTGTTTCTCAGCTTCGTCCTGCTGCTTTCCGACCTTTGGCTCGCGTAGTTGGTGCCCGCTCCTGAGTTTCACGGTTGCGATGTGTCCGGTCTTTCCCTTAGGATTGGGCTCAGAAGATCCAGGGAGCGTTCCTGACTATCTCGGGACGCCTGCTGCTAGCTGGCCAATCTGTGTATCAATCGATTTCCTCCAGACATCCATTTCTCCAAGCCTAGCGTTGACACCTTGTATCTGAGTATAGACGGAATTGAAGGACTGCTTGGTGTCTGAATGGTTCCTTCGTATTTCCTCAAGGATGGCCTGTAGCTCATCCCTCTTCTGGTCACTTTCCGGATGTCCTGGAGCTCTATATGGCGGGGGGTTCCAAGGGGCACCTTGGTTCCATTGTGGTTGCTGAAACCTTTGGTCCCCCATATGGCGATTGGGCCCCCTGCGTAAGCTACCTCTTCGTGGTGTTCTGCCATCCTGACATGCTCTGTGTGTGGGCACTCAGTAGTGGTGTGCCGCTGTGATCCACATTCGATGCAGGGCTGGTTGACAGAAAGATATTTGACTTGCTTGAGGAGCTTGCGATTCTGACCTCTGTAGTACTGCTCTTTGACATCTGGGTCAATCTCCTTAGAGGGATCATAGGGGGGCATGGATGGGGTTGGCCTGGCATAGGCATTCCCATCATAGTTTATTGGAGTCCCATACTTGCTGTCGTAGTTGGTCAGCTTGTTAAGGGTAGTCCATTGTCAAATACTTATAATGAGTATACGTGTTGATCCTATCCTTAGTGGCCAGGTCAAGAGAATTGAAGAAGATCTCATGAACGATGCAGGGTTGTTGTCCATGTGTAGGGCAGGATCGCAGTAGATCCTTATATCGTTCCCATGCTTTTGCTAGCGGCTCCCCAGGCTTCTATTTGAAAGCTGTAATCTTTTGACGAAGTAGCGCTGTCTTGGCAGGAGGAAAGAATTTGTTGAGAAATTTCTGCCTTACTTTAATGTTGGGCCGGCCAGAGACTATCGAAAGGCCGTTGATAGCATGCATTTAGGTAGGCATAATATGTTGCATTTAGCTTAGTTAAGATGCATTTCATTGATGGATTAAGCACGATTTGCATATCAGTTCTCTATGTTGTCGGAGTCGGAATCTACACGCTTTTATTGATTATTTCAGGTAATAGTGGATCCGAGGAGGAGACATGAGTTGATAACGCATTGGATGAGAATGTCTATTTGATCGAAGAAGCTTACATAAAGATCTCAAGAGGTCCTAAGAAGAAGAAACAAACCTAAACGAAGAACAAGTCTGCAGAAGTTGTCACTAGACATGCAGAACTTGTTTTGCATTTTCTGGAGGCCTCGGTTGTCCGTTTGACTATTTTGACCATGCGTTGGAAAGCTCTTTCATAGAGCTACAACTTTCATGTTGACGTCGAGAGCTGATTCAAGACGGATTTTCCGTGAAAGACCAATGCAGCGGCCGCCGCATGGTGTGCAGCTGCCGCCGCCAGGGACGATGCAAGAGGAATGCTGATGCTGCGGCCGCAACATCCATGCGGCGGCCGCCGAATGGGCCGTCAACACCAGTACGCAACGTTTTGAATATTAAAACCCTAGTTTTTATTCTAGTTGTTTTTTGGTGGCCGACTTGGGATCTTTTATGAGGCCACTTTAAGTTATTTTTCCAATACTTCTATTTTATTCATTCATCAGACACTTTAGAGAATTTGAGCGATGTCTTCCATGAGGAACTAAACTCATCTATTCTGCATGCAATTTGAAGCGTTTTTCGGATTGATTGTGAGTTTCTAATTCTCGTTACTTGTTTTCTATATTTGAATGCTTCAACTTCTTTGTGCTTAATTGTTTATTGTTTTGTTCTATCTTCTCTGGCCAACTTGTTAGATCGATTCAATTGCTAAGGTTTTGTAGATTCCTGATTGTGAACCTTAACCTAAGTGGCAAACTTGTTCCTTTAGGGCTGATTGAACTAATTGAATAAGTAGGAAGTTGAATGTGTTGTTAAATCCTTCTTTAAGGACTGCAAATACCTTGGCTAATCTCTGAACTTAAAGCTATCAATTGGGTTAAATCCTTCTTTAGGGACTGTTCGATTGATAAGGGTTTCTAGGACTGATTGGACTAGTAACTATATTAGGTCGGGACAAGGGCATTCATAGGAAACTTAATAGGACGAGAAGAAGTTACAAGGATCGCTTCAATCCAATAAAGTGGAAAATTGTAGGTAGAATTGCTTCTCCTAATTGTCTGAAATACAATTATTTACTTTTGTTTGCTTCAATCCGCTTTGATAAAAGGCGGAACTTTCACACTCAAAAACCCCCCTCTTTGGTTACGTAATTGGCATCTAAATCACACTTGAATAGTAATTTCCCTGTGGGATCGACCTCTGTCTTATTGCTATACTAGTTATAGGTTTTCCTTTGGTTACGTAATTGGCATCTAAATCACACTTGAATAGTAATTTCCCTTTGGTTACTTAATTGGGATCTAAATCACATATCAGTAAAGTTGGTAATATGTTGAAGAGGGCATTCATTAAATCTACCATAGAAAGCATTATTCTTAATCTCTATCAGGAAAGGAGTGCGAATTTCATAGTTATTTTCAGAGATTAGAATGGCGGATTCAAGCAAGACGAGAGTCGGGTGCATGTAATCCTCTGCAGTGGTAGGGTATTGGGCAAACTCCGCTTCCACCTGCCTTCTTCGCTCCATTTCCTGCGTAGTGCGTGCTCTCTCAGCGGCGAGAGCAACATTGTTGACTTTTCTTTCTGCCCTAAGCCTCTGTATCAGCTGTTTCTATGTTTCTACGGCTGCCATGGCTCTTTTTAATTTAGCGTGGACGTGTATAAGGCGTTCCGAAACGTCTAAGGCTTCAAACTCAGGTGTTTGACCAGAACGACGCATACACCTGCAAAGTAACTCAAGGAAAACGTGAGATCTAACTACCTAAGGCCCGAATGATTGCTTCCCCGGCAACGGCGCCAATTTGTTGTATGAGAAAATTGAGTTTAAAATATAGAAATATAAATCAAACCGGATTATGCCCACGCAAATAATTACAAGACCTCCTCCTGATGTACCAGCGGGAAGTCAGGATCGATCCTCGAGGAAGCACGTCAGCGGATCTCAGGTAGCGGAACGATCTCAGCGAAGTCGACCAGAATATTCCTCGATATCGAGTAAAGTACTCGATATCGACTAACCTATCGAGTAAACATAAAGCAAAATGAAACAGAAAACGAAAACAACCAGAAAGTACACAATCTCGAAAAAATCAATTCGATGTCGACAAGATCTCCTCGAAATCGACTAAAAAGCAGAAACTTAAGTTGCAAACTTTCGCAAGCCAGAACATGAATTTCGACGAAATAAATCAATAAACTAAAGACTTCCAAGATCAGGGTTTTAACACCACAACGATAACCATGTAAAATAACACATAAAGCCATAAAAGATCATGAGTGCACGCATGAGGATCTATGTGTTTTGGCTCCTAATTCATCTAAAGAAATGAACCCTGGCTTGCCTATTGAGGAACCAGGTCTAGAGCCAATTTCTGTGGCTCCTAAGCAAGGTATTGATATTTCTTACACTCTTGTGGATTTTGGTGATTATATAGATCCTTAGGAGCATTACTTTGACAAGCTACCAACGGAACTAAGTTGGTGGTCTTACATACCCTCCACTGAAAGTCAGGCTCAAGAGTATGATGAGTTGGTAATATTCTTGAATACCATACAATTTTCTATCAACTTTTTCATATTTTGTATCCATTTATCTTTTGGATGGGCGCGAGAGTTTGATTTACTTTTGAGGGCGTTAACAATGTCCGAGTAAGTCTTGAATGCGCGGAAGAATAAACCGTCGAGTCTATGACGTTAACCAAGGAGCTTCTCGGGAGGCAACCCGAGGTAAGTAGACTATAAGTTTTCTTTTCTCTATTAATTTTTCATTTTTCTTAGCATAATTAGAACCATCGTAGATTTTAGGAAGTTGTTTTCCGCCATGTTAGACTAACCTTTCAGGGGGAAGAACGAAGAAGGTAGGAAAGGCAACGCTTTGGAAAGGCAGCCGCCGCGGCAAATCTGGGCAACAACACTGAAACCGCACCCGCGGTCCAAAAACTGCACCCGCGGCCAATATTGGGGAGGGTTCTGGATTGGCAGCACCCGTGGCCCAGGGGGCAGCACCCACGACCTCAGCCTGCAGCCTCCTCTTCGTTTGTTTTCGACGCTATTCCTTTCATGCCCACCTCCACCTCCTCCATACCAGTGAGCTTGTGAGTTTTACTTTTCTCCTCCCTTATTCTTTTTGATTTCTTTTGTTTCGATTTCATTGAGACAATGAAAGCTTCAAGTGTGAGGGAGGGGATTAGTGTACATATTAGAGTTGCATTGCATATCGAGCATGTTTAAATTATTTTGCATAACATTCATGTTTTAATGCTTTGCATCTTAGTTTTATTTTAAGAAAAACAAAAAGAAAAAAAAATGAAAAAAATTGAAAAAGAAAAAAATATCATGCATTTGCATAAAATATGTCGTTATCTAAACAACCACCTAGCTAGGTGAGTCATCAAAATTTTGTTGAAATTATGATCATATAAGTCCCATGACATGTTTGAATTGCTTTAGCCTTATCCCACTTATTGTTTTTATATGAAACATAGCTAGGTGAACATAATTGAGCTTGTATGATCTAAGTTCCAAGCATGACTGAAATCCAACAAAAAATTAACCTTGTGAGATTGATTTTTGGCCTTATTGAGACTGCACTTCATTTAGTCATTTTGCTCTTGTTTCATGTGTGTAAATACTCTCCAATGCTTCTACCTCTTGGAATTGATTTTGTTATCTATGTCAAGGTTGTACTTATATGTTTGTTATTGGTAAATTTCACATGATTGAGGCACCTTTATTAGCCCTATTTGACATATTCCACCTTACATATGATCCTCTGCTTTAAGCCAATTTGAGCCTAATTGTCTATTCTTTTGTAGCTCCACAATATTTTCCATAGCCAATTATAGCTTGACCCCATCCGGGAATTAGGGATGGTTGGTGAATATTTATAATGTGGATGATGGTTTTTAGTGGTGGATTGTATGTTTGATGTACCCTTATGAGATGTGTGATTATTGCTAGTACATTCATTACTTGGGACCCAAGGAGGATAAAATTCACTTAGGGGTAAAAGTCAAGGAAAATCATTTGATATAGCATGAAAAAAAAGGGGAAAAGAAAATAAAAGAAAAAAAAGAAAGAAAAAAAAGAATAAAGGAATGAGTTGAGTATGGTTTGTAAAGTTATATGCTTGAGATTGGAGGTGTATTACATTTTAGAGTTATGGTATGAGTTTATGAGTGGTATTGTGATTTGGTTGCTTCCTTAGTTCCCGGATTATGAGCACCACATGGCCTAAATTGTTCCATACCTTATGTTTTCTACCTTGACCTCATTACAACCCATAAAAAGACCTCATGGTGATTTTTTCCGGTAATGACATCCACGGTGGAGATTGTGATTCAATTTCAATTCTTATGTAGCTTAGTTGCATTTTGGATAGAGTATGAGTGTAATTGATAAACCTAAACACTTGAGTGCGAGCGAAAACACTTTATTCCCGGTGAGGTTGGATGTGTAAGCATGCGGGTTACTTGATCCCATAAATACTCGCTAGGACATATGTTTGCCTTGTATATGTTTGCACTTTGATGAGATGTTGCTTTTGATGAGGCTATTGCATGAAGGATTGTGTTTGTGGGATGAATGCCTCACAAATGTTTTGTTTTGCTAGAGGACAAGCAAAAGGCTAAGTGTGGGGGAGTTTGATAATGCATATTTAGATAGGCATTATAGAGTAGTTTTAGGGTCGTTTAGATGTATATATTGCATTTTAATGGGTAGTTTACTTGTTTGCTCATTTGGTACTTAAGTGCGGAATCTACACAAATTTAGCGAGTAATTGCATATTTTGGATTGGAAGAATGGAGGAGGTCATTCATTAGAGTGATATGGATCATATGGAGGCAAGAACAAGCTAAAGAAGCCAAGTTGGAATGCACAAAAAAGAGGCAAAGGGCATACAAGAGCCAAAACGGCACCCGCGGCCAGAGGAACAAGGGAAGCCAGAAAACCGCACCCGCGGCCACAGAAACCGCACCCGCGTCCAATCCAACAGGTCACCAATTCTGGGCAGCACCCGCAGTTATCACGGCAGCACCCGCGGTTTTCCTGGGCCCGATTCAGCGCGGATTTTCTATGCCTCTTAAGTTGGGCCTATATTTGGGAAATACTTTCTAGGGTTTTATGACGGTACTTAGGCCTATTTAAAGGCTTGTTTTATGTTGTTTTAGGGATCTCGTCTAATCTTTTGACAATCGTTTGACAATGGAGTGCTAAAGTTCTTTGGTTTGCCTACGATTTGAGACTCCGTTTGGTTGAATTGTGAGTTTTCTACTCTTGTTCTAATTTCCATCACATGTTTCATCTTCTTTGTGCTTGAATGCTTTATGGTGTTTGATGCTATCTTGATTGATCACCTTGCTAGGATCTCATCATCGCTAGGGTTTTGAATTGTTTGTTATGATTCTTAATCTTTCGTAGCAAACATGTTCGATGAAGCACGTCAGCGGATCTCAGGTAGTGGAAAGATCTCAGCGAAGTCGACCAGAAGATTCCTCGATATCGAGTAAAGTACTCGATATCGACTAACCTGTCGAGTAAACAGAAAGCAAAATGAAACAGAAAACGAAAACCAACAAAAAGTACTCGATCTCGACAAAATCAATTCGATCTCGACAAGATCTCCTCGAAATCGACTAAAAAGCAGAAACTTAAATTCCAAACTTTCGCTAGCCGGAACATGAATTTCGACGAAATAAATCAATAAACTAAAGACTTCCAAGATCAGGGTTTCCACACCACAACGATAACCATGTAAAATAACACATAAAGGCATAAATGATCACGCGTTTCATCAAATAACTTTCGTTATTAACAAATAGGAATATAGAGGCTTTCGCATAAACCCTAATTGTTACTAACCCTTTTCACATAATTAATCCAAGTTGTATTAAGATCACTTTCGCTTCAATAACACAAACAAGGATCACCTTCAACTCTCGCAAAGGAATCATGCTTGTAGGGATAGAAGACGAATTGCATAAAAAGATCAAACCTTTACTTCATCACTTCTCATGGCTACCGTCGGGCTCACCCCGGCCCTAGAAGTGGGTGGACTACTCGCTTTTCATCATCAAGAAACTCATCAGAGATTTCAGGAAAATAAATTGCATTAAATAAACCAAAGAGAACTTACAACCGATCGAAGACAAACCGTTTCTCAACACCTTCTCTCCTCTCGCCACAAGCTCTCTCTCTCCTACTTACTTGATGTAATTGAAACTAGAATTGAATGAATGAAAATCGGCCCCTAATGCTTTATTTATAGCCTTAATTCCAAGCTAATCTAGGAAAGAAAACTATATCTATATCTAATTCTATCTATCTTTTATCTAAAGATTAAATAATGGAAATAAATAATTAAATCAACTAGGACTATATCCAATGTGGATAAAATATCTTCTCTCTTGACTTGATGGCACTTGATAGAATTTCATCTCGAAAATATCACCATTGGACTCGGGATAGAAACTTAACAAGAAATCGGATAGCTCGACGTCGGCTACTGGGGATTTCCTCGATATCGAGTAGAATTGCTCGATATCGACTAGCACTTTTCTCGTCTTCTGCTCAGCAACTCGATTCCGGCCTCACGGAACAAAGTCGACTTGGGTTTTCCTTGAAATTGAGTAAATTTCCTCGACGTCGAGTAACATGTTCAGCTCCCAGCTTCACTTGTCAATGTCTGGTGCTCATCTCGATTTGGGCTTGGTCAACTTCGACCAATTTGGTCGATGTCAAGCAAATCTGACAGCTCTCAGCTTTCTGCTCTGTTCTTGTAATGCACTTTCCCGAGTCCTCGTTCGTCGGTTTGACGCATATAACAATGTGTTGGAAAGCTCTTTTCGAGGGCTACATCTCTCATGAAGACACCAGAACTTGACTCAGAATGATGAATGGCGAAAAATGGCATTTTCTCCAGCTGCACCATTCTTAGCTTCTTCATGACTTTTCTTTAAGCTCCAAAGTGCGCCCGATTTCTGCGAAATATAACAAAAACTTGTGTAGACCTCCATAATTGGCAAATAAACATATACTACACATTTTTTTATTATTCTAACCCAAATGCATGAAATACATGCAGAAATCGTTATAAAAGTAAGTGTAAAATATGGCAAATTAGGCTCACAATAAACACCCCATACTTAAGCTTGCTTGTCCTCAAGCAATACTTTTAATTGTCATTCAGGAGAAGAATTTAAAACTCTCAACATCATAAATTCATTCTCATATGTCCCTGCAATCAATTACCATCATCGAAAAGGTACTAGTGTCACAAATCCATGCATGTGCAATTAAAAAGCAACATCTACTCATAAAAGGAGGGTTATGCAAAAACAATTCATGTGACAAAGCATTAATAATCAAGAAGACTTTAATTTAAGCTCAATAAGGGGTAGATTGGTAAAAGGCTAAAGGTGGACAATATTTGGCAATGTGGTGATAATAATCCAGGGAAATTGAGTATTTCCAAACTTTTCATACCACATTTCTTCTTCATAAGAATCATCACCTTTCATAATCTCTTATTTCTTTTTTTTTCAATATAATGTTTTTACCTCTCTAACCTCAGCATTGTCTTCTCGCGAGTTGCAAACATGGGTGTCATGAATGGCCCCGGATACTTAGTGCTTTGGACTCCTCACATGTGTGTCCCATCTCACTGAACTATTATCTCAGCGAGCAGGGTCGATCTACCTTTATCTCCTGAGGTGACCGGTTTTTTTCCCACTCATTAAATTTTCCATATATTTCAAACAATTCCCTACCAAACTCCAAATATGATAACAATAACAACACAAACACCATATGATAATCTCCATAATGTAACATCATTCTCAACATAATCCCCGGATAGGAAATAAGGTAAAGAATGGCAATATTTAGAACATGTGAAACAATAATATAAAATAAGGCATAATATGGCTTTTGTGATGCATAAGCTTAGGTAAAGGCTAGGATATAACAATATTAGCATATATGGAAAATATAAAGTCTTCCATCCTCTTATCATGCAACATGTCAAAAGCAATTTAAAATTTTACCTCCTTTCATGGTTTTCAAGAAATAATGCATTTCATTGTGACTTCCCTTTACTAGGCAATTTCATGGTATATCTCTAATGAATCCAATTTTGCATCATTGAGTTCAATATAAATTCCATGAGATTAATCTCAAATTTTCAAATTTTCAATGGGGGTCATTTTTCAAATTTTGGAAAACATGCATGTAAGCACACATAGATAAGAATTCCAAAGTAGCCATGTATAAGCAATTCAAGAAATAATGCACAAGTATGTCAAATATGTCAAATATGCACAAAGTAATCCCTTCCCCCACCCCATACTTAAACATTACAGTGTCCTCACTGTATAAAAACAAGGGTAAAGAAAGAAACTTACTAGACAGATGTGCAGGATCGTCAGAATCGAGTGTTGTGCTGCTGGGCCTAGTCCTGATTTTAGGTTTCTTCTATCCCCATGGATCTGACAAAATATAGAAGAAAAATACCCACAATAGAAAAACTAAAAGTTCAAAAAAACCAAAAAAACAAACAAAGGCAAAAAAAAGTCCCAAAAATAAATGTCTATTTACAAGCTCTAGATTTTATAGTCGCTAGGCCGACTTCTCTTTTAAGCTCAATGTGGCATTTGCAGGGCCCATGTAGCTTGGGTTTCAAATAGAACTCCATTCGTCTCCATCAGCTGCAGTCCGCCTGAATGGATCTTGTTCACCACGAAGGACCCCATCTTTTTCTTGTTGAATTTGTTAGGAAACCAATGATCCTTTGATTTGGAGACATAGAGCTTGTCTCCAACTTCATACTCCTTGGGCTCATCATTGGAAATCCTACATAAGCGCACATACCAAGGCAAACCTCTCCTATGTATAGATAGATCGTTAATTGAAATAGGAGAAGAAAGATCCATACCTTGGCTTACCTTCGCATAATCGAATTCGGGGACCTCAGATTTTGGTCGATTTCGAGCAGATTTACTCGACATCGAGGAGTTCCCTTCTTCTGGTGGGTTGCTGCTCGAGGAAGGTGTAGTCGAGGGAGGCAGTTTTTGGTGGATGTCGAGAAAACCTGCCCGTCTGATGGACTCTTGGTCGAGGAAGGAGCAGTCGAGGAAGAAGGAGTTTGGTCGATGTCGAGGAGTTCTTGGCTTCCAGTGGATTGCTCGGCGAAGCTGCTGTTGGTGGAGGGCTCTGAGTTTGGTCGATGTCGACCAAATTACTCGATGTCGAGTAACTCTGGTGGACTTCGACCCCATACTTGCATCATGTCAAGGCATCCGAGAAATAATTAGTCGACGTCGACTTACCTTGGTCGATGTCGAGAAGATCATCTGTGTCGTCGTTCAGGATGGCCATGATTTTCTCCACCTGGGCTTCCATATCCCTCTTTTTCAGCTCTTCAGGAGTCATATTTCTTACCTTAGGCTCCCCGCAGGTAATGTAACCAGCTGATATAGAATTTACCTCTTCCATGGGACTTGTGTGCCTTCCACTTTTATTAAAAGAATACTCAATCACCTCATCATTGATGTTGAAAGTGAGTACTCCCTTTCTTACGCTTATGTTGGCATCCACTGTCGCCAAGAAGGGCCTTCCTAGAATAATTGGACAAGCAGGGTCCTCCGCCATATCAATAACTAAGAAATCAGCAGGGACGAAGAACTTACCTACTTGTACTGGCACATTGTCTACCATGCCTGTTGGGATGACCACCGTGTTGTTTTCCATATAAAGCTTAGCATCCACGGGCTCTAGGGCACCTATCTTAATCTTGGACCATATTGATAAAGGCATTATACTTATACTAACTCCAAGATCACATAAAGAATTAAATTTATATTGACCAAATCCAATGGTTATAGCAAACTTACCTGGATCTGGCCTTTTGTCCATCTGGATGCACTCCTCTGTGATCTCGGCCATTGATCGCTTCTTGCTTAGGATCTCCATGAGGAACTTGACATATGATGACATTTCATTAATAGCTTCTGTGAAGGGTATGGTGACATTGAGCCTCTGAAGCATCTTGATAAAGCGTTGAAATTTCTTCTCTGCTGGGTCCTTTGGAGATTTTGTTGGGAAAGGCAGCTTCTTTTTCTGGTTCGGAGCCAAAACAGATGTCGGAGGTTTTGTAGCTTTCTCGACGTCGACTTGGTTCTCCTCGACATCGACAAGAATTTCCTCGATATCGACCAATTTCCTCGATGTCGAGTTGGAGTGCTGTGCAGACGAATCTTGGCCAAGCTTCTCCTCGACGTCGACTTGGTGTTGCTCGACATCAACCAAATTTTGGTCAACATCGAGTTGCTGTTGGTCGTTATCGAGTTGTTTCTCAGCTTCGTCCTGCTGCTTTTCGATCTCTGGCTCGCGTAGTTGGTGCCCGCTCCTAAGTTTCACGGCTGCGATGTGTCCGGTCCTTCCCTTAGGATTGGGCTCAGAAGAGCCAGGGAGCGTTCCTGACTGTCTGGGGACGCCTACTGCTAGCTGGCCAATCTGTGTATCAATCGATTTCCTCCAGACATCCATTTTTCCAAGCCTAGCGTTGACACCTTGTATATGAGTATAGACGGAATTGAAGGACTGCTTGGTGTCTGAATGGTTCCTTCGTATTTCCTTAAGGATGGTCTGTAGCTCATCCCTCTTCTGGTCACTTTCCGGATGTCCCGGAGCTCTGTATGGCGGGGGGTTCCTAGGGGCACTTTGGTTCCATTGTGGTTGCTGAAACCTTTGGTCCCCCATATAGGGATTGGGCCCCCCTGCGTAAGCTACCTCTTCGTGGTGTTCGGCCATCCTGACTTGCTCTGTGTGTGGGCACTCGGTAGTGGTGTGCCGTTGTGATCCGCTTTCGATGCAGGGCTGGTTGACAGAAAGATACTTGACTTGCTTAAGGAGCTTGCGATTCTGACCTCTGTAGTACTGCTTCTTGACATCTAGGTCAATCTCCTTAGAGGGATTATAGAGGGGCATGGATGGAGTTGGTCTGGCATAGGCATTCTCATCATAGTTTATTGGAGTCCTATACTTGTTGTCGTAGTTGGTCAGCTTGTTGAGGGTAGCCCATTGTCAGATACTTCTAATGAGTATACGTGTTGATCCTATCCTTAGTGGCCAGGTCAAGAGAATTGAAGAAGATCTCCTGAACGATGCATGGTTGTTGTCCATGTGTAGGGCAGGATCGCAGTAGATCCTTATATCGTTCCCATGCGTTCCGGATCGTCTAAGGCATTTCGGATCGTCTAAGGCGTCAAACTCGGTGTTTGACCAGAACGACGCATACACCTACTAAGTAACTCAAGGAAAACGTGAGATCTAACTACCTAAGTCCCGAATGATTACTTCCCCGACAACCGGATTATGCCCACGCAAATAATTACAAGACCTCCTCCTGATGTAGCAGCGGGAAGTCAGGATCGATCCTCGAGGAAGCACGTCAGCGGATCTCAGGTAGCGGAAAGATCTCAGCGAAGTCAACCAGAAGATTCCTCGATATCGAGTAAAGTACTCGATATCGACTAACCTGTCAATTAAACAGAAAGCAAAACAAAACTGAAAACGAAAACCAACAGAAAGTACTCGATCTCGACAAAATCAACTCGATGTCGACATGATCTTCTCGATGTCGACAAGATCTCCTCGAAATCGACTAAAAAGCATAAACTTAAATTGCAATCTTTTGCACGCCAGAACACGAGTTTCGACAAAATAAATCAATAAACTAAAGACTTCCAAGATCAGGGTTTCCACACCACAACGATAACCATGTAAAATAACACATAAAGGCATAAAAGATCATGATTTTCATAAAATAACTTTTGTTATTAACAAATAGGAATATAGAGGCTTTCACATAAACCTTAATTGTTACTAACCCTTTTCACATAATTAATCCAAGTTGTATTAAGATCGCTTTCGCTTCAATAACACAAACAAGGATCACCTTCAACTCTCGCAAAAGAATCATGCTTGCAGGGATAGAAGACGAATTGCGTAAAAAGATCAAACCTTTACTGCATCACTTCTCATGGCTACCGTCGGGCTCACCCCGACCCTATAAGTGGGTGGACTACTCGCTTTTCATCATCAAGAAACTCATCAGAGATTTCAGGAAAATAAATTGCAATGAATAAACCAAAGAGAACTTACAACTGATCGAAGACAAACCGTTTCTCAACACCTTCTCTCCTCTCGCCACAAGCTCTCTCTCTCCTACTTACTTGATGTAATTGAAATCTAGAATTGAATGAATGAAAATCCGCCCCTAATACGTTATTGATAACCTTCATTCCAAGCTAATCTAGGAAAGAAAACTATATCTATATCTAATTCTATCTATCTTTTATCTAAAGATTAAATAATGGAAATAAATAATTAAATCAACTAGGACTATATCCAATGTGGATAAAATATCTTCTCTCTTGACTTGATGACACTTGATAGATCTTGATAGAATTTCATCTCGAAAATATCACCATTGGACTCGGGATAGAAACTTAACAAGAACCGGATAGCTCGACGTCGACCACTGGGGATTTCCTCGATATCGAGTAGAATTGCTCGATATCGACTAGCACTTTTCTCGTCTTCTGCTCAGCAACTCGATTCCGGCCTCCAGGAGCAAAGTCGACTTGGGTTTTCCTCGACATCGAGTAAACTTCCTCGACGTCGTGTAACATGTTAAGCTCCCAGCTTCACTTGTCGATGTCTGGTGCTCAGGTCGATTTGGGCTTGGTCGACTTCGACCAATTCGGTCGATGTCGAGCAAATCTGACAGCTCTCAGCTTTTTGCTCTGTTCTTGTAACGCACTTTCCCGAGTCCTCGTTCATCGGATTGACGCATATAACCATGCGTTGGAAAGTTCTTTTCGAGGGCTACAACTCTCCTAAAGACACCAGAACTTGACTCAGAATGATGAATGGCGAAAATTGGCCTTTTCTCCAGCTGCACCATCCTTAGCTTCTTCAAGACTTTCCTTTAAGCTCCAAAGTGCGTCCGATTTCTGCGAAATATTACAAAAACTTGTGTAGACTTCCATAATTGGCAAATAAACACATACTACACGTATTTTGTATTATTCTAACCCAAATGCCTGAAATGCTCAGGAAAGGAGTCCAGCTCATATGGTTTGTGCGCAATGTACAATCCCCGCTCCTCACTTCCATCTACTAGAGGTTTCCTCATCAAAGGGACCTGGATTATGCATGGGGTAGAAGTAAACAAGACATTCGAACAAAGGTCAATGGCAAGTTTCCAAATAGAAAGCAAATTGAAATGGAAATCAAGTACATGGAGCACCTCATTTAAAGAAATTTGAGGAGATAAATCAACATTCCCAACGGAGGAAATGACAGCTTTCTTATTGTTTGGCATGGTGATGGTAGAAGGGTTAGGAAGAGGTATAGAGGTTTAGAATAAATTGAGATTGGGGGACATGTGGTCAGTTGTTGTAGGAGGAAATCGAGTTCAAAATATAATAAAATAAATCAAACCGGATTCGTGCCCACGCAAATGATTACAAGACTTCCTCCCGATGCAGCAGTGGGAAGTCAGGATCGATCCTCGAGGAAGCACGTCAGCGGATCTCAGGTAGTGGAGGAATCTCACAGGAAGAAAATCAAACAGACAAACAGAAATAATAGAGAAAAGCAGGAAAAAAAAAAAGCAAAGCAGAAGTTTTGGTCGATATCGACTACCAGTACTCGATATCGAGTAAGAAAATCGACCACAATGACTCAATATCGACTAACAGAAACCAACACTCAGCAAAGTAACTCGATTTCGACCAACTCAACTCGAAATCGACCAGTTTCCTCGATGTCGACCAAATCTGCTCGAAATCGACTTACACAGAAACTAAAATTGGCAACTTTTCGCAATGCAGAACACGATTTTCGATGAAATAAATCAATAAACTAAAGACTTCCAGGATCAGGGCATCAACACCACAACGATAACCATGCAAAGTAACACATAAAGGCATAAAAGATCATGTTTTTCATCAAATAATTTTCGTTATTAACAAATAGGAATATAGAGGCTTTCGCATAAACCCTAATTGTTACTAACCCTTTTTACATAATTAACCAAAGTTGTATTAAGATCACTTTCGCTTCAATAACACAAACAAGGATCACCTTCAATTTTCGCAAAAAAATCATGCTTATAGGGATATAAGACGAATTGCATAAAAAGATCAAACCTTTACCGCATCACCTCACATAGCTATAACCGACGGGCTCACCCCGACCCTAGAAGTGGGTGGATTACTCGTTCTTCATCATCAAGAAACTCATCAAAGATTTCAGGAAAATAAATTGCATTAAAATAAAACTAAAGAAAGCTTACAACCGAACAAACCAAATCCGCTCTCACCTTTCCACCTTGCTCTCGCCACAAGCTCTCTCTCTCTCTCTCTCTCTCTCTCTCTCTCTTCTTACTACCTCCTCTCCTTCTCTAGAATTGAATGAATGGAAATCAACCCCTAAGACTTTATTTATAGTCTTCATTCCCTCTCTAATTATGAAAGAAAACTATATCTAAATCTATATCTATCTATCTTTTATCTAAAGATTAAAACATGGAAATAAATAAATAAATCTAAAAAGGAATTATATCTAAAGTATGTAAACATCTCTTACTCTTGATAGCACTTGATAGATCTTGATGGAATTTGATCTCGAAAATATCTCCATCGGATTCGGGATAGAAACTTAACAAGATCCGGACTACTCGGTTCCGGCTTCTGTGGTCCAACTCGATGTCGAGTAGCTTATGATATCGACCAAGGTTTTCTCCGTCTTCAGCTCGGCTACTCAATATCGGCCAACAGGAAGTATGTCGACTTGGTTTACTCGATATCGAGAAGATTTCCTCGATATCGACTTGCAGCTTCTACTCCAGCTTGCTTCGTCGATTCCTGGGTCTTTGATTCGGTATGGGTTACTCAATATCGAGTACAGCAACTCGATATCGACTAACTTTCTCAGCTCTGCTCGATTCTTGTTAACTTTGGTGGAAATCGACTGATGTACTCGATATCGACCAATGTGTTGTCGAGTAGATTTCCTTGCTTTCAGCTAGATTTGTCCTGGTTCCGCTGCTCCTTGACCTCGGACTTCTGTAGTTGACTGTGAACTTTTCCTACTTTCTCAGAACTGCTGTAAATTGCTTCAATTTCTGCGAATTTAAATAGAAACTGGTGTAGATTCCATAATTTGGCGAATAAGCATAAACTACATAGATTATGTACTATTCTAGCCCAAGTGTATGAAATGCATGCAGAAAACCTTATAAAAGTAACTATAAAACATGGCAAATTAGGCTCATATCATCAGTGACACCGCTGCCTAAGATCCATGAAGGTTTAAGCATAGAAGAAAGAGACTAGTGTTCTTACCTGCGAGCATAGCAGTGGAATCTTGGACCTCATGACGTTGCAATAAGGACATCAATTGATGGTACTGATCCTGTGTAATGGAAGGTGAAGAAGAAGCTGATGCAGCCACCTTCCTCCCTTTGGTAGAAGAGAATTCTCAATAGGGAAACCATGAAGTTTCCAACACTTGTCAACCACATGACCTAGGCTCTTGCAATGAATGTTGTTGTGAGCCTAAACTGCCATGTTTTATACTTGCATTTATATCAATTTCTGCATGCATTTCATACATTTGGGTTAGAATAGTATAGAATCTGTGTTTTTTATGTTTATTTTCCAAATATTGGAGTCTACACTAGTTTCTGTTTAATTTCGCAGAAATCGGACGCACTTTGGAGCTTAAAGGAAAGTCGTGAAGAAGTTAAGGATGGTGCAGCTGGAAAAAAGCCCACTTTTCGCCATTTATCATTCTGAATCAAGTTCTATTGTCTTCATGAAAGTTGTAGCCCTCCAAAATAGCTTTCCAATGCATACTGATATGCGTCAATCTGACGAACGAGGACTCGGCAAAGTGCGTTTCAAGAACGGATCAGAATGGTGAAAGTTGACGGTTCTAGTCGACGTCGACTACTTCTAGTCGAAATCGAGTAGACCCGAGCCCAGAAATCCACACTGAGTCGGACATAGTCACTCGAGAGCCCAGAGCTACTTGACGTCGAGTACACCTACTCGAAGTCGAGTACACCCGTCGAGACTAGCAGTTACCCGAGCTCGAATGCAATCCGAGGAGAAAAGTCCTACTCGACATCGAGTAGACTTAGTCGAAGTCGAGTACGTACGCCAGTCCGAGTTCGTGTACGAGTGTGTGTTCGAGAAGATAGAGTGCTTGCAAGAGAAGATTTGTGGAATTCTATCCGTCCACATGAAGATTGATGTCCATGTTTTGTGCCATGTTTTATATTGACTTTTATATCGATTTCTGTATACATTTCATGCATTTGGGTTAGAATAGTACAAAATCTATGTAGTTTATGCTTATTTGCCAAATTATGGAGTCTACACTAGTTTTTGTTTAATTTCGCAGAAATCGGACGCACTTTGGAGCTTAAAGGAAAGTCATGAAGAAGCTAAGGATGGTGCAGCTAGAGGAAAGCCCACTTTTTGCCATTCATCATTCCGAATCAAGCTTTGATGTCTTCATGAGAGTTGTAGCCCTAGAAAAGAGATTTCCAACGCATACTCATATGCGTCAATCCGACGAACGAGAACTCGGGAAAGTGCGTTTACAGAACAGAACAAAATGCTGAGAAAGTGGTCGATATCGACTAGACCTACTCGATATCGACCAGATTATGGTCGAAAATCTCCAGATCGACTCGAGATGACCAACCGACAAAAAGACAACTCGATATCGACCAATTTTTGTCGATATCGACCAACAAGAAACTCGATATTCTTCCAGGAGCCGAGATCGAGTGAGCTTAAGAGAAGCCGAGGAAATAGCTCGATATCGACCAACTTTGGTCGATATCGACCAACTGCAAGTGACGAGCACAGGTCGATTCCGAGTCCTATCTAATTCTGAGCTGAAGATTCCAATAGAAGATTCCTTGCACATGAAGATTTTGGATTTTTTTTATCTTTTTTATCTTTTTATTTATCCTAAGGGTGGAACGTTTAATTACACACACACACACACACACACACACAGAGGAGTTGTGAAGCGATAACGGAATTGGCTCCGATCGGTTGTAAGATCTACTTTAGTTTATTAATGCAATTTAGTTTTCTTTTATTATTGATGTCTTTTGCTACGATGAAGAGCGAGTAGTCCACCTACTTCTAGGGTCGGGGCGAGCCCGACGATAGCCAAGCGTGCTTGAGGTAAAGATTTGACTTTTATTGTGTTTTGATCATCCACTACCTTTTATATGTTTATTACCTATTTAATAGAGATTCGGGTTAACAACTTGGATTATAAACATAAATTTGGTATATACAATTAGGGTATCTTGAAAGAGTTGTCTAATTGTTGGAAAAGGCGAAAGCTTGTTCCTTTGATAAGATTGCATTATTATTCCTCTCTATCTTGCCTTATGCATGTTTGGTTATCGTTGCTGCAAACCCCTATCTTGGAAGTTTTCTTTTACGTTGTCTAAATCGAACTTTGGCTTTTATTTACGTTTATGTTTTTTGCTCGATTTCGACCAACCTTGGTCGAGCTTGACTACTGATATTCGATCGAGAAAGATCACTTTCGTTTCTGTTTCTGCAGATACTTGACATCGACAAAGGTTCCTCGACTTCGACCACTTTCCTCAACGTCGAGTAAGTTCCTCGACATCAACCACCACCAATGTTCTAAAAGGCGCTAGGCGGCGGGTGGCCGCCTAGCCCCTAGGCGGCTAGGCGGGTGTCTATGCGGCGCCTAGGCGGACTTAGAACAAACTTGATTATTTCCTTATATTTTGACGAATAACACTTGTCAATAATTCATATAATGTAATAATAATCCATAATATCACTCATAAACTCAAATTTGTAGTAGTTAACTAACACAGTAACACTAAAGTAAATAAACGCAAAAGTACATGTCTGACTAACAACTCTAAACCTCCTAAAATCCAAAACTATAAGTTCGACTGAAAAGCAAATGCATCCCGTCATGGGGGATAAAAAAACCCTAAGTCAACTAATCATATGCTTAGAAGCTCAAATTGAATAATCGTTGGATTAGGTGGTGTCTAGGCGGGCCCAGGCGGCGCCTAGGCGGGACCAGGCGGTGCCTTGGCGGCGCCTAGGCGGGACTAGGCGGTTTCTGGACGAATTTCCGCCTAGAGGTCCGCCTAGGCTTAAACATTCCTAGGTCCCGTGTCGCCTAGCGCCTAGGCGGCGCACATGCGGCGCCTAGGCGCGATTTTTAGAACACTGACCACCACTAGTGACCTTGCTTGCTCGAATTCGACTGTGCTTGAACCCTGTCGACCACCCTTGGTCGAGGTTGAGTACTCTGGAGTCGACTTTTGTCCGTGAGATTCATCCGCTATCTGAGATCCGCTGACCAGATTCCTCGAGGATTGATCCTGACTTTCTGTTGCTACAGTAGGAGGAAGTCTTGTAATTATTTGCGTGGGCACAGTCCGGTTGATATATATTATTATATTTTGAACTTGGTTTCCTCCTACATCAAAGATCTATCAAGTCCAAGAGGGATCTATCCACTTTAGACATAGTTTCCTTATAGATTTATTTCCTTTATCAATTAAGTTTTATCTTGTGTTTTAGATAGGAAAGTTTTAGATATAGATATAGTTGTTCCTTCCTAGATTAGCTACAGGGAACACTATAAATAAGGCTTTAGGGGCTGGATTTTAGAATCATTCAATCATCCAAGCTACAAGCCATAGGAGTTTCGAGAGTAGGAGGGAGAGAGAGAGAGAGAGAGAGAGAGAGAGAGAGAGAGAGAGAGAGAGAGAGAGAGCAAGTTCGACTGGAGGAAGGGTTTGTTGAGAGACGTTTTGGCTTCGATCGGTTCTAAGTTTTATTTGAGTTTATTAATGCAATTTAGTTCCTTTTTGTTATTGATGTGTTTCTTCATAATGAAGAGCGAGTAGTTCCCCAACTTCTAGGGTCGGGGTGAGCCCGACGGTAACCAAGTAAGGTAATGCGCTAAAAGTACAAATCTTTTTATGCAATTTCGTCTTCTATCCCTACAAGCATGATTCTTTTGCGAAAGTTGAAGGTGACAATTAGGGTTTATGCGAAAGCCTCTATTTTCCTATTTGTTAATAACGACAGTTATTTGATGAAAAGGCATGATCTTTTATACCTTATGCATTATTTTATATGGTTATCGTTGTGGCGTTGATACCCCGATCTTGGAAGTCTTTTAGTTTATTGATTTTTATTCCCAATTTCGTGTTTCCTTTCGTTTTATTGCAATTTAAAATCGCGTGTTTGATTTTTTTTTTTACTCGAAATCGACAAGATCTAGTCGATGTCGAGTAGGTCTTGCTTGTCCTCAAGCAAAACCTACTCTCAACATCTTAGATTCAAGGGAAGAAAACAAACTCTCAACATCTTAAATTCATTGTCATATGTCCCTGCAATCAATTGCCATCCTCGAAAAGGTACTAATGCCACAAATCCATACATGTGCAATAAAAAGCAACATCTACTCACAAAATGAGGGTTATGCAAAAACAATTCATGTGACAAAGCATTAATAATCAAGAGGACTTCAATAAGCTCAATAAGGAGTAGATTGGTAAAAGGCTCAAGGTAGGCAATTTTTTTGGCAATGTGGTGCTAATAACTCGGGGAAATGGAGTAATTTCCAAACATTCATACCACATTCCTTCTTCCATTGATTTCTCTCATCGCTCAATGCTTTTTTCAATATTATGTTTTTACCTCTCTAACCTCAGCACTGCCTTCTCGCGAGTCGCAAACATGGGTATCATGAATGGCTCCGGATACTTAGTGTTACGAACCCCTCACCTTGGTGTCCCATCCTGTGGAACTATTATCTCAACGCATGCAGGGTCGATCTACCTTTATCTCCTGAGGTGATTGGATTTTCTTTCACTCATTAAATTTTCCATAAACTTTTCAATTTCCTGCCAAACTCCAATAATGATAATAACAACACAAATACCATATAGTAATCTCCATAATGTGACATCATTCTCAACATAATCCCCGAATGTAAATAAGGTAAAGAATGGGCAATATTTAAATCATGTGGAGCATAATATGAAATAAGGCTCAATATGGCTTTTGTGATGCATAAGCACAGGTAAAGACTATGATATAACAATATGAGCATATATGGAAAATATAAAGTCCTCCATCCTCTTATCATGCAACATGTGAAAGCAATTTCAAATTTTACCTCCTTTCATGGTTTTTATAAAAATATGCACTTCATTGTGACTTCCAAGTGTTGAAAGTATGAAAACATGCACATAAACGCATAAATAAAGTATGAAATCCAAAGTGGCCATGCATAAGCAATTCAAGAAATAAACTTAAACATGCACACATAATGCCAAATATAGTCAAATATGCCCAAAGTAAGCCCTTCCCCCACCCCATACTTAACATTACAGTGTCCTCACTGTATAAAACTAAGGGTAAAGAAAGAAACTCATTAGACATGTGTGCAAAACGTCAGAATCCAAGTGTTGAAAGTGCGCAGAAGTGGTCGACATCGAGGAGGTTAGTCGACTTCGAGGAGAGTTGCTCGACTTCGAGGACAGTTAGTCGAAAGTCGAGTATAGTTGAACCCCAGGGTGGCTTTTCTTCTCGACCACGGGTCCCTTGCTCGCGATGGTGGTCAACGTCGAGGAGAGTACTCGACGTCGAGTACTTCTACCACTTCTTGTCACCTGCAAGACTTGTTAGACGGAAAATATCCACAGTAGAAAAACTCAAAAACCAATGTTCAAAAACCAATGTCCAACAAAAACCATAAAAACTAAGTGTCTATTTACAAGCTCTAGACTTTATAGTCGCTAGGCCGACTCTCTCCGTTAACCTCAAGGTGACATTTACAAGGCCCATGTAGCTTGGGCTTCGAGTATGACTCCATTCTTGTCCATCGGATGTAGTCCTCTTGAATGGATCTTGTTCACCGTGAAAGTTCACATCTTTTTCTTGTTGAATTTTATTGGGAAACCAATGATCCTTTGATTTGGAAAAATAGACTTTGTCACCTACTTCATACTCCTTGGGATCGTCATTGGAAACCCTGCATAATCGCACATACCAAGGCAAACCTCTCCCATGTATAGATAAATCTTTAATTGAAATAAGAGAAGAAATGTCCATACCTTGGCTTACCTTCGCGAAATCAGCGGTCGGGGCCTCAAGTTCTACTCGACTTCGAGTAAAATTACTCGACATCGAGTATTGTGCTGCGTCTGGTGGATTGTTAGTCGAGGGAGGCGAAGTCGGGGACCCATGCTTCTGGTCGACGTCGAGTACTGTACTTGACGTCCAGTAGTTCTCTGGCTCAGGTGGGCTGTTCGTCGAGGAAGAAGGAGTCAAGTGCGTAGAGGTCTGGTCAACGTCGAGTAACCTACTCGACGTCGAGTACGGCTCGACTCCGGGATTGTTGCTCGACGGAGGTGCAGTCGATGAAGGGCTCTGAATCTGGTCAAGGTCGACTAGAGTACTGGACGTCGAGTACTTCTGGTCGACATCGACCCCATACTTAAGGCATGTCAGGGCATATGAAAAGAAGTTAGTCGATATCGGCTTACATTGGTCGATGTCGAGTAGATCCTCTGTATCGTCGTTTAGGATGGCCATGATCTCCTCCACCTGGGCTTCCATGTCCCTCTTTTCCAGTTCCTTTGGAGTCATATTTCTTACCTTTGGCTCCCCGCAAGTGATGTACCGAGCTGATATGGATTTGACCTCTTCCAGGGGACCTGTGTGCCTTTCAGTCATTGATCGCTTCTTGCTTAAGATCTCCTTGAGGAACTTTACATATGATGGCATCTCATTAAGAGCTTTTGTGAAGGGGATGGTTGATGCAGTGCAATTATCGATGACTCTTGGTGACATTAAGGACAATATGAAGGTTACTTTTGATGGCCCTATCACTCGTGCAAGGGGCAAGAAGATTCAAGATGCAACCAAAGCCCTTCTTGTCCATTACCAAGGAACGATGGACCAAGGGTTCAGGCCACCCTGGATCACTTGGCTCAACGGTACTCCACCAACACAGGAAATGAGCTTCCGTCCTCAAACAAAGCTTATGCAGACTTGACAACACCCTCCTTGAAGACAGCCTTCGGCATGCCTTCGGTACACACTCTGAACGGGTATGTCGAATGAGTCCTATGTGTGCCGAGTGGGCCTTGGCCGAGTCCTTTGTGTTGGGCCGAGTTAGTTTAGTCCATTAATTAATTAGTGTTATTTTATGTAAGTAGAATTAATAAGTTACAAGAATTATATCTCTGCTAGATTAATTCTTGTACACCAAGTTTTTTAAATTCTATCTTATTTAGGAATTACTTATCTTAGGATTGTATAAATTATCTTTAGATAAATTTGATCTATCCAAAACCCTTTCCTTTGAAAGGAAGGATTGGTTAGATCTTCCATAGCTTTTCTATTTAAACATAAACATGTACTTTGAATTAATCAGATTGAATAGAATTGGAGAAACCCTTTATGGATTAAGGGTTCTTCGATTATCAATCCCAAAAAGCTATCTTGCTCTGTGATCTATTTTACAATCGGCCAACACTATCACCATCAACATCGAGTTCTTGATCGACCAACACCCTAAGCCAAACACAACCCAATTCGTCGCATCAAGGAGAAAGGCCTAAGGCGCAAGGGCTTCGACTTCGGGCTCCCCGGCGATAGGCGCCTGGCGCTCTCGCTCCGCGTCCTCGACTTCGCTTTGCGTCCTCGACCCCGCTAGTAGCAAGCGCTTCCTCACCCGACACCTTCGGAGCCTTCGCGCGCGCGTCCTCCCTCGCTATCCGCCTTCGCTCTTGCTCGCACTCACAGGCTCGCTCGCCAGCACTCTCGCTTCCAGCGAAGCGCATCCGGCCCTGCACCTGGCACTCTTGCACACCCTGAGGCTCCGCGCCTGTGTGACGAGATCCTCCACGAGCGCTGCTTCTTCCCCCGTTTTCCCTTTCGTCGCTTTAGTTTATTTTAAATTGTCTAAGTTCTTTTCGTCGCTATAATTAGGTAATTAATTTGTTTAATTGTTCAATTAGGAGATGTTGGAAGAGCATTGCAAGCAAGATCGGGAAAATATACGGCGTGGTTCTTGATCTTGAGCTCATAGGCGAATGATCTGGTATCCCAAACGTATCAGGTGGTATCAGATTCTTTAATTGAGTGATTTATTTCCGTGCCTTATTTTTTTCACCATCCCGCTGCATAAATTTTAAATCTTTATTATTCACCCTAAAAATTGGCACTTTATTTTAGTTCTTTCTTGTTTGGATCTTTAATTTGAAAGATATTGAGTTCTTGATTGCAAGTTTTGATCTTTTATTCCTTGTTGCCACATATCATGCCTATGAATGTGATTCTTGGATTTAAGCATTATATGAACTTGCACCACTAAAGAACCCTAATTTTTCCAGTTTCTAGCCTATTTCCCTTATTTTCTTTATTTTTGCTTACTTTCAGATCATCGTAGCTTTATTTTTTGGGGGGACGAAATTGTCGTTGTGAGGGACTGCAGTAGCGACGAAAATAAAGAGCAAAAAGAGAAAAGTAAAAATTAGGAATTACTTATCTTAGAATTGTTTTATATTATCTTTAGATAAATTAGATCTATCCAAAACCCTTTTCTTTGCAAGGAAGCATTGGTTAGATCTTCCATAGCTTTTCTATTTAAACATACACATGTACTTTGAATTAATTAGATTGAATAGAATTGGATAAACCCTTTATATATTAAGGGTTCTTCGATTATCAATCCCAAAAAGCTATCTTGCTCTTGTGATCTATGTTACAATCGGCCAACACAATCACCATCACCATCGAGTTCTTGATCGACCAACACCCTAAGCCAAACACAACCCAATTCGTCGCATCAAGGAGAAAGGCCTAAGGCATAAGGGCTTCGGCTCCGGGCTCCCCGACGCTGGGCGCCTGGCGCTCTCGCTCCGCGTCCTCGACCCCGCTAGCAGCAAGCGCTTCCTCACCCGGCACCTTCGGAGCCTTCGCGCGCCCATCCTGGCTCCACTATCCGCCTTCGCCCTCGCTCGCACTCGTAGGCTCGCTAGCCAGCACTCTCGCTTCCAGCGAAGCACGTCCGGCCTTCCATCCAGCACTCCTACACACCCTAAGGCTCCGCGCTTGTGTGACGAGATCCTCCGCGAGCGCTACTTCTTCCCTCGCAGTCCCTTTCGTCGCTTTAGTTTGTTTTAAATTGTCTAAGTTCTTCTTGTCGCTATAATTAGTTAATTAATTTGTTTAATTATTCAATCAGGAGATATTGGAAGAGCATTGCAAGATCGGACAAATATACGGAGTGGTTCTTGATCTTGAGCCAACAGGCGAAGGATTGGGTATCCCAAACGTATCAATGGTGACATTGAGCCTTTGAAGCATCTTTATGAAACGCTGAAAATTCTTCTCTGTTGGATCCTTTGGAGATTTCGTTGGGAATGGCAGCTTTTTCTTTGTCGGAGGTGCTAATGTCGAGTAGAGGGGAGCAGAAGGGTGGTCGATTTCGACTAGAGGGTCCTCGACATCGACTACAGTAGTCGACATCGAGAGCTGTTGTTGAGCAGAAGTCTCCTTGTCGGGTGTCTGGTCGACTTCGAGTGAAGGCTGGTCTACGTCAAGTAGGTCGTGGTCGACGTCGAGTAGAAGTTCACTCTTTCCTTTCTCTGCTTCGATCTCTGGCTCGTGCAGTTGGTGCCCGCTCCTTAGTTTTACAGCGGCGACGTGTCCGGATTGCCCCTTAGGATTTGGATCTGTATGCCTAGGGAGTTTTTCGGATGGTCTTGGGATCTGTGTCGCGAGTTGACCTACTTGGGTCTCTATGTTCCGCTTCCAAATGTCCATCTCTCCAAACCTTGTGTTGAGGCTCTGAAGTCGGGTTTGGATGGCGCTAGTGGACTGCTTGTATTGTGCCTGGTTTCTCCTCATCTCGTCGAGTATCATCTGTAGATCATCTTTCCGCTGGTCCATTTCTAGATGTCCTGGAGCTCTGTATGGTGGGGGTTCCTAAGGGCACCTTGGTTTCATTGTGGTTGGTAGAACTTTTGGTCCCCCATATAGCGATTGGGATCCCCTACGTAAGCTACCTACTCGCGAGTTTCTGCCAGCCTGACTTGCTCTGTATGTGGGCACTCTGGAGTGGTGTGCCGTTATGAGCCGCATTCAATGCAAGGTTGGCTAACAGATAGAAACCTGACTTGCTTGAGGAGCTTGCATTTCTGATCTTTGTAGAACTGCTTCTTGACGTCTGGATCAATCTCCTTAAGAGGCTCATATAGGGGCATGGATGGGGTTGGCCTTGCATAGGTATTTTCGTCGTAGTTCGCAGGAGCCCCATAGGTGTTGTCGAAGTTGGTGAGCCGTTCGATCGTTTCCCAAGCCTCTGTTAGTGTCTGTGTGAGGTATTCGTATGGCGTGAATTGATTGATCCTTTCCTTGGCGTTCAGATCAAGAGAATTGTAGAAAATGTCCTGAATGACATATGGTGGCTGCCCATGAGTGGGGTAGGATCGCAGTAGGTCCTTGTATCGATCCCATGATTGTGCCAGCGTTTCCCCAAGCTTCTGTTTGAAGGCTATAATCTTTTGTCTGAGGAGCGTTGTCTTGGCAGGAGGAAAGAACTTGTTGAGGAACGCATTCCTAACCTCTGCCCATGTTGTGAGGGATCGCGCAGGTAGTCCTTCTAGCCAATTCAATGTTGGACCTGCAAGAGACCAACGAAAAGCTTACATTCTTACATATTCAAGAGTAGCACCTTCAGCAATAGTTTGGCACATATCAACAAAGGTAGTAATATGAGCGAGAGGGCATTCATTAAATTTCCCTTCAAAAGCATTATTTTTAATTTCAGTAAGGAAGGGAGTGCGAATTTCAAAGTCATTAGGAGGGACTAGAATAACTGATTTAGGCACAATCAGAGTCAGGTGCATGTAATCATTTGCAGTCGTCGAATATAGGGCAAGCTAAGCTTCCGCTCACCTCCTTTGTTCTCCTTCTCTCTCGATGCGTGCTCTCTCAGTGACGAGAGAAGCATTGTTGGTTTCTAGTTCCCTCTGAAGCCTCTCGATCGTATGCGCCTGTGTTTCTGCTTCTACGATGATCCTTCTCAATCTAGAGTGGATGTGTATAAGGCGTTCTGCATCGTCTAAGGCGTCAAACTCAGGTGGTTTATGAGAATGGCGCATACACCTGCAAAACAAAACTCAAGGAAAACGTGAGATCTAACTACCTAAGGCGTGAATGATTGCCTCCCCGGCAACAACGCCAATTTTTTGTAGGAGGAAATCGAGTTCAAAATATAATAAAATAAATCAAACTAGATTCGTGCCCCCGCAAATAATTACAAGACTCCCTCCCAATGTAGCAAAAGAAAGTCAGGATCGATCCTCGAGGAAGCGTGTCATCAGATCTCAGGTAGTAGGCGAATCTCATGTCGGATTTTGACTCAGGAAGTACTCGACGTCGACCAAGTGTCCTCAACGTCGACCACTCAGTCGAGTAAAAATCTGCAAAACAGAGAATAGAACGCAAAACGAAGCAAAAACTAGCAATGTCGAGTAAAACCTGCTCGATGTCGAGTCGAGTACTTCCTGAGTCGAAATCCAACGTGATATTCACCTGCTACCTGAGATCCGCTGACACGCTTCCTCGAGGATCGATCCTAACTTTCTTTTGCTACATCGGGAGGGAGTCTTGTAATTATTTACGCAGGCACGAATCTGGTTTGATTTATTTTATTATATTTTGAACTCGATTTCCTCCTACAACAAATGCAAAACGGTCTAGATCTAGTAGGGGGAGTAGAACTTGATACCGTTAGATGAACTGGCAGATGTACCAAATGAGGGATAACCGTGCCGCTTCCATCATTTATCGATTGTATGGATATCAACTTTGCAGTAATCATATTCGTCCCAAAGGTGTTTGAACTTGGTAAAATACTCAGGAATACCAAGATTTCCTTAATCCACAACACCTAAATCCTTCTGAACTTCATACAAATGAGTACAATTCACTCCACCAAATCTAGACTCTAACTGTTTCCAAATTTGAATAGCAGATCTAAAATAGATAACTGATTCCGCGATGTCTTTCTCAACAGAATTAAAGAGCCATGAAATCACCATATGATTACATCTATCCCAGTGTCGTTGCAAAATCGGATCAAAAGTTGGACGGAGACATGTACTTGTTACTAATCTGAGCTTCTTCTTTGCTAGAAGCGACACCTCCACCAAGCGCTTCCAGTGACTAAAGTTGCAGCCATCAAGGAGCCTCATAAAGAGCATGTAATTAGGGTGATCAGAGTGATGCAGGTACAACTCACTCATCATATCTATGCCGTCGTTGGAGCGTCGACCATCAGAGTTGATAGATGGCTCTGATACCATGTCAAAATGATAGATAAAGCATCTGGTGATAGGTAAATCTAGATTAAAACATGAGACAGAGGAGAGCTCAAAGAGAGGAAGACAGCTGATGTTGAAGACGAAATGTGATGAAGATCATTTGTATTTAACTATTCTATTACATTGTATCATGTTGATGTAGTGCAATTGTCAATGACTCCTGGTGACATTGAGGACAACATGAAGGTTCCATTCGATGGTCCTATCACTCGTGCAAGGGCTAAGAGAATTCAAGATGCAACCAAAGCTCTTCTTGTCTGTTACCAAGGAACGATGGAGCAAGGGTTCAGGCCACCCTGGATAACTTTGCTCAAGACTACACCACCGGCACAAGAGATGAGCTTCCGTCCTCAAACAAAGCTCATGCAAACTCGTCACCACCCACCATGAACAAGACCTACTCGGCCACACACATGGATCACTCGGCCCATACCCATATTGAGTGCAAGGCCCGTGTCGAGTAGCTTGCCCAATGTCGAGTGGGCCGATTTTTATCCACTTAATTAATTTATTGTTATTTATATCTTTAGATTAATAATGTGGAAGACTATATCTCCTCTAGATAAGTCTTGTCCACCAAGTTTTAAAGTTATATCTTCTTAGGTTTATTGCTATCTTTAGGTTTTAAAAAAATCTTTATCAACCTAAATTCTAACTTGCATGATTAGAATTGGTTGTTAGTTTTCTATTTAAACAAACTCATGTACTTTGAATTATTCATATTGAATAGAATTGAGGAACCCCTTTATGGATTAAAGGGTTCTTCGATTTCAATCCCAAAAACTATCTTGTGTTCTTGTTCTATGACCTTCGGCACCACAATCACCATCACCTTCAACCTCTTTGCAATCGGCAAATCCAAACACAACCGAAACCCTAGCAAAATCTGTCGCAACAAAGGAAGAGGACAATCGGCGCTTGGTCCCTGGTCCCCGGCTCCCTGGGCTTCGGCGCTGACGGGATGAAAATCGTTGATTCCCAATCAAATAGTTCCCACTCTCACAAATTAGTATAATTGGCAAGAAAGGAGTCGAATCCTCGGGAGATTTAAGATTTCACAATGC
This sequence comes from Persicaria tinctoria, assembly GCA_037127255.1. NCBI lineage: Eukaryota > Viridiplantae > Streptophyta > Magnoliopsida > Caryophyllales > Polygonaceae > Persicaria > Persicaria tinctoria. Next base: position 52,326,683 of record JBANSL010000009.1, on the reverse strand, counting down.
AATTTGATCACCAACAAGTAACAAAAGTGGGAAAAGATGCGACTTCTAAATAAGAACAAGTAAAGTAAAGTAAAGATGGAATTTTGTTGTAAAATCAAGAGTAGAGAACGGTTCCACCCACGAATTCTTTGACATTGGTTGGCTTATCGATCATCGAATTCTTTTCAAGCTATTAACTTTCCTACAAATTCCTCTCGTCTTGGTTTATATGGATTAAAAGTCCTACGAGTCCAATCAATCCCTTACACCTCAATGCAATCATAACACGGTTAAGATTTAACAAAGAGATAGCACAACATCCCAAGAACTTGAGCACATAAATAACACCAATTAAACACGGTAAATCGATGTTTAAGATATATGTCAACTTCCTACATAATCATGCTTCAAACACGGAATCCACAATCTTATGCATGCTACTCTAGAAATAACGCAAATACGAAAGCATTAAATCTTAGCACGAAATCAATATTATCAAGTCGGCCAAGCAAGATAACATCAATAACATAACAATAAGCACAAGGAAGTTGAAGGAATTATAATAGAGGAAAGATAACTTGAATTAAAAACTCACAATTCACCAACCAAGTCTCCGAAAACGTAGGTGAAACACTAGGAAAATTAGCCGCTCATGGCTTACCTAAGCTCTCTTCTCTTCTATGGTGATTGCTCCAATTGAAAACTTAATTAAACTAAGCCTAGAACTTCCTATTTATAAGCCTAATGTCTTCCATAAAAGGTAGATAAAAGATAGATAAAAGATAGAAACTTCCTAAACAAACTAGATAAAAGATAGAACTTTCCTAAATTAATTCAGCGTCGGAATCCGCTGGCAGCGAGAAATTTCACCTGGCAGCGAATGGCCTTGATTGAGCTTCTGTTGGATTTCCGCTACCACCTCGCTGGCACACTCGCTAGCAGCGATTTTTCCATGCCTTAGAATTTTTCCATCCTCCTAGGACCCTTCATTCCGCTTCCGCGAGACACTGAACCCGGTGCCGCGAGCTGGGACTTCCGCTGCCGCGAGAGCTCAAACTCGCTGGGGCGAGTTCCTTCTTCCGCTTGAGCCTCCAGGTCCTCGTGATTCCGCTGCCGCGAGTTCTTCCATCCGCGGGCGCGAGAGCCCTCTTCCACTGGAGCGAGTAGCCGAAGCTTCGTCCTCCTGGTGATTCCCGCTGGCAGCGGATATTTCCGCGGCAGCGGACGTCTCGCTGCAGCGGAATTAGTCGCTAGCAGCGGACGTTGCTTGCTCTTCCTCTGTCACTGGCTCTCTCTCTCGCTGGCTCTGTCTTCCCGCGGACCCTCTCTCGCTGGCTCCTCCTCGGATTCTGGTTACACTCGCTGGGAGCGAGTGGTATCCCGCTGGCAGCGACCGATGCCCAAAAGCTCGATTCTTCATTGTTCTTCCCTCGTTCTTTCTTTCCTCCTTTCTTTCTCCTCTTAGCTTGATTTCTTGACTTCTCTTGGCCATGTTTAACAGCTTTCTCTTGCTTTCCACCATGTCAGATCTACGATTCTGCACAATTCAACCGAAATAGCGTAGATTCCGAACTTTTCCACAAAAAGAGTTTAATCCAAATTAACACTAAAACATGCATATTCTATAATGTAAATGCAACTAAATTATCCTATAATGCCCATTAGAAATGTGCATTATCAAACTCCCCCACACTTAACCTTTTGCTTGTCCTCAAGCAATGCAAAATAAAGAAGAGCAAAACCATCATCCCACACATATAATCTTCAAGCACTAACCTTGTCAAAAGCAACATCAAAGTGGAGGAGCCATGAACATGAAAGCTAACATCCTAGCAAGTATATGAACGATTCAAAATAAGGCACATATCATCCAACCTCACCGGGATTATGTGTTTGCTCTCACTCTCATTGTGTTTAGGCTTAATAATATATCTCTCGACTCAATCCAAAATGTAAAGAGCTACATAGAAATTGACACATATATCACATATTCTCCACTGCGGATGCCATCACTCACAAGAAACATCGAGAGGTCTTTTATCAAGGTTGTAATGGGGCTTGGTAAGGAATCAAGGGCAAGGAGAATTTATGGTCATGTGGTGCTCAAAATCCGGGAATCAAGATCCTAGATAATCAAACATCAACCATCCATTCTCTCAAAAACATCATCTTAAACTCAAGCTCTCACAACATCTTTAATTACAAACAACATTCATTTCTCAACCAAAGATTATTTCCAACTCTCACACTCATAATGAAAATAAAAGGCTCAAACTCATGCTCTTTTTTTTTCTTTTTTTCTTTTTTTCCTCATTCATTCATTTTTTTTTTCTTTAGAGCCAAACCAATAATGCACAATGTGAGGAATAAAACTAAAATTACATACTCATCCAAACTTGTAACTTTTTCAACAATAATCTCTTTTCCACTCAACTAGATCAATCATTCACCAACTCTAATCCTAATTCCCGGATGGGGTAAGGCTTATCATCGGCTAGGATAAATTTTTGTGGAGCTTCAAAGAATAGGCTAAGGCTCAAATTTGCTACAAGCAAAGGACACATATGTAGGGTGGATATGGATAATAATATGGCTAAGAAAATCATGCCTCTATCATTTGAAACTCATAAGCAATAGACATATAAATTCGGCCTCAAATATAGATAACAATGTCAGTCTCAAGAGGTAAGTGCATAAGGAGAGTATAATGTCACACAAGAAAGCAAAAGGGAATAAATATAATGAAAATCCCTTATAAGGCCAAAGTTTCTCACTAGGACAAGTTTTGTTGGATTTCAATGATGCCAATAAGAATCATACTTGCTCAATTAAACTAACAAGTCATGCTCCAATGAAAATCAACACAAGTAGGTGACAAGATTAGCCAATTCAAACATATCATGGGATTTATAGGTCAAGCTCAAAAACTCAAATAAAATAGAGGACAATTAAGGCAAGATGGGTATTTGAATAATATATGAATGCAATGCATGATATTTTTGGGTTTTTCAATTTTTTTCAATTTTTTTTTTCTTTTTCTAATGCAATATAAATGCTAGAAGTAAACATCATATGCATGTGAAAATTTTAAAAATGACCTAACTAATGCAATATGTACACTAAATCCCTCCCCCACACTTGAATATTTCATTGTCCCTAATGAAATAAAGACAACAAAAATTAAACAATTGAAATAGGTGAGGGAGAAGGAAACTCACGAGCTCAATGTGGTGGTGGAAATTGGGTTTGCCACCCAAAGGGTGCCCAAGCGTTGAATTGGGCCATGATCTCCTCATGATTCTTTCGTTGTTGCTCCATGAGAATGGTATGGTTCTCCGCAATTTGTCGGTCCGTGGCATCTTGACGCTCGGTGATTTGACGGAAGGCACTCTCAAAATAGCCATGAGAGGGAAACCCATCATAAGACTCGCCATGGTATCCTCCATGTGAAGAACTAGCTCCCCTGCCATAAGACATTTGTGGATGGAATGTCTCCACTTGCATTACCGGCTCATACTCCATCTCCGTCGGTTCTTCATAAGGCTCCTCATTAGCATCTTCTTCGTTGGCGTTCGGAGGTGGGCCCAATGGTGGAGTGTCAGATGGAATATATAAATCGGCGGGGCATGGACCGGTGGGAAGTGGGCGAGGGAGTACCAAAGTGTGGGACTTGTTTACCCCGGCATACCAAATGAAGCTCCCCGCATAATCACTTTCCCTCACGATGTTAGCCTTCTTTAGCGAAGCCAAATTGAGTCTATAGTTGTCCGAACAAGGGACATAGGCATTCAAATCAATGTCGAGCTCCAATGCAAGCAAAGTAATTAGGCCTCCAAAACCAATCTTCACCTCTTCCTTCCTTGAATTCTTTTTAGTAGCCTCGCTACAAGCGGAAAAGAAGAGCTCTACCCAATCTGGGGTCTCATGTGCTTCGGGCAATAAGCAAGTCATCCATGCCCAACTTCCTTTGGAAACCTTGTTGATCTCGGCATGCCCGAAAAAGGTGTTGTTCAAGACCTTGTGCCAAAGTCTAAGGGAAGGGTGGACGATGCTATAATTGTAGTCATTGCCGGAGGTCATGACCTTTTGTGTGACATCAAACCATCGTTGTTGAGGGGTGGAGCGACGAGGCAATTCAGACCAATGGGCGGAGGGATTGCCCGTGATCCCAAACACATTCTTCAATTCTTCAAAAGTCATAGTTTGATTTGCCCCACCCAATCGAAAAGTAAAACTATCCTCACTCGCCATTGCAAAGGTAGCCAAAAACTCTCTAACCAAATCCGGATAAGTGCGGACACACTTATCTACCAAGCCATCAATATCTCCAATCCCCATAAATGTCCGCACACTCTCCTCAAGTCCCAATAATCTCAATGTGGGGATATCAAAAAATTTCGTCGAAATATACCGACGAGCATCAAGATCGTCCCACTTAGTCCTTTGAGCTCTAGTCAATCCTCTAGGCCTAACCATCGGAGGAGAAGCCATAATAATTAAAATCAAAGGATGAAGATCGAGAACTCACAAAGAAGGCGACTCACTGCAGGATTTTCGCTGGCAGCGAATGGAATCCTGCTGGCAGCGACTCAGATCAGGCCGGGGAAGCTGCGCTTTGGGTGAGACTCGCTGGCAGCGAAGGATACTCGCTGGCAGCGAACAGGGTGACACCGACGAGCTCCGGAGCTGCTTCGTAGTGCATGCGACTCGCTAGAAGCGACTGGTGCTCGCTGGCAGCGACTAGGATCAAGGGAGAGCTGCTGCTTCGCTGCTGTGGTGGGTGGCTGCTGCTTCGCTAGTGGCGGCTGTGGTGGCGGCTACTATTCCGCGGCAGCGAGTCGGAGCTTCCGAGACTCCGGCGTCGTTGTCTGGATGTCGGAATTCAAAAGTTCATTCACGAAAGTTTCCCAATTCGACCCGATCTACGCAATGGCGGAAGAATAAAAGGGATTTGGGTGATTTTGTGGTTATGTGTTGGTTGATGGGTGGTCGGAATGTGGTGAATGTAGTGTGGTTGCGTAGATCGGCTCGTCGGGAGTCGGAATCCGGTGTCGGAATTTGATTTCGGGGTGGCGGAGATGATGAAGTGGCTATGGAGGTGGGAAGCTTGGAGGTGCTCCAATGGAGGTTGAATAGGGCTTTGTAGAGAGGAGGAAGAAGATGGAGGAGGAAGAAGATGGTAAAAATGGAAGGTGGGGGATGATGAAAATTAAAAAATGGGTAAAAAGGAAAGTGGTTAAAAGGTAAGTGGGTAAAAAAGGTAAAAGGGATTCTCAAATATTTTATTCTTTTTTTTTTTTTTTTTTTTTTTTGAAAATCCGGATGTGGTTTCCAGGGTCTGGTTCCGGAGGATCAGGTTCGCTGGCAGCGGATCCGGTTCGCTGGAAGCGACTACAGCCCAGTGCTCCCCTTTTTCCGATTTCTTCGCTTAACCCTGCAAGGTTAGCTCCACACTTTCCAAAAAGAAATCTACCTAATAAAATAAGGAAATTTCTAGCCTAATTAGATAAATAAAAAAAACTAAAACTAATAAACTAATTATGAAATTGCAAGACGAAAAAAAACTTACCTCGGGTTGCCTCCCGAGAAGCGCCCTTGTTTTATGTCGTAGGCTCGACGGTATGACCCCTCAATGGGTCTCCTTTGTGGGCTCTTGGAGATTCATCTCCTCCATGATTTTGTCGGAGAAGCCATCATAGTAGCGTTTTAGCCGGTGGCCATTTACTTTGAACACGTGTGCATTCTCCTCATCCTTGATTTCTACCGCTCCATGTGGATATATGTGCATGATGGTGTAGGGACCTCTCCATTTTGAGCGTAGTTTTCCCGGAAAAAGATTGAGGCGAGATTGGTAGAGAAGTACCTTGTCGCCTACCTTAAAGTCCTTTCTCAAGATGTGCTTGCCATGCCATGCCTTGGTCTTTTCTTTGTAAGTGATGGCATTGTCATATGCATCCCAACGAATCTCCTCTAATTCTTGAACTTGGAGCTTGCGGAATTCGCCAACCTCATCTATTCTCATGTTGCATTCTTTCACCGCCCAATAGGCCTTGTGTTGGAGTTCTACCGGAAGATGACATGCTTTACCATAAACCAAGCGGTAAGGAGACATACCTATTGGTGTTTTGTAGTCCGTGCGATAAGCCCAAAGAGCATCATCTAGCCGTTGGCTCCAATCTTTTCGGTTTGGTGCAACCGTCTTCTCCAAGATTCTCTTGATCTCTCTATTTGACACTTCGGCTTGCCCATTGGTTTGAGGGTGATATGCGGTGGATACCCTATGTGTGACATGATATTTCTTCAAGAGAGCGGCCACCGTCTTGTTGCAAAAGTGGGTACCTCGATCACTAATTAATGCACGTGGAATACCAAATCTAGTGATCAAGTCCTTAAGGAATCCTGAAACCACTTTAGAATCGTCAGTTTTGGTGGCCTTCGCCTCCACCCATTTGGAGACGTAGTCCACCGCAAGTAAGATATAAAGATTCCCAAAGGAACTAGGAAAAGGTCCCATGAAATCAATCCCCCAAACATAAAAAATTTCACAAAACATCATCCTAGTTTGAGGCATCTCATTCCTAGTTGCAATATTCCCCATGCGTTGGCACCGATCACAAGATTTACAAAAAGCATATGCATCACGAAAAATCGTGGGCCAATAGAATCCCGAATCAAGTACCTTCTTAGCCGTTTTGTTTGGTCCAAAGTGTCCTCCACATGCATAAGAATGACAAAAGCTAAGGACGGACATTACCTCATTATCCGGAAGGCATCGCCGAATGATTTGATCCGCACAATGCTTCCAAAGAAACGGATCGTCCCAAACATAGAATCGGGCGTTGTGGCAAATCTTGTCTTTCTTGTACTTGGGAATGTTTGGTGGAAACTCCATCGTGACAAGAAAATTGACTATGTCCGCGAACCATGGCCGAGGAACGTTGGCTGCCATCAAAGATAAAGGAGAAAAGGAGTCCGGAAATACCTTCTGGGCAGAATCCGCTGGCAGCGAGTCGGGTTCGCTGACAGCGAATGGAGTCAGAATGTGAGCTGGTGCCGGCGACTGGAGAGGTTCGCTGGTGACTTGACTCGCTGGTAGCGGATTGGGTTCGCTGGCAGCGAATGGTGTCCGCTGGCTTACAGGAGCGTTCGCTGTCAGCGAGTCTTCAGCACGACTTGAAACGAAGTGTAGAGTTTCGTCCGGAAATTCTCCAAGTGCTTGTAGCTTCTCCCCCACACTATTTGGGTACACAATGCGGCTAAGGTGATCGGCCACATAGTTTTCCGCGCCCTTCTTGTCTCTGATTTCGATGTCGAACTCGCTCAAAAGCAAGATCCACCGAATAAGCCTTGGTTTGGCGTCCTTCTTCTTAATGAGGTACCTAAGGGCTGCATGGTCGGAGTAAATTATTACCTTTGCGCCTAGCAGGTATGCGCGGAACTTGTCCAAGGTGAACACCACGGCCAATAGCTCCTTCTTCGTGGTTGTATAGTTCCGTTGGGCTCCATTTAGCATCATTGAAGCAGAGTAGATGACGTGTGAGGCTTTGTCAATCCTTTGTCCAAGAACCGCTCCGACGGCGTAGTCGCTAGCATCACACATTAGCTCGAATGGGAGGGTCCACACCGGGGCTTGAATGATTGGTGCGGTGACAAGACGACTTATCAACTCGTGGAAAGCCTCCTTACACTTCTCATCAAACTCAAATATGGTGTCCTTCTTGAGGAGTTCGCAAAGAGGTGCGGTGATCTTGGAGAAATCCTTGATGAATCGGCGATAAAATCTTGCATGACCAAGGAAAGAGCGAACTTCGCGCACATTAGTAGGGCAAGGCAAAGATTGAATGATGTCAATCTTTGCCTTGTCAACCTCAATTCCCTTTCGGGAGACAATGTGACCTAAAACAATCCCTTGTTCAACCATAAAGTGACATTTTTTGGAATTCAAAACCAAATTTGTTTCAACACATCTTTTTAAAACCAATGCCAAATGGTCTAAGCAAGAGTTGAAGTCATCGCCATGAACGGTAAAGTCATCCATAAAAACTTCAATGAACTTTTCAATATACTCGGAGAAAATACTTACCATACACCTTTGGAATGTACCCGGAGCATTGCATAGTCCAAAAGGCATTCGGCGATATGCAAAAGTGTCAAAAGGACATGTGAATGTTGTTTTCTCTTGGTCCTCCGGTGCGATGGCAATTTGAAAGTAGCCCGAGTAGCCATCCAAGAAACAATAGTAAGCTCTTCCGGCGAGGCGCTCCACCATTTGGTCAATAAATGGGAGAGGGAAGTGGTCCTTGCGAGTCTCCGCGTTCAATTTGCGATAGTCGATGCAAACTCTCCATCCGGTTTGGACTCGCGTGGGCACTAGCTCTCCTTCTTTGTTCTCTACGACCGTGATGCCTCCTTTCTTTGGAACCACTTGTGTAGGACTAACCCATTTACTATCGGAGATAAGATAGATCATACCGGCTTGTAGTAGCTTTAGAACTTCCTTCTTGACCACCTCCATAATTGGTGGGTTGAGCCTCCTTTGGGGTTGTCTTCATGGTTTGGCTCCTTCCTCCAAAAGTATGCGATGCATGCACATGGTTGGGCTTATTCCTTTGATGTCCGCAATTGTCCATCCAATGGCCGTCTTGTGTTCCTTAAGCACCGCTATCAACCTCTCCTCTTGCTCAAGAGTGAGCTTATTTGATATGATGACCGGCAAGGTATCTCCATCACCCAAGAAAGCATACTTGAGGTGGTCCGGCAATGGTTTAAGCTCTATCACGGGTGCCTGAACAATAGAAGGTAAAAGCCTCTCGCTTGGGAGGGTTAGTGTTAAGGCATCATTTCTTAGGTGAGTATGTTGTGCCTCTAATGCTCCCAAAACTTCATGCAAGTAAGGTGAAATAGAATATTCAAGTTTAAGCTTATCTAGAGGGGTTTCTAAAGCTAGTTGCAATTCATCTTTTCCATTAAGCTCAAAAACATCTTCCACACAAGGTTCAATAGTATCGATAGCAAATAAAGAGTGTTCATCATGAGGATACTTCATTGCATCAAATATGCAATACTCTACCTTTTCGCCATCGAACTCCATAGTGAGTGAACCGGCATAGACATCGATCTTTGTTCGGGCGGTCCTTAGGAAGGGTCTACCCAAGAGGATAGGCGCCTCCGCTACTCCATGCTCCATGTCCAAAACAAAGAAATCTGCGGGAAAGATTAGCTTGTCCACCATAACTAAAACATCTTCTACAAACCCCCTAGGATAGATTTGAGAACGATTTGCCAATTGGATCACAACTCTTGTTTCTTGCAAAGCACCAAGACCAAGCGATTTATAGAGTGAGTATGAGATAACATTAATGGATGCTCCTAAATCTAACAAGGCATGATTAAATTTAGCATCTCCAATTGTGCAGGGGATAGTAAACATACCCGGATCGCTACACTTTTTCGGGCATACGCCTTTCTAACATAGCGGAGACATGTTCACTTACTTGAACTTTTTGCTTTCCCTTCAACTTTTGATTCCTCTTAACCGTGTATAATTCTTTCAAAAACTTTGCATAACGAGGAATAGCTTTAACTAGGTTGAGTAGGGGAATGTTTACCTCACACTTGGCGAATGTTTCAAAGAGTTCGGTGTCACTCTCCGGCCTCCTTGGATTCCTCAAAGCCTCTGGAAAGGGTGCCACCGGCTTAAAATCGTCAAGAGCAGGTTTGGAATCGGCAACAGCGTGTCCGGATGTGGGGACGTCAGTTTTCTGGGCAGAATCCGCTGGCAGCGAGTCGTGTTTCGCTGGTAGCGAGTCAGGTTCGCTGGCAGCGAGTGGGATCCCGCTGGCAGCAACTGGGATCGTACCTGGTTCAGCAGATGCCTTCACCCCATTCGCTGCCGACGAGTCTGGTTTCGCTGTCAGCGGAATTTGCACAGAACTTGTCTCCTCCTTGTGTTCTTCGTAGCCTTCTTCCATGATCTCTTCTAAGGCTTCTTTCTCACCCCTAGGTGCGACAAACAGTTCCTTACCACTCCTTAGGGTGATGGCGCTCACGTTCTCTCTTGGGTTGACCACCACTTGTGGTGGTAGCTTGCCCGAATCCTTTGCTTGTAGTTCTCCAATTGCTTGAGCCATTTGGCCCATCATCTTCTCTTGTGCATTCATCTTCTCCGTTTGAGCTTTGAGGGTTTCTAGAATGAGCTTGTATGGATCCTCACCTTGTTGATTAGCTTGAGGAGCCCCCCTTTGACGATTATCATAGGGTGCTCTATATTGGGGTCCTCCTTGTTGATAGGGAGGTTGTTGTTGTTGATTGAACCGGCCACCATAACCTTGTTGTTGAAAATTAGAATTATAGAGATTATTACCATAGTTGCGGCGTGGACCGTAGTCTCCCATAACATTGACCTCCATGGCTCCATCTTGCACGTCGGGACATTGATCCATAGGATGGGATGGGTCTCCACACAACCCACATGCTTTGAGTTGTTGTTGTTGACCTCTTTGCAAAGTTAGATTCTTTAGAGCCTCTCTAATCTCCTTAAGCTCGTTTTGCATGCTTGATGTTGGGGAGTCCAAGTGCAAGACTCCTCTAGCTCCATGAGACCTTCGATGTTGTTGAGAAGCATTAGCAAGCTCCTCAAATATCTCCATAGCTTCCTCCGGTGTTTTGTTTAGGATGTTCCCTCCACTAGCCGAGTTAACCATTCCACGATCGTGATCGAGTAGTCCCTCATAAAGATATAGGACCAAATCGTCCTCCGAAAAGCCATGATAGGGACAACTAGCTTTTAGCTTCTTGAATCTCTCCACATATTCGTAGAGAGTCTCCGTGGCCGATTGCTCAATGCTTGATATCTCCTTCTTCAAAATATTGTGTCTAGTGGCGGGAAAGTATTTGCGCAAGAAGGCCTTTTTCATCTCCATCCATGTAGTAATGCTCTCCGTGGGTAAATAATAGAGCCAATCGTTGGCCGCATCCTTTAAGGTGAATGGGAAAGCCCTTAGCATCATTTGATCCTCCGTGATGCCATTAGGTCTCAAACGATCGCATATTCCATGAAATTCCGCAAGGTGCTTGTTTGGGTCCTCTCCACTCATGCCATGAAACATTGGCAAAAGATGGACCCATGGTGACTTGAATTCAAACTTAGCGCCCTCCGGAAGTGGTGGGAGCCTAATAGCCAATGGTTGTGTTTGTAAATTTGGCTCCTTTAGCTCCTTCAAAGTGCGTCGTTGTGGAACCACGAGCACATTGCCGTCGTTTGGCGGTGGTTGATTGTTGTCTCCGTTGTTGTCGCCCATCTCTTCTTCGTTTTCCGGGTTGGATGAGTGCTCTCTTCGCAACCTAGAAGTCGTTCTTTCAATTTCTGGATCAAAAGGTAAGAGATTGGAATTAGTAGAACGGGTGTGGACCATGCGAGTGGTCCACACAAAAGTTGATGATTAAAATACACAAAGAAATCTAATTAAATCTCCCTGGCAACGGCGCCAAAAACTTGACGGGATGAAAATCGTTGATTCCCAATCAAATAGTTCCCACTCTCACAAATTAGTATAATTGGCAAGAAAGGGGTCGAATCCTCGAGAGATTTAAGATTTCACAATGCAATTTGATCACCAACAAGTAACAAAAGTGGGAAAAGATGCGACTTTTAAATAAGAACAAGTAAAGTAAAGTAAAGATGGAATTTTGTTGTAAAATCAAGAGTAGAGAACGGTTCCACCCACGAATTCTTTGACATTGGTTGGCTTATCGATCATCAAATTCTTTTCAAGCTATTAACTTTCCTACAAATTCCTCTCGTCTTGGTTTATATGGATTAAAAGTCCTACGAGTCCAATCAATTCCTTACACCTCAATGCAATCATAACACGGTTAAGATTTAACAAAGAGATAGCACAACATCCCAAAAACTTGAGCACATAAATAACACCAATTAAACACGGTAAATCGATGTTTAAGATATATGTCAACTTCCTACATAATCATGCTTCAAACACGGAATCCACAATCTTATGCATGCTACTCTAGAAATAACGCAAATACGAAAGCATTAAATCTTAGCACGAAATCAATATTATCAAGTCGGCCAAGCAAGATAACATCAATAACATAACAATAAGCACAAGGAAGTTGAAGGAATTATAATAGAGGAAAAATAACTTGAATTAAAAACTCACAATTCACCAACCAAGTCTCCGAAAACGTAGGTGAAACACTAGGAAAATTAGCCGCTCATGGCTTACCTAAGCTCTCTTCTCTTCTATGGTGATTGCTCCAATTGAAAACTTAATTAAACTAAGCCTAGAACATCCTATTTATAAGCCTAATGTCTTCCATAAAAGGTAGATAAAAGATAGATAAAAGATAGAAACTTCCTAAACAAACTAGATAAAAGATAGAACTTTCCTAAATTAATTCAGCGTCGGAATCCGCTGGCAGCGAGAAATTTCCGCTGACAGCGAATGGCCTTGATTGAGCTTCTGTTGGATTTCCGCTACCACCTCGCTGGCACACTCGCTGGCAGCGATTTTTCCATGCCTTAGAATTTTTCCATCCTCCTAGGACCCTTCCTTCCGCTTCCGCGAGACACTGAACCCGCTGCCGCGAGCTGGGACTTCCGCTGCCGCGAGAGCTCAAACTCGCTGGGGCGAGTTCCTTCTTCCGCTGGAGCCTCCAGGTCCTCGTGATTCCGCTGCCGCGAGTCCTTCTATCCGATGCAGCGAGTTCTTCCATCCGCGGGTGCGAGAGCCCTCTTCCGCTGGAGCGAGTAGCCGAAGCTTCGTCCTCCTGGTGATTCCCGCTCGCAGCGGATATTTCCGCGGCAGCGGACGTCTCGCTGCAGCGGAATTAGTCGCTAGCAGCGGACGTTGCTTGCTCTTCCTCTGTCGCTGGCTCTCTCTCTCGCTGGCTCTCTCTTCCCGCGGACCCTCTCTCGCTGGCTCCTCCTCGGATTCTGGTTCCACTCGCTGGCAGCGAGTGGTATCCCGCTGGCAGCGACCGATGCCCAGAAGCTCGATTCTTCATTGTTCTTCCCTCGTTCTTTCTTTCCTCCATTCTTTCTCCTCTTAGCTTGATTTCTTGACTTCTCTTGGCCATGTTTAACAGCTTTCCCTTGCTTTCCACCATGTCGGATCTACGATTCTGCACAATTCAACTGAAATAGCGTAGATTCTGAACTTTTCCACAAAAAGAGTTTAATCCAAATTAACACTAAAACATGCATATTATATAATGTAAATGCAACTAAATTATCCTATAATGCCCATTAGAAATGTGCATTATCAGGCGCCTAGGAGCGCATTCGCTTCCGCTCTCTCGTGCCCAACTTCGCTCGCTCCCAGCGAGTAGCACCACGACACCAGAGTCTCGCTCGGCAACCCCGGCTTCCTCACACGCGCGCTCCCGAGACCCCACATGCCCTGAGGAGCATCGGCTCCTGCGTGTCCGAGGATTCTGCGCCCTGGCTCTCGCGCATTGGCGCTTGCTCCCCCGCTTTCTCTCTTTCGTCGCTATTAGTTTATTTAAATTGTTCAAGTTTAATTTCGTCGCTTTAATTAGTTTATTACTTAGTTTAGTCAATTTGTTAATCAGGAGATATTGGAAGAGCATTGCAAGATCGGGCAAATATACGGCATGGTTCTTGATCTTGAGCCCACATCCGAAGGATCGGGTATCCCAAACGTATCAGGAGGTGTTATGTGATGTTGCTAGAATGGATTGTAGTTAGACCTGTCAAACGGGTCATTCGGGTCAGGTTCGGGTCAGGTCACTTCGGGTCTCGGGTAAAACGGATGTCGGGTAAACGGGTTCCAGGTTGACTAGAACCCGGGTTTGACCGGGTTTTGGGTCATTTCGGGTCGGTTTCGGGTTTGTCAATTTTTTCTTTTTTAAATTAAAAAATCATGATTTGATAATTTTGCGATAAATTTTAATTATATATAAAAAAATTTAATGATATTTAATTATAAATCAACCGGGACAACCGGGTCACCGGGTCAATCGGGTAAATCGAGTCAAAATTACCGGGTCAATCGGGTCACCGGGTCGAAACCTAGATTACCTGGAAAATTTCCGGTTTTTCGGGTTCAGGTCGAAAAAAAATTCCAGGTCAAAATTTTCGGGTCTTGACCCAAAAAATTTCGGGCGGTCGGGTCGGGTTTTCGGGTCGGGTGAGATTTTGACATGTCTAATTGTAGTCATATTTTACTAGGCCATCCTTGGTTATATGATCGTTGTGTTATCCATGATGGTCGTGCAAATACATATGCCTTCACTTTTGATGGGAGGAGAGTTACTCTCCTACCCCTTTCGCCTCAAGCTGTTTTGAAGGAACAGGTTCGCAAGAAACAACAGCAAGACGCTCGAAAGGAGGCCCAATGGAAACAGAATCAAAAGGGGAGCTCGCACCGCCCCCGCGGCCCAGACCCCCGCGCCCGCGGCCTACCCACCTACACCCGCGGCTCCCTCGACGCCTATGTCATCTTCTTCTGCATCGACACAGCCCTCTCATTCCTCGCTCAAGGGCTCTGTTTAACGACTTTCTTTGCTCTCTCAACCTCAGAAAGAGACCGTCACCTGGAATGCTCATCGACCTCACATCCTATTGGTAATGAAAGAGTTATTGCTAAATGTTGTGGATTTGAATGATATTCCTGCACCTATTTCTGCTCTTTTGCAGGACTATTTGGATGCCCTTCCAACTGATCTACCACAAGGATTGTTGCCTATTCGAGGGATTGAGCATCAGATTGACTTCGTCCCTAGCGCAGCCTTGCCTAATCGCGCCGCCTATAGAGCTAGTCCCGAGGAAACAAAGGAGCTGCAACGCCAAGTCCCATAGCTAATGGATAAGGGCTTTGTGCGAGAAAGCCTCTCCCCCTGTGTCGTGTCTGTCATCTTGGTTCCAAAGAAGGATGGTTCTTAGCGCATGTGTGTTGATTGTCATGCAATCAACCAAATAACGGTTAAGTATCGTCACCATATTCCTCGTTTAGATGATATGCTTGATGAACTTCATGGTGCTTGTATTTTTTCTAAAATTGACCTTAGAAGTGGATATCATCAAATTAGGATGAAAGAGGGAGATGTATGGAAAACGTCTTTTAAAACTAAGTATGGATTATATGAATGGTTAGTAATGCCTTTTGGTGTAACAAATGCTCATTCTACTTTTATGAGGCTTATGAACCATGTACTTAGAAGATACTTAGGAAAATTTGTCGTTATATATTAATTTGACGATATATTAATCTTTAGTAAGAACCTGCATGATCACCTTAGTCATTTAAAATTGGTATTTGATTGTCTTAGAAAAGAAAAATTATATGCCAATTTAAAGAAATGTTCTTTTGCATCTGAATCTACCTTTTTCCTTAGTTTTGTAGTGTCTGCATCTGGACTAAAGGTAGATGAGGAGAAGGTTCGCCCTATACATGAGGGGTCCCAGCCGCATACTCCTACACATGTCTGCTCATTCTTGGGCCTTGCTGGCTTCTATCGATGCTTCGTCAAGGATTTCAGCAGAATTGTCGCCCCCCTCCCTGAGCTGACCAAGAAGGCCGGATGTGACGTTTCGCTGAACTGACGCACATCAGATGGCATTTGACGCTCTCAAGGGCATTTGACGCTGCAACTACCAAACTTCCAACAGCCGTTCGAGCTCGAGTGTGATGCTTTTGGCACTGGCATTGGTGGAGTTCTGCTTCAAAATAGGCGCCACATTGCCTATTTCAGCGAGAAGTTGAGCCCATCAGAGCTCAACTATTCTACATACGACAAAGAGTTGTTCGTGCTGGTTCGCTTCTTACAGACATGGCAGCACTATCTCTGGCCTAAGGAGTTTGTGATTCATTCGGATCATGAAGCTCTGAAGTACCTCAAGAGACAAGCAGTGTTCAGCAGGCGACTTGCTCGATGGGTGGAGTTTCTGGAGACCTTTTCCTATGTGGTTCACCACAAGAAGGGAAAGGATAATGTGGTAGCTGACGCGCTATCACGCAGGTACGTCCTCCTAAACCATATGGATGCACATGTTTTGGGTTTTGCTTTGATAAAGGAATTGTATGCTTCTGATTGTTTCTTTAAAACTATATATGCTCAATGTGTATCCAAAGGTGAAGTTGATTCATATTTTCTTGATAATGGTTATTTGTTTAAGATGGGCAAGCTTTGTATCCCATCTTCTACTATTCGACGATTGATAACTCAAGAAATTCATGAGTCTAGGGGACATGGGGGTTTCGAAAAAACACTAGCTGGACTAAAGGAACATTACTTTTGGCCTAAAATGTCTAATTATATGCTTAGATTTGTGATAATGCATATATTAGATAGGCATTATAGGCATTTTTAGCTTAGATAGGTTGCATTTCTTTCGTTCTTTGTTACTAAATCGCATCTTATGATTATTCTAGAAGAGTTCGGATTCTGCGCAAATTTGTGGTTATCTTGCAGATCGAATCGGAACCTTTGAAGAACTTCGGAAGTAGCTGGAATCTGGTGAAGCTGACGTGCCCGCGCTGTCACTTGACGCGGCCGCGCTGCTACTGGCGCGCCCACGCTGCTAGGAGGAAGTGTCCGCGTTGATTCACCAGACAGAAGTGGCAAGACGAGGTATGGCGCGCCCGCGCTGCTATCTGGCGCGCCCGCGTCGGTCCCTGAAGACGGATTCTTATCCGATTTTCCCTATCTTATTAGTTTTAATATTATATTTTTACGGGATGTTAAACCCGACTTAATTAGTTTATATAGGCCGAGAAGGCAGCAGTAGAGAATTAGGTTATTTTTCCAGAGACGTATTTTCCCTTTTCTACATCTCACAAACCCTATGGAGAGCTAACTCTCCTTTGTTGCACTTGGTTCTTTGAAGCCTTCAATTGATTTGGTTGTGAGTATTCTACTCTTGTTTGTCCTTTGTTAATTGTTTCGATCTCCTGAGTTTATTGCTTGATTGCTTATTATTGGTTAATCTGGATTGATCACCTAGGTTTATCGATACTAGTCATATTGGTAGGGTTTCCAATTCCAGGTTTGGGGTTGTAGATTCATTGTAGCAAACACAATCACCATACGCGGGTTGCTTGTGGTAGATTGTGAAGGAGATTCGATTACAGGCTATTTTAACGGGTTGTTAGAATCGCTTGTATCTCATTATAATTCATGTTTGAATGCTATCGCTTTATTATTCGGTGAAGGTTTTCCCTTGTAATTTGGTGATAAGTGCTTTTAGGACTGGTAGGACTAAAAGCTATTACACGATCTGAATTGAGAACAATTACTGGACATTAGAACTTGAGATTCATAGAATGCGATGATGAACCATCTCAATTGTTGTGCGGATAATTACCTGGTGTGATACTTTTCCATCATATATTCACAACCTCTATTTGCAACTTGTTCTGTCACCATTGCTTATACACAAAACTCCCCCTTGAATCGGTTACTTTCGGGTAATAATACTTGCTCTTACAATTGATTCTGTTTCCCAGTGGGTTCGACCCTAACTTACCTACTATACTTGTTATAGTTTGCATCTTAGGAATTTACTTTGATTTGGCATAACGACTTTAGGCCTGTCAAATTTGGCGCCGTTGCCGGGGACACGGATTATCTTTGTTCTTGTTTGTCTTATTACCTGTTTGGGTGCGAACCTCTTGCATGGTTCGCACTCGTGCTACTGATCCCCATCTTTTTTATTTTGATTGGGAAATAGACAGGACATACCACCGCCGCCATAGAGAACATCACCAACATTCCCAACAACCTGATCCAATGGCTGGAAATGCAAATCAGACGCTGCGACAGCTGACAGCATCAAACATCACACAGCAGGCACCTGCTGTGACAATCCCTGCTATAGGGGATGACAACCATTTTGAGCTAAAGTCTGGGCTGATTCATCAACTGCCCAAATTCCATGGATTGGCTGGAGAGGACCCCATTAAGCACATGGGGAAGTTTCATAATGTGTGCATGAGCATGAAACCAGCCAATATAACCGAAGCACAGATAAAGATGAGAGCTTTTGGGTTCACGCTGGTCGATGCTGCGGATGACTGGTACTACAGCCTTCCTACAGGGAGCATCGATACTTGGCCTAAGCTCCACAAGGCCTTCCTGGAGAAATTCTTCCCTGCTAAGAAGGAGAACACCTTGAAGAAGGCAATCAGCAATATAGAGCAGGAAGATGATGAAACCCTCTATGATTACAATGAAAGGTTCAAGAAGCTTTGTGCTAATTGCCCTTTCCATGGCTACAGCACGAAGGACCTAGTCTTATACATCTATGGGGGATTGCTGGAATCTGATAGAAGGATGATTGATGCCGCCTGCGGAGGAAATATTCTGAATGCCACGCCAGAGGGAGCTATGGAGAAGATTCAAGAAATGGCTGAGGGGACTAGAAATTTTGGGAAGTCCACCAGAAAGAAAGGGGTCAACTCGGTAGACTCTAACCAAGCCAAGGATATTGCTGAATTGAAGGATATGGTTAGGAGGCTCACTCTACAAGGGACTCCTCAACAAATCAAGGCTTGTGGAATCTGTAATGATAACTTCCACCCAACTAATGCGTGTCCTACACTCCAGGAAGACACCGCTGAAGTAAGTGTTTTAGGTGGAAATGGACCTCAGAGACCTAGACATGACCCCTACTCAAACTCCTACAACCCAGGTTGGCGGGATCACCCAAATTTCAGATGGAGGGATCCACCAAACCAACCACATCAGCAACAGCCACCTCCCTACAATCAGAGGCAGCAGAGTAACGCTCCATCTACTGAGTCCATGCTCAATACCCTGACACAGCACTTCACTGCGCATGTTCAGACAACTGAATCGAGCATAAAAGATATACAGAAACAAATGGGGCAAATGGCTGAAGCAATCACGAGAATGGAGGCAAAGACATCAGGGGGTCTACCATCTCAAACGGTGGTCAATCCAAGGGAAAACGTCAATGCTATAACTCTTCGGAATGGAAAAGAGTTGAAAAGTCAGGAAGAAGAGGAGAAAAGCACGCAGATCTCCGACGTGGCCACGCCTAACACTGGCGCGCCCGCGCCACAGTCTGACGCGCCCGCGCTGCCTTCTGACGCGCCCGCGCTGCCTTCTGACGCGCCCGCGCCGGAGTCTGACGCGCCCATGGCGAGTCCGATCTCGCCTGAATCTGAGCCCTATGTCGATACATATGTACGACCGAATTTTCCCCCCCTCGGGTCGGAGAAACCAAAACCTCCGTTCCCTGAGGCACTCAAGGAGAGGAGGATAATCGATGATTCAGAGCTGTTTGAGACATTTAGCAAGTGTCAGGTGAACATTCCTCTGCTGAAAATGTTAAAAAATGTGCCCAAGTACGCCAAGTTCTTGAAGGAGCTTTGCACGGTGAGGAGAAATCAGAAGCTGAAAGGAAAAAAGAAAGTGAAAGTAAGTGAGCAAGTCTCCGCTGTGTTTCAGAGGAGAATGCCAAAAAAGTGCGCTGATCCAGGTATGGTTACTATCCCTTGTGTCATTGGAGATGTAAAATTTGATAGAGCTATGCTTGATTTGGGTGCTTCCATAAATGTGCTTCCTTACTCACTGTACAAATCGCTAGATTTAGGACCTTTGCATGAAACTAGAGTAATTGTGCAACTAGCTGACAGGTCTAATAAATACCCTAAGGGAGTAGTTGAAGACGTCTTGGTTATGGTCGATAAACTGATTTTTCCTGCAGATTTCTTTGTCCTGGATATGGAACATGATAAGCATGATGCGCCTATTCTGTTAGGTAGACCTTTTATTAAAACAGCTAGGACAAAAATTGATTGTGTTTCTGAGACACTAACAATGGAATTTGATGGAAAAAAGGTTGAATTCGATTTATACAAGGCTATGAAACATCCTGTTAATGACCATTCTCTGTGCTCTATTGATGTGATTGAACCATTAGCTCAAGATCTATTTGATATGTCTAGGGAAGATGAGTTGCAGTCAATTATTGAGAATGTTATTGACGAGTCCTATACAGATGTTTCAATTTCATCTAACATGCAGAAAATAGCAGCCCAGATGGATGTAGAAGGTAAGTCCCCTACTCTTTTGGGCATTGGCCCCAATCTACTGACTCCAAGCGAAGTGCTTGTTCCATCTGTTGTGCAGGCACCTGAAATTGAACTCAAACAACGCCCTAGTCATCTTTGCACTCTTGATGTGGAGATTGAGGACAAGAAAGGAGCGGAGAATTTGGTGGCTGACCACTTAAGCAGATTGGTGAATGAGGAGGACAAGCCGGAGTCACAGAAACCAATCTTAGGCACGTTTCCGGATGACACATTATGCAGAATCGAGCACAAAAGCATGTCGGAGTCTGGCGTGCCCACGTCAACAGCTGACGCGCCCACTCCAAGTTCTGACGCGCCCGCGCTGCTACATGACGCGCCCGCGCTGCTACATGGCGCGCCCGCGCTGACATCTGACGCGCCCGCGTCTCCCCCTGACGCGCCCACGCCATTACTTCTCAGCCCATCTCAGTCCGTTCTAGGACTTCATTCTGTAAACCCTTGGTACCGGGACATTGTAAACTACTTAGTTTGTGGGGAATTTCCTCCGGATCATACCAATGCTCAAACGGAGAAGATTCGAAGAGAAGCGAACCACTATGTTTGGGATGACAGCTTGGACAGAAAGTTACACCTTTCAAGGGTTCCCGCATTTGTCAATGAGATGACTGGTGTTGGTGACCCTGGTGGAGGAACCTAGGCCAATCAAGGGCCAGTTAGTCGAGCCAACGACTTGAAACAAAGGCGCTTCTCGGGAGGCAACCCGAGGTAAGTCTTTCTTTCTTTTCCCCTTTTTCTTTTCCTTCACCCTGATTGTATTTGGTTTACTTTTGTTGTCTTTATTGTTTCATTGAGGACAATGAAAACTTTAAGTGTGGGGGAGAGGAATTCTATATATAGATGCATATAGGAGATCATATTTAAATTTATGCATCATATTTAATTTCTGTAATCATTTTTATTAATTTTTGTTTATTTTCGCATTCTAAAAAAAAAATTTCAAAAAAATCCAAAAATAGAGCATGCATTTCATACATATGTGTTATTCAAATACCCATCTGGCTTAGTTTGTCCTCTATTTTAAATTTCAAGCATGATTCATAAAAATCCCATGGAGTTCTGGATGTTTTGATTATTGTCTTTATTTGATTTTTTGTGGAACGTGAGCTAGCAAATATAATTGAGCATGTATGATTGAGCTAAAGTACGATTGAAGTCCTAAAAACATGACCCTGTGAGAATGTTTGGCCTTATTTGAATTATTTTGCTCAATTGTGTGAATTACTCGCCTAGTGTTGCTACCTCTTGGTATTGACTGCAGTATCTCTTTTTGAAGACCGATGCACATGTTTGTTGCTTGCGGAGTTTATGTTTATATTTTGAGTCTTTTTATTTTATGCATATTTAGTGAATAAGGTGGCAATGGTTGATGCACTGAGTAACCGGGTCTACGCATGACACCCATGGGTATGATTCGCGCAAAAAGGTGTTGAAAACTATCCACTAGGAAAGAAAGCTTGATCATTGAGTAACCAGGTTCATTCATGACACCCATGTTTGCAACTTGCGTCAAAAGGTGTTCAAGTGGACTTCATATTAGTAGTTAAGGTGTTGATAGACCGGGGCCATTCATGACACCCATGTTTGCGCTTCGCGTAAGGAAGCACAAAGACAAGAAAAAGAAAAAAAAAGAAAAGAAAACCAAAGAAAAAAGAAAAAAAAAAAGTGTTGCATTTTATTTTCTTTATTGTGTCCCGCAAGTAATGACATTTCGGTAGAGAATTGGTGATATGGTGGTCAATGTCTATGAGTTTAGTGCATGAATGGTTTGAGTTGAGAGTTGTACTTAAAAGCCTAAACACATGAGTGAAACACATATCTCTGGTGAGGTTGGATGATGTCTACTTCTGAGCTTTGATCACTAAAATACATGCTATGACGTTTGTTTGCTTGATTTGTGTGTTCACCTGCTATAATGTTGCTTTTTGATAAGGATTGAAATTTGAAGGGATTTCTTGTGGGATACATTGATTCATGTTCATTCTATCATTGCTTGAGGACAAGCAAAGGCTAAATGTGGGGGAAGTTTGTTTGCTTTGATAAAGGAATTGTATGCTTCTGATTGTTTCTTTAAAACTATATATGCTCAATGTGTATCCAAAGGTGAAGTTGATTCATATTTTCTTGATAATGGTTATTTGTTTAAGATGGGCAAGCTTTGTATCCCATCTTCTACTATTCGACGATTGATAACTCAAGAAATTCATGAGTCTAGGGGACATGGGGGTTTCGAAAAAACACTAGCTGGACTAAAGGAACATTACTTTTGGCCTAAAATGTCTAATTATATGCTTAGATTTGTGATAATGCATATATTAGATAGGCATTATAGGCATTTTTAGCTTAGATAGGTTGCATTTCTTTCGTTCTTTGTTACTAAATCGCATCTTATGATTATTCTAGAAGAGTTCGGATTCTGCGCAAATTTGTGGTTATCTTGCAGATCGAATCGGAACCTTTGAAGAACTTCGGAAGTAGCTGGAATCTGGTGAAGCTGACGTGCCCGCGCTGTCACTTGACGCGGCCGCGCTGCTACTGGCGCGCCCACGCTGCTAGGAGGAAGTGTCCGCGTTGATTCACCAGACAGAAGTGGCAAGACGAGGTATGGCGCGCCCGCGCTGCTATCTGGCGCGCCCGCGTCGGTCCCTGAAGACGGATTCTTATCCGATTTTCCCTATCTTATTAGTTTTAATATTATATTTTTACGGGATGTTAAACCCGACTTAATTAGTTTATATAGGCCGAGAAGGCAGCAGTAGAGAATTAGGTTATTTTTCCAGAGACGTATTTTCCCTTTTCTACATCTCACAAACCCTATGGAGAGCTAACTCTCCTTTGTTGCACTTGGTTCTTTGAAGCCTTCAATTGATTTGGTTGTGAGTATTCTACTCTTGTTTGTCCTTTGTTAATTGTTTCGATCTCCTGAGTTTATTGCTTGATTGCTTATTATTGGTTAATCTGGATTGATCACCTAGGTTTATCGATACTAGTCATATTGGTAGGGTTTCCAATTCCAGGTTTGGGGTTGTAGATTCATTGTAGCAAACACAATCACCATACGCGGGTTGCTTGTGGTAGATTGTGAAGGAGATTCGATTACAGGCTATTTTAACGGGTTGTTAGAATCGCTTGTATCTCATTATAATTCATGTTTGAATGCTATCGCTTTATTATTCGGTGAAGGTTTTCCCTTGTAATTTGGTGATAAGTGCTTTTAGGACTGGTAGGACTAAAAGCTATTACACGATCTGAATTGAGAACAATTACTGGACATTAGAACTTGAGATTCATAGAATGCGATGATGAACCATCTCAATTGTTGTGCGGATAATTACCTGGTGTGATACTTTTCCATCATATATTCACAACCTCTATTTGCAACTTGTTCTGTCACCATTGCTTATACACAAAACTCCCCCTTGAATCGGTTACTTTCGGGTAATAATACTTGCTCTTACAATTGATTCTGTTTCCCTGTGGGTTCGACCCTAACTTACCTACTATACTTGTTATAGTTTGCATCTTAGGAATTTACTTTGATTTGGCATAACGACTTTAGGCCTGTCAATTTGTCAAAAGTTGTGTCACATGTGCTAAGGCTAAATCGAAATCCAATTCAAATGGTCTATATCAACCGTTACCTGTTTCAAATGCACCCTGGGAAGATGTATTTATGGATTTCATTGTAGGATTGCCTAGAACTTCTAAGGGTCATGATTCTATTTTTGTTGTTGTAGATGGATTTTCAAAAATGACTCATTTCATTCCATGTCACAAAATTGATGATGTTATTCATATTGCACACTTATTCTATAAAGATGTTGTTCGCTTACATGGAATTCCTTTATCTATCGTTTCTGATCAGGATTCTAAATTCTTAAGTTGTTTTTGGAAAACTTTATGTTCTAAGTTCGATACAAAACTATTATTTTCTACTTCTTGTCACCCCCAAACTGATGGTCAAACTGAGGTTACAAATAGAACTCTTGGGGCTCTCCTTAGAGTTATGCTGCGAACTAACCTCCATATGTGGGAAGAATGCCTACCATTTGTTGAGTTTACTTATAAAAGGCTAGGCACTCAGCAACCAAGCAGACCCCCTTCGAAGTAGTGTATTACCGAAACCCACTGACCTAGTGGACATGATACCTCAACCTCTCAAGGAAAAGGAGAGCATGGATGCAGCTAAGGAAGTGGACTTCATCAAGCGCTTGCATGAGCGTACCAAGGCACATCTGGAAAGGAAAACTGCGCAATACAAGGCAACGAAGGACAAGCATCGCAAGGATGTGCATTTCAACGTTGATAATCTGGTATGGCTGCATCTCAGGAAGGAAAGGTTTCCGCAACAATGGAAATCTAAGCTGAACCCTAGGGGAAATGGACCATTTCGAGTGGTTCAGAAGATGGGTCCTAATGCATACAAGTTGGATCTCCTTGCCGACAAGTATAGTGTGCATTCTACCTTCAACGTCACCGATCTATCCTTGTTCGTGCCTGACGATGACTCTGACGACGATTTGAGGACAAATCGAAATCAAGTGGAGGAGAATGATGCAGTGCAATTGTCGATGACTCCTGGTGACATTGAGGGCAACATGAAGGTTCCATTCGATGGTCCTATCACTCGTGCAAGGGCCAATAGAATTGAAGATGCAACCAAAGCCCTTCTTGTCCGTTACCAAGGAACGATGGAGCAAGGGTTCAGGCCACCCTGGATCACTTTGCTCAAAGAAAACATTTATTCCCCTTCTACACCACCGGCACAAGAGATGAGCTTTCGTCCTCAAACAAACCTCATGCAAACTCGTCACCACCCACCTTGAACAAGACCTACTCGGCCACACACATGGATCACTCGGCCCATACCCATGTCGAGTGCAAGGCCCATGTTGAGTAGCTTGCCCAATGTCGAGTGGGCCGGTTTTTATCCACTTAATTAATTAGTTGTTATTTTATGTCTTTAGATTAATAATGTGGAAGACTCTCCTCTAGATAAGTCTTCTCCACCAAGTTTTAAAGTTATATCTTCTTAGGTTTATTTCTATCTTTAGGTTGTATATTATATCTTTATCAACCTAAATTCTATCTTGCATGATTAGAATTGGTTGTTAGTTTTCTATTTAAAAAAAACTCATGTACTTTGAATTATTCATATTGAATGGAATTGAGGAACCCCTTTATGGATTAAAGGGTTCTTCGATTTCACCATCACCTTCAACGTCTTTGCAATCGGCAAATCCAAACACAACCTAAACCCTAGCGAAATCTGTCGCAACAAAGGAAGAGGACAACCAGCGCTTGGTCCCTGGTCCCCGGCCGGTTCCCTGGGCTTCGGCGCCTGGCGCCTAGGAGCGCATTCGCTTCGGCCCTCTCGTGCCCGGCTTCGCTCGCTCCCAGCGAGTAGCACCAGGACACCCGGAGTCTCGCTCGGCAACCCCGGCTTCCTCACCCGCTCTCACGTTCGCTAGCACCAGAGCCCTCACCCGCGCGCTCCCTAGACCCCACATGCCCTGAGGAGCATCGGCTCCTGCGTGTCCGAGGATTCTGCACTCTGGCTCTCGCGCATTGGCGCTCGCTCCCCCGCTTTCTCTCTTTCGTCGCTATTAGTTTATTTAAATTGTTCAAGTTTAATTTTGTCACTTTAATTAGTTTCTTAATTAGTTTAGTTAATTTGTTAATCATGAGATATTGGAAGAGCATTGCAAGATCGGGCAATATACGGCGTGGTTCTTGATCTTGAGCCCACAGGCGATGGATCGGGTTGTTAGAATGTATATAAATATTTTATGTGGCTCATGTGTCTAGGTGTAATTGAGTATTTAGTCCATATATATCATGGTGTCCGATTTAATATAAAAGTCGAAACCGTGATGAATCGGTCTCGACTAAAGAATTAAATCCGGGGGTAATTATGTATTCCCTCACCCCTTGGTGGAAATATTCACAATACCATTTGCTGGTTTTACTCTATTAATTTCGAGATAGAATACGATTCTGCCATATATTTTACAACTTTTAAAAATGCGTCCTCTGGTCGATCAGTCATGTATGTGGACAAATACTTGACCCCAAAAAAAAAAAAAAGGTTTGCGGACAAATATAAACCGAGAAATTATTCGTTTCCAAAGACGAATTGTTTCCATAAGTTTGGACAACTCATTTGAACACGTCCACATTACAAATTAAATGGCAAATTTCTTGCAACACAAACCCTTGTCTCTAAACGTACGTACGCACACATCCATGATCATGTACGGTACATGGTCACAAATCCTATTTGGTGTGTTGGAGCTTGAAATGCGACAAGGCGGAGGTTCCATCCAACCCTTTACTATAGTAGTAAGTCACGTATTCGGTCACCGTGGTTTCCTTGTACATCGGTGGCTTCTCATCCAAGAGCAGCTCCTTAATTGGTCCATAAAATCGGCTCTCCTCCGGTGTTTGAAAATGGGTCCTGAAGAAGACTGCTATAGAAATCCTCGGACCGTTTCCTGGAGCCTTTGCAAGAACTCTGTGGTTCACGCTCTTGAAACGATCATTAGTAATCAGCTGCACAAATCAACGACAATTGGGATTCTTAGGAGGGCAATTATGTCATTTCACCCAATCTGGGGCTTCGGTTGCAAGTGCTACAAATAGGTGGGTTTGGCGCCAATTTGACACACTTGATAAAAATATCTGTAACAAACTCTCAGTATGTGTGTGTGTTTAGCAATGGAGATCTTGGATGATTTCTAGGCTCAATTGAGTTTCTAAAAATATATTGATATATTTGCCCAAAAAGGTACATCATTTGCGAAAATATGACATATATATAAAATATGTTGAAATGGGTTTATCTCGCTGAAAAATAATGAGATGTCTCAAACAATATTTAAGTTCAAAGGATTACTCTCTCATTTTTAAATTATTGATTTTGATATAAATGGACGAATGGACAAAAGGCATTTTTTATTTTTTATTTTTTTTTATTAGGTAAGAATTCGGATGGGACACCTCTACCCGAAAGCATCCTGCCGGATGAGGTCAAGGAGACTTGTATCAGTATAGAAATTGGTTCAGAAATAAAACCCCGGGCTTTGCCCGCTTCTGGACCAAAAAAAAAAAAAAGTATAGAAATTGGTTCCCCTGGTAGAGTAGCTAAGGTGTGCAACCTTATCTGCCACTCGCTTACCAATGCGGGGAATGTGAGAAATTCGTATGTTCTCTAACTCCGTAAGAAGGGTTCGAATGTCAGCCAATATAAGCTCAATTTCCCAGGGACATTTGGTGTTTGTTCGTAAGGCATCCGTAATTATCTTAGAGTCACCCTCAATTATTAAGTTGTTTAAGTTGAGTTCCTTTGCCTTTTCAATCCCTTGTCTTAGCGCGATTGCTTCTGCCATTAATGGCGTATGACCGCCCATCATTTTTCCTCCTATGCAGACAGGGTTCCCAAGACAGTCGCGATAAATGAAACCTATCAAGCTTTTTGTGGACGAGATATATGAGTCATCAAAGTTTAACTTAAGCCAGCCAATGGGTGGTTTTTTCCATAGGTTCCTTTTTCCCTGGGATCTCAACTGTTTTTGTTCCTGTTGCATGTTTGTATTCTTTTTGGGTGGATATAGTTTGTCAGCTCTCTTCCAATTTTCTACGTTTCCTAAGATGAGTTTTTTAATACTTTCCGCGGACGGAATTGGAACATTTCTGAAGATTGCTTGATTTCCCGTATGCCATATGGTCCACCACCTGAAAGCTAGATTTTGCTTGTTTTCCTTAGAAAGATTGGTACTAAGAAAGTGCATGATTTGGTCCATATCTCTGTTTTGGGATATAAGTGTGTCAATTGCCCTAGCAATATTTTGAGGAAATTGTGCTTGGAAGTTATTGTAAGGGCATTCTAGGAAAAGATGGATATCGTCCTCCTGACCATAGTTACACAATGTACATGTAGTGGGTACTGC
Source organism: Persicaria tinctoria (assembly GCA_037127255.1). Lineage (NCBI taxonomy): Eukaryota > Viridiplantae > Streptophyta > Magnoliopsida > Caryophyllales > Polygonaceae > Persicaria > Persicaria tinctoria. The sequence goes on along the minus strand of JBANSL010000009.1, from coordinate 52,298,656 downwards.
AATACCCTTTTGAGCTAGTCGCAAAGCCGTTGGAAGCCCATTTTGCTTAATTTTCCATAGAAAATTTTTAACTTTCGGAGAAGTGTCAATCTTCCATATCCAATTATAGTCTGTCGTAGTTATGTTTGTTGAGTTTGAAACTAAATTGTAGGCGCTACTCGTTGAAAACCATCCCTTGTTATCTGGCCACCAATAGAGTCTATCCTCGAAGTTGTTAATCGGTAGTGGAATCTTAATAATATCTTCAACGATGTTTTCTGGTAGGACCGACTCTAATTTCTCTTTCCACCACTGACCGCCCAAAATATAATCACTTACAGTTTCATTTTCATAATTTTGGGTATTCATTATGTTGTTAATGGAGTTGGTTGTTATCCAGTTGTCTTTTCAAAAATTGATAGATTTTCCATTGCCCACAGACCAAATAAGCCCAGATTTGAATTTTTCTGTTAATGAGCGTAGTTTGGTCCATTGCCAAGAAGCATTTCCCTTTTTCTTATAGTTTAGAATGTGTTCATTTTTTAGGTATTTATATTGGATAATTTGAACCCAGGGGTTGTCTGGTTCCGCTAGTATTTTCCACATAAGTTTTAATTGAAGTGCTTCATCCATGTTTTTGGTTTTACGTATGCCTAGTCCCCCAGCAGCTTTTGACTTGCAGATTTTATCCCTACCTATAAGTGGGCTATGTTGTGCATCCTTATTCCAGAAGAAAGTTCTTTTTTTTTTTTTTTTTGACAGTAGGCAAGAAGCAAATCGACGCAGCGATCTTGAAGCCATCAACAGATGGCTTGAAATACCCTACAAAGAGGGTCACCAGTCAAAAAGGAAAAAAAACACTAACTTAAATCTACTATTACAATTACAGATAAAGAAATAATTTAAACATCTAAGTTCTTGCATCTTGATATCTGAACAATGGCTTAGACGGCTTGACGGCTTGCATGCAAGCCGAGCAAGTTGTTGAGTATGGCAAAGTCGACTTGCGATTCTAGTTTCGGATTCGGCGACGGCCCTGCACGAGGAAGTCACCAACCACGGAAGGCAGATCACCCAGATGAGGCTGCGAATATGGAAAAAAACTGAGAAACATGATTTAGATGTAAATAAAATTAGATGAGCAAACTGTGTTTAAAGAGAGTAAAGGGTGTTTGGGGATTTGTAATGGTTGAGACAAAATTTAATTTTGGGATTGGAAGGAAGGGTTTGAGGTTGTATTTAGTTAAGAAGGGTAGAAAACTGAAATCTGAGTTTTAGATTGGGGTTTTCCGAGGCTTGGGGGGAGGACCACTGGCATCATCGACACCAAGACTGAGGGTAGGGAGGCTGATGGCGGAGGGATCTCCCCGGAGGCTTAGACAGATCAGAGCAAATCAGAGAAGATCTACACAGATCTGGGAAGTTGGGTAAGAAGGGGAGAGAGAGAGTAGGCGCAGGGCGTTTTGGGAGGGTGTGGGGTCGCCCTCAGCGGCGAGGTCCGCCGGAGGGGAAGCCGCCACCCATGGATTCGAGATTGGAGGCCAACCAGAGGCGGTCCTGTTGGAGGTGCATAGGGGGAGGAGTGAGCATGGTCGACCACTTCGGTGCATGCTACTGGAGGAGGCGAATGAGGGTCGGGGAGTAGTGGAGACGGCGCCGGGGACCAACCTAACGGAGAGATCCGCCGGGGCGTCGTCGGATTTTGTAGAAGAGGAGAAGGAAGATGGCGGGCTGGCAGAGGGGAGTGGGTAGTACAATCGCTGGACTTGTGGACTAAGAGACGATGGCGTGGGTCGAGGCCGACCGGGAAGCCAGCCGGAGGCGTGGCGGAGGCAGCCTGGATTACATGGTGGCGGCTAGGGTTTTTTCTTTGGGTTTTCTCTCCTTCCAACCACTTTTAGTTACTCCCAATTATTGAAACACAGAAGAAAGTTCTGTTTATTTGGTCAAGCTGTTTATGGAATGGACAAAAAGCATGAATAAGGGATAAAGCATGAGTAAGGTTTTTTTTCTTTTCCTTTTTTTTTCAAATATAGTACTACCTCCGTTCAGAAATAATTGTGGTTTGACTTTTTGATACGATTTTTAATGAGCTAAAAACTATATAAAATATTAATTTTTTAAACAATTTTTTAAATAATATGACACTTATTATCAATAAGTATTTATAATATTATATTAAAAAATTACTAAAAAATTGATATTTTATATAGTTTTTAGTTCATTTAAAAACATGTAAAATGACATCTGTTTCTGAATGGAGGTAGTATTTTATTTTTTTTCATTTGCAAAAATACCATATTTTGTGAGCTTGGCAAAAATACCTCAAAAAAATTAGTTTTGTAAAAAGTATTGCTACCTACTTAGGATAAGAGTATTTAAATTCTGATGGGCCAGTATAACGTTTCGAGCACATATGTGACGTGTCAATTCATACTGAGTAAATAAAAAATAGTAAGATTTTATTTTAAAACAAAAAATTGACCACAAAAATAATATAATAATTACCAGCAGATTATACACCAGACTTGGATTTTCATGTTTAAATTCAAATGGACTAGTATAACATTTCGAGCACATGTACATAAGACCAGTAAGATTTCATTTTAAAATAAACTAGTGGAATACCCGCACCATGGCGCGGTTGCGACGGGAAAAAAAATAGAATATGTATTATAAGGAAAAACGAAATAAAATATAAACAAAATGTTTGGAAAGTTTAAAACAACCATCTTTGCCCTGAACTTTGTCATGTAAACACTCTAATCCTATTGCAGCTCCGAACTGTCTTTGTCTTCCTTGGTTCGACCTTTCCCCAGCTGTGCAATGGCAGAGGTACACTGCATACAATGCATAATCAGAAATTGGGAATCAGAATTCGCTAAATAATGCATAATCATAACAAAGAAGCTCGTGTGTAATATGCTAAAGCAAAACAAAGAAGCAACTTGAAATAAGGCATAATTATAACCAAAAACATCATGGCAGTAGGCAAACTCATAAACCAAAAATTCACTAAATAATGCATAATCAGAACAAAGAAGCTCGTGTGTGATATGCTAAAGCAAAACAAAGAAGCAACTTGAAATATGGCATAATTATAACCAAAAACATCCAAGCAGTAGGCAAACTCATAAACCAAAAACAACAATCAAGAAAGTGGGAGTCAGAAATCGATCAATTACACCATAAACAAATGAGAAAGACATCAGTCCCTTGGATGAGCTTATGTGAAGCATACAGAAGCATAATGTATCATTACTCCTTTAGCTGCCCATTAAACTTTTCAGCACTTGCCAAATTAAAACCATCAGTTATTTTGTAACTCAATTTTCATCTGAAGTGAATAGCAACACTGACATTAACAAAGAAGGCGGAACAAATATAGTTATGACTGAAATACAAAGAATATATAAGCAACAATAATTCAAACAACACAGCTCATGAACCTTACCAGAAGTCACCAACTTGTATACCAATCAACCTCTCATTTAGAGAAGCTACCCAGCCTACCCTTCCTGCACGTATATTGAAAACAGTTACCTATTGAGGGAAAAAAGAAGAATAAATTCACAAAATGACTCAATGATAAACTTCCATACTGCCAGTGTATTTGAGTCATTGAATTGCCCCTTGTATTTGAGTCATTGAATTCACAAAATGACCCAAAGTAAGAAGTTGAAGTATAAGGAAATCCAAACGACCAAGTCTGTCCACAAAATGACCCAAAGTAAGTAGTTGAAGTGTAAGGAAATATGTTTAGAAGGCATATAATATATCCAATTGAGAAATAAATACCCTTTGCGAAGTAACAGCCCGCTTGTCCTTTGTGCCTGCAAATCCAAACGACCGAGTCGGTCGACAAATACAAGCAAATTAGAAAGGCATTGTATTTAAGCAAAAATATAAGGCCCGAGACTGCACATAATTCAAGCAATAATTCAAGCAACTCCGTACAGCTACTGAATTGCCCATTCACATTCACATGGAGGCTAAAAGAATAAAACTTAGTATAGCTACTCCATTTATTGATAAAGGTATTGATTTTATCTCCATGGCCAATTTCAAATCATATGAAGCACCAGAAAATGAAAAAAACATCCCAAATAGAAAGCAATTAAAGCATCGGTCTCCATGGCCACTTTCAAATCCTATAGAGTTTAACCCATAGATGGCCATATGCCCCAACATGTTAATCAAGCTTTAATATGAATCCACCCTTTTATCGTTACTATAAAAGCCACCAATTTGTTAAAAAGAAACCCGTAAAAATAGAAAATATGATATAAGGGTAGATCCAAATGAAATAAAAAGACTAAAAAATTCTGATTGACATGATTAAAACAATTATATTATACACAGTAAGAGAACAATCAAAAAGAATCAAACACAGAAAAACTGAATGACATAAGTGGATTATTGAACAAAATTACAAAACAGAAATGATTCTAGTGTTCTAGGGCACATAATGAAGTAAGATGGGGAAATTAGGGAAGACAAAGGAATGAATCGAGTATACAAAATTGGGCTGAAATTAAGAACAAATTTGAAGATCCTGAATTTTAGAAACAAAGTGAAAGAAGACAGAGAAATTAAGGACAACCACATGAATCTTTAGATGCAGAGATGACGAAGGAACAATTAGATAAACAATAATCCAAGGAAGTTAGCAAGTAAACATACAGAGTGGCTAGTTTATCTTACAGCGTAAGGAAATGGGTGGATTTGCAAGTGTTGTTTGCTTGTTCTCCTCCTCTTAAACTGGGGAAACCAAAATCCTAAGTTACATTTGGGTTTTCATTGGATTGGTGAGTATAGAGAGATCACTTCTAACAATCAAAATATCCAAAAGTTAACTAAAATCTTAATAACAAAAGAAGGTATACAAATTGTAACCACTCAAGAAAATTAAGAACTTGAAAACAAAAGAATAAACACATATAGAGGGAAGAGATGCACATAAAAGGAGGAATTGAGAAGAATACATAGTTTTGAATATGAAAGTCAACAAAGAGAAAGATTACATTTTCAGCAGCAGCAACTTTACACATGAGAGGCAGAAGAGAAGAATGAAATCGGCCAGGCCAGGTAGGGTTGTTCATTTTAGGTGCGAATCGAAATTTTGGGCCGAACCGAACCGAAAAAACATGAACCTAACCGAACCTATATGTTTCGGTTTAGGTTTTCGGTTCGGAGAATTTTTATTTTCGGTTTTAGGTTCGGTTTAGGCTCAGTTCGGTTAAACCGATTGAAAACCGATATTTTTTAAATTTAGCCTTCCCAGTTCCCAATACGGCAGTTCCCCACTATATTTATCATGTTTCATACTTTCATGTTTGCACTTTTTTTTTTTATTTGCTATTTGCACATTTTTTGTTCATTTTCAAAGTTTAGACACTGTTGTACAACTATTATTTGCAGCCACTGTTGTGATGTACAAAGCATGAAAGCAAATAGGTTCTTTCTCATGTGACATTTGGTAGCCCAAAATTCAATTTTAAAAGGGTCATGTGTAATTGCTTTGCTATGTGCTACTGCTACTGCCGATGATCAGTACAATAGTCCTAGACTCCCAGCATTGTTGTACAGTGTACAGTTTTTTTTTAATGATCAAATAAAATCGATGAAAAAATGGTCAAATAAAATCGGTTCACATAGGTTTATAACCGAACCGAACCTAAACCAAACCGGTCGAAAACCGAACCAAACCTATTAGTTTCGGCTCGGTTATCGGTTTACGTTTTTTGAAATTCCGGTTTTCGGTTCGGTTCGGTTTGGCCAGGTTCGGATCGGTTATGAGCCGATGAACAACCCTAAGGCCAGGTACTGATATTTTTCATCACTTAAGGCATATCACATTGAGAAAATGAAATATAAAATCAAACTTTACACTTACCTGACTATAATGTTCTAAACTCTTAACCGGTAGAAAACAGTATTAAGGATTGAATGATGAACATTTTAAAGGGAAAGAAAAATTTAGTAACTCCTCTTGTTCAATGTAAGGAAGAAACTCATCAAATCATTATTTGACAATATAAGTGAAGATGCAGTAGACAATATTGATAAAGTTCTGTAAGGAATTTGTTACCAGGACTTTAGGTGCTAGAAAACTCATATCCTTGGAGCTAACAAAATCATGAGCAATGCTCCTCCTTAGGGACATCGATTTCTCTATAAGCCACAAACATGCCATATATAAATCAGACTGATTCTAGGCGACGTAATAAGGGTTTCATCAATTGCATCCTTCAAGCATATCCCGGGCAAAGAAACGTTACCAATCTGTCAGAAAAAGGAAAGATGCGTAATGTACAGTTAAACAGCAACCAAAAAAAAATATGCAAAGCCCGAAATTAGATAACTTATAGAAGCCAAAAAATAGATGAAATCCTAGATAAAAAAAAATGAAAAAGAGGGAAGCAGAGCTGCAGAAGCTCGACAAACCAAAAATTACAGTTCAAAGGGAACAGAACGGTGTGCCTGAATTGGGGATGTTGAAGGCCAGAGCAGGGAGTTTGCCGGAGAATGCTGGTGAACATGTTAGCGCTGCGCAGTGGCTGGAGATGGTGGAAGGGAAGGTTCTCTCCACTGAAGCACAAATTGAAGCAGTAACCAAAGTAGAAAGGCCTATGGCAAAATCATAATCTTAATCAACTTTAGGGGTATAAATTTGAAACCACATACAAATTGAAGCATAAACCAAAGGGGAAAGGTATATGGTAACTCAAACATTCATAGATGAAATATATTCATAATGCTAATACCAATGTTTCCTTATTCGTAGCGCTCATACAAATTATTAAGCAAAATTTGTTCTGGAAGTTCATTAACTCAATTCAATTGTGACACTGAACGTAGAACAACCAACTTACTTGCTCCAATCCAACATGCTCAAATCATAATGCTATAATCTTCCGAGTACACTTGGAACATATTCGAGCTGTTGTCTTCCAGAAGGAAAAAAAGGGGTATCGAATCTTGGATTCCGCTACCTTGTGTTGAACACAAAAATCTGATTTCCTCTCCCGCATAGCAGCTTCAAGGGATGGGGTTTGTTTCGTAATTACCTCAATGCTCTGCAAGGAAAAAAATACATCATATTTAAAAAAAGAAACGAAAATTATAAAGTGTACACAAAGATCAGAAAAAAGTATCTAATAGATATTAAATTGAAAGGGAAAAAAGTTTGCACTGGTCATTCTGTTCATTCGTAACTGGTGTAGTTTATGCTTGAATAACCTTGTACATTGTGACATAGATTTCACATACGCTCACATTTGCCTTGCCCTTTGCAACTGCAACCTGCAAATTGCTGCTCTGTTTGCTAAGTCGGATATTTTTGTTTAATTTGTGTAATGTGAAATGAGTCGAGTTCACATTTAATGAACTGTGCATGCTGTTTTAAATTCCAATGTGCAATGATATAGGAAACTGAGTAAGCACAAATCAATGTTTCCTTTCAAATATTTTGACTGAAATTTGATAATGCAGTGGCAATGTGAGGCTTGACAATTGAGTTTCTGTAATTGATTGAAAACTATCAGCTGCACTTTTATGGAGTTGGGCTTGGAGAATCAGGCATGGAATTGTAGCTAAAAGCCGTTTATATCTATGTTGACTCAACATTAAGAATTACTTAAGGTTGACCTATGTAAAAAAAACTTGTTTCTACCTATCCTGAAGCGCACAAACTTAGCTAGCAGATAGGCTAATCCTAATTTGTGCTAGCAGCAATCTCGATCATTTATTGCTGCAAATAATACCTTATGAAAAATGGGTAACTGATCGGAACATTAACAATGGGTAATTGATCTGAAAATTAACAAAAAAAAAAACCCAACAGTAGAGTCGATCACATTACCAGGATCTTCATGAAGCATAGAGAAAAAAACGAAAGTAAAATCTAAAAAGGATGAATCGATAATTGCAAGAATTGCAATACCTCGGCAGCAATTGGAAATCCCCAATCTGAAAGTCATGGACCTTAGCAGACGACGATCGAAGGATGCCATGATCGAAGTCGGCGGAGGAGGAATCAACCCTAAGAAGCGTTTTTTTTTCCAAATTGTGAAGAAGGGGGCGAAATCCATAGGAGTGTGAATCAGACGACATTGGAGGAAAAGGATGAAGCTGAAGTGGTTGAAGCAATCGATGACCTCGGTGAGATTTGTGACCCTTGAAGCAATCGACGGCATCAGTTGAAGCGAACGACGGCATAGGCGGGATCCTTTATCCTTGTTCTCATCGGCGAAATCCTCGCTCTGTAGAAGGGCAATTTCCATAGTCAAACCTAGCAAAAGAAAAGGGGGGAAACTAATGAAGGAAATTGAAGATCGGCGCAGAGAGATGAAAATGAGGAGGCCGTATAACCTTAGCGGAGGAGGACGAATGCCATGGAACTGGTAGAGGCAGGAAGGAAGGAGGCGGAGGACGCCGTATAACCTAAGAACTGTTCTTTCTAAAATGTAAAGACGAAAGATAAAATAAAATGGAAAAAAAAAAAAATGTGAAAGAGATGGAGGGAGCGACACGTGGAACAAACACTTTGCTTTTAAGTATGTATATAGATATAGATTGACCCCGTAGAAAGAAAATATAATAGCCAACCAGATTACATAAAAGACTTGAATTTTCATGTTTTTTCGATTTGAAACAATAATCCTTTCAAATCACAATATAGATAGGCAGAAATCCGCCATTGGATACTACCAGAACTAATTAAATTAATAATGGAAAGACGGTTAATTTGAGGTTATGAGTATTGAGTAGGTAGTTACCTGCAATAGATCACCAATGTTGACAACAAGAGCTCCAGGGCAAGGAGGGACGTCAACCCATTGATTGTCATAGAGAACCTGCAGCCCTCCTATTCCATCTTGGAGCAATACCGTGAAGAAGTCTGCGTCAGTGTGGCTCGTGTGGCCGATGGCCAGCTCCGGCTTAGGACATGCGGGGTAGTAGTGGCCTAGTAGGAGGAGCCGGCCCCTCGCCGCAGTCCATCTCCTTGAGACGGTCACGTTCGAGTCCTAATGCCTCTGAAAATAGCTCGAGTAGGCTGCTTCCCAGCTTCTTCACTTCCTTTGAGTACTCCAAAATCACATCCCTTCCAAACATATTGTTCACCAAAATTACCACATTAAGGGGTTGGTTGGATATCTATTCCAATCTTATATATTGTGAGAGTCAAATTGACTTATATATATATTATGAGAGGGGATGAATTTATTAGGTAGATATCTCCATATTAAAATTCAAACGATGGTATTGGCTATTATATATAGGAAACATTTATGTTTTTAGACCATTTTCCCGTTTGCCGGCTTGTCCGTTCCTCGAGTTTCAGACATATCTGAACTCGAATTCTTACCTAATAATATATATATATATGGTTGGGTTCGGATACACACAAACTCAAAAGTGAGAAGGAAAGAAGCAATTTGATTGGTCCACGTGTGCAAAAGTGAATTAAAATTATGAGACACGCGGCTTCCCCAATTAATTAGTAACACTCACCCAAATTAATTAGCAACACCCAAACTCTCACGTACACACTAATTAATTGCACGCGTCAACTTACTAATTAATTAGAAATTGTATGTACATGTAAATGTGTTCACGTGAACTTTTAAAAATTATTTTTTGACATTTTCACTTGTTAAAAAAATATAAAAAAATATATATTTGGGTGTAATTTAATTTTATCTACACATAGACACCCACTTTGTATATGTTTTGTTGGAAAAAAATTGACAAGAAGTGGTTCAGCATATTTATTCACAGTGGTTCAGCATTTTTATTCAGAGTGGTTCAGCAATTTTATTTACAGTGGTTTAGCATTTTTTTCAGAGTGGTTCAGCAATTTTATTCACGGTGGTTCGGGAAATTTATTCACATTGGTTCAACAATTTTTTCACACTTAGTATTAAAACCTTGAACCACCTGATTTCAAACTCTAAACCACTTAGTATTAAAACCCTGAACCGCTTGGTTTAAAACCCTGAACCATTTGGTATTAAAACCTAAACCACTTAGTATTACAACCCTGAACCACTTGGTATTAAAGCCTTGAACCACTTGCTATAATACCAAATGGAAACAGTATATATCATAGGTAATTAAAGGGAAACACCATTTCTCATCAAAACAAAAGGAGAAGCCCCAATTCCTTACCCAAACCCAGATCACAACCCAGCCCAAACCCAAAGCACTCAAATCTGAAGAAATGAACATAAAAGAAAAGGAGAAAGAAAAGGAAAATCCATCCTGTCTTCATCCCCTTTCTGTACGAACGGAACAACTGGGAAACGAGGAGAAGTTGGCCTGAAATCTGGCTCATCAGAGCCTTCGTTCTCACCACTCTCCCGAATTCAGAGAGCATGGAAGGATTCTAACCAGGTGGCGGCGGCGGCGGAGATCGATCCTCGGCGACGGCGGATTCTTAAGCGAGGACTGTGGAATTGAGGAGCTCGGACGGGAAGGTCTTAGAGGTGAACAGAGAGGCGCCGGATGAACCGAATCAGGGGAAATAAATACACCTTGAAGGAGAGAGGAAGAAGGCGCGGGGGATCGGAGAGAGGAAGAGGGTGCAGCGGATCGGAGAGAGGAAGAGGGCACGGGGATCGGAGGTGGATGATTCTGGCAGCGCGGGCTCGCGAGCGCCCTCCGTCCCAAATTCCGGTGTCCAGGGAACCGAATCTGGCGAGATCGGCTAGGAGAATGATAGGGATAGAGAGGAGAACGACGGAATGCCATTAGAGTCTCAAAGATGGGAAGGAAAGATGGAGGCTTATTAATTATTTTAACGAGGCTCTTTTTCCACCAATCATATCCATTCTTTTCTTTTCACCGAACCGAAATCTTCTCCACTTGAACCCTCTCCTATATACGTGTTAATTCGGTTGCGCCCGGTGGGGCTAAGACAAGCTAGAGGGAGTCATGTGTGCGGGTCCACATACGGGAGACTCGAACAACACATAAACCCGAACGGGGTTCCATCTCAAAACCAATTGGCAATAAGAGGAATAGCCCTTCAACCTTATATATTGTTCAAGCATTCTCTAGATTACCGATGTGGGACAACCACATTTCAACAAAATATATATATATATATATATATATATATAGTGGTTATGGTGTAAACACCCCTTAGAGTGAAATTTGTGAACACATCTAGTCCTTTCATTTAAAAAAAAATCATCCGATGAGATTAATTCGATTTTTTAATTTAAAAAATAAAAATCCACCTTAATTGCCTACTGCACAGCACACGTTCAAACTCTATGGTCTAACCCCCATGTTGTGTAATTATTGAAAACGTATTTATAGAGATAATTATTCGGTCAAATTTGAGACATTATTCATTTATATTTAATAGACTATTCGGTTAAATTTGATATATTATTCGGTTAAATTATAGAGATTATTTGCATATAAGATGATGATTAAATCGTGTACAAATCTATTAGTTTGGGAGAGGTTAAAAGAATAACCTACAAAATTGGACATTCTTTGGTGGGGTAAAAGAGAGGAAATTTGAAACAATTATAGTGAAATTAATAATTATTAATCGGTTAAATTTGAGAGATTATTCGTTTAATTTATATAGATTATTCGGTTAATTATAGAGTTTATTCATATTTAAGAGTACAATTGTGTAGTGATCTGGGGAGGATCAATGTTTGGTAGCTGGAATGTAACAGATTGGGGAGAAGGGGTAACGGAATTAGGGAGATGAAGATGAGGTAGTTAGAGGAAGAAGACGGGGAAAGAGAGGGAAAGAGATAGAGAGATTAGGAGGTAATGATTCATGTATATTCAATGTCCCTCCATGTACACATATACCCCTATTTATACTACTCTTATACATCACACATGTGTATCTAATAGCCTCTAGAGTAGTTACATGACATTGTTCTCCCCTTTAAGAAAGCTTTGTCTCAAGGCTTAAGCTGGAAATCAGGAAATTGGTGGATAATATGACCAGCTGCTTCCCATGTAGCCGCATCAATACTCAAATTGGTCCACTTGATGAGCCATTCAGAAACTGGCTCCCCATTACTCAGATATGTGACTCTACTGTCCAAAATGGCCTCAGGCGCCTGCACTATGTCACCTTCCTCATCTGTGATTGGTAAGCTGTGAGCTAGAGCTTGACGTTTGTCAGTATGTGTCTTGAGTTGAGACACGTGGAACACTGGGTGGATGGAAGCAGTAGAAGGAAGGTCCAATCTATATGCAACAGTCCCAACTGGAGCAAGGATTTTAAAGGGGCCATAGAACTTAGCACAAAGCTTGATATTCTTTCTGATAGCCACATAGGATTGCATGTATGGTTGAAGCTTCAAGTAAACCATATCTCCTACCTTGAATTCTCTATCTGAGCGGTGCATATCAGCAAAGAGTTTCATTTGAGCATGTGCATGTTGGAGATGGAATTTCACCCTTGTGAGCATGTGTTGCCTTTGCTGAAACCAAGCAGAAGCATCCAAATTCCTCCCTACAAACATTTGGATTCCCAGTGCTGAAGGTGGATGGCCATACAATGCTTGGTACGGTGACATCTTAAGAGATGAATGATAGTTGGTGTTATACCATAATTCTGCTAGAAATAGCAAGTTATGCCACTACTTAGGATGATCAGAGCACATACATCTCAAGAAGGTTTTGAGACATCTGTTAACCCTCTCAGTTTTCCCATCCGATTGTGGATGGTAAGTTGTGCTCATGTGCAGAGAAGTACCCAAGCCTTTGAACAAATGCTACCAGAAGGAGCTGAGGAAGACCTTGTCCCTATCAGACACGATACTCTCAGGCAACCCATGAAGCTTGTATATATGCTCCATGAAAATGGAAGCAATTTTTTGAGCAGTGAAGGGATGGCTGAACCCTACAAAATGTGCATATTTTGTCAGTCTATCCACAACCACTAAAACAGAATTTTTGCCTTGACGGGTGGGAAGAGCCTCAATGAAGTCCATTGAGATGTGTGACCAAGGAGTGGTGGGAATGGACAAGGGTTGTAATAGGCCTGGTGAAGCTACATTTTCAGATTTGCTTTTCTAGCTAATCTCACAAGAAAGGACAAAATTCATAACATCCTGCTTGAGATTCTGCTAAAAGAAAAGGGCTTTGACCCTTTAGTAAGTACCATTAACTCCTGAATGCCCTCACAATGGTTCCTCATGTAAGGCCTTAAAGATCTTGAGCTTTAAGTCAGTGGTAGCTCCAATAAACACTCTCTGATCAACCCTTAAGACCCCTTTGCTTATTGAAAACTTGCCACTCTGATCTGACACAGCATCCACTAACATTTGTTGTGCAAGCTGGTCCCCCTTGTAACTTTCTACAATGTCAGTCACCCATGTAAGCTTGACCACTGAAATGGCTGAGCAAGCTCCTTGTGTATCCTCATCTCTCTTAGAAAGAGCATCTGCTACCTTATTTTCAGACCATTTCTTGTAGGCAATGCAATAACTCAGTCCCAACAGCTTCCTTATTGCTTTTCTTTGTAAATGAGTGGTTAGTTTCTGGTCAAGCAAATGTTTGAGAGGCTGATGATCAGTCCTAATTACAAACACTTGTTGCTCAAGGTAATGTCTCCACTTATCCACAGCTAAGAGAATAGCTAACAATTCTTTTTCATAAGTGGACAAGAGTAATGACTTCCCATGTAAGGCTTGACTGAGAAAAGCCAGTGGCATGTTTTCCTGCAATAGGACAGCTCTTATACCAAAATTGCAAGATCTGTCTCCACCACAAACTGTTTGGAAAAGTCAAGCATACCCAGAATAGGAGGAGTAGTCAATAAGGATTTCAATTTGAGAAAAGCATCATCTGTAATTTCAGACCAACGGAAGGCATCCCTCTTGAGAAAATCAGTCAAGGGCTTAGCAATGCCACCATATCCTCTTATAAACCGCCTGTAATAACCAGATAAACCTAAGCACCCTCTCAAGGCCTTGAAGGACTTGGGTGTAGGCCAGTTAATTATGGCCTCAATTTTCTTAGGATCTGTAGCCACACCTTCACCTGAGATTATGTGTCCCAAGTATTCCACCTTAGACTGAGCAAAATCACATTTAGATTGTTTTGCAAACAATCTGTGCTTCCTTAGTGTAGCCAAAACATCAGTCAAGTGTTGCACATGCTGACTCACGGAGCTACTATAGACCAATATGTCATCAAAAAAACACCAAGATATATTTCCTCAATACTTCCTTGAAGACATCATTCATAAGTGACTGGAATGTGGCAAGAGCATTGGTGAGACCAAAAGGCATCATTCATGGTGTGTTCTGAATGCAGTTTTCTCCACATCGCTGTCAACCATCCTCACCTGGTGGTATCCAGATCTTAAATCCAATTTTGAGAAAACAGTTGCACCCATTAATTCATCCAGCAGATCTTCAATATGAGGTATAGGAAACTTGTCTTTTATAGTGGCTTCATTAAGCCTCTTATAGTCAATGCATATTCTCCGGCTCCCATCTTTCTTTTTGACCAAGGGGACAGGAGATGCAAAAGGACTGTGACTAGATTGCACCACACCTATCTTGAGCATATCAGCTATCTGCTTCTCAATTTCCTCCTTCTGAAAATGGGCATACTTGTAAGGCCTACAAGCCGAGGAGTACCTTCCTTGAGGCATATTGAATGCTCATGGCCCCTTACAGGAGGCATGTCTTTGGGTTCTGCAAACACATCAATTAAATTGAGCCAAAACTTCTTCAATTGTTGTGTGACTGTGAGCCTGTGAAGAAGCCACCTTGCATACTGGTGAGATCTCATCTAACACCAAGTGATCCTCAGAATCAATCAACCTACTCAACTCCTTCCTTGATAACATTCTAATGCTAGCCCCACAGTTATCCTTGCTATCCTTAATGCCCTTAATAACCACTTTCCTTCCATTCCTTAAGAATGAGATATGAACATCCAGAAAATCAAACAGCATTGGATTGAACCCTGCAAGCCAATCTGCTCCTAAAATCACTATAAGTCATATCCAGTAACCTTATGTCATAGACGTATTTACTGCCTTGCATCTCCCATTCACATCCTTTACAAATCTTGTCACTCAGCATCTTACCAGCAAGTGTGTTCACCACCATTAATCCAGTTCTACAGACTTCAAAATCTGCTGATTTAGCAAGATTTATATCCAAGAAGCTATGTGTAGCCCCACTATCGATTAAGATTGTGACCTCTTTGTCCATGATTGTGCCTTTGACTCAAATTGTAGTCCCAGATTCACCTCATGTCAAGGCGTGGACGAATATCTCAGGCACCTCAGGCTCCTCCTCACTCTATTCTGGTGGCAATAACCTGTCTTCCCTTTCATCATGCACTTCTTGAGCTATCAGATTGTGCAATGTCTGAGTCTTGCACTTGTGGCCTGGGAAAAACTTATCTCCACATCGGAAACAAAGCCCTTTCTTCAGATCTTGAGCCTTCTTGAGGCTCATTTCAGACAGTTGATTAGTGATAGGCTTTAATGGAGGGATGTTCTCCCTGCTGTCCCCCTTGATAGTGGTATCCCTGCCCCAAGAAGGTTTAAAGGTTGAGCTCCCAGTCGTGCTAAACCTCAATGGTACCTTAGCAAGTTTCATTAAGGCTTGCACCGATCTATAATGCAGTCTTGATTGCTCAAATGCCATAGTCATCGATGTCAGGCAACCCAATTGTACCAGAGATTTGATTTCTGGCCTTAAACCACTAATAAAACTTGAAACGAAGTATGATTCAGTCAAGTGGGAGTTGAAAGCTAACATACCAGCCCTCGGATCCTCGAATTTTTCCACATACTCCTCAAGATCTTCTCCCTGTTCCAGTTTGTTGAAGTCGGCTACAATCTCTGTTTCTCGGCGTTCACCAAACCTTGCACAAAGATCGTCGCAAAATTCCAGCCATCTCACCCGTGGTTTATGGATCAGGTAGCCTTGCAGCCAAACATTTGCTCGATCATTTAAGTACATGCCAGCAATCTCTACCTTCTGCATTTCTGGAATTGCGAAAATTGAGAAAAACTTATCAGCCTTGCGAATCCAACTCCGGGGTTTCTTGCCATCGAAAAACAGAAAATCCAACTTCGGTAGCCTATTGCTTCTGACGCTGTCACTTGACCAACTTGAATTTGATCCCGAACTGATGTGCGATCCATGGTGAGCCCATCCATTGTTCGGAGGTGGACGACCATGAATTTCTCGCTCCGGAGAACCCGATCCCATCAAGGAATTGTCTGATTTTTGCTGTTGGCGTCCTCCTGGATCCGGGCTGCCTTGGTCACGCACAGGTGGATGGCGTACCAAATCCGTCAGTTGCGCCAATTGTGCTCCTGTGAACTTCTTGAATTCGTCCAGCTACTTGGCCTGCAACTCAATCATCTTCGCTAGCTCGTTGCACCTGGTCTGTGAATCAGCGAAGGATTGCTGGGTAGAAGCGGCGAAATCCTTCATGGCATCCCGAAGCTCCATGAATTGAGTTTCCAATGTTTTCGAGCGTGTACCGTCGGCCATTGGAAAAAAAAATTGATCGCCAGGAAAGCTTGCTCTGATACCAATGTAGTGATCTGGGGAGGATGAATGTTTGGTAGTTGGAATGTAACAGATTGGGGAGAAGGGGTAACAGAATTAGGGAGAGGAAGATGAGGTAGTTAGAGTAAGAAGACGGGGAAAGAGAGGGAAAGAGATAGAGAGATTAGGAGGTAATGATTCATGCATATTCAATGTCCCTTTATGTGCACATATACCTCTATTTATACTACTCTTATACATCACACATGTGTATCTAATAGCCTCTAGAGTAGTTACATGACAAATTGTTTACGTATTTATTAGTTTTAGGGATGTTAAAATAATAATCAATAAAATTGTACATTATTCGGTGAAATCAAAAAGATTATTCATATAATTAAATTACATTATTCGTATATATAAAAGCAATTATTCATATGGATTGAAGCAATTATTTGTGTTAAATTGTGTTGGATATAAGAGATTATTCGTACATATCAATTTTGGTTTTTGACAAATTTATTATTTTAATGAGATTTAAAAGAAAAAATTTAAAAGAGATTATTCGTATATATAAAATCGGTTATTAGTATGTAAGAGAGCGATTATTTGTATATTAGAGATTATCCGTATATATATAATTGATTATTCGTATGTAAGGGCTGGCAAATGGTACGAAAATTACCATACCAACCATGTACCATCCACAAACCGACTATGTTGGTAACCACACTTGTGGTAACCAACATGGTGGTAACCACTTGAAGGTGGTACGGTAATGGTAATGAAATCTGAATACCATGGTTACCATGGTTACCGAGTATACATCTTAATTGTTTTGATTTAATGTTTTATTGTTATTACCTTTGTGTTTTAAGTTTTTAATTTATATTTTTTGTTTTGATGTTTTGATTTTTACCTAAATTGCTCATTTCTACTTTTTTCTACAAGAAACAATAGGAGCATTTTGAATGTTTGAAGACTATGAACTTGTTTTGTTTGAACTTGCAGGAACATTTTGAATGTTTGAACAATTGAACTTTGTGTGTTTCTTGAAGACTTTAAACTTGGTTGGTTTGATTTTTTTTTTTTTTGTACTTTAGGTTGTGAACTTGATTTATTTGAACTTTTAAAAGATGTTAACCATATTATTTTTTGTAACCATATTTTTTCGTTCGATAACTTTGATGACCATCGAAAGGTAGCCAAGGAGTTAATTTCAAAAAAAAATACAAACAGAATTAAAGCTTGGTAACCATGGTAATGTACCGATGGTAACCACAAATCGTGGTTACCACATATGCGGTAACCATGACTTGTGGTTGATACGTGGTATGAAAATTTGCGTACCATCAGTTTGTAGTTGGTACGTGGTAATCACCATTTTTTTGTGGTAACCGTACCATGCCAACCCTATATGTAAGAGGGCGGTTATTTATATATTTATTGATTTTTTATTCTATGTCTCAAAAATAAAAATAAAAACTTTCGTCGTATCTCATATTAACGGTATCTCATATTACCACACCAGTCTATACACATTGAAAGATATACCACTGATTGCATTCAAAATGTAATAAAAATAACAATAATTTGTTGGGCCACCGGCCACCCATTCCACACAGGCACACACCATATTTTTTCGGATTTTTTTCTGGAAAAAAAAAAAGAAACCATACATCACACTAACCACGCGCATTATAGAATGAGAGTGGGAATGTTTTTATGTGGGACCCATGTTTTTAATAATTAAAAAAATCAGAAATGGAGATTAAATCTCTACCCTCCATCTCCATTCATTCAATGGTCTAGGGAGTGATTACAAATGATTCATCCCCACTTAGAGCATCTTTAATGGTGGTATTTGGAGTACCATAGCCCTATTTTTAAATAAAAAATAAAAATATATATAAGAGTTGGGGTGTAAATCAAGACAATCATTACAAGTGAGTATCATTTGGGTAAATTACGCCACTAGTCCCTAACGTTTCGTACTTTTTTCTTGTTAGTCCCTAACCTTTCATTCATTTTATTCAAGTCCTTAACCTTTTATACCTATTTCATATTAGTCCTTAAACTTTTATTCATTCCATTCAAGTCCATAACCTATTGAATTTGTTGCACTAGTAGTCTATATTATTTTTAAAATTGAAAATAAATTCAGATATTTTATTTTAAAAATAATTTAAACTAAATTTTAATTTTTAGGCGAATCTTTAAGATTGGTTAAGAAAAATTGAAATTTTTTAATTAAATAATCCCATTTTTAATTTATTTTTAATACCTATAATTTATACACCCCTTTGTCCAAAAAAACACACACAAATTTTTCCAAAATATTGTGGTTCAATTATTTAATACAATAATTTAGATCAATTAACATTAGAAATGTTCAGTATTTAAAATCTACAAATCTTAGGCATTCACCAAAAAAATTCCAATTTATTCTTTTTTTTTTAACTAGAAATAGTAATCTTGGTATAAATAATTTTTAGTCACACACAAAATGCACAAATAGCAGGTTTTTAAATTTAGAAAGTGGAAATTCAGTTGATTTCAAATACTAAAAATTTCTAAAGTCAATTTATCTACATTTTGATTAAATAAAATTATAAATAAATATATTTAGAAGTTTATGAAATATTATTTAATTAAAATTTTAATACTTTTCTTAGCCAATCTTAAATATTCACCTAAAAATTACAATTTAGTCTAAATTGTTTTTAAAATAAAATTTCTTGTTTTTTTTCAATTTTAAAAATAATATAGACTAACAACAAATTCATTAGGTTAGGGACTTAAATGGAATGATTAGAAGTTTAAGGACTAATATGAAATAGGTATAAAAGGTTAGGGACTTGAATTGAATAAATAAAAAGTTAGGGACTAACAAGAAAAAAGTATGAAACGTTAGGGACTAGTGGCGTAATTTACCCGTATCATTTAGATGATACTCACTCTTACACAATATCATAAATTTTTTATTACCAAAAAAAAAATATCATAAATTTTATCCAATGAACAATAACATGTGGAGACCACTTTTTTTCCCTACCCCTACAAAGATTTAAAAATAAAATGAAATGTATGTTAAGATACTTTTGTGAGTACCATGGTTGTAGATTCAAATATTTTAAAATGATGTGACAAGAAAAAATGTAAGATATGATACTTGAATTGGGTACCATGGATAAAGATGCGAACGAATCTGGGCCATAGAATCGAACAAAATCAACGGTTCTAGATTAATCACAATTCTTTTTTATTTTTCTTTAATTTGGACCGGGCCCACCACACGTCAACACCACTTCATGGAAGAAAGACCCGTGAGTTCACGAACTCCCAGTTGAAACTTTTTTTTTAAAAACCGTTTCCATTCGGTTCCTACTGATTTTTTTTGTTTCGATTTTGTTTTTTGTTTTGTTTTATACCTTTGTTTTGTAGATAATTGTATTGAAATTACGTTATTTAAAATTAGAAAAATTATTTATCGGTAAAATTTGATATATTATTCGATTAAATTATAGAGATTATTCGTATGTGAAAGGCGATTATTTGATTAAATTTGAGAGATTATTCAGTTAAATTATAGAGATTATTCGTATGTAAGAGGGTGATTATTTACATATTTATTTATTGATTATTCGGTTAAATTTGAGAGATTATTCATATCTAAGAGGGTGATTATTTACCTATTTATTGATTGATTATTCGGTTAAATTATAGAGATTATTCTTTATGTAACAGGGCGATTATTTTCATATTTATTGATTTTTGAATGTTAAAATAATAATTAATAAATTTTTAAATTATTCGGTAAAATCACAAAGAGTATTCATAGATGTGAGGAAGTTTAAAACAATTATATATATATAATTATGCATTATTTGATGAGTGATTTTTAAGAAAATCAAGCACTATTCAGTAAATTGTGAATCATTATTCATAAATAAAAATACAAATTTGTTAAGTTGGACTCCCCAAAAAAACAGTATATATATACAATAATTTTAAAAATGTCAAAATTATGCAATTTAAATTAATTTCCAACAAAAACAAACTTAAAATAAAAAAGTGAAAGTACCACTATTTTTAATACTTAAATCATACGGAGTAGGAATAATGGATGTACGTACAGTACGTTGTACACGAAACTTCAATACCCGAGTAGGTTAAAAAATCAGGTTTGTACCATACGCCCATTGTCATGAGAGTGGGTGGGGTTGCTTCTGGGTCCCACATATTTTTTAATAAAAAAAATAAGAAATGGAGATTAAATCTTCACCGTCCATTTTAATCAATTTAAAGGCTTAGATTTTGTTCACAAATTGCACAAGTGTCTACAAATGAACCATCCTCTGTATATATGTATATATATATATATGTATGAAACATTTATATTTATGTTATTTAATTTTAATAAAACTGAATATAAATATATTATATTTTTTCATACAAAATGTCATATTTTTGAGTTTAATGTACTAATTAAGGGATTAATTAAGCGAAAAGATTACCTGCAAACCTGAGAAAAGTCCTGAGGTTGAGGCTGAACAGGAGCCATAACACATTCAAAAGTGTCCCTCCAATTAGCGACAGGCGCCTCATACAAATCAAAGTTGGAGTTGAGCTTAAACTTCTTGCTCTCCTCCCGAGAGTAGTATCCCCTCTTCGTGTTGTCGTCGAGCTCGTGGAACCTCTTCACACCATCAATAGCCCGGTCCAACAACCCGAGTGGGACGCCGTGGTTCACAACTTGGAAGAACCCCCACTCTTCACACGCGTGCCTCATCTCCTCCACCACCTTCTTCCTCATCTCTCCAGCAGCTGGTACTGTGTCCTCGAACCCTATGGCTTCCAGGTCTATGACGGGGATATTGGTACCCTTGTAGCTTTGTTGAGGCTTATTGGAAGGGCTGTCGCACATGAAGATCCTGGGGACATTTTGTATGTCGGAGTCTACGAGGCCTTTAACCCCGGTTTTGGTGTTGTCGAACGCCTCAAGCTCGCTCTTCCGGCTGTATTCACCATGGAGGACCATTGTGACTAAGCTTGCGAGTGTGGAAATTGATGAGGGTTTTTTTGTTTTTGCTCCGACCTTTTAATTTTATATACTGCTAGCTTTATCTGTTGAGACAAATTATACTATAAAAAAAAAAAAAAAGGAATTTTGTTGAAATGAATCTTTTACCATTTTTGTTTAGGTAGTTAGCCCCCTTAATTTGTTTATTAGGCACAACCAACCCATCTAATTTTTTTTAGCCGAAGTACTGCTTCCTCCCATCTTCTTCCTCCCATCTTATTTCCTTCATCCCATCTTCTTCCTCGGAGCTCACCGGATCTGGAGCCAACCAAGCTGGAGCCACCCTCGGAGCTCACCGGATCTGGAGCCGACGAAGGTGGAGCCGCCATCGGAGCTCACCGGATCTGGATTTTTCGACTCCCCTCCCATCGCTCTCTTCCTAGGCGGATTGGGTTTGAAACTGCTAATTAGGGGGAGGAGATCTACTAATTGGATTTTTCGACTCCCCTCCCATCGCTTTCAGGGATGTATATTTTGCCCCTGTGAAGTATCCATATATCCTGAAGATGATATGTAACCCCCGAAGTGGTTGGCCCTATATTTTATTGATTCCGCATTATATTACTTACATTGATGCATTTTTTTTAGTTGATAACATGTTATAATAGGTGTTTTTACGTATACAACCAATATTAATGTCGTAATTTCAAACACTTTGTATTTTTATATGTGCAATAATGTGACAATATTTTGATTCCACGTTTTAAGCTCTTATGTCATCAATTATATAAAATTGTCACCATAAATAATTGTGATTAATGAAGCGTAATAACAAATGTCATCCATGAATAAAAATTTAATGAATATGTCACCACAAGTGATTGCATCAATTAAGTGTAATCACAAACGTGTCATCAGTGAATGAAAGTATAATCGATGAAAATAAATCGATATAAAATTGATTAAATTAAAAACATGTGGCATCAATCGATTTGATTAAAAAAAATGGCATCAAATAATTACATTATAAAAATGACATCAAAATACCATTTTGAAAAATTTGTATCACATTAAAGAAAAAAATGTCATCAAAATACTACTTTGAAAAAATATCATCAAAAATATGGCATCACGGTAAAAAAAATATCATCAAAAAATTGACATAAAAAAAAGTGGCATCTTTCGTTAACAGTAAAAAAAATGGCATCAATTATCAACGTGACATTACTGTAAACAAAAAATGTCATCAATGTTTAAAAAAAGTGACATTAAAAAAGTGTCATCCAATCATTTCATTAAAAAAGTGGCATCAAAGTGAAAATAAAATATAGTAAAATTTTGGCATCAAAACGGTAAAATATGGCATCATAAAAAAAAAAAAAAAGGTTGGTCAACGTTGACCGGTCAACGGTCAAACAGTTGACCATTGACCAACCTACTATATTGGGAAGGGGTCTACATCAAATTAATTAAATTGATTTGGGGCCTAAGTGCTCAATTGAATATTTAAAAAAGGTCATCCACCAAAATCACCCAAAAAAAAGTGAGTTGTGCAAAACCAGCGTGGATCGCATGGATCACATGTTCCCTACCACTGTAGTTTATCCACACTTGTACATATATAATGTAAACCCCTAACCCGTTAGCTACCGATTCGAGTTCTTAACAAGATAAACAAACGTAAATCTAAAGAACACAACGATTTGTTAACGCGGTTCGGTTTCCCTACTCCGCGGGGCCTCAAGAGGGTGACCCGGTCCCGAGAATACCACTAAATCGAACAAAGATACAAGATCTGGTTACAAGTGTGGAACACAGACGAGAAACGCTTAATGAGCTAGCAATCTAAACACAGAGAAACTAAGAGGTAAAGGTTCAGAGATTTGAAAGGGTAAAAGCCCCCTTTCCAGCTCTTCAATCCATATGAGGACGATGCAGACTCCAGGTGACAAGAATCAAGGCCTCCATGGATGAGCAAGGTGCTGCCTTTCAGTCTCGCTCTTCCTCGCTCTAGGTTTAGGGTTTTGCCGTCGGAGCTTCTCTCTCATCTACACTCCAGATGATGAACAGGAGCATATATATAGACGAGGGTGTAACTATGTAGGGTTACAACGTCTAGAAAGGGATCCAGATGAAGGATACAGGCCATGGGCTTGGACTCTATTCTCACAAGAGAATGTTGTCCAAGTAATGGGCCGGCCCACAATCCAGAAACCTTTAAACCTGTAACACAGAACATAGCACACACTCACACACACAATAGGTTAGTCTTCAAGAGTCTTGGTGCACCTAGAGTCCGAACCAAGATGGTCTTGGGGTCCCTTAGATGTGTCCAAAGGCTCGAGACCACACCTATAGCCCTAGCTAGCTCATTAAGTATCTCTTCTAGTCTATTACATCCAAACACTTGTCATCCTAGATCTATAGAATACAAAGACAAAACTTAGGATTACATTATAACATATACTGGATCATTTGATTGTTTTAACCTTCTTTCTATCCTATATAGGGCACAGGAATTAATTAAAATTTGAAAAATATTTTCAAACTAATACTCTTATCATATGCCCTTGGGGCATCGGATATAAAAACCGTTGTTTTAAATATAGATAAAAAAAATTGAACATTTGAGGGAAGGTGCCTTTGAGGCATAGGATTTAAGTGCAACTTAATTGTTGTCTGTTGGGAAGATGATCCACAAATGCATTGTTATGTATTGTTTACAACCTTGATTTGGGTGTTATATGAAGGCTTCTCTAAAGATTGGTGAAAGGATCCAGGACTTGTTTTTTATGGAAGGTTTAAAGCCTAAGAAGACCTTAAATGCATCGACTACTATCGACAGCGTGAGCACAATGGTGAAAGCAGAAGTTTGGCATAAAAGGTTAGGTCGCCTACGTTATTACAAACTCCAATCCTCTGATTTTGTTAAGAACATTGATAGAGTCAGTTGTGATATGAAACAGTGGGTTTTTTGTGCCTGAGCAAGACAAGCTAGAATGCCTTCTGTTTTGAGTTCTATTAAGAATAAAGCTCCTTATAATCTCGTACATGTTGATGTTCGGCGGCCATATAAGGTCAGTACTCATGATGGTTTTAAGTACTTCTTAACCTTGGTTGATTATTTTACGAGGTTTACTTGGATGCACTTGTTGCCATCCAAGAGCATTGCCTTCATGGTAATAAAGCAATTTTTTGCTATGGTAGAAAGGCAGTTTGGAAGTAAGGTTAAAGGCATTAGATCTAATAATGCCAATGAATTGGGGAGTAGTACTAATGCTTCCACTTTTTTGTTGAGTCAAGGAATGGATTGGTTGAGAGGAAACGTCGTTACTTGCTAGAAGTTGCTCGTTCTCTCATGTTTGAATCAGGAGTTCCACTTTGATAATGGGGTGAAAGTGGCTTGACTGTTACACATAATCAATAGACTTCCTAGTAATCTTCTAAATCAGAAAACATCATTTGCATTGTTGCACGGCAAAGCTTCATCTTATGATCATTTGAGATGCTTCGGGTGTTTGTGTTTTGTCTCTAATTTGCAGCACAATAGAGATAAATTTTGTGATAGGGCAACTCTTGTGTTCTTCTTGGGTATCCAACAGGGAAAAGACCTACAAGATGTTGGATCTCATTTCCAAATCAATCATTTTCTCCAGGGATGTTATATTTCACGAGTTTGTCTTCCCTTATAGGATCCCCGCTTACCTCACCCAAGAGGAACCTTCGGATTACTCTCTGCAACACCCAGAAATTTTTATAACCCTCTTCTTCCTCTATTGCGCCAAGTTCTCCCCCCGTGAGACCACTCTATAGGAGTCATCATCCCCCAGAGTACTTATCCGATTATGTTTGCTCTTCAGGCTATGATCATACCTTTTTTGTGCCCATACTTTCACTTCCACTCTCACATTTCCTTCCAAGAATGCACCTTCAGATAGCCACCCTGATCATGAGCCATTAACTTTTCATGAAGCTTGTGAATTTCATGTTTGGCAGCAGGTCATGTCAAAGGAGTTTAAAGCCTTAAAATTGAACCATACCCAGGAAATTTTTTAGCTCGATCCCAAGAGGCAAGAAACCCAATCGGTTGCAAGTGGGTTTACAAAGTAAAGAGGAAGTCTGATGGGAGTACAGAACGATACAAAGCTCGGTTTGTGGTGCAAGGTTTCACACAACGGGAAGGTATCGATTACAATGAGAATTTCTCCCTTGTAATTAAGATGACCACGATCAGGGCTCTGGTAACAGTTGCATTGACTCATGATTGGTCGTTATTCCAACTTGACGTGAACAACACGTTTCTCCATGACGAGCTGGATGAAGAAGTTTATATGAAGATCCCACTAGGATTACAAATTTCAGATTCTTTTTTAGATTGCAAGCTGAAAAAATCATTCTACGACCTTAAATAAGCTTCCCGGCAATGGTATGCCTGTTTGTCCAGTTCCTTGCGGCTTTAAGGGTACATGAAATCGAAAAACAATTACACTTGTACGTGCAATCGAAAAACGATTACACTCTGTCTTCCAAGAAGAAGTGTACACTTTTGTTGTTGTAATGTTATGTGTTTACTTTCCTAAGCTTTTCCTTTGGCATGTAATATTGTTTTATGTATGCTTGGACATGTAGTGTGTATGATGATTATACAGGTAACTTATAGTATATGTTATACATATATGATGCACTATAGTGTGTGTCTCGACTGAGTCGTATTGAGCCTATTTAGGCTTGATCCTCTAACGAGACCATAACTATAGCGGAGTTAACATATATGCATAAACTATACTATATATGTTATTTGTATAAGGTATGATGGGAAGATGTAACATAACCTGGTATTGGGCTTTAGCCCATTACTCGGCCCATTGATCTCAAAGTCAGATGAGCTGGTAGCCCATCCCAGTGACGCCGGAAGCTAACCCTACCTCTCTTAGCTGGAACGCTGCGTTTTGGTGATGGGCGCTTGACCTAGCTATAAAGCTTCGCTTCCTGTCCTTGGAGCCAGACACTTCAACTTCTGTCTTCTCTCTCCTCACAAACGCTCTCTCTCCGTTAGGGTTTCTAGGGTTTGGAGTTTTCTCCTTCTCTTGCTGACGGAGGGAAAACCTGTCGTTGATCCGTCAAAGTAAATCCCAAACCTAAAACTAGTATAGCAATAAGCAAGAGGTCGATCCCACAGGGAAATTCACTATTCAAGTGTGATTAAGATGTCAATCAAGTAACCAAAAGGGGGGTTTTTAGAGTGAAAGTTCCGCCTTTTATCAAAGCGGATTGATGAAAGCAAAGTAAATGAATTTGGTTTAGACAATTAGGAGAAGCAATTCTACCTACAATTTTCCACTTTATTTGGTTGAAGTGATCCTTGTAACTTCTTCTCGTCCTATTAAGTTTCCTATGAATGCCCTTATCCCAACCTAATATAGTTACTAGTCCAACCAGTCCTAGCAACCCTTATCAATCGAACAGTCCCTAAAGAAGGATTTAACCTAATTGATAGCTTTAAGTTCAGAGATTAACCAAGGTATTTGCAGTCCCTAAAGAGGGATTTAACAACACATTCAACTTTCTACTCATTCAATTAGTTCAACCAGCCCTAAAGGAACAAGTTCGTCACTTAGGTTAAGGTTCACAACCAGGAATCTACAAAAACTTAGCAATTGAATTGATCTAACAAGTTGGACAAACAAGATAGAACAAATCAATAAACAATCAAGCACAAAGAAGTTGAAGCATTCAAATATAGGAAACAAGGAACGAGAATTAGAAACTCACAATCAATCCAAATAAAGCTTCAAATTGCAAGCAGAATAGATGAGTTTAGTTCCTCATGGAAGACTAAAATTGGCCTTATATATGTTCCAAAGTCGGCCCTGAAACAATAAATAAGATCTAGGGTTTTTATTATTTAAAACGTAGCGCACAGCGCTGACGCCCAGATGCTGCGGGCGCAGCATATGCAATTTTCCTTCTCCCGCTGCGACGGTACTGGCGGCGGCCGTTGCATACATGCTGCGGCCGCTTCATCAGTCTTTCCCGAAAAATCCATCTCGAATTTGCTCTTCTTCTCAATATGAAAGTTGTAGCTCTCTGAAATATCTTTCCAACGCATGGTCATAATAGTCAATCGGACAACCGAGGTCTCCAGAAAGTGAAAAACAAGTTCAGCATGTCTGGCGACAACTTCTGCAGACTTGTTCTTCGTTTAGGCTCGCTTCTTCTTCTCAGGACCTCTTGAGATCTTCATGTAAGCTTCTTTGATCAACTAGACATTCTCATCCAATGCGTTATCAACTCATGTCTCCTCCTCGTACCTACCATTACCTGAAATAATCAATAAAAGCGTGTAGATTCCGACTCCGACAACATAGAGAACTAATATGCAAATCGTGCTTAATCCATCCATGAAATGCATCTTAACTAAGCTAAATGCAACCTATTATGCCTACCTAAATGCATGTTATCAAACTCCCCCACACTTAACTTTTGCTTGTCCTCAAGCAATGATAGAATGAACATGAATCAACGCATCCCACAGAAAATCCCTTCAAGTTTCAACCTCATCAAAAAGCAACATCATAGCAGGTGAAAACATAAACCAAGCAAACAAACGTCATAGCATGTATTTCAGTGATCAAAGCTTAGAAGTAGACATTATCCAACCTCACCAGAAATATGTGTTTCACTCATGTGTTTAGGCTTTAAGATACAACTCTCAACTCAAACCAATCATGCACTAAGCTCATAGACATTGACCACCATATCACCAATTCTCTACCGAAATGTCATTACTTGCGGGACACAATAAAGAAGATAAAATGCGACACTCTTTTTTTTTCTTTTTTTTTCTTTTTTTTTTCTTTTCTATTTTTTTTTCTTTTTCTTTTTCTTGTCTTGGTGCTTTCCTTACGCGAAGCGCAAATATGGGTGTCATGAATGGCCCCGGTCTATCAACACCTCAACCTATTAATATGAAGTTCACTTGAACATCTTTTGACGCAAGTTGCAAACATGGGTGTCATGAATGAACCTGGTTACTCAATGATTCAAGCTTCTTTCCCAGTGGATAGTTTTCAATATCTTTTTGCGCGAATCATACCCATGGGTGTCATGCATAGATCCGGTTATTAAGTGTATCAACCATTGTCACCTTATTCACTAAATATGTACCAATTCAAACAAAAGACTCAAAATAGTACATAAACTCCGCAAGCAATCAAACATGTGCATCGGTCCTTAAAAATAGATATTGCAGTGAATGCCAAGAGGTAGCGACACTAGGAGAGCAATTCACACAATTGAGCAAAAGAATTAAAATAAGGCCAAACATTCTCACATGGCATGTTTTGAGGACTTCAATCATACTTTAGCTCAATCATACATGCTCAATTATATTTCCTAGCTCATGTCCCACAAAAATCAAATCTAGATAAGGCCAAAACATCCAAAACTCCATGGGATTTATATGATTGTGCTTGAAATTTAAATAAGAGGACAAACTAAGTCAGATGGGTATTTGAATAACACATATGTATGCTAGAATATTTTTTTTAATTATGAAAATAAACGAAAATTAATAAAATTGATTACAGAAATTAAACATGATCTCCTATATGCACTATATATACAGAAGTCCTCTCCCCCACACTTAAAGTTTTCATTGTCCTCAATGAAACAATAAAGACAACAAAAGCAAATCAAATATAATCAAGGTGAAGGAAAAGAAAAAAGGAAAAGAAAGAAAACCTACCTCGGGTTGCCTCCCGGGAAGCGACTTTGTTTCAAGTCGTTGGCTCAACGTAATGGCCCTTGATTGGCCTAGGTTCCTCCACCAGGGTCAGCTACACCTGTCATTTCATTGACAAATGCGGGCACCCTTGGAAGGTGTAGCTCTCTGTCCAAACATTCATCCATTACCCTTAGCTTCTCTCCTTGAGCTATGTCTGGAGAGAAAGCCTCACCTTCTCTCCTTGAGCTTCTCTCCTTGTTAAGTGTTTAAAAACTGACAATGGTCTTGAGTTTTGTAATTCCTTGTTTGATGCTTATTGTAAACAAAATGGCATTAAAAGACACTTGACAATTCCTGGAACTCCCCAGCAGAATGGTACTGCTGAGAGGATGACCAGGACCCTTCTTGAAAAGGCTAGATGCATGCTTATTTCCTCTGGTTTGAAGCATTCTCTGTGGGGTAAAGTTGTTATGACTGTTGCATATTTGATAAATAGAACCCCTTCTTCTGTGATTGATTTTAAAACTCCTTATGAACTGTGGTATAAAAGAAAGCCTCACCTTGATCATCTTAAACCTTTTGGTTGTACTGTATATTCATACATTAATCAAGGTAAGTTGAATCCCAGGTCACAAAAGTGTGTCCTATTGGGATATCCTCAAGGTGTTAAAGGCTATAAATTGTTATTTGTTCAACCTGGAGCTTATAAAACTATTCTGAGTAGGAATGTTATTTTTAATGAGAATGAATTTCACTTTAAAATGACTTCTGTTCCTACTGTTCATGATACTAACTTGCAGGAACATAATGGTGATCAGTTCTATGTTCCTAAGAACAATGAAACTAATTATGATGATGAGTTTGATACTGGTTATTCTCCCTCCCCTCCTCTTACTCTCTCTTCTATTTCTTCTACCCCTTCTGATTCTGTAATTGTGCAACCTCACCAATTGGGTGGGGAAGCTAATGAACCTGTTGTTGAACCTATTTCGCCTTCCTCTTCTGTTTCTCCTATTTCTGTGGATGAGGATGTTATTGTTGAGTCTGTGCCTGCTTCTGGTTCTGGTTCCTCTAGTTCTTCAGTTGCTGAAAGGCATGATCTCACTGATTGGCAGTTGACTAGGGATAGGAGTCCTAGGACTGTCATTCCTAATAAAAGGTTCATAAACAACATTGTTGAGTTTGCTTGCCTTGTGTCTGATGTGGTTAAATCATTTAATTTACACCTGAGACTTATGAACAGGCTTTAAAGTGTGCTCACTATAAGAACTGGAAAAAGGCTATGGATGAAGAGATTGAGTCTATGAGGGTTAACCAAACCTGGTCTTTAGCTGCTAAACCTGAAAATGCAAGACTTATTGATTGCAAATGGATTTTTAAGCTTAAAGATGGTGTGTCTAAAACTGATCCACCTAGATATAAAGCCAGGCTTGTTGCTAAAAGATTCACCCAAAGAGAGGGTGAAGACTATAATGAAATCTTTGCTCATGTGGTTAAGTATAAGACTCTTAGACTCTTACTTGTTATGACTGTTGTGCATGATTTTGAACTTGAGCAAATGGATGTTAAAACTGCTTTCTTTCATGGTGATTTGGATGAAACTATATACATGAGAAAGCATAAAGGCTTTGTTGATTCTGTGCATCCTAACTATGCTTGCCTGCTGAATAAATCTATCTATGGTCTTAAACAGTCTCCACAACAGTGGAACATTAAGTTTGATAGATGTATGAGATTCAGTTTAGGGTTTAAAAGAAGTAAGTTTGATACATGCTTGTATTTTAAAGGTGTTAAAAGACATGGTCCTGCTGCTTATGTGCTTTTATATGTTGATGATATCCTGTTGATTTCTAAATCTAAAGATTGCATCTTAGACATTAAAAAGAACTTACAGAAGCACTTTGACATGAAAGATTTGGGTGTTGCTAAGAAAATATTAGGGATGTCCATTCTTAGAGATAGAAAGCATAAAAAATTACGGTTGCATCAATGTGATTACATTCATAAGGCGCTTAACAGATTTCATATTTCTGGTGACAAAGTGAATAACATTCCTTTAGGTCCTCATCTTGTTTTGACTAAGTCTAAGGATGTTTTGTTTGCTGTTGAGATGAAAAATATGAAGTCTATACCATATGATGCTGCTGTTGGGTCTGTTATGTACTCTATGATCTGTACTAGGCCTGATTTGGCATTTGCTATCAGTACTCTAAGTAGATTTATGTCTAATCCTTCTGAGAAGCACTGGTTATCCATGAAATACTTGTTGAAATACTTGCTTGGCTCTGTTAATCTGTCATTTTTATATTCTGAGCATACTTCTGCATCTGAATTACATGGCTTTGTTGATGCTGACTATGCTAGTGACAAGGACACTAGGAAATCAATTACTTCCTATGTTTATACATGGGCAGGTAACTGTATTTCCTGGAAGTCCCAACAACAGCCTATAGTTGCATTGTCTTCCACTGAAGCAGAATACATTGCTGCTACAGAAGCCTGTAAAGAGGTTATCTGGCTGCAAGGTATTTTGAAAGAAGTGGAACTGAAGCATTTTACATCTGCGTTGCATATAGATAGCCAAAGTGCACTATATTTGTGTAGAGATCCTATGTACCATGAGCGTACTAAACATATTGATGTTAGATATCATTTCATTCGTGAAAAAGTTGAAGATAACATCATTCATGTTAAAAAAATCGATGGTAGAATTAATCCTGCAGATTTTGGCACTAAAATTATCCCTCGTGATAAATTTGTGTATTGCAGGAACTTCCTCCACTTGGAGGAACTTGAGTGATCTCTGTGTGTGATGTATGCTTGGGCTGAGGATGGACCTGGCCATGTAGAATCCACTTACATGTTGAGTCTGAGTCTGCCCAGTGCAAGACTTAGAAATGTAGAGGGGTGTTTGTAATGTTATGTGTTTACTTTCCTAAGCTTTTCCTTTGGCATGTAATATTGTTTTATGTATGCTTGGACATGTATGTGTGTATGATGATTATACAGGTAACTTAAAGTATATGTTATACATATATGATGCACTATAGTGTGTGTCTCAACTGAGTCGTATTGAGCCTATTTAGGCTTGATCCTCTAACGTACGAGACCATAACTATAGCGGAGTTAACATATATGCATAAACTATACTATATATGTTATTTGTATAAGGTATGATGGGAAGATGTAACATAACCTGGTATTGGGCTTTAGCCCATTACTCGGCCCATTGATCTCAAAGTCAGATGAGCTAGTAGCCCAACCCAGTGACGCCGGAAGCTAACCCTACCTCTCTTAGCCGGAACGCTGCGTTTTGGTGTTGGGTGCTTGACCTAGCTATAAAGTTTCGCTTCCTGTCCTTGGAGCCAAACACTTCAGCTTCTGTCTTCTCTCTCCTCACAAACGCTCTCTCTCTCCGTTAGGGTTTCTAGGGTTTGGAGTTTTCTCCTTCTCTTGCCGTCGGTTCTTGAGCGCTCGGAGAAGAAAGGTTGCTGGTGGCTCCTCTGGAAGGTGGATCGGGCTTTGGCGTCCTCCTGGGTGGCCGCTCTCCTCGTCTTCTAAGATCTAGGGTTCTAGAGATTGATTTCTTCATCGATCTTCTGGTTTTATCCCACACAGAGGGATTTCTTCTTCTTCCTTGTACCTCTGATTCACATGCATGTTAGTTTAGGGTTGCTTGCTTTCATTGCTTGTATCATCCCTTGTACGAACTCTCTTATAGTGGATTCGGCCAACTCTTGAGGCCCCGTAGATGTAGGTTTTATACCGAACCACGTAAAACTGCTTGTGTGTTCTATTGCATGTGATTCTTGCTTGATCTTTCGTTTATCGCTTAGATCTAATTCGTTTCCGCTTATCAAAACCGATTTCTAGCCGAATCTAGGTTTTACAGTTGTATATGCCGCCCTTTATGTCGAGAATATCCTCTTAACCGAAAGCGATCTTTCAGAAATGGTCGATCTAAAATCATTCTTGTTTGTCGAGTTCCGTATTAAAGACTTGGGGAAGTTGCATTTTTTTTCATGTGCATCGAGTTCATCCCTATTAATGGAGGTCTTCTTTTTAGCCAATGCAAATTTATCGATGAAATCTTCAAGGATTTCCCTTGTCATTATTCCGTTATGGTTAGTCCATTGGAAACGCAGGTTAAGTTTCTTCCCAATAGAGGCAAGCCACTTGATGATCTGACGGAGGGGAAACCTGTCGTTGATTCCGCCAAAGAAATCTCAAACCTATAACTAGTATAGCAATAAGAAAGAGGTCGATCCCACAGGGAAATTATTATTCAAGTGTGATTTAGATGTCAATCAAGTAACCAAAAGGGGGTTTTGATGTGAAAGTTTCGCCTTTTATCAAAGCGAAGTAAAGAAAGCAAAGTAAAGGAATTTATTTTAGACAATTTAGGAGACGCAATTCCACCTACAATTTTCCACTTTATTGGATTGAAGTGATCCTTGTAACTTCTTCTCGTCCTATTACGGTTCCTATGAATGCCCTTGTCCCGACCTAATATAGTTACTAGTCCAACCAGTCCTAGCAACCCTTATCAATCGAACAGTCCCTAAAGAAGGATTTAACCCAATTGATAGCTTTAAGTTCAGAGATTAGCCAAGGTATTTGCAGTCCCTAAAAAAGGATTTAACAACACATTCAACTTCCTACTTATTCAATTAGTTCAACCAGCCCTAAAGGAATAAGTTTGCCACTTAGGTTAAGGTTCACAACCAGGAATCTACAAAACCTTAGCAATTGAATTGATTCTACCAAGTTGATCAGTCGAGATAGAATAAAACAATGAACAATCAAGCACAAAGAAGTTGAAGCATTCACAAATAGGAAACCAGGAGCGAGAATTAGAAACTCACAATCAATCCGAATAAAGCTTCAAATTGCAGGCAGAATAGATGAGTTTAGTTCCTCATGGAAGACATGGCTCAAAATCTCTAAAAAGTCTAATGGATGGAAGAATAGAATGAATGGTCATGAAAAAATAACATAAAAGTGGCCTAATAAAACATCCAAGTCGGCCTCAAAACAAAACTAGACAAACTAGGGTTTTTTTCCAAAAAACGGCGTTGCGCGCTGGCAGTCCGTGCGGCGGGCGCAGCAAACCATGCGGCGGGCGCAGCATGAATACCGCCCCTGGCGGCGGGCGCAGCAAACCATGCGGCGGGCGCAGCAAACCATGCGGCGGGCGCTGCATTGGTCTTTCACGGAAATTCCGTCTTGAATCAGATCTCGACGTCAACATGAAAGTTGTAGCCCTCTGAAAGAGCTTTCCAACGCATGGTCATAATAGTCGATCGGACAACCGAGGCCTCCAGAAAGTGCAAAACAAGTTCAGCATGTCTGGCGACAACTTCTGCAGACTTGTTCTTCGTTTAGGTTCGCTTCTTCTTCTCAGGACCTTTTGAGATCTTCATGTAAGCTTCTTCGATCAACTAGACATTCTCATCCAATGCGTTATCAACCCATGTCTCCTCCTCGGATCCACGATTACCTGAAATAATCAATAAAAGCGTGTAGATTCCGATTCCGACAACATAGAGAACTAATATGCAAATCGTGCTTAAACCATCTATGAAATGCATCTTAACTAAGCTAAATGCAACCTATTATGCCTACCTAAATGCATGCTATCAAACTCCCCCACACTTAACATTTGCTTGTCCTCAAGCAATGATAGAATGAACATGAATCAACGCATCCCACAGGAAATCCCTTCAAGTTTCAACCTCATCAAAAAGCAACATCATAGCAGGTGAAAACATAAACCAAGCAAACAAACGTCATAGCATGTATTCCAGTGATCAAAGCTTAGAAGTAGACATCATCCAACCTCACCCGAAATATGTGTTTCACTCATGTGTTTAGGCTTTTAAGTACAACTCTCAACTCAAACCAATAATGCACTAAGCTCATAGACATTGACCACCATATCACCAATTAACTACCGAAATGTCATTATTTGCGGGACACAATAAAGAAAATAAAATTCAACACTTTTTTTCCTTTTCTTTGTCTTTCTTTCTCTTTTTTTTTTGTTCTTTTTCTTGTCTTGGTGCTTTCCTTACGCGAAGCGCAAACATGGGTGTCATGAATGGCCCCGGTCTATCAACACCTCAACTATTAATATGAAGTCCACTTGAACACCTTTTGACGCAAGTTGCAAACATGGGTGTCATGAATGAACCTGGTTACTCAATGATCAAGCTTTCTTTCCTAGTGGATAGTTTTCAACACCTTTTTGCACGAATCATACCCATGGGTGTCATGCATAGATTCGGTTACTAAGTGCATCAACCATTGCCACCTTATTCACTAATTATGCATAAAATTAACCAAAAAGACTCAAGATATAAACATAAACTCCGCAAGCAACAAACATGTGCATCGGTCTTCAAAAATAGATATTGCACTCAATGCCAAGAGGTAGCAACAGTAGGTGAGTAATTCACACAATTGAGCAAAAGAATTCAAATAAGGCCAAACATCCTCACAGGGTCATGTTTTTAGGACTTCAATCATACTTTAGCTCAATCATACATGCTCAATTATATTTGCTAGCTCACGTTCCACAAAAATCAAATAGAAATAATAATCAAAACATCAAGAACTCCATGGGATTTTTATGAATCATGCTTGAAATTTAAAATAGAGGACAAAATAAGCAAGATGGGTATTTGAATAACACATATGTATGCAATGCATGCTTATTTTCTTGGTTTTTCCGATTTTATTTTTTTTTTTAATTGACGAAAATTAAAATAAATGAAAACTAAACAACAATAAAACTAACCAACAACTTAATTAAACTTAAACATGGTGCAAAAAATTAAATATGATCTAACTATATGCACTATATAGATAAAATTCCTCTCCCCCACACTTGAAGTTTTCATTGTCCTCAATGAAACATTAAAGACAACAAAAATAAATCACATATACTCAGGGTGAAGGGAAAGATAAAGGAAGAAGAAAGAAAAACTTACCTCGGGTTGCCTCCCGAGAAGCGCCTTTGTTTCAAGTCGTTGGCTCGACGTGATGACCCTTGATTGGCCTATGTTCCTCCACCAGGGTCACCAACACCGGTCATTTTATTGACCAATGCGGGTACCCTTGAAAGGTGTAGCTGTCTGTTCCAACATTCATCCATTACCCTTTGCTCCTCTCCATGAGCTATTCCTGGGGGTTGTCCTGGGATCACAAAAGGTTTCAATATGTTAGGCGGTTCAAATTTGCATAAACTATGTTCCTCAGGTGTTCCTAACAAATCACGAAAATTATTGTTGCGATCAGTATTGTCAGCAATAGGCATATCTAAAGAATTTTCAGGAGAAAGCTTAGCATGATTAAAGAGAGAGAATTCTATCTTTCTTCCATCGAACTCCATAGTCAATAGACCTTCACAACAATCAATTTTCGTTTTCGCAGTTTTCAGGAATGGCCTTCCTAGTATAATAGGTGTTTCAGGGGTTCCCTGCTCCATATCTAAAACAAAGAAATCAACAGGGAAGAACAAATCGTCCACCATAACCAAAACATCCTCAACAACGCCTCTTGGCCTGATTTGTGATCGATCAGCAAGTTGCACTGTAACCCCAGTCTCAGTCAAAGCACCCAAACCCAAAGACATGTACATGTTATAGGAAATAACATTAATTGAAGCTCCTAGATCTAACATGGCTTGTTTGAATCTAGTACTCCCAATTGCACATGGAATCGTAAACATACCTAGGTCTCCACATTTTTCAGGCAATTTCCTTTGCAACATAGCCGAGACATTTTCATTTAAGCTTACCTTTTCCTTCTTTTTCAGTCTTTGCTTCCTCTTGATGGTGCACAATTCCTTCAAAAATTTAGCATATCTAGGAATGCTCTTAATTAATCTGAGTAAAGGAATGTTTACCTCACACTTACCGAATGTCTCGAAGATTTCCTGGTCATTCTCATATCTTCGTGTGTCTTTCAAGGCTTCCGGAAAAGGCGGAATGGGCTTTGGAGTCCCCATAGGTAGGGGGGAGAAGGAGAAGAAGGAGGAGAAAGAGGGAGAGAAGGAGAAGGAGGTAAGGGAGAAGAAAACGTACCAGGAGAAGCATCGGCGCTGGGCACCGTCGCGGCGGGCGCAGCTGAGGGTGCGGCGGGCGCCGCAACTTGCTGGATTTCACCTGCGGCGGGCGCCGCGTGAAATCCCTCTCTGGTGGCGGGCACCGCAGGGGGCTGCGGCGGGCGCCGCAAGGGTTGCCGCGGGCGCCGCACTACTGTTCGGCCGTTTTCATCTTCGATTATTTCTATTTCCTCATCCACTATCTCCTCATCGTCCTTTCGATTTGTGGCAATCAGTTCCTTGCCACTCCTAAGCGTTATTGCACTGACATTCTCTTTAGGATTCTCAACCGTTTGCGATGGAAGCTTACCTGAATCGTTTGCCTTCTTCGCACTTAAGATTTGAATGAGCTGACTCATTTGATTCTCAAGATTTGTCATCCGATCTGATTGCTGCTTCTCTAGATTCGCCATTCGCTCTGTCAGTTTCTGCAATGTACCCTCATTATCCCTATTTGACTGCTGCTGACCTCCCTGTCGAGGTTCATATTGTTGTTGAGGCCTTTCCTGTTGCCCCCCTTGCTGATTGAAAGAGGGTTGATAGTTCCCATAGCCTTGCTGATAGCCCCTATTGTAATTATTGTTGTTGAAATACCCAGGATTTCCATAATTGCCTTGCATAGGCCTTTGTTGAGCGGAATTCCCAATGGCATTCAATTCAACATTAGGATCTTGTATGAGCGGGCACATGTCCATAGGATGAGTGAATTGATTGCAAAGACCACATGCCTTCAATTGTTGAGGATTTCTATCAAGAACCAATTGTTTCATCATCTCCTTCACCTCTGCCATATCCGTCTCAAGTGCAGCCACAGGAGCATCAACAGCGAGTACACCCCTAGCCCGAGTGCTTTTGTTGAACTGTCTAGAGCCCTCAGATAGCTCCCTAAACACCTCCCAAGCTGCGGTAGGTGTCTTATTCAGCATGTTTCCTCCACAAGCAGAATTCACCGTCTTGCGCTCTATATCAGTCAACCCATTGAATAAAAAGAGAACCAGATCCTTTTGGGAGTACCCATGGCATGGGCAGCTGGCGCAGAGTTTCTTGAAGCGCTCAAAGTACTCATGTATAGACTCTGTCGCGTACTGCTCAATGCTACTGATAGACCTTTTTAAAGCATTTAGCTTTGTTGCAGGGAAGTACATCTCTAGGAAGACTCTTTTCATCTCGGCCCAAGTAGCAATAGAGTCAGGTGGTAGATAGAAGAACCATTCATTTGCATCATCCTTCAAAGTGAATGGAAAGGCTCTCAGCTTGATTTGCTCTTCAGTTACATTCGCTGGTTTCATCCCAACCACCACCCTATGGAATTCAGAAAGATGCTTGTGGGGGTCCTCCCCACTCCGCCCATGGAATTTTGGTAGAAGATGAACTACCCCTGACTTCAGCTCAAAGTTTACTCCTTCTGCTAGCGCAGGGTATTGGATTGCCAGGGGTTGCTGTGCCAGATCAGGAGCAGAAAGCTCCTTAAGAGTGCGGTTCGCCATCTCTGCAATGTTTTCTACAGAGAAGAATTAGTAGCAAAAGGTATGGACCCTATAAGACGGTCCACACCAAGATCAACACTAAAAACACACAAGAATTTAACAAAATTTCCCCGGCAACGGCGCCAAATTTGACGGAGGGGAAACCTGTCGTTGATTCCGCCAAAGAAATCTCAAACCTATAACTAGTATAGCAATAAGAAAGAGGTCGATCCCACAGGGAAATTATTATTCAAGTGTGATTTAGATGTCAATCAAGTAACCAAAAGGGGGTTTTGATGTGAAAGTTTCGCCTTTTATCAAAGCGAAGTAAAGAAAGCAAAGTAAAGGAATTTGTTTTAGACAATTTAGGAGAAGCAATTCCACCTACAATTTTCCACTTTATTGGATTGAAGCGATCCTTGTAACTTCTTCTCGTCCTATTACGGTTCCTATGAATGCCCTTGTCCCGACCTAATATAGTTACTAGTCCAACCAGTCCTAGCAACCCTTATCAATCGAACAGTCCCTAAAGAAGGATTTAACCCAATTGATAGCTTTAAGTTCAGAGATTAGCCAAGGTATTTGCAGTCCCTAAAAAAGGATTTAACAACACATTCAACTTCCTACTTATTCAATTAGTTCAACCAGCCCTAAAGGAATAAATTTGCCACTTAGGTTAAGGTTCACAACCAGGAATCTACAAAACCTTATCAATTGAATTGATTCTACCAAGTTGATCAGTCGAGATAGAATAAAACAATGAACAATCAAGCACAAAGAAGTTGAAGCATTCACAAATAGGAAACCAGGAGCGAGAATTAGAAACTCACAATCAATCCGAATAAAGCTTCAAATTGCAGGCAGAATAGATGAGTTTAGTTCCTCATGGAAGACATGGCTCAAAATCTCTAAAAAGTCTAATGGATGGAAGAATAGAATGAATGGTCATGAAAAAATAACATAAAAGTGGCCTAATAAAACATCCAAGTCGGCCTTAAAACAAAACTAGACAAACTAGGGTTTTTTTTCCAAAAACGGCGCTGCGCGCTGGCAGTCCGTGCGGCGGGCGCCGCAAAGGTGCGGCGGGCGCAGCAAACCATGCGGCGGGCGCAGCATGAATACCGCCCCTGGCGGCGGGCGCAGCAAACCATGCGGCGGGCGCTGCATTGGTCTTTCACGGAAATTCCGTCTTGAATCAGCTCTCGACGTCAACATGAAAGTTGTAGCCCTCTGAAAGAGCTTTCCAACGCATGGTCATAATAGTCGATCGGACAACCGAGGCCTCCAGAAAGTGCAAAACAAGTTCAGCATGTCTGGCGACAACTTCTGCAGACTTGTTCTTCGTTTAGGTTCGCTTCTTCTTCTCAGGACCTTTTGAGATCTTCATGTAAGCTTCTTCGATCAACTAGACATTCTCATCCAATGCGTTATCAACCCATGTCTCCTCCTCGGATCCACGATTACCTGAAATAATCAATAAAAGCGTGTAGATTCCGATTCCGACAACATAGAGAACTAATATGCAAATCGTGCTTAAACCATCCATGAAATGCATCTTAACTAAGCTAAATGCAACCTATTATGCCTACCTAAATGCATGCTATCATGATCCTACTCTTTACCGTTGGCTCATAGGAAAATTGCATTTCCTCATTCATACTTGCCCGGATTTGGTCTATTGTGTTCAATTTTTCAGCCAGTTCATGCAAGCTCCTTGTTCTGATCACATGGCAACCGCTTATCATGTGCTCCATTTCCTCAAGGGTACTACTTCTAAGGGACTTCTTCTTTCTAAATCTGTTTCATTCAAATTTCATGCTTATTGTGATGCCGATTGGGAGAGTTTCCTCTTTTCCCGCAAATTTGTCAGTGGTTTTGTGATTTTCCTTGGCTCATCTTTGATTTCGTGGAAATTTAAGAAGCAACAAAAGTTTGTCCCTCTCCTCGGCTGAAGTAAAGTATCGTTCACTACGCCGAGTGTGCATTGAGCTAGCTTGGCTGAGTCATATCTTGGTTGGACTGGATGTCCAAGGAATTACTCCAATAGATGTGCATTGTGACAACCAAGCGGCTATCCATATTCTATATTGCTTGAAATACCTTTTTCATGAACACACCAAGCATATGGAGCTTGATTGACATTTTGTTTGACAGAAGCTGCTTGATGGCCTTATATTTCATTTTCGTATGTTCCCTCAAAGCAACAATTAGCTAATTTCCTTACCAAGAGCCTCCTCGAACATCGTCTCTCTGAACTGCTTGGCAAGCTCGGTTTAGTCAAGCTCGGGTTAAGTCGACTTACTACCCCCAACCTTGAGAGGGGGGGGGGTAGCATTTGGATTTTCTGTAATTTTTTACACCTTTTTTCAAAATTTCAAAGCTATCACCTTTCTTCTCCTGCAACCTTCTTTTCCGTTACAAAGCTCGTTTTCTCCGGCGCTTATTTTTTATTCCTAAACACCTCCATAAAGAGAATTGGAGAAGCCTAGTACTCCCTCTGTTAATTAAAACATGTCGTTTACTATTCATGCACGTTTTTTTAGAATGATAAAAACTATATAAAATATTAACTTTTTTTAAATCTTGTTTTTATAAATTTAAACTTAATAGTAACAAGTATGAAATTGTTTAAAAATATTATTAAAAAAGTTAATATTTCATATAGTTTTTAACACCTAAAAAAGCGTGCGTAAATAGTAAAACGTCAAGTTTTAATTAACGGAGGGAGTATTATACTCCCTCCATAAAGAGAAATATATCATTTTAGGGAGAAAATTTTGTAAATAGCTAATAATTAGACGTATAAGTGTATTTTTATATACGCAAATGTTTAAAATTACGTGTTAAAGTAGTGATAGTAAGAAGTAAAGTAAGGCCATAATTTTTTTTTGTGGGTGGGGTGGGGGGGGGGGGGGGGGGGGGGGGGTGTTTGCAAACCTTGTATTGTGGACCTGTGGTGTTCTAAAGAGCTACTATTTGACAATGGAATACTATAGAATGTAAAAGGCAGAAACTTCGATCCAACATAGTCACTAAGAAAACAAAATCCAACTGTCATAAAACATTACAAACATCGAACAAAATATTACGTGAGATGTAGAGAAACACTTGTCGGATACATTATGCTTTTGAATGTTTGAAATGCAATTATGTAAATAAGTGCGCCATTGTAATCTCTACAAATAACAAATCATATACCCCCCCCCCCCCCCCCCCCCCCCCCTTGATGACACTACCTACTAAGCCACAAGGCACTAACGGAAATCTTGTGATAAAGCCAGCTCCTTCACAGAGGAGTCGAACAACTCTGACAGTTCCTGCACTACAAGGTCATCCGCAAATACAAACTGAACCGAGTTCCTTGCAAGTTGAAGCATTTCCCTCCGGCTAAGACCTGTTTGCGCAAAACATTATAGGTCAAAAGATGGTTGAATTCAGAAAAAGAAGAAAATGGCTCATCTACAGGCAAACTGAAAGCTATCGAGTATAGGTTGATAAGAATGTGCTGCTTTTGGACTCGAAGATGTAACAAATACCTACCAAATGCAGTAGCAGCAATTGCATATTCCTTGGAGAGAGAGGTAGAGAAAACGCCCGTGTCATCAGTACACAAGGTTATAGGATGCTTTGCATTGTAAAGGTCGGCTGCGTTGAGAGAAAGAAAAAAGACAAGAAAACCACTAACATAACATAATCCATTTTATCTGCTAATTATGTATGTTACCAACTTACTATAGTAGAACTGGCCAACTGGGGAGGAAAAAATCACTTTGCAAATCTCTTATCAAAATTGTTAAGCGGTGGCAATTCAGACATTTGCTCATATTTCTACTGCATTTAGATTTGAGGATGTCTACAATGTGGCAGCAGGCCGGCAATAATTTAAACCAAGGGCGGCCACAAGGGGGCATTAGTGGAAGAGTTTTTTTAAAAGAAAAGTTAAGATAAAAATATAAAAAGAAAGAGAAACAAACGAAAGTAGTGTGCAGCTTAGTTGATAAAAGGATGTGAAGGGAAGGAAGAATAACTATTGCATAGGTTCAAATCTTATTATTCGCATTTTTTGGCAATACTTTTCATCCCTATCAATTTTTTCAATTGAAAATGACATATTTAAATCAAATTTGTAGATTTCCTTTTAATATTTTTCAAAGAAAAAAAAAACATTCATCATGCTACACAAAAAAAAGATTTCGATTAGTTTTTATTCATATGATTTTTTTTTGCTAAAAATATCGTATTTAAACTACAATTTATGATTTTCTTTCAATATTTATTACAAAAATTCTTCAAGAGATCATTCACGTTCATGGATAATATTAATAATTCATACATACGTGGTTATTATGATTCCAACTTTTAGATGCTAAGATTGAAATTTTAGCAGTAGGAAATCTAACCAAAATGATGAACATCGAGGGATGGAATTGTATTAGTCTTGATATTAGAAGTCAAACATATCTCAACCTGCAAAAGGGACTCACATTAACATATAATCAGGTTAACTTGTACTCCCTCCTTCTTTTTTACAAGTCATTTACTATTTACGCACGTTTTCTTAGGATAATAAAAACTATATAAAATATTATTTTTTAATTAATTTTTTAAAAGTCTCATAATTATTACATATAGAAAATGACCCGAAAAAAATAACGGAGAGAGCAATAGCAATGTCAAATCACCGGTTGCTGGCATGCTGCACTACTAAATATAAAACATAAAATGGTGTACAAAAGCTATTAAACTGTTGTCTAATTGTCAAAATATCTTTCGGGTAAAAAAGCTTGAGACAAGCAATTGAATGGAAGAATACAATCTTAATCATAGTTAAAGAATCAAACCGGAATCTTTGATGCTTTTAATTTTGTCCATGCTTTCTCTTCTAGGCAACATGCATGACCAATCCTGTTTGGATGAAAGTCCAACATTGCGTGTATTTCATCCTGATTAGGTACCTAGAAAGCACCAACATATGAGATCTAGTCAAACAAATTTCCGCAATGAATGTAAGGAATAGAGGTGGGTTGATCGGATCAAGTTCGGGTATATCCATACGGGTTCGGTCAAAGTCGGGTCGGGTCATGAATGTTGGGTATATTGTGTGTTCGGGTGGGTAATATCGAATTGGATAAATTCGAGTTAAAATGGATTTGAGTGGGAAAGGTTGGGTTCAAGTTCAGGACAAATCATAGTTAGTTTTATTATAAAATGATTACTACTTTTTTATTTATCTCTATTGTTGACCATTAAACTCTATTTATGTAGTAATATTAGGTCTGATTATTGTTAATTTACATTATTGGTATTAAAAATTAGAAAATTAAAGGAATCAAAAGGATGAATTGGGTCTTGTTCGAGTTAGGTTTGTTTATGTTCTTGTCCATGCAGACATCATATCAAAATGGGTCGAGCTCGGGTTTGGGTTTGGGTTGCACATGACGCTAGATTTACGGGTTTGATTGGGTTTGGGTTTGGATGGGCCCGGTTAGGTTCTCGGGGCGAGTAAGATTTTGCCAGCACATTTAAAGAACTATAAAGCAAGCGATCGGAAATACCTCTCCACAATGAAGAGTGATGTGCAGGCCTTGCTCTCTAGCATATGTCAAAGCAGGCAAGTATGTATCCCTGTGAGACCATTTCAAAAAAAAAAAAAGATTACCAAAAATAAACATTAGCCATGTAATCGCTAGTAGAAAATTTGGTCTCAAGTACCACTCTCCAACAGTGGGATTCCCAGAGAGGTCGATGCC
The DNA here is from genome assembly GCA_037127255.1 of Persicaria tinctoria. Classification (NCBI taxonomy): domain Eukaryota; kingdom Viridiplantae; phylum Streptophyta; class Magnoliopsida; order Caryophyllales; family Polygonaceae; genus Persicaria; species Persicaria tinctoria. Next base: position 52,254,091 of record JBANSL010000009.1, on the reverse strand, counting down.
AACAACGCCAAGATTCCTCAATTCCAGTGCAAGCTGAACCTGTAATCATTATATTCAGTTATTCATTCCATGAATTTTATATAAACCCAATAAACATGTTACAATGTAAATAAAACTAGGATCTACTTTCTTTAATTTTCTTTTCTTTTGTTTTTTCAAAACCAACTGGGACCTTAAAGAACCTCCTTATTACCACCAGAAATTTTGAGATGGCAATTAGCAATAATAATATAATGAATAGCATTGTGTGACATACAGTTTCCATTGCAGAAGTTGTGCATTCACGCCTGTCAATGCTAAGAAGCAACCTAACATAAATCTTTCTCCTCGTAGCCCCATTGCACAAATCATTAACATAGACTGGGTTCACATTCCTGTCCATAATAACAAAGTGAACATCGACCGTGTTCACTGCCCTTAGACCTGCGATTACTGCTTCCATGTACGACCGCTTGGTCATCCCTATCTTATCATTGTTCTGCACACCAAAAAAAAACTCATCTTAAATCTGTAACAATACCAATGTCCTTGTATGAATCAAATCCATGCCAAAACTTAAATTGGCTAAAAAAATCTTCACACCTTCGGGGTGGTTCTCAATTCCAAGTAAACAACGTTTTCAGCAGCGAAGTCTTCAATCATCTACTTTTCTCCAACATAATGAAGTTGCCCAATTGAGAAAATAAACAGCAGTGTAATGCACTAAAATATAGTATTGTGGCTTATAAGCTGATAATGGAAAACAAGGAATATGCAGAAAAAGCTCATCGTACTTCTTTGGTGATTCGAGTAACGATCTTGTGATCAGCTGTGATAATATGAATCAAATCAAACAACCTGAACACCTCATGCAAAGACCGCTCCCCTAGCAAGTGAATCAAACAAAGACGGTTTGTTTAGAGCAAAAACTGAACATAAACAGCACCAAGCAATTAAGGACCTAACTACTTGACAAATAGGAGTGAGATCGTCTAGGACGCGTATTCTTTTCTTATTCGTTTGAAAAAAAAAAAAGAGAGAGGTTCTTACTCTTAAGTATAACTTGCTCAAAGTCACTATTTTCATCCAGAACTCTTGCAAGCTCCCTGTGACAAAAAGCCAACCATCGGCGTCTCAAACCAAAAGAAATGAAATTGGAAAAGACCAAAAGGGCATTTTACATTAAAGTTGAGTCTCTGATGGATCCACTGAGATGGGCATGGAGCTCCACTTTTGGAATTGACAAGCACCAATCCATCTCCATCTCTGTTTTTCAAGTAAGCAGTACAACAAAGGAATCGATCAATGAGTTGGTGGATTTGATTGCGGTCAATTTGTGAAGAGATGCGCTTATAAATACTCTGGATGTGGGGAAATATTTAGATTCCTATTTGCCTTGGTTGGAAAATAAAAAATACTCCCTCTATTCCAAATAAAATGACATTTTAGGCATTTGCACAGGAAACAAGGCAGCAATCAACATTTGTTCCAGATAAAAAGATGCTTTAGGCATTTGCATAGGACTAAGTAGAACCGCATGCTACGCGTGTGGATTCCCACTCTAAGCAAGTGTTAACGCTTGACTCTTGAAAAGTTATTCTTACTCTTGCCACCAAAACTATGAGAAATAGAAATTTGTCCCTTAACATTACACAGTACAAGTACCCCCTCTTCATTAAAATTGACATGAATTTATCATCTAGTTCAAGAAGTATGGTGACCCACCCCAGATTTTCAAGCTCCATAACTATTTCATCAATACTCTCCTTTGGACACTTGCTCTGACCAGCTTATAAAGAATCTCAACTTGTCTATCTTCTCACCAGATTATAAAGATTGTCTGTTTTCTTTTGACATATCTCTATCCATTCGATCAGTTTCACTGCTGAGATTTATTCCTTTTGAAGCCGATTATAAATTTATACTCCTCCCCATAATATTCTCTTTACCATATTGGCAAGGGGAAAATGATATGTAGTTAAGTTAATTTAATTGAGTTTAAAACCAAACTTAAAAATTCAGCATTTTAAAGAAAAAAAAACATAGACATAGGCAATAGCATAAATACAGCTTATTTTGTTCAAAAAAATAAATACAGCTTATTAAAAGATAATTCAAAATTTAGCACCTTAAAAAAATTCCATACATCCAATGGAAGCCACGTGATCTTTGAAAGCTTTTATCAAACATATTAACTAAATGTTTAACAAACTGAGAATCAGAGTCCGAAATCAAAACCAAGCATATTTAATTCTAAGATTTCATGAACCTTGGCCATCAAAATTCAAAAGCACCTTATCAGAATCAAAACTCAAAGTACTTAACCATAGCAAATATAGATCTCTAAACTCATTATTAACCATGGATTAGGTATGACAAACAAAAGGCTTTTCTACCACAAAAAAAAAAGGAATACTTAACTTTAACAACCATAGCTATTATATTAGGAAAATTAAATCTCAAGGAACACGATCTCAAACAGAATATCGAAATTGAAAAGCAAATCAAGTGCTATGGTTTAGAAAACTCCTAATTGATTTATAAAAACAAGTTATGTCAAAATATCTTTCCTTAAAGGTACCCCATCTGCCCCAGTATGCTTAGCTCCTTTAAAACCAGTGAGATCCACCAAATGCAGTTATGATGTTCAGATTCATTCGATGAGTCATCAACTTACATATGTAAATCTAAATTTCAGGAGTTTATAATCTAAAAATACACTCATTCGATACAGTAGCAAAGAAGCAAAGTGAAGGCCAGCCTGAATACAACGAATCAAATGGGTCATCAATGCAAACAAACCTATTGCAGAATTCGGATCAAAATATGAATAGATTTAAGAGATTTCGATCAAATTTAAGCAAAAACTCAGAGCAAACAATTCGGCAGTGGCCACCTTAGGCGATTGTGGTGATAGAGGTGACCAATTTTATTTTTATTTTTGCAATGACAGAACCCTAAACCCAAGTTACTGAAAAGTGCATACCCAAGTTGATGAACTGGACCCTCAACCCAAAACACTCAAAAGCACCCAATTGATTCAAAGATTAGAAATCATTAGCAAGACATTACCTTACACAACAGAAAAAACGAAGAGAGATTTGATTATTTGACAATTGACGGAAGAAATGGAGAGGCAGTGATTCCCTAATGGAGAGAGACATGAGGCAATGGTGGAAGGCATGATGTGATGGCAAAGAGGGTGAGGGTGAGGGATTCTGCGACAAGGACTTCGGGCTCTATATGGGCAAACTCAAGCCCAGTTAGAGAATTCTTAGGTAAGATAACTATGCACCAAGACAAATTGATTGATTGATTACCTTCAATTTATTTTCTAGAGAGAACCATCTCCGAATTTTTCATCTGAACTGTCTGGTTTTCAGCATACAACTAATACAGTAAGAAAGGCACTAAATGTCCCAACATGGTCACTTTGCACAGCAGTAGGTGTAAATTTTAGGCCACATCCACCCATTACTTTCAAACGATGGAATGTAAAAAATCATTGCTTGTTATGAAAACAGAAAAGGGCATAGAATACAAGCAAATTGGAGGAAATTAACCTTGATAAGAGCTACAAAGTTTGATTTAGTTCAACTGAGGTGTATTTAGGACTGTAGGTCAGAGCATTGACGTGCCCTGGTTCTAAGGATAAGCCAGCCTCAGCAAAAATATGAGATGCCAAAGAGGAGGAATTGTGGAGCAACGTCAGAGTGGCATAGGACACTTAAACAACAGAGTAGCATAGGACACTTAAACATCAGAGTAACATAAATTGCATATCACATGTAGCGAAGATGGGCTTTTATGGTAGAAAAACAATGACTTAATCTGAAAAAGGAAACCTGATTTCTAGGTGCCAAAAAAGAATTAGAATACAAGACAACCAAGCGTTCGGAAACAGACAAAATACCATGAAAAGCCCCAAAGTTAAGTCAACCGAAGAAATGCAAGCAGTGACTAACATACCTAGATAGAGACAATGAAAACCCAGAAGGCAATATGCGAGCAAAAGAAATGCAGACTAATCGAGGCAAGACACTAAGATGCCACATTGCCACAAGAAAAAGTTGTTAAGGCGAAGATTGACGAAAAAGAAGGGCAAAGGACTTGGCTGTATAGTAGATGAGAATATGACAGTAGATGATAATATGCTAGGAAAGAAGAAAATAAAAGGCACAGGTAAACTTTCAACTCTTGAAGTTACAACTCTTAAAGTTCAACTCTCCCTTACTGATTTTATGCTACTATTCTCATGAGCTAGGCTAGTTACTCCATAGCTGCTCTTCTAATTCTAATAGCACCATTAGGAATATCATCTGCGTGTTGTCCAATCGCGTAAACAACAAGAAATGGGTTGAATATATGACAGAACAAATGGATTGCTTGACCAACCTTGGGAACACTTTGAAGCTTCAAGGGGAATTGGGGGAATAGCGAAGGAAATGCAATCTTCGTTGCTTCAAAAGGGTGGCTTATAATGACCTCTTTTTCAGCTTCACCCATCAAAGCCTGAATTTAATTAAAATAATCTTTAAAATTAGCTAAATAACGTTTACACCTTTCAATTCAGTCAATCAAAATCATCTTTTCTCAGCTCATAGTTTCATAGCTACTGAAATTAGATCAATAAAGTAGATAAATTAACAGGGACAACAAGCATTAGGGCATGAAAAGACAGGGTTTTTTCAATCATTTCTATTCAGAATTACAAGTGGAAGCAAATCCCTGTAAATTCAACGATTCCTACAAGCAACCCATGAAAAGATAGGGTTTTAGGCACGACACGCTGAAGAAATTAAAGCCTAATTAACCTCAACATCTTCAAATCTCAACAATTCTTACATCAAATACGTAACGCAATAACTGAGCTCATCATTGTAAACATCAAAAACTAATATAGTATCCATCAGAATTGATTTCCCACAAAAAATGTAGAGGAAATCATTAAAAAAAATAATTAAAAATCTAACCCATTTAGGAGAGGGAATGAACTCGCTTGAATGCACTGGACGAAGAAAATTTGTCTCGCACCATCTGGAACCTCCGCAAAAAGATTAACACCCAATGGGAGACCCACCATAGAAAAAAAAAATCAGTCAGAGAAGACCTGATTAACGCCCAAGCACCAGTAGAGTGCAAGAGAGAGTCGTATACCCAAAGAAGCAAACCTACATGAAAATCCCAAATTGGGGGTTGTAAACTCCGAAAAAAATCCCAAATTTAAAGAACGAATTGCACAATGAAGTAACAAAAATAAAACAACATCGATGTGCATACCAAGATTTGATCGAGAGAGATGGAAACCTGGATTGGAGAAGAATCCGGCAAAGGAGGGAAGACAGCCCCAATCTGTTGGAGTGGAGAGGCGGATCTAGAGGAGGAGAGAGGAAGGAAGTTGACTGCGAGACAGACGATAAGATAAAACAAGAGAGAGATGAGATGAGAGCACCGGCAATAGGAGATCTCCGGAGGAGGAGGTCTGGCGAAATCAGTGAGAGGCCAGCAGGAATGGAGATAGTAGTAGAGGCAGCGGTGGACAGGATCCAACGCGTTGAAAGAAGAAGGGGTAACTCATCAGACAATTGAAAGTTACCAATCTAACCCTAACCGAGTGAATAATGAAAAAATAAAGATGGGGCAAAAGGGTAATCAGCACTAATGAACGGAAAAGTCAGAGTTAGCCATATCCGGGACATATTTTAATCGAAAAATGGCCCAAAAAAAAAAAAATATTATATTAACTCTTGGACAAAAATGCATTGTATATCACAAAGTTGAGTTTGTGTTTTACATTCAATGGGGGCTTCCATTTTCAATTAATTCTACAACAGTAAATAGATAACCAGACATTACTTCTCCATTTCCAATACTATCCATATTTATATTTTTGGGTATAGGTGTTATTTTGATATTTTCAATTAATTCTTTTGATAAGTTGTGCTAACTCAGTCTATTCAATTTTTCTAGGTCCCAAGTCTTGTCAGCTTTTAAGAGCTGGTTTATAGTTGTGGTAATTTCAATTTGTTGGGAATGTGGCACCATAGTTATAAGAGGTGCATCTAGGGCTGATCAACCGGTCTGGACCGGACCGGACATTCCGGTCCCGGTCTGGACCGGACCGGAATTTTCGAAAATTTGGACCGCGGATCGGATCGGAACCGATAAATATGGTCCCGGGTTTTCCGGTCCGCGAACCGAAAAGACCGGTTGGACCGTCAACTGCACTGCATCTAGTACCACCGTTGCCTTTCTTCAACTTAGTTCCTTAATTGTTTTTTTGTTTAGAAGCAACACACCTGCACTCCGTGAGTGACCTTTCTTCCTTCCAAATCCCCTGTAGCACTATCCCCAACTCACCCCTCACCTTGATCCTCTTCTGCAACTTGGTAATTAGTGGCTTAATTGTTCATGATCTCAGGAATACTGCATTCTTTATTGCAAATTGAAATTTCTCTAACCCTTTCATTTACAATCGAATCTAGATTTAAAATTATTACAAATTGAAATTTCTTGACCTAGATTTAAAATCGGGACGAGATTTTCCAATCTTAGTCTAGGATATTTATAATTTCTCCAAATCTATACTAAAATCGACATTAATTTGTCAAAATATACAAAAAAAAAACTAAATCTAAAAGTGAAACTGAGAGAGAGGGACGTGTGGCGTCGAACGGAGAGACTGAGAGATGGGTTGGTGGCCTACTGGCGCCGGCGGTGGCTGGTGTGGCTTCTGGCGAGTACAGACAGAGAGACCGAAGTGCCGAACAGACGGAGACTAAGGAGTGAGAAAGGTCTGAGGATTGAGAGGCGGCGAAGGACGAAGTTAAGGATGAAGGATGAAAATGAAAATGAAAGGGAAAGCGTACAGAAGGAAAAAGGCACGCGCCTCCCTCTTTCTTTCTTTTTTTCCTTTTTTTTTTTTAATGATAGGGAATCCGGTCCAATTCCGGTCTGGTCCCGGGTTTTGCAAATAAGGTTGTCCCGGGTTTTGCAAATAAGGTTGTCTTTATCAGGGTGCAACGACCAGCTTGGGAAAGACCATTAGCCTTCCAACGCTGGAGTTGAGCTTTATCTGCTTTGGTTGTGCGACCACTAATGACAGGACAACCAAGATAGTTTCCTAGGTTAGTTGTGTAACTGATCTGTAATTCATTGCTGATAAGTTGTTTTTGGTGTCTTTCTAGTTTCTACGTTTATTGATGCGTGGAATTGTGATTTATGTCTGTTTACTCTTTGACCTAAGATTGATGAGTATTATGTGAGAATGTTATTAATCTGATGGCAAGCTGTCTGTGTTGCAGAGGCAAATATTACAATATCATCTACGAATGCCAAGTATGGAATTCTTGTTCCGTTACGTGTTATTTGTATTCCTAGATGACTTTGAGGTTTTGCAGATTCCACTTGTAATCCCCTACCCAGTATTTCAGATAATATAAGGAATAGATATGGTGATAGCAGGTCCCCTTGTCGAAGTCCTCTCTAGGGGTTTATTAATTCTGTGGGCTCATTATTAACCAGCACCGAGTATGTGACCGTAGTTATACACTCCTTGATCCAACCCGGGAATCGGGGTGAGAAACCAAACTTATCTAGTACAGCAATTAAGAATTCTCAGTCCACTAGGTCAAAAGCTTTTTCCATGTTTAATTTTACCGCCATCCATCCCTTAATTCCTTTCTTGTTTGAAAAAGAGTGAAAGATCTCATTAGCTATTAGTATATTGTCTTGTATGGCCCTACCAGAATTAAAGGCACTTTGCAGGGGGTTAATTATTTTCGGGATTAATTTTTTCAGTCTAGTAGCAACAATCTTGGAAATGATCTTATATGTGGTAGAACATAGGCTTATTGGTCTGTAGTGGGATGTGGTAGTTGGGTTTTCACATTTAGGTATGAATGCAATGAAAGTATGATTTGTTTGTTTGGGTATTCTCTTACTAAGAAAGAATCCTTTTACTATCTTGACGACTATTGGTTCAATAATATGCCAATTTTTTTTTTAAAGAAGCCCGTTGGAAAGCCATCAGGCCTGGGTGATTTGTCATCTGCCATGCTGAACACTGCCTTTTTAATTTCTGAATTTGTAATCTGACGTGTAAGCCAATTGTTATCTTCATCTGTGATTTCCTTATTTATGTTATTTAATAGATTACTTGGATGATGGTCTCGAGTTTGTTGGGAATAACGTTTTGAAAAGTCATTTATGATGATCTCCCTTATATCTTTTTCAGTTGTTAAAGTGACCCCGGCTACTACTTGTATCTATAGATTTAACATGTTTCCTTTTTGCCCTCTTGCCCCAGTATTTCTTTTGGTAGGCTAATAGAGAGGCATGCTTGGTCGAAAGTCTTTTTATTTTACTTTCTATGTGTGTGTTATAACAGTTATATAACTTAGTTTGGAGTTCTTGTAGTTCTATCTCCACTTGGTCAATTTGCCGGAATATATTCCCAAATGTGACTTTACTCCATGTTTTGCTTTTTTTCTTTACTTCTTGTAGTTTCTTTGTCAACTTAAACATTTGAGATCTCGGGGTATCAGATCTCCATGCTTGCTTAACAAGGGTTTCATAATCAGATCTACTGCTCCAAGCCATTTCGAACTTGAAAGGTTGTAGCTTAAGCTTCTGGTTATCATTAAGTCCAGTGTGATTTGTGCGTGATCATATTTTAAGAAGGCATGATTTTTTGTGTGCAGATTCGGAAATTGTTGTAGTAACTGATAACTAACAAGAGCTCTGTCAAGTTTTTCATAGATGTTGTCCGGGCTCGTTTCCTTCATGTGAATTTGTTGCCTGTCGTTGGTGCATCTAGCAAGTTGTGAGCTGTAATGATTTCGTTTAGTCGTCGAAATCGGTTCGCATTTGGGATTAAACCACCCATTTTGTCTTCCGATTCAAGAATCTCATTTAGGTCACAAATGATCATTATATTAATGGGTGCTTTATTTTTTGTATTGTCTTCGATAGGGTGGACCGGAAATCTTCTTTATCATTTTCATGCGGAGGTGCATAAACAAATAAAATTTCTATAGTCACACCAATCGAGTTGTTTGTGTAAGTTGTTTGTATAATTCTGTTGTCAGAATTCACCACAATGAATGTTTCATTTTGAAGTTGCGCTTCCTTCCACAGAAGGCAAATGGCACCAGAAAGGCCTAAAGAGGGACAGAAATGCATTCTATTGAAACCCGGTTTTTTCCAGCAATTTTCTGGGGGTGGGTTTTGTAACTTTGTTTCAACTAGCATTAGTATTTTGATGTGGTTCGTTTTGCTTGTCGATTCAATATGGGTCCAAACATTCCTTCTCTTTAGTCCCCTGACATTCCAATAACTAAATTTCATAATAACTATCTTTGAGAGAATTGGTAATTCTTGTTTTGAGAGTCATCAATTGTTTGATACGTAAGGTCAATGTAGTGATTTTACTTGTGAGTTTTATGTTAATTTGTGTATATAGAGTATTCTTAAAATATATCTTGTGATTTTTATTGATAGATTTAGTTAACAGATTCAAGTTTGGAGATAGACCACATGGGATCTCGGCATAGTCCCCAAATCAAAAAGCTCATGCAGAGTATTCGTAGAATCTGTCCTAGGGTTATATATAAGCTTGAAATTAGGTAACTAGAGTCCAAAAGGTTGCAATGAATAGTCCTTAAGCCGGAACAAGAGCCACCAAGCAGTACAAAGTTAGAAATCTGATGGAGATTACATATGAAGGGCTTTAAGAGTACATGTAAGGCAAGAAGCCCAAGCTTTCCAGTAGTAAGGTTTTCCATTGATTGGATTTGATCTTTGGTATGTATACTTATAGGAGCATTAGCGGGTATATTTGTTTTGGTTGCCTGTTTAGTGTATTGAACCATGCCAAGAAGACCCAACACGCATAGCTCAAGCGATTTCTTGTTGAGAATAGTATAAGTGTGAGGTGAGTACCAAATCTGGACTCCAACTAGCACATTTGACATGAAGAAACATGAATGTGTCACGTATATTATTTCAGAGTTTGTAGCAAGCTTAGAGATATCACTAACTTGTTTGCAAGCTGTCGCTTTAATGGAGTTAATACACAGAGAAACTGAGTTGATTTTGGTGGCATACAACAACACGATTATGAGGCAACTTGTAAAATGACTCATCTCATGGGCTATACTTCTCAAGTTGAATTGAAGCTAGAGAAAGACAGTAGGAATAATAGGACTTACAAGTTCATAGTTAACATCCATTGTGTGACAATTACAATTAGTAATGCAGGTTGGTTGTTTCTGGTATCTTGATATCGAGCAACAACTACAATATGTAATTGTGGTCGAGAGCAAACGAGGGTTGAATCCAAGCCACCAGATGCCATTGGGTGAGAGCAAGTATGGGCCTTCCTGTTTCATAGATGGGTCAAACCAACGCTCAAGAGGCTAGGCCCCTCGAGCAGAGTTAGAACTTATTCTAATTGAGTCAAGGTAGGACTGATATGAGCATACAGTTAAGTAGATAACTAAGTTTGATAAAGAAGTTAACCCTCTCATAATCGAAAGATAACATGATAGGCAATGCAATAAAAATAGATGGTTATTTTTAGATAAAACCCATTTCTGATAATGATATTTTACATGGAACTGGTATTTTGGCTTTAATTTTTGGAGTTGGTTATAGAATGAGTTGAGATCGATTTTCCCTTTGCCCTTGTCGGTTTTGATCGACTTGGAGGGATTAGGTTTAGATTTGGGTTCACCCGAAGGTTTCCCATTAGGGTTTTTTTTGGGTATCGGTGGAAACTCATAGAGAATCCCCTTCCCTTTGGGTTGAAGAAGTTCTATGTTTGTTTCTTGTCCCTAGTATACATTAAGTATAATCAACTTCAATACCAAGAAAGGGAACTTCGGAGGTGCAGTGAGTTCTAGGATTATGGGTCTTCTGCATACGTTGTGCTTGAGGTTTTGTGTGTCTTTTCCTTTTGAGTAATCCTGCAAGACAGAGCAATTTTCCAGGTTCTCGAGAGAAAAAATCTCTTGAGCAAAGTTAGTTACCTTATTCGAATTATAGGCTTTTGCTGAAGTTATTGCTAGATCTCTATGTATTTTGTCTAGTTTTATTCTAGTGGTGAGGCAGTAAACAAAATCCAAGGGTATGTGCTTACTAGAGTTAAATGGATTTGAATTTGTGCCAAAAAGTGTAAACCAAATCAACCAAAGTAGTAAAATCAGATTTGGTAGGCATTGATCATGACATTTCTTAATAATCATGGATAAGAGAGGGTCACGTGGCTTTATCATAGAATCAAGACTTACATTTTTTTCACCCATTTTCCAGAGCTTGGTTGTTCCTTTGTATTTTTGTGCTAGAGTTTTAGCAGATTTTGTAAGCTTGAATGCTTTGCTGGATTTCTGAACCTGGTAGGTAATTAGCAGAGAATCAAGAAAGCTACTCGTTCGAGTCAAGTTAGCACATTCATAAGAGAGAATGTAATAGCACAATTTTTGAACTCTTTTTAAAATAGTAAGTGCCATGGTAATGATAAATGTTACAATTTTTGTTCCAAATACTTTTGCTTTTTGTATGAATGGGGCATGAAAATAAACTCCTAGTTAGAGTGCTAATGTTTTGAGTGTTTGTTGTGATGTGTTTGGGTGATTGTTCAGCGGGTGGTAAGTTTGAGTGGGTGTCGCCGGTAGGCTTCCCATTAGGTGTTGACTTTGATTGGGTGTCGCCGGTAGGCTTCCCATTAGGTGATGAGTTTGATTGGGTGTCGCCGGTAGGCTTCCCATTAGATGGTGTACAAGAGTTGTTGTTCATTGAGGAACATGCTTTCCCACAAACACCAAGTTTATGGCAGGGCCAAAAACGACACACATGATATAGATTATTTACAGAGGAAAGAAATACATACCCGGAAGGAGCACCTTGAGCCAGGTCTAGCCACCGAGGAGAACCACGGCTGCGAAAAGGTCGGCGAACACAGTCAGAAGGCCAAACTTTTGAGTAAACAAAGCCGTAGATCCAGAACGAGAGCAAAGAATATCCCCGAGAAACGCTCAGAGCCAAATCATGTTTTTTTTAATTTAAAAAAGAAAAAATTAATAAACCCGAAATCGACCCGAAATGACCCGAAATCCGGTCAAACCCGAGTTCTAGTCAACCCGGAAATACCCGGAACCCGGTTACCCGGGACCCGTTTTACCCAAGACCCGAAGTGACCCGACCCGAATGACCCGTTTGACAGGTCTGCTTCACAACATTGATCGCCTTCAAACAATCCCCCTCAGGGCCGGCCCTGAGATTTTTGGGGCCCGAGGCGGTGTAAAAAAAAGTCTTTTGATCAATAAATATATTCATATATTTTTTAGAAAAATTATCAAACAATGCAATTTTTTTATTTATTTAACTATTATTAATTATTAATTTTATTTTTTTCACTAAAAGAAGAATTTACGGACTTTCGGTAGTATACAATCTCTCGGCATAACACAACAAAATACTATGATTTATAGATTTACCAATATACTTGTTTACTATTTTTTTATATTTCCTTACAAGTCATTTTTAAAAAATATGGATTTTTTAGTGAGAAATAAAAGTAAAAAAAATATTTTTTGATATTATATTTTTTTCCAGGAATGTAAAACAATATAGTTAAACACTTTAAAACATATTATTACTTTGCAAATTTTTCCAAATAAATTATTATAATCATTTAAATAAATTTTTATTAAAGTAGCATAAATTGTTATATAAAAACTACCCGTTTTCGCATTTATAACAAAAATTGAAAGACGGTGACCTTAAACTCTTTATCGTTGACTCGAAATATCTAAAGTCACATCACAAATGATTTTTTTTTACGTATAAATTTTTATAAATATTTTATTACGTGTAAATATAATAATACACAATACATTTATTATATATATATATAACATCATTTTTTCACGGGCCCCTACTCGGTAGGGAGTCCTAGGCGACCGCCTCTTTCGACTACCCCTAGGGCCGACTCTGATCCCCCTCCACCTCCAAATGCGTGAATCCCCTCGACGCAACATCCAAAAGCCCAGCCTAAAGGCCAAGACACTCCGCTTGCAAGGCGAAAATCGAATCGTGTCCCTGATTGCCACATGAGAGTACATCACCCAGGCAATTTCGAATGACAAACTTCGAAGCGACAAGACCAGAAGCAACTTTAGCCCCATCGAAGTTTAATTTTAAAAATCCTTCTCTTGGGTTCACCTATTTAATCACTTTTTGTCTTTTATTTTTGGGAAATTTCGCCTGGTAGCCACGAGGTTTGATCTTTTTCACATGGTGCCCAAACCTTTCACGAATTTCGCATGGTAACCACGAGGTTTCGATGAATTTCTTGTGATAACCAAACTTATTAAAAATCATATAGAAATTATATAAAATAACAAATATATTATAATTCATTCACATAATCACTCAATTTTGGTTTTTTATGTTTAGAAATCCATCAACAACCCTTTTAATATTTAAAGAGACTAAATTATTTACATAAATAACGATAAAATTATAAAAAAAATTCACCTAAAAAATAAATAAAATAAGTACATAAAGAATGAGTAAATTGTTTAAATTATGTACTTCGTTTATTTTCAAATCCAAAAATTAAGTACATATTTTAAATTACCATTCATTCATATTTGTTCTAAAATATCCTAAAATATTTTGGTTAAAATAAACTTTGTATTATACATATATTAAGTAATCTTTTTAAAACATTAGAAAGGTTACTATAATGACTCTTTGAAAATAATCAATTACTACATTGGGTAATTATGTATACTTTTTCCAAATTTTTAAGTTTCTTTTTTGAAAAAAAAAACTACCATTATTTTTTGTTGTTTTGTATAATTTATTCATTTATCATGCAATTAATGTGTAGCACTATAAAAAATTTAAATGGTTGTAGTTAACTTTTTAAAAATAAAAAACCAAAATTGGGTTGTTGTGTGAAAAAAAATATATTTTTATAATTATCTTGTGATTTTGCCTAAATTCTAAAATATTTTTAACCGATTGGGTTATCATAAGAAATTTGTCCAAACCTCATGGCTACCACACAAAATTAGTCGAAACCTCGTGGTTACCATGCGAAATTCTTAAAAAGTTTGGGCACCATGCGAAAAAAGTCATAACTCGTGGCTACCAGGCGAAATTTCCCTTTATTTTTGTTTGGTGAGCTTTTGTTGATTGGTTTCCACATCATCCTCAAGATAGTCAATTTTGGTTTTTTTCCAACTCAGAATTTGTTGTTCTGTGCTCTTTTGATCCATTCTTCCCTATTCCTAATATCATTAACATCGAACAATACCTTGTTTCTCATGGACTAAACACTCCAAAGGCAGAAGTAGCAAGAGTCGATTTTTGTTCTGTAGAGAGCTTTGCAAACTTTTTAGAAATTATAACTTTATAACTCTTGTCTAATTATTCGTTCGATATGATTGTCAAGTCTTGCCATAATTGCTAAGGTTATCTGATTTGTCGAATTCTTATAGTAAAAAAAAATGGAATTTTTAATTAAAAAAATAAGGTAAAGAAACCCCGGAAACCCGGGAAGATGGGAATGACCCCATGAAGCCTAGGGGTAAAATGGGAGTTTCATCTTGGCTCTTCTTTCCTTGATTCCTTCCCGTGTATATAAAAGGAGGCTGATGCAACTAGGGTTTCTCATGCGCCATTAAAGAACTCAGCGTACTCCCTCAATGTCGCTTCAGTTCCGTTGCGGGCGTAGATCGATTCAGAAAGCTTTCAATCGCTGCGATTTCAGTTGATGAAACTCAGCGCGAAAGTTTTGTACACATTTCTCTTCTTCACTTGTTTATTCCCCCTTCTCTGGCCGATCCAATGGGTTCTCTTAGCTCCTTGAATCATCCATGAAATCATGTGTGAGAACTCAATTTCACCCGGCCTACAATTTCTTCGGTGCAGCCTCATGAATCGGCATGCGTTTTTGTCTCTCTCTTGCTGCTGGTTCAGGGGACGCTGCTCCTAAATTCATCCCCTTATTCGCCACTCTCGATTGGTAAAAGCTTGATTCTTTTGTCTGTTAAACGGTATGTTTATATGAGACCTTGAATTGAACTTTGACTGGGAAGTATTTGTCATTTGAGTGTTTTAATTTTTTTAAATCAAAGTCGGATGTTGTTGATCTGAAATGGAAGATATGTTTGTATTGTAGGGAATATTCATTGGAACAGGGTGAGAGAGATCCTCCCCCAATCCTTGCTTCTTATGTTTTTTGGGGCAGTAATTGAAATCTTTTTTGGGGTTTCGGTCGATTCGGAGGGGTAGGGAGTGGTTCGATTCGAAATTTTATTTGTGCCCCCCTCCATAAAAAGAAATTAATGAATCCGCCATTGAAAGGAGAGGTGTGCAGAAAAATGCCTTGTCCGCATTGTAATGGTTGGCTATATTGTGAGATGGAGTACGATTCCACCATACATTTTGTTTTATAGAGTATAAAACTTGTAAATTTTTGATACTTCCATAGTTGATTGTAAGTGTGTTGTTAGCTCAAATAAGCACCAAAATCATAAACCTAGCAAACGCTTGTCGTCGGAAGATAGGGTCACAAAACCATTCCGGAATAGCTTAGGATTGGCAGGAAGTATCCAAAGGTGTCCAGTTCGAAATCTGGATATGGCCGTTCTTTGATTACAAATTTAGGGTTGTCTCTTGAAGTGCGACAAGGCTGAAGTTCCATCCAACCCTTTGCTGTAGTATAGTAGGTGACATATTCGGTCACCGTGGTTTCCTTGTAGATTGGAGGCTTCTCGTTCGAGAGCAGCTCCTTAATTGGTCAGTACAATCGACTCTCCTCCGGTGCTAGAAAATGGGTCCTGAAGAAGAATGCTATTGAGATCCTCGGACCGTTTCCTGGGCCCTTAGCAAGAACTCTGTGGTTGGCGCTCTTGAACCGGTCATTGGTAATCAGCTGCACATCACCGGTAACCATAATATAGTGAAGGCCAAAGGAATAATCTTAACCCATTTAAAAGTTAAAACTCACCAATTTGTATGATCCTCTCCAACAAATTTGATTTACATGCTTGTTGTAGAAATTTGAAGAGTGTTTTTTCATTACTGCCTCCGATCATTTTTAACACGTATTTTAAGGAGTTAAAAACTATATAATATATTAACTTTTTTATTTTTTTTTATAATTTAATACTTTAAGGAGCTAAAAATTATATAATATATTAACTTTTTTATTTTTTTATAATTTAATACTTATTACCATTAAATATTAAGTTGTAAAAAAATAATTAAAAAAAGTTGATATTTTATATAGTTTTTAACTTCTTAAAATACGTGTTGGAAATTCAAACGACATATATTTTGGATCGGAAGAAGTAGTGGTTATCAAAATCATTGAAACGGTAGAGTGGTTAAAGTTGGAGGTAGTTACCTGTAAGAGATCACCAATGTTGATAACAAGAGCTCCAGGGCAAGGAGGGACATCAACCCATTGATTGCCATAGAGAACCTGCAGCCCTCCTATTCCATCTTGGAGCAACACCGTGAAGAAGTCGGCATCAGCATGGCTTGGGGTTCCGATAGCCAGCTCTGGCTCAGGGCATGCTGGGTAGTAGTGGCCGATTAGGAAGAGCCCCTCGCCACAGTCCATCTCCTTGAGACGGTCACGTTCGAGTCCTAATGCCTCTGAAAACAGCTCGAGTAGGCTGCTTCCCAACTTCTTCACTTCCTTTGAGTACTCCAAAATCACATCCCTTGCAGAGTAAGATGTTCTCAAAGTTTAATCTTAGCTTCGATCCCGACCAACATGAACTCATGAAGGGATCGGACCATATTCATACATACTTCAGCAAATATATGCTAGAATGAGGTTTACTTTAAATTCATTATTTTCTCAATATTTTTTACATATAAAAAAGGGGTGCGACTGGTTTGTTATTTTAGAAGAAAACCAAATTACCAATCATAAGTTGGTGTAGTGGTTAGACCATCCGCAACCATGGGGAAACCTCTTTCCCCTTTTTTCTTCCCTCTTCCTATCATAAATTTATACCTCATTTATTTTTTTGTTTAAAATTATTTTCACTTTTTCTACGTATCTCTAAAAGGTTTCCTCTACAACCATGAAAAACCTCTTTTACCCATTTTCAAATTTATTTTCACTTTTACTTTTCATTTATATATCTTTTCCTTTATTATATTTTTATCATCATATATTATTGTCAAGATTAAATATATTTTATTACATCTAGATTAAAATTAACAAAGTTAGAAACATTAATTATAACATGCGTAAATACTAATCGAGCTACCTATAAATTCGAATCATAGCCTTGGGCATTCGGGTGTTGAATGATTGTTAAATATTTGTAACATCACGTGAAATTGATAATTTTTTAGAAGATTTGGATCAAAAGGCATATTTGGAATGGGTGAGTTATTTGGATTATTGTGATCCATAGTGAGAATAAGTGCAACTACAATAGATCAAGATGTGAGTATATATAGGGTAAAATTGAGCTCAAATTATAGAGAAAAATAAAATTAAACCAATGAGATATTTTATTTAAAAAATAATGAAATATAAATATATTTTCTATTTCATTTTACACATGTTTACAATTAATAAATATGGATGGAAAAGAGAATATGTTACTTTTTCATAAAAGAAAAAGGAAAACAAAATTAGAAAAGGGAAGGGGTTACCTCTCTCTACCAAGGTAACCCCTTCCATCCCCTTACCTTAAGGTAAGACCCACAACCATGATCTTACCTTTTATTAACCTTAAGGTAAGAAAATCTCATTGTTGCTCATGCTCTTTTGAGGCTACATCCCATGCATCGAGGTTCGAAGTTCGAATCCCTGTGGAAACATGGAAATACTTGTCAGTGGGAGGGTCAACCCCTTAATGAGCCTACAGTAACCCGACCCAGATGTAGAGTGGGCAAAGCCCACTTGAACTGGTAAGGAAAAAAAAACCAAATTTGTGGAAGGTTAATTTTCTGTATTTTATGGGGATTTAGTGAAAATTTTCAAATTTGCTCTGATTTATGTTTTTTTTTTGAGAGCAAACTGAAAATCTATTCATTACTATCATCCAAACTTACAATCACCGTTTGCGGAAGAAGTTCCTTTGCAAAAACTAAAGAGTTTTTAATCAGTCTAGTATGAGCCATTGCATGTGCTACCGCGTTACCTTCCCGCCTTACATGGGACCATGTAACTGCCGAGAAGCTACTGGTCAACTCTTTGATCGACAATAGTAGATGTTCCAACACTCCCAATCCATCATATCCCCTTGTGATTTTGTTTATCAAAGCCAAGCAATCGGTCTCGACATGTATCTTCAACATGCCTCTCTCCCAAGCAATTTGTAGTACCCATCTGATGCCCTCGGCCTCGGCGATTTCGACATCCTTTGTGCATGCAATTTGCTTCTGCCCCGCAAATAGGAAAGCGCCATCATCATCCCTCGCTACGAATCCTATGCTTGACCCTCTTTCTGCTAACACCGACACATCTGAATTGAACTTCACGTAGCCCTCTACTGGCCTCTCCCATTTGGGAGTAGATCCAAACACGCGGGTTATTGATTTAATAGACTGGGATATCCATGGTTGGGATTCAAACCGGCTACAAGCGGTGCTACTACCAGGAGATATTGAGGCGGTGCGGCAAGTACGGTTGGTGGAGCCGGGGAGGCAGGACAGGATGGTGTGGAGGTTCACAAAAAATGGCTTGTTCACTGTACGTTCTGCTTATCACATGATGATGGCAAATTAAGTGGCTTTGGAGGGGGCAGCTGGTCCGTCGGAGGCTGGAAAGGCGACAACGGCATGGAAGGCTCTATGGAAGGTTAATGTAATGCTGAAGGTGACTTCTTTGGTGTGGCGGGCGGTGCGGGAAATCCTACCTTGCAAACACAACTCTTACAAACGGAAGATTATTGAGGATCCTCGATGTGATATTTGTGGTAGGGTAGAGTCTTGCTACCATGTCATGTTTGGGTGTTCTCGGTCAAGGCCAGTTTGGAGGAGCAACCCGATATTGGCACAGGTGTGGATGGGTGACGATTCGATGATGGCAACCTTCCTAAGGGTGTTCACAGAGCGCTCGAAGGAGGAGAGAAGACTTTAGGCAGTACTTGTTTGGGCTATCTGGGATGCGAGGAACAAGCGAAAGTTTGAAGGGATGACGATAGAGACTGAGCAGGTGTTGTCGAAGGTGTCTGAGGTGCCGCGTGACTATGATAGCTATGTCGACCACACGGCAAAAAGACCACAAACAGCTATGCTTTTTATTTTTAGATTATATAAGTTTTTGTGAGTGTTATGATTTTGATAACACAAATCATATCGAAATAAATTGGATTTATTTTGCCCCAAGTTTAGACCCAATTGCCAAATTGCATAAATTATTGCACGGCCCCTTAATTTCTGGATGGGATATTAAAAGTGAAAGGGTAATCGAAGATTGGTCCCAAATCACACCGTTACCTAATTTCTCACGAGTAATTTGCAAATTTTGTGATTTGGTAGTTTAAATATAAATAAAAACCTTACCTGCAAATCTCAGGCAAGTCCTGGGGATCAGGCTGAGCAGGAGCCAACACACAATGAAAAGTGTCCCTCCAGTTCGCCACAGGCGCCTTATACAGATCAAAGTTGGAGTTATACTTAAATTTCCTGCTCTCCTCCCGTGAGTAGTATCCCTTCTTCGCCTCGTCGTCGAGCTCATGGAACCTCTTCGTGCCATCGATCATGCCATCCAATAAGCCGAGGGGGACGCCGTGGTTGACAACTTGGAAGGACCCCCACACTTCGCAAGCGCGGCCGATCTCCTCCACCACCTTCTTCCTAGCCTCTCGAGCAGCCGGCGAGTCCTCGAAGCCTAGGGCCTCGAGGTCTATGACGGGGATGGTTCCCTTGTAGCTTTGTTGGGGCTCATTGGAAGGGCTATTGGGGCTGTTGCACTTGAAGATCCTAGGGAGGCTCTATATGCTGGAGTCTACGAGGCCTTTTACCCCGGTTTTGGTGTTGTCGAAGGCTTCGAGGTCGCTCTTCCGGTCGTATTCGCCGTCGAGGACCATGGTGATCACTGGATCTAGCTTGTGAGTTTAATTGTGTGTGTGCGGAGGATATTTTTGGTTAGATGTCATCGTCTTTGTTGGCCGACAGTTTTCTTTTCATGTGGGAGAAATTCATAAAGATAAGATAGGTCAATCGTGGCTTGCTTTGAATTTTGTAATTTTTTTATTCATAAAAATTACTACCTCCGTTTATATTGGACGTTTTGAGGGTAGGCACAATAATTAAGGAAGTATCACACTAATTAGTACTCCGTGTGAATTAGTACTTGTATACTCACTCCGTCTCTGCAGCTTCCAAATCATACCGCCAAAATTTGAAATTAACTGGGAGATTATGATTACGGGAAAGTTCTAGCTAAAATCAAATTTCAATTGTGTATCTACATTTCTACAAACAGGGGAAAGAGAGCTTAACAAACTTGGTTCAACAGACAAAAAATTTCCAACTATGAAAACCCAATGAGATTGTTTATTTGATCTAAATAATCTTCCATCGAGTGACGACGATGTCGATGTTGGCGATGTTGCTGGTGGAGAAGAGGCTGGAGATGCACATGTGCAAAGGGAGGGTGAAGATGCAATAACAACGATGATCCGATCGTCTTCTAGAGAACCCTTAGCCATCGATCTAAATCAACGTCCGAATGAGGAGTTTGAAGCTCCGTTGTTGGATGTTCACGTGCCTCAATTTCAGGAAGATGTCGATGTTGATTCCGCTGCCAATGCAGGAGGTGAGTTTGGCGAGACACACGCAGAAAGGGAGGGTGACAATGCAATATCGATGATGATTCGATCGTCTTCTAGAGAAATGTTAGCAATTGATCTAAATATTGATCCAAATGAGGAGTTTGAAGCTTCATTGTTTGGATTTTATGGGTCTCAATTGCAAGGAGATGACAATCCTAATGGCAATTCCAATTCTGATTCCAACGTCAATGACTTGGAAACTCTGAATTCAGGTAAACAAGGCATGAACTACATAAATATGTTAAAATTCCATCAATGATCAATCCCCTTATTTACAGTAGGTAATTGATTTTTAGGCATGTCTCCCCAACAACATCGAGCTCCTAGAAGAAACAAGTTCCTCACAAATGAAGATCGATGGAAAATTTATAGTGCTTTGTTAGCAAGAAGTGTAGACGGAAAGTTAAAGCATGGTATTACAATCAAAGAGGTTTCTGAGATGTTTTCCGTTCTATTGAGAACATTGCAAAGAATTTGGAAGCGGGCAAAAGACACTCCACATGGAGAACTCGTCGACGTGTCACATAGAAGAACAAAGAGGTGTGGGAGAAAGAAAATTTGTATTGGCATCGATCAAGTGAAGGCCATCCCTTTACAACGGCGCACAACTATAAAGTCGGCTGCATTGGCATTGGGGATTTCTCCTTCAACACTGCACAAGCATTTAAAGGAAGGGGACATTCGTCGACACTCAAATGCCATCAAACCTCTTTTACGAGAGGAAAACAAGTTGGCACGGTTGAAATTTTGCATATCCATGCTAGAGCCAACCAACATCCATCATGAGCCTACATTTGTCGATATGTACAATGTAGTGCATATTGATGAGAAATGGTTTTACATGACAAAAAAAATTAGAAACCTTTTACTTACATCATGACGAAGAAGAGCCGTTGCGCACATGTCAAAGCAAGAACTTCATTGGAAAAGTGATGTTCCTAGTTGCTCTAGCTCAACCAAGATTTGATGACAATGGAGATGAAGTCTTTTCTGGCAAAATAGGCGTATTTCCGTTTGTCACCATACAAGCAGCTCAAAGGCGAAGTCGAAATAGAGAAGCAGACACTTTAGAGATGAAGCCTATGACGTCGGTGAAAAAAGAGACAATTAGATCTTATTTGATCGAAAAAGTTATACCGGCAATTCAAGCGAAGTGGCCAGTGGAGGACTCGAGGAAGCCTATCTTTATATAACAAGATAATGCAAGGACCCATATTACTCCCGGAGATGAAGAATTTCAAAGAGCGGCCACCAGAAACGGATTTGACATTCGAATAGTTTGTCAACCACCAAACTCACCAGATTTAAATGTCTTAGATCTTGGTTTTTTTAGGGCCATCCAATCGTTACAACATAAGGAGTGTCCAAGGAGCATAGAAGAACTTGTAAATGCTGTTCAAAAGTCATTTGATGACTATCCTACAACCATGGTGAACCGTGTATTCTTGACTCTACAATCGTGCATGATAGAGATCATGAAGGTTGGAGGATCCAACAAATATAAGATCCCACATGATAAAAAGGAAACTTTAGAGAGGGAGGGCCGTCTTCCTACACAAAGGACATGTGAGTATTCTCTAGTTCATCGCATTATGAATATATTGGCATAATGTAGCTTGTCTAGTTAAAAATTGTACATTTTGATGTTCATTTTATAATCAGTAACTTAAAAAAAAGCTTGTTATATATGAAACCCTTGCTTATATAATCAATTTTGTAATGTTTGTAATATATTTCATATGAGAGCTTGACTAGCATTTTGTATTCGGTTGGCATAGTATGGTACTTTGTATTTTCTGTTGGCACTAGCATTAATAGTTGAAATCTTTTAGCATAATATGCCTTCTGCCATTTGTAATTCTTTAACTTATTTGTGTAGAAAATTCTCCAAATGGTTTATCAAATCGTCATCCATGATATGAAGATAATGTCTAGTTATATCAAATTGACTTTAAAAATTCTCCTTAGTTTGCACCTGAGATATTGAAACCTCAAACAATGTAAGGAAAAACAAATTTATTAAAACATATTTCCATGATTTCCACATAAGTAGGATACTATTACACCACAAATGCATGTCTACCAAAAAATCAGCCCAAGGTAATTTCTGAAAAACAACTTAATCATCATTTCTGAACAATGTGCAATGCTGGTTTTATTCTGCCACCATCATGAACGTCTTGTTAAGACTAAAATTAGGAGGTTTATGGTGAAGCAGGAGCATTACTTAGTGCTCCTAACTCAAGACAAGTTGTAGTAGCACTTTAAGAACGAAACTACTTACTGACAGCAAAGTAAAACAGACAGACAGCAAGCTAAAACAAAAACAAACAGTAATGGAGCATGAAAGCTATACCAATAGACATAAGCCTATGTGGGATTTGAACCCACATCGTTGTGCTATGCACAATGCTCTACCGATTGAGCTAATAGGCTATAAGTTCGAGTGGATGAATAAAAATTAACATACTCTATTACCAGGAAAAAGAGATTTTGTGCAAAAAATATGGCTTCATTAAAAAGTTGTTCCTAGAAATATGTCCTAGTGTAAATCAAGGCAAGTTTTACAAAATACAGGACTTGGTGTGGAGAATAGTAAATAAGCAAGAATGCACAGAATATATCAAGATTCAAGGGAAGCATAAATCTAATGACAAATTGACAAGCTCATGTAGTAAAGAGGTTGAGACAGAGATGACTAAAAATACGCAATTACGCATAGCAACTTCACTCCTACCATACACTTAATTGATAGAGTGAACCCTACTAGATTTCTAATCTTATTGCAAAAATGATTTGGGAGTTGGGTCAATTCTATGTTTGAAAGATAGACCAACAGAACAAAACAAGAGCAACAAAGCCTATGAAATGGAGGAGGTCCTGTGACAGCATAGTACATGTATCTGTACTCCTTGTTGCTAATAAGCAATACACTAGTGATATACAACCTATAAGCACAAGGCAATATTATTCTCAGTTTAAGCAAACATTTACCTAGTTCTAAAACAGTATCACTCCTATTTGTCCTATCCCTTCCAATTAACATTAACATGGCCTTCATCCCCTAGTCCAGCTTGCTTTCAGGATCAATCTGGCACTTTCTTAAATCAATCCCTCATCCATTGTCAAACCAATTTTCCACCTCTGGATTCTCAACTTATCTTCCCACTCCACCTCATTTTAGCAAATTTTGTTTAATGGTAAACTCTTGATCATGAAAAATTAAACATTAAATAAATCTAATAAACCATTTACAAGTCTCTTAGGGTTTCGGAGAGTTCGACCGTGACAGAAATAAGGATGGGTAGATTCAATATCGCGAGCAATTCGTGTGTAGCAGGTGATCGACGAATCGATTCGAGTTTCCATGGCAAAATTTTTAATAGTAACCCACCAAATCTGATCTTCAATAGGACGAGGATGAGGGATTGACGGAGAGGAAGAGGTTACAAATTGGGGGAATTGAAAATTGAAGATGAACAGTACTCCTCCATATTAAATAGAGTAAAAAATTACAAGTGGGAAATAGTGGGACCTACGGTAGCGACAAATATATTGCTAAAGCAATTAACCTCAAAACGTCTAATATAAACGAACGGAGGGAGTACCTGATAGCATTATACTCCGTATGGCCCAAGACACACCCACACACCATGGGCCTCAGGCCTCAGAGCTCGTTTGGTTGACGTTCTAAAAACCCAGGAAGTAGTAATTCTCAGGAATTGGAGAAAATTCCAGCGTTTGGTTGAGTTTTTTGTTACAGAAAAATCCAGGAAGTTGAATTTATGGGAATTTGAATTCTTCCATTTTGAAGGAAGTACATTTACCTAGTTCCCGCTAGGTAAGTTCCAATTCCACCATTTTTAATAGGAAAATTCTATTTTCTTATTTCAATTCCTATAATCCAAAATCCCAAACCAAACACAATTTCTAAATTCTCATGATTTTCAATTTACGGGAATTGAATTCCTAGAAAGTTAACTTCCCGGGAACTATACTTTCCACGTCTAACCAAACGAGCAGCAAGTTTTGCCCGTGACATATAATTTTTGGCATTTATATAAGTTATCTAATCTGTTCTTTTAACTATCATATTGTATTTTTATGCTTATCAGATTATTGACTAATCTAAAACATGTATATATGTGTAGAAAAAAATTATTTTATGTGTTTTTTTTTTACAACTTGGTTTAAGTTATTAGATGTATTTTTATGTATACTATGTATATGGAATGGAACGCGCTTCGCGTGCAGTGCATTTTTATTAGCAGATGGTTTCAATCCCTTTATTTGTTATGAGCCAGTTTCTTTTAATTTAAATATGTTTGGACTATGGGCCAAATGTAATGATGGTTTGATTTTATAGCGTTATTGATACACACACTTAGGTGAAATACATATTATTTTAACAATCTAATGTGGGAGAACACAGAATAAAAATTAAAATTCTACAATGACCAGTTACATAACCATTTGGTTAAAGCAAGAAAAAAAATTCTAGAGAGAAGGGCTCTGTCCTCTCTCTAGAATTTTGTGAAATACCAAATAGTGTAAATTTCAATTGTGAAATTTTCAATTGTTGTGCACTCAATTTTGTAGATCTGGTATCTTTCATCTTCCTTTTGAGTAATTGGTTTGGTCTTTGGGCAATTCAGCTCTCTCAATCCCGCTTTTGTGATCATTATCTACAGTTTCACCCCTCCTTGTTCTGTGTCCGGTTCCATCTGATGTTTCCGGCTTGTGGCTTTCCGGGCAATTCAGCTCTTCTCCGTCGGCGTCGCTACGGTCTAGCCTCTCCCCCTTGTCTCGGTTCCGGCTCCTTCGTGTTGTCGGTTTTGGGGTTTGGTTGGGTTCTTCATCAATTTCTAGTCCAAATTTCCTGGTGCGGTGTGGTTGCTCCCTCTGTCTTTCACTTCCCCTCTCCGGTTCTGGTTGTTGTCTTCGCTTCCCCCTTGGTTGGGGGTTGCTGGCTGCTTCGTCATCGCCAGATTTGGGCTCCGATCTCTCGCCTAGATACTTTGTGTCTCCGGTAACCCTCTGTTGCTCCTTTCAGATCCATCCCCTTAGTCTCTTGGTTGTTCCAGTTTGGCTCCGCCCGGCGTCCTTCCGGCCACCGTTGATCCTGCCCAACCTTCCTCCTTGCCGTGCAAGCCATAGCCTACTTGTCCCATCCCTCCATGTGCTCTGCTACTGGCTTGGCGTGCAAGGTTATCCTTTTGCCTTGCACGCCAAGGTCACAAAATTATAATAAAAAAAAATAAAAAAATAAAAAATCCCGTAAGTTCTTGGTCCTTTGGATCTAGGTTTCGGGTCCTTCGGGCCCAAGCTTCGGATCCAAGGGTGAGGTATTGCATTTTTTTGAAAATTATGTCCCGAAAGGGTTTTGAGTATTACCACCCGAAAGGGTTTGAGAAAATCCCGCAAGGGCTCGTCGATACTTTTGCAGGTGAAAGCTCGATGGCGTTTGATACTTTTGCAGGTGAAAGCTCGATGACGTTTTGTTCGAGCAGTTTGCGACTCTGCTTCCGATGTTTCTAGGAGATCTTCTGCTTGGTTGGGGTGCGTGAAGTCTGTAGTCGGGTCTGGCTGGGGTC
Source organism: Persicaria tinctoria (assembly GCA_037127255.1). Taxonomy (NCBI): domain Eukaryota; kingdom Viridiplantae; phylum Streptophyta; class Magnoliopsida; order Caryophyllales; family Polygonaceae; genus Persicaria; species Persicaria tinctoria. The sequence continues at coordinate 52,227,690 of JBANSL010000009.1, read as the reverse complement.
GAGGTGGTGCGCTCAAAGGCGACTCCGTATTCGGGATAAAGTTTTCCTTGGAGCTCGTCTGCACTACCCAGAGGAGTTAGTGTCCTGCTGTACTACTGGCCCGCGGTGCTACTGTTCGATGGTGCTTGGCTGCGTTCTTCGGTGGCTTCCTCATCTGTTTTGGTGTTTGGTCTTTTTGGAACGTTTGCTGTAGAGTTTATTTCTGTTTGGTTCACTACGCCTGTTGTTTGTATTTCGGTTTTTAGGTTGCTCTGTTAGACGGTTCGCCGTCTGCCGATATCGGTCGGCCTCTCGATGAGTCAGGCCTGTCTGACCTTCGAATTTTTACCTAATCAAAAAAAAAAAATTTGTTTAACGCAAGAGAAAGGAATAACAAAGAACAATAACATGAAGACATTACTAAACATCTCGTTAAATTGTGCACAACAATGAGGAAAGTTATATAAACCCAGAGAGCGGGGAAACACCATCATATCATGGATCCGTATATAAAAGAAAGGGGGACCAAAATATGAAATTTAGAAAATATTATGGTTAATTGTCTCTCTATCAGACACCTTAATCTTGCAGAAATGAAAGAATCTATTTAACATCTTCATCAAAGATGGTTGAGTTGAGATGATATGGTCGAGACAACACTTTCAAAGACTTCATAATCAATTGGAACAACTACTCTAGCTTCCTTCCATTTCACTTTTTGCACTCCATAATGGAATAAAAAATAGGTAAGAAATATTGATTGATAACCTCACAATTATATATAAGGGTAAAATAACAAAGTGCAGTGCCTTACTGCATGCCCAAATTGCACTTCTGATTTGAAGAGCCAAGGAGACGTTTGTTGTGAGCGGAATCTGCCATGTTTTACAATAACTTTTATATCGATTTCTGTATACATTTTATACATTTGGGCTAAATTAGTACAGAATCTATGTAGTTTATGTTTATTTGTCAAATTATGGAATCTACACCAGTTTCTGTTTAAATCGCAGAAATCGAGGCATTTACAGCAATTCTACAGAAAGTTAGAAAAGCTCGGAAAATCACTACAGAAGTCCAAAGGTCAAAACAGCGGAACAAGTCGGAGACCCAAGTCTACTCGACATCGAGTAGGTCTACTCGACCTAGACGAGCATGTCCGGGCACCAACTTGTCGAGCAGACCTTGGTCGAGAGAGCCAGCAACCCGAGCTCCGGAACCCAACTCGACCTCGACAAGCCCTGGTCGAGGTCGACGAAGCCCATACGCCCAGATCCGGAGTCGACAAGGAGAAGCTGTCCGAGGACGAAGCCGAAGACGACCAGGAGACTCGCTGCAGCGGAAAGGACCAGTCGCTGCCGCGGATCAAGCCACTCGCTGCCAGCGGAAGAGCCGGCTCGCGGAAGCGGAAGCAACACCCAACTCGACCTCGAGGAGCCCTTGTCGAGGTCGATGAGAGCTTGACTCCTTGTCCGAGCCAGTCGACTAGACATGTCCGAGCAAGGCTAGTCGACAGAGCCATCTTAGTCGAGATCGACTAGGCGTGGTCGAGGTCGACAAGCACCCAGGAGCCCAGGTCCGAGCACATCGAGCACCAGCAAGCCGAGACGACTAATCCTACTCGAGGTCGACAAAACCTTGTCGAGGTCGAGTAGAGCCGCTTCCAGAATCTTCTCGACTTGGCTGGTCCGAGTAGACTTGACGTTCCTTGATGCCGAAGGCGGAATCTATCAAGACATGAAGACATACCTACCATAATTAGTTTTATCCTTTCCTTATGGATTTATTTCCATTAAACATTTATTTATCTTTAAGGCTTTTAGATATAATTTTAGATATAGATTTAGATAGAGATAGATGATTATTTCCTTGATTAGCAAGGTTTGATCACTATAAATAAGGCCCTAGGGGCTCAGTTTTATTCATTCAATTTGAGAGCAAGACAAGTAGTTAATTCCATTCAAATAGAGTAGTTTAGGAGTTCTAAGGTTTTTAGGGTTTTGGCTTACAGCGAAAGTTGATTGCCAAGATTGTAAAGGCTTTGAATTTAGTTTATGCAATTAAGTTTCTTTTCATCAATCAATGTCTGCAATTGCGATGAGGCGTGAGTAGTCCACCCACTTCTGGGGCTGGGGTGAGCCCGACGGTGGCCATGTGAGGCGATGCGATAAAGGTCAGATCTTTTGTGCGATTCATCTTCTATCCCTATGAGCATGATTCTTTTGCGAGAGTTGAAGGTGATCCTTGTTTGTGTTATTGAAGCGAAAGTGATCTTAATGCAACTTGGATTAATTATGTGAAAAAGGGTTAGTAACAATTAGGGTTTATGCGAAAGCCTTTATGTGCCTATTTGTTAATGACGAAAGTTATTTGATGGAAAGCATGATCTTTTATGCCTTTATGTGTTGTTTTGCATGGTTATCGTTGTGGTATTGAAACCCTAGCCTTGGAGGTCTTTTAATATATTGAAGTTTATTTCAGTCGAAAATCTGAGTTTCGAAATTCTGCAAATTTAAGTTTCTGTCTTTTACTGTTCTAGTCGACATAGAGGAGTCTCTCGTCGATCTCGAGGAGCATTTGGTCGAGATTGAGTTGGGTTTTGTCTGTGTCTAGTTGATTTTGTGCTGTCTTTCGTCGATTCCAGTTTCTGTGTTTACCTGTCTTGTCGATCTCGAGGAAGGGTGGTCGAGATCGAGTTGAGTTTTGCTTGTCGAGTTGCTTTGTTTTCTGTTTCTGAGTTGTTGCAGTCGACTTACCTTTGTCGACCTAGAGGACAGCTTGTCGAGATCGACCAGCTTCTGTGTCCTCGAGTTACTTTCTGCCTTTGCTTTCGTCTTTGCTTTGCTTTTATTTCTGTCTTTTATTTGTTCTTTGCTTTTATTTTAGTTGCCCTTGCCGAGATTATTTGTTTCTGTTTTATTTCTGCTTCCGCTTGTGTTTCTGTCTGTTCTGCTGCTGTTGTGAGAATCTGATAGCTACCCGAGAACTGCTGACGTGCTTCCTCGTGGATTCGATCCTGACTTTTCTCTTACTACAACGGGAGGAAGTCTTGTAATTATTTGCTGAGACAGGGGAGTCGTTCTAAACCATATTCTATTCTATACTTGACTTACTCCTGCAACAACAAATTGGCGCCGTTGCCGGGGAAGCAATCAATCGCGCCTTAGGTAGTCAGTTCTCACTGTCTCTTTGAGTTAGATTGCAGGTGTATGCGTCGTTCTGGTCAAACACCTGAGTTTGACAGCTTAGAAGAACCGGAGCGCTACCTACACATCCACTCCAAACTAAAAAGGATCATGTCGGCCGCTGAAACACAGGAACAGCTGATCGCTAGGCTTACCAGGGAACTAGCCGCAAGGGATGCCGCTATCAACGCTAAAGATGCTGCTATCGCCGCTGAGAGAGCATCAAGGGAACAAGCACAAGTTGAGCTTGCCCAGTATCCAACCACGGCAGAGGACTACATGCACTCAACTCTCGTCGTGCCTGAATCGGCGATTCTAATCCCTGAAAACTCTTTTGAAATTCGCACTCAGTTTCTTATAGAGCTTAAAAATAATGCCTTTTACGGCAGATTTAATGAGTGTCCTCTTGAACATATTACTAACTTTCATGATATGTGCCGTACTCTTGCAGAAGGTACAACTCTGGAATATGTCAAGATGAAATCTTTCCGTTGGTCGCTCGCTGGACCTGCACTGAAATGGCTGGAAGGGCTGAAAGCAAAATCGCTCACAACCTGGGCCCAAGTAGAGCAAGAGTTTCTGAACAAATTCTTCCCACCTGCCAAAACAGCACATCTCCGCCAGAAAATCACCGCCTTTAAACAGCAGAAAGGGGAACCGCTGGCAAGGCCATGGGAGCGCTACAAGGAACTGCTACGATCTTGCCCTACTCATGGACAGCCACCCTACATCATTCAAGAGATCTTCTTCAACTCTCTTGACCAAGTCACTAAGGACAGAATCTACAATTATACTCGCTACGAGTATCTGACAATGCCGCCAAGTGACGCATGGGGAGTGCTGGAGAAGCTCACTACCTACGACAACAAGTATGGGTCTACTGCAACTTATGAAGAGAACCCATACGCCAGGCCAGCACCATCCATGCCCCTCTATGAGCCATCAAAGGAGATCGATCCAGATGTCAGGGAGCAATACTACAGAGACCAGAATAGGAAGCTCATCAAGCAAGTCAAATATCTCTCTGTCAACCAGCCTTGCATAGAATGCGGATCGCAAAGGCACACCACTCCTGAGTGCCCACACACAGAACAAGTCAGGATGGCAGAGCACCATGAGGATGCAGCTTACGCAGGGGGTCCAAATCGCTACATGGGGGACCAAAGGTTTCAGCAACCACAGTGGAACCAAGGTGTCCCTAGGAATCCCCCGCCCTACAGAGCTCCAGGACATCCAGAAAGGGACCAGAAAAAGGATGATATACAGCTAGTCCTGGAGGAAATACGGAGGAACCACTCAGAAACTAGGCAGTCCTTCAACTCCGTCTATACTCAGATGCAAGGTGTCAACTCTAGGCTTGGGGAAATTGGTATCTGGCGGAAAACAGTTGATACACAGATTGGTCAGCTAGCAGCGGGAATCCCCAGACAATCAGGAGCACTCCCTGGATCTTCAGAAACAAATCCTAAGGGAAAGACTGGACACGTCGCTGCTGTAAAACTAAGAAGCGGCCATCAACTGCAAGAGCCAGAGGTTGGGAAGCAGCAGAACGACGAGGAACAGCAAGTCGACCTCGACAAGACCGTGGTCGATCTCGACAAGACCGTGGTCGACCTCGACAAGACTCTCGTCGACCTCGAGGAGAAATTGCCAGAATCTTCGTCTGCGCCGAACAACAACTTGCCTGGGCCCAATCCAGTCGATCTCGACAAGACCCTTGTCGATGTCGAGGAGCCCTTGGTCGAGAAATTAGCAGCAACTCCGACGTCTGTTCTGGCTCCGACTCAGAAAAAGAAGCTGCCTTTCCCCACAAAATCTCTAAAGGACCCAGCGGAGAAAAAGTTTCAACGCTTCATTAAGATGCTTCAGAAGCTGAACGTCACTATTCCCTTCACAGAAGCTCTCAATGAAATGCCGTCCTACGTCAAGTTCTTGAAGGAGATTCTGAGCAAAAAGCGATCGATGGCAGAAATCACAGAGGAGTGCAGCCATCTGGACATATTGGAGAAGAGGCCGGATCTAGGTAAGTTTGCTATAACTATTGGATTTGGTCCTTACAAAATTAATGCTTTATGTGATCTTGGAGCTAGTATTAGTATTATGCCTTTAACGATTTGGTCCAAGATTAAGATAGGTGCCTTAGAGCCTGTGGATGCTAGACTATACATGGCCAACAACACAGTGGTCATTCCAACAGGCATGGTGGAAAATGTCCCAGTACAAGTAGGTAAATTCTTCGTTCCTGCTGATTTCTTAATTGTTGATATGCAAGAAGATCCTGCTTGTCCAATTATTCTAGGGAGACCATTCTTTTGAAAATTATGTCCCGAAAGGGTTTTGAGTATTACCACCCGAAAGGGTTTGAGAAAATCCCGCAAGGGCTCGTCGATACTTTTGCAGGTGAAAGCTCGATGGCGTTTGATACTTTTGCAGGTGAAAGCTCGATGACGTTTTGTTCGAGCAGTTTGCGACTCTGCTTCCGATGTTTCTAGGAGATCTTCTGCTTGGTTGGGGTGCGTGAAGTCTGTAGTCGGGTCTGGCTGGGGTCGAGGTGGTGCGCTCAAAGGCGACTCCGTATTCGGGATAAAGTTTTCCTTGGAGCTCGTCTGCACTACCCAGAGGAGTTAGTGTCCTGCTGTACTACTGGCCCGCGGTGCTACTGTTCGATGGTGCTTGGCTGCGTTCTTCGGTGGCTTCCTCATCTGTTTTGGTGTTTGGTCTTTTTGGAACGTTTGCTGTAGAGTTTATTTCTGTTTGGTTCACTACGCCTGTTGTTTGTATTTCGGTTTTTAGGTTGCTCTGTTAGACGGTTCGCCGTCTGCCGATATCGGTCGACCTCTCGATGAGTCAGGCCTGTCTGACCTTCGAATTTTTACCTAATCAAAAAAAAAAATTTGTTTAACGCAAGAGAAAGGAATAACAAAGAACAATAACATGAAGACATTACTAAACATCTCGTTAAATTGTGCACAACAATGAGGAAAGTTATATAAACCCAGAGAGCGGGGAAACACCATCATATCATGGATCCGTATATAAAAGAAAGGGGGACCAAAATATGAAATTTAGAAAATATTATGGTTAATTGTCTCTCTATCAGACACCTTAATCTTGCAGAAATGAAAGAATCTATTTAACATCTTCATCAAAGATGGTTGAGTTGAGATGATATGGTCGAGACAACACTTTCAAAGACTTCATAATCAATTGGAACAACTACTCTAGCTTCCTTCCATTTCACTTTTTGCACTCCATAATGGAATAAAAAATAGGTAAGAAATATTGATTGATAACCTCACAATTATATATAAGGGTAAAATAACAAAGTGCAGTGCCTTACTGCATGCCCAAATTGCACTTCTGATTTGAAGAGCCAAGGAGACGTTCAAGTGAAACCAAGCAACCACACCTTGTTAACTCTTCCTTGCTTCATGTCTTAAACATAAAAATACTCATCTCGCCTATTGAGTTGTCCATGAACAACAATCATTTTCACATAAAGGAGGCTAAATGGTAGAAACAAAAAATGGTGAAAATGAGAAAATGGAACAAATACTTAAACCTTTCAAAATCTAGATCACTAATACAATACCACAACCTCACAACTAACTAACTAAGCCATGCTATAAGAAATAAAAATAGATATTTGTTGGTGACAATTAACTTGAGAGTAGCATTTGCGCCTGATAGAACAAATAAATACCTCTTCTCCATTGAATTTGGATTTCATTTTGGCTCGAAATCGTGATGTGTCTTCCAATTGAATCATACAAAAACTATAAGTTAGAAGGGAGATAATTAAAGAAGACAAAGATAAGAAGTGGATAAGAGGGATGTGGCTCTGAATTTAACAATCCAATTAGCCAACAATAATAACTCGTATAAATGAGCACTATGATTTGAAATTAACATCATTGCATTTTCATCTAGTATAGTGTAAATGAAATAATATTTTCCACTGAACTTTTAAATAAAGGATCACAAGGAAAAGTAATATAATAAAATATGAAATTTCAATCTAAATAAGTGGAATATGTGGAAGGAAATGAAGGATTACCTTCAAAGCTTTTGCAAGGGGCAAAGGTAACTAATGTAAAATAGCCTAATCAGAACTCAATAGTTTATAACATAAAGCATAGCAGCACATAACAGGATTTGCACATACGAGGTTAGATCTATGGGCTCTATTAAGCATCAACAACACAAGAAATTTCATTATTATGGAGATGCGACATCAAGAACATCCAAGGAAAAAGTTTAATAACATTAAAACATTGAACTCTTTTGTGGCCTCTAACCCCAAACTCTGAAAAGTCCCAAAATGATAGCATATGGAAATGTTTTTATCAAGAGGGCAAAAGGAAAAACCAAAGAAGAAAAGAAAGCCATAATGATCTCTGTAGTATTGCTCCATAACATCAGGATCAATTTCCTTTGCTGGCTCATAGAGAGGCATAGATGGTGCTGGCCTGGCGTATGGGTTCTCTTCATAGGTTGCAGTAGACCCATACTTGTTGTCGTAGTTGGTGAGCTTCTCTAGCACACCCCATGCGTCACTTGGTGGCATTGTCAGATACTCGTAGCGAGTATAATTGTTGATTCTGTCCTTAGTGACTTGATCAAGAGAGTTGAAGAAGATCTCCTGAATGATGTAGGGTGGCTGTCCATGAGTAGGGAAAGATCGTAGCAGTTCCTTGTAGCGTTCCCATGCCCTTGCCAGCGGTTCCCCTTTTTGCTGTTTAAAGGCGGTGATTTTCTGGCGGAGATGTGCTGTTTTGGCAGGTGGGAAGAATTTGTTGAGAAACTCTTGCTCTACTTGGGCCCAGGTTGTGAGTGATTTTGCTTTCAGCCCTTCCAGCCATTTCAGTGCAGGTCCAGCGAGAGACCAGCGAAAAGATTTCATCTTGACATATTCCAAGGTTGTACCTTCTGCAAGAGTACGGCACATATCATGAAAATTAGTAATATGTTCAAGAGGACACTCATTAAATCTACCATAAAAGGCATTATTTTTAAGCTCTATAAGAAACTGAGTGCGAATTTCAAAAGAGTTTTCAGGGATAAGAATCGTCGATTCAGGCACGACGAGAGTTGGGTGCATGTAGTCCTCTGCCGTGGTTGGATACTGGGCAAGCTCATCCTGTGCTTGTTCCCTTGCTGCTTTCTCAGCGGCGATAACAGCATCCTTTGCGGCCAATTCCCTGTTAAGCCTAGCGATCAGCTGTTCCTGAGTTTCAGCGGTCGCCATGATCCTTTTGAGTTTGGAGTGGATGTGTAGGTAGCGTTCCGGTTCGTCTAAGATGTCAAACTCAGGTGTTTGACCAGAACGACGCATACACCTGCAAACTAACTCAAAGAAACAGTGAGAACTGACTACCTAAGGCGCGATTGATTGCTTCCCCGGCAACGGCGCCAATTTGTTGTTGCAGGAGTAAATCGAGTATTGAAATAAATATGAAATAAAGTTCAGACTGACTTCCCTGTCTCAGCAAATAATACAAGACTTCCTCCCGTTGTAGTAAGAGAATAGTCAGGATCGAATCCACGAGGAAGCACGTCAGCAGTTCTTAGGTAGCTGTAAATTCTCACAGAAGCAGCAGAAAGACAGAAACAAATAAACCCGGCAAGGGTAAAAAACAAAAGCAAAGAATAAACTAAAGACAGAAAGTAATAGCAAAGGAAGTAAAGAACAAAGCAAAACAGAAGCAAAGCAAAAACTAAAAGCAGGGACACAGAAGCTACTCGATCTCGAGTAGCTGTCCTCTATCTCGACAAGAAAGGTAATGAAAATAGAAAACAGAAAACAAAGCAATCAACTCGACAAGCAAAGCGTACTCGATCTCGACAAGAGGTACTCGACCTCGACAAGCAGTGATCAACAGGAAGTGAAAATCGACAAAAGACAGAATAAAGCAAACTCGACTAAGACCAGTCTTACTCGAGATCGACAAGCACTACTCTATGTCGACAAGACAGACAGAAAATATAAATTGCAGAATTAAACACAAACGCAGATTTTCGACTGAAATAAATCAATATATTAAAAGACTTCCAAAGCCAGGGTATCAACACCACAACGATAACCATGCAAGTAACACACAAAGGCACAAAAGATCATGCTTTCCATCAAATAACTTTCGTTATTAACAAATAGGCAAATAGAGGCTTTCGCATAAACCCTAATTGTTACTAACCCTTTTTCACATAATTAATCCAAGTTGCATTAAGATCACTTTCGCTTCAATAATACAAACAAGGATCACCTTCAACTCTCGCAAAAGAATCATGCTCATAGGGATAGAAGATGAATTGCACAAAAAGATCTGACCTTTATCGCATCGCCTCACATGGCCACCGTCGGGCTCACCCCAGCCCCAGAAGTGGGTGGACTACTCACGCCTCATTGCAATAACAGACATTTATTGATGAAAAGAAACTTGCATTAAAACTAAATTCAAAGCTTTTTACAATCCTGGCAATCAACTTTCGCAGAAAGCCAAAACCCTAAAAACCTTAGAACTCCTAAACTTCTCTGTGGAACTAACTAATTGTCTCTTGAATGATGAATAAAACTGAGCCCCATGGGCTTTATTTATAGCCTTCTAACCCTTGCTATTCAAGGATAGAATATCTATATCTAAAATTATATCTAAAAGCTTAAAAGATAAATAAATTGTTTTATGGAAATAAATCTAAAAGGGAAAAGATAAATCTAAATAGGTAAGTCTTCATGTGTTGATAGATCTTGTCTCCTTGGATAGAACTTGATCAACTTTGGATAGATCTTCGGACAAGCTGTCTTCCTTCACGCCCAAGCAACTCCAATTCTACTCGGATTGACCAAGTCGAGAAGTTTCTGGAAACTGGTCTACTCGACCTTGAGTACGGCTTGTCGACCTCGAGTAGAGTTCGTTGTCTCGGCTAGCTGATGCTCGATGTGGCTCGGACTTGGCTCACTGGTGCTCGTCGACCTCGAGTAAGACTTAGTCGACCTCGAGTAGGGATGATCGTCGACTGGGTTTCCTCGAGTGGCTCTCCTCGGCAAGCTCGGACATGGCTCAAGGTCTCATCGATCTCGACAAGGGTTCGTCGAGATCGAGTAGGGCTCTTCCCTTCCGCTTCCGCTCCCGCGAGTTGCTTCATCCGCTGGCAGCGAGTCTCGCCTCGTCGTCCTCGGCTCCCCTCCTTGTCGACTCCGGGCATGGCGCTGAGGCTTCGTCGATCTCGACTAGTGGTCCTCGAGATCGAGTAGGGCCCGGAGCTCGGGTTGGGCTGGCTCTCGATCAGGCTCTGCTCGACCAAGCTGTGCTCGGACAGGCTCGTCTATGTCGAGTAAGCCTACTCGAGATCGAGTAGCCTCGACTCTTAGCTTGATTCCGCTGCTTTGACCTTGCTTGGACTTCTGTAGTGGTTTTCCGAGCTTTTCCGACCTTCTGTAGAATTGCTGTAAAATACCTCGATTTCTGCGAATTAAACAGAAACTGGTGTAGATTCCATAATTTGGCAAATAAACATAAACTACATAGATTCTGTATTATCTAAGCCCAAATGGATGCAATGTATACAGAAATCGATATAAAAGTTACTGTAAAACATGGCAGATTCAGCTCACAACACATAACAGTCTCAAGAACTCCATTCCACCTAACATTCGTCCCGCATCAGTTATCCTCCTCACCAGAAGGGCTATCGTCTTCTTGATTTAGCTACACATGAGGTTTTATGTAGCAGGGATGTCTTATTCAGGGAGGATTTTTTTTCCTTTCAAATCATCTGCTTCCTCAACTAAGTCCTTTTTACCTGATTCCCTTCCTTTGAATCCCTTTGATGATTTGATTGTGTGTCAATCTCATCAACCTCATTAGATTGCTCCTCCTTCTTCATCTGATTCCATTAGTCCATCTTTTCCAAGCCTATCTTCTGCTGATTCCCCTCCTGCATCCGAGCACTTCAGTTCCCTTTCTCCTACTCACACACCAAGCCCAACTATAATGGCTGCTTCTCGTCCTAAGCGATCTATTAATCCTCCTTCCCGGCACACTGATTATTTGATGAACACCAAGGTCAATTCACCAGGATTATTGGATGAATAAGTGGGTTTTTCTGTATCTTTGGCTAATGTTTTAAGCACTCGTGAACCGCAACATTACAGAGAAGCTGTTCAACATGATTGTTGGCGAGATGCTATGGACTTGGAACTAAAGGCATTGGAAAAGAATAAGACTTGAGAAGTCATGGCTTTACCAAAGGACAAGAGTGCTTTACCTTCAAAATGGGTACATAGAGTGAAATTTAAGCCAGATGGATCAATGGATCAGTACAAGGCTCGATTGGTTATTAAGGGATACAATCAAAAGCTTGGCAAGGACTACAAACACACATTTTCTCCGGTTTCCAAGATTGCCACAGTTCAAATTATTATTGCTATGGCCAGTGCAAACCAGTGGCCTATTTGCCAAGTTGATGTGAACAATGCGTTTCTTCACGAGTTTTTGGATGAGGAAATTTTCATGAAACCTCCTGATGGGTATTCAGTGGAGTCTCCCCACCTTGTTTGCAAGTTGAAAAGATCACTCTATGACCTTAAACAAGCTTCCCGTAGATGGAATACTGAACTTACCAAGTTTTTTTGTTTTCTGGATTTTTTGTAGTCATCTCATGACTACTCTTTATTTGTGTTTACCAATGGTGATGTGTTTACTGTTGGCCTGCTCTATGTGGATGACATTTTGCTTACTGGAACTGACATTGATCATATCAATTCAGTTAAGGTAGCTCTAGATTCCAAGTTCACCATTAAGGATCTTGGGTTTGCTCGATATTTTTTGGTCATTGAGATTTTCAAAAATCCCGAGGGCAGTCATCTCAATCAAAGGAAATATGTTTATGATATTCTATCAGACTACAATATGACAAATGCTAATGCATCTGGATTTCCCTTTCCTACAGGGTTGAAGCTTGCTGCAGATTCTGGTGATCCTTTGCCTGCTCCCGAGTCTTATAGGACTCTAATTGGTCCGTCTACTATACATAACCCTAACCAGGCCAGATCTCTCTTATTCTGTTTAACACTTAAGCCAATTTGTTTCTTCCCCCAGGGTTCCTCATTGGCAAGCTGCTTAGTATGTGCTACTGTATCTAAGTGAGACTGTTTCTAAGAGTCTTTTTTATCCAGTTCAGAGTTCTCTCAAACTCGTTGGGTTCTCGGATCCTGACTGGGGCTCTTGCTTAACATCCTGCCGTTCACTTACTGGTTATTGCATTTTTTGGGGACATTCTTTAGTCGCTTGGAAAATGAAGAAATAAGCAACTGTGTTTGAATATAGAGGCATGGCGAGTGGAAACTACCATTGCTGAATTGATGTGAGTTTCCTATATCTTACGAGATCTTCATATTCCGGTCTCTCTCCCAGTGACCTTGTTATGTGATAATAAGGCAGCGCAACAAATTACGGCTAATCCATGTTTTCATGAGCGTACTAAACACTTGGATATCGACTGTCACTTCACCCGGAAGCAGATTCAATCTGGTTTTTTGGCTACGTCTTTTGTTCCTTCCAAACTGCAATTGGCTGATGTTTTCAAAAAAGGACTGTCCCAGGCTCAACATGAGTTTATGTGTTCCAAATTGGGTTTTCAACTGGCTCCAATTTGAGGGGGGATGTAGAGATATCACTTGTGATACCTCAAGGAAGAAGAAGGTTGCATACGACGTCGTTCTGTGTGTTTAAGTTGAAAGTATTAAATGAGCAGCTCAATGAAGTCGTTTCAGTTAAAAGGATCAGATTTAGTTTAAATCCATCCGACGTCGTTTTGGTCTCCCTCTTCCTCCAACCTTCTGCCTTGACAAATGACTTGCTTGCTCTCTCCGATTCAACAGTCTTGTTTGATCAAATTGGTAGTTGTTTAACGCCAATTCTGTGACTGATTAGAACTTTCTAGATTCATTTATGTTCGAGCTTCGTGTATAAATAGAGGATTCATCATCTCTCTTTGTAACAACTTCTATTCCATATTCAATTCAATGAAACTTTCGGTTCTTCCAAACTTCTATATCTCGTTTTCCACAAGAGAGAGCTCGTTCTAGTAGACTCCACCAGCCGCTGCGACCACAACACTTGCGACCCCAACACCTGCGAGGCTGCGACCACTCCCTCCTCAGATCCAGATCCAATTTCAAAACCCTACCCGAAGTTCGATAGCGCATTCGGCATGGGGCTCGTTCTCATTCTTGATCGGCCACTCCCTCTGCCTTGGAACCATCCTTATCGAAGAGGAAGGGGCTCATTCTCGTCAGCGAAGGAAGCTTCGAGGATGAGGAAGAAGAAGGCTCACCAGCTCCGCAACGATCTTCTCGAGCACCTCCACCTCCTCTCTTGCCCGCTCCTCCACGATCTCCGCCTTGGTACCACCCATATCAAAGCCCATCTCAGATAGAAGAGAAAGATTCACCGACTTCGATCGAAAAACATCTCAGACGAAGAAGACGACGCTTCTGGGCTCCTCCTTCAATTTCTTTTTTTTTTGGGTAATTTGCGAAATAGCCACAAAATCGAGACAAATTAGTGAAATGTCCACGTTTTGGGACAAATTTGTGAAATGTCCCCAATATAAACCTTTTTCTTTCCCCTGTCCTAATCCTCTCCCCTCTCTCCCCGTACCTCTCTCGCTCTCTCGATCTCAGACGACGATGTTGCTGGAAGCCTGGAAGAGGCCTCGCCATTGGAGGCACAGTTGGATGACGACAACGTTTCTCGAGCACCAGAGGCGGTGGCGAGCGGCAGAGCGAGCGCCGGATGCGGCTGTCCGAGATCTGGAGCGAGAGGCCGGATCTGGTCGAGCGAGCGCCGGAGCGAGGTCGAGCGAGCGCCGAGATCTGGAGCATCGACCTCCGCCTCCTGGATCCGAATCCGCTCCTCCCCGGTCGAAAATCAGATCCGCCGCCTCCCGGTGGATGGCGAGCGAGCAATTTCAACGTCGAGCGAGCGGAGCGAGCAAGGTCGAGGGAGCGGACGCACTAGCAGATCCGCCGTCTTCCTATCCGCCGCTGCCACTACAGGCTCCTCCACCAAACCCCTCTTTCGGCTCCTCGCCTCCTCCTCCACCGAACTGTTGGCCTGTGCCCTCCTGGCTTGTACACCGAACGCAACACTACAACAATCACTCATTCAGCAACTTCTTCTTCCCCTCCCAATCCCAGATCCGAACTTGCAAAATTGAAAACGTTATTTCTGAATTTGTTCTCTCTTTTTATTTATTCTAGATTCAATTTCTAAATAGGATATGAGAATTTGTTTTGAGTTTTGATTTTAGGAATCAATTTGTGAAATTAGGGTTTGTGATTTTGAATTTTTGAGAATCAATTTTGTAAATTCGGTTGTCCATTTGATTCAACTAGAGGAGCTTTTTTGGACAAATTCTTACACTTGTGCATCCTATATTGTATCATAAAAGATGGGTTGCTGTCATGGTGGTTTTGCTGTTCTGAATTTTGCTACCAAGGGATGCCTAATGCAAGCCTTTAAGCATAGGATCGGAGGAAGAGTCTATATGTAGTTGCTGGTTTTTTATTCCAAGTTGTTGTTGTTGCAATTTCTATGGGGAGCTTCTGTTGAGATGGGTTCAGCTAGGAAGAAATTTTGGTTTTTGCTAAGTAATCTCTTCAACAAATCTCAACAAAAGCAAGAATAGCAAATGCCCACTACTGCTTAATTAGAACCTATCATCCATTTCTATTCCTACATCCACAGTGTTGAATTTTAGTAATAGTTTTGTGTTGAATTTTAGTAATAGTTTGTGGGGATACTTTTACTTAAGAATAAATCCGACCTACAATTTAGTAAGTCAAGTGCTATTTACCAAAAAGAAAAAGTAAGTCAAGTGCTCACATTTCATGAAAAATTATGATATGAAAGAATTCAAGTTGGAAGGCATAGTAAAAGGCACCATTAAATTTAGTCAATTGAAAAATTGGAGCAAATAATTGGAAAAATGAATTTATTGTTGGAAAAATAATATCATGTTGAGCGCAATTTCACAAGTATCAATTGTTGTGCAAAATATAATCTATTGTTGAGCAAAAGTGAGAACATGTTGAGCATAATTCCACCAATCCCCCATGTTGTGCAATAGAATGAAAAGTGTTTCTTGGAGGTGTTGACACAAATAAAATACAGTTGTGCAAATCTAAAATACAGTTGTGCAAATCTAAACTAAAGTTGTGCAACTCTAAACTAAAGTTGTGCAACTCTAAAATACGGTTGTGCAACTCTAAAAAATGTGCTGACATGAAGAAAAAAAGTGCTAACACGGAAAAAATATATACCGAACTAAAAAGTTATTACTTAGGAAGATGACTCGATTGTAACTAATATCAGTGTCAGCACTAATTGTAACTAATATCAGTGTCAACACTAATTGTAACTAATATCAGTGTCAGCACTAATTGTAACTAATATCAACATCAGCACTAATTTTCACCACTAGTTGTGAAAAAATAACCTATTGATGAGCAAAAATAAGAGCATGTTGTGCAATAATTTATTGAGAAAGTATGAAATTATATTTTAAGAAAATAAGATCACGTTGAAAACAATTTCACAAAGTCTCAATTGTTGTGCAAATATAAGATTAATTAAGTTAAGCAAATATAGATGAGCATATATAAGATTATATTGAGAAAATATAACATTAAGGTGAGCAAAGTTTCACCCCCCACACCCATATAGAGCAAGTATAATCTATTGATGAACAAAAATAATATCATGTTAAGCAATAATCTAACGAGCAAGTAAAAGATTATATTGCGCAAATATAATCTATTGTTGACCAACAATAAGAACATTTTGAGCATAATTCCACCAATCTCACATGGTGTGCAATTATAGTCTATTAATGAGAAAAAATAAGACCATATTGTGCAATAATCTATTGAGCAAGTATAAAATAATATTGAGAAAAAATAAGATCATGTTGAGCACAATTTCACAAGTCTCAATTGGTATGCCAATATAATCTATTGTTGAGCAAAAATAAGATCATGTTGAGCAAATATAACCGTATGTTGTGCAAATATGACCCAAGTCTGTTTTTTTTTAACATTTTGTCGTGCAAATATAAGAGTACGTTGTGCAAATATAACCGTAAGTTGTGCAAATATGACCTAAGTCTAGTTTTTGTTTTTTACATTTTGTCGTGCAACTATAAGAGTACGTTGTGCGAATTGTAGAATCAGTAACAAACCTAGACATTTTAATCAAACTAGGTAAGTAGCCGCGCGCAAATGCGCGCGGCGTTGTTATCTTGTATAATCCGGCACACTTGCTTCACAACATAAGACAATATTAAAAAAAATGCATCTTCTCTTCTGTTTGTCAGTAACAATCTGATTTCCATCATCTTTTTCGCAGGCTCAATCTGTTTGTCTTTCTCGAATGCTCAGGAGTGTTCCTTTCCATGATTTCACAACAAAACAAAGTTTAACCACTTTAATGATTGAGTAATCATCATGGAAATTTCATTACAAAATTTTATACAATTTGTCCTCATTTTATTTATAAGAAACATCATTGAACACATAATTTAACTCACTATTAAGCCTTAAAAGACTAATTCTCAAAACTATATGATGAAGAAATAAAGCAAATGAGTGGGAACCAAAAGTAGGCATATATGATTGCAACACACCTTGCAAACGTTTTCTTATAATCCATTTAGTTAGAAAAGAGAATAGATCACCCCTACTTCAACATAAGAATTGCCACAGAGTAATGAATTAAAATAGAAGCACAATTTAATAGAATATTCTCACACTGAATAATGTGAAGAAAGAATCAAAATCAGTTATTTCACAACAAACCACCTTCGGTTATCTTGGGGAGTATGAGCTTTAGACCGTAGAGTTTTAAGATGGGAAGTAGTCATAGTTTTCTTCACTTCCAGATGTATCATCAGCAAATATGGCTTGTATTGATTAACAACATAAAAAAGATGCATTCTATATATAGCAATTGACCATGCCCTTAAGGTATTTTTACGGATTTCATTGATCTAAATCATCGAGAATCCCCATCAGCCATGCCTCCCGTCATCACAAGAATTATTCCATAAGAAAAAGACGTAAGGACCAGAAATAAGAAATGTCCCAAAATAAAAAATGTGGTCAAAGTAAAAGTTAGCTAAATCATATCATTGGCAGGTGTTCAAGGGCATAAACTTTGTACCCTACGTACACCTCCTAGCTATGTTTATGGCATCTGATGGGCGTGCATCAATATTGACTCTCCAGCCGATAGGACAATGGACATTAGAATAGAAACATAAACAGATGTCAATTTTCTATAGTTTTTTTTTTAAAATTTTATGGGGATTTTGTGAAAATTTTCAAATTTGCTAGGATTTATATATATGGACATTCGTGGAAAAATAGCTTTTATTTTGAATTATGAAAGTTTTTGCTCGGATTGAATCAATTAATTTCTGGATGGGATATTAAAGGTGAAAGGGTAATTGAAGATTGGTCCCAAATCACATTGTTACCTAATTTCTTATGAATAATTTACAAATTTTGATTTGGTAGTTTAAATATAAATAAAAACATTACCTGCAAATCTCAGGCAGGTCCTGGGGATCAGGCTGAGCAGGAGCCAATACACAATGAAAAGTGTCCCTCTAGTTCGCCACAGGCGCCTTATACATATCAAAGTTGTAGTTATACTTAAACTTCCTGCTCTCCTCGCGTGAGTAGTATCCTTTTTTTGCCTCGTCGTCGAGCTCATGGAACCTCTTCGTGCCATCGATCATGCCATCCAATAAGCCGAGGGGGACGCCGTGGTTGACAACTTGGAAGAACCCCCACTCTTCACAAGCGCGGCCGATCTCCTCCACCACCTTCTTCCTAGCCTCTCGAGCAGCCGACGAGTCCTCGAAGCCTAGGGCCTCGAGGTCTATGACAGGGATGGTTCCCTTGTAGCTTTGTTGGGGCTCATTGGAAGGGCTATTGGGGCTGTTGCACTTGAATATCCTAGGGAGGCTTTGTATGCCGGAGTCTAAGAGGCCTTTTACCGCGGTTTTGGTGTTGTCGAAGGCCTCGAGATCGCTCTTCCGGTCGTATTCGCCGTCAAGGACCATGGTGATCACTAGAGCTAGCTTGTGACTGTGTAAGTTGACGAGGGTTTAACTGTGTTTGTGTGAAGGATATTTTTGGTTAAATGTCATCGTCTTTGTTGGCCGACAGTTTTCTTTTCGTGTGGGAGAAACACATAAAGATTTTTTTTTTTGGAAGCAAGATAAGAGTTAGGAAATCCCCCGCCAAGCAGGCTTCTTTCCTAAAGCGTCCGAGCGGACGAGAACCCGAAGTTCTGGATCAGTAGACAAGCTATCATCGGCAGGGATACAGTAAGCCAGACGCGCAATCTTGTCAGCAACCGCATTAGAATCCCTGAAAACATGACGAATAACAACATTAGCGATAAATTTAATATTTATAGTCGTATCAGCCATCAACAACTCGATATGACAAGGGCACGACTAGTCGCCCAGGAGAGCTTTTATGACGACCAAACAGTCTCCCTCTATTAAGAGATTTTGAATGCCCAACAACTTAGCCCTAGCAACCTCCACATGAAGGCCTAAAGCTTCAGCGTACACCGCTGATGTATTATTACAAATGCCCGATCCGAGCGAATATAATTGCCCAAGGTGGTCGCGAATGACAAAGCCGTACGAACCCTCCCCGGACTGGCAGTGAGAGCCGTCAAAGTTAAGCTTGTGATGACCTGGTGGAGGTTTTTCCCACGCTTGAGAGTGGTTCCTAGACATCCCGGAGACAGTAGGGCCGATGTTAATGCCCCTTGAGGGTACGTTAGATATCCTATTGTGAGTGTCATCTATTTTATCCAAGCGATCCGCCCAAGTCCTATGGCTAGAGTTATAAAAAAGCGCAATTGCCTGACCAGAAGTCGACGTGGTGTGTTGAAATACCAGCTGGTTTCTAAAGAACCAGAGACTCCACCAAGCAAAAGCCAGCTTGTTAGTAGCTTTCTTACCAACCGAATTATAGATTTGATTAAGGATTGTGTTAGGTTTAGTGTTGATATCTATGCCATGGGGACTTGGGAGAGAAATGCGAAGATTTGCAAGAAGTGCAATGGTCATGGGGCATTGTAGCAGAAGATGGTAGGTAGACTCCGTTGAACCGCCACAGAAGCAGCAACCAGACAGAACCGCCACATGAGAGCGTTGTTGGCGATCTGACGTTGGCAGACCATCACTAGCGATTTTCCAAAGGAAGTGTTTGATCTTATGAGGAATGTCCAGTTTCCATAGCCAATGACAATTAAAACGAGGGTCCCCATCGTGTAGCGGGATGATAGATGTGGCCGAGCTAGTCGAGAACCAACCATCCCTACTAGGCCCCCAATAGAGCCTGTCCGGAAAGAAGTTATCTGGGAGTTTGATATCTGTGATATTCTTAATGATAGCTGGAGTGAGCAAACTCTGTAACCCATTATTTATGGCGTCGATATCCTATTTATTATGATTGGTGATAAAGCGGTCTACATACCAACTTGCCATTGCACCCTCGATTGGTACCAAAGCAGAATCTGTAAATGGGGTGTTGAGGGCCCAGTTATCCGTCCAGAACTTAACTGCGCGCCCATCCCCAATAGACAAACGAAGCTCTGGTCTAAATAAATGCCTGATGGCTACCAGTTTGGACCATTTCCACGAAGTGTTGCCTTCCTTAGTATAATCCAACAACATAGCCCCTTTTAGGTATTTTGCAGAAATGACCCTAACCAAGATATTGGTAGGCTCCACAATAATCTTCCATAACAATTTCATTTGTAGTGCCAGGTTCACAGTCTCCGCTTTGTAAATACCCAAACCACCAGACAAGGTATCTGAGCAGATTTTGTCCCAACTAACAAGAGGAGTGGCATTTGGCCCTTTGTTCCAAAAGAATTTTCTGTAGACTTTATCTAGTTCATGCAGAATCGAAGAGGGGAGCATGAATGCTTGCATAATGAAGATTGGTTGGGCACTGAGGTTGGACTTAATGAGAACCTTACTTCCCTCAGCTAACAGAGATGAAGCTTTCCATTTGGACATTTGTTGTTTAGCTTTAAGTATAATGTCGGCGAAGGTATCGCGATTAACCCTTCCGTTGATGATCGGGCACCCAAGGTACTTTTCAAGATTATTGGTTTGTGGGATTCCCAGAGTTGTAGAAACAGTATTCACTGCAGATGCTGTAGTGGCAGCTGAAACGTGGAAGCTGGATTTGTTCAAATTAACTTTTTGTCCCGAGATAAGACAAAAACGGCAGATTGTGTGCAATAGATTGTTACATGTTGTCTGGTTGGTTTTACTGAAAATCATAATATCATCTGCAAAAGCCAGAAACGGGACCCTAACACCCCCCTCCCAAGACAGAACCCAAGATCCTTGGAGAGATAAGCCTGGCGATGAAGGGTCCTAGCCAGCACCTCTGCTGTGAGGATAAAAAGGAAGGGAGAGAGAGGGTCACCCTGTCTCAAACCCCTAGATGGTATGAACAGTGAAGATGGCTCGTCATTTATAAGAATAGAATAAGAAACTGTTTGTACACATTCTTTGATCCAACGAATGAATAACTCATCAAAACCGAACTTCTGTAGAACGGCGAAAAGGAAGGGCCACTCGATTCTATCATAAGCCTTCTCCATGTCTAGTTTGATTGCCATGTAGCCACATTTAGCTTTGGAGATTCTGAAAGAATGAAAAAGTTCATGTGCAATCAGAATGTTATCCTAAATGGATCTGCCTTTAGTGAATGCACTTTGCAGAGGGTGGATTAGTCTATCGAAAACTTTCGATAATCTGTTGGTCAGTATTTTGGAAATAATTTTGTAAACTGTAGAGCATAGACTAATTGGTCTAAAATGATTGACTGTTTCAGGATTATCTACCTTTTGGATCAGGGTAATAAAAGTATGGTTTATCTGACGAAGCATGTTTCTGGATTGGAAGAAGGCCTTAACCACCTCTATGACAGACGGGCCAACAATGTCCCGGTAGGTTTGATAGAAGATTGCCGGCATACCGTCAGGGCCCGATGCCTTGTTAGCTTTAATGGAGAACATGACATTTTTTATCTCGCCATTTGTAACTGCAGAGGTTAGGATAGAATTCTCATCCTCCGAAATCTCAATACCGATGATGTCAAGGTCGTTGCTGAAAGAAATGTCATGGTTGTATGAAGAGTTAAAGCGGGATGAGAAGTTTGAGGCGAACTCGTTTCTAATCAGACTATGATCAGTTAGATGCAACCCTGATTCCGAAATCAGGTGTTTGATTATTTTCTTTCCCCGTTTTGCCGAGGCGATACGGTGGAAATAAGCTGAGTTTGTGTCATTTGATTTTGCGTGTTTGAGTTTGGCTCTTTTGCCCCAATATCGTCTCTGGAAGTCAAGCATTCTTTCTCTTTTGTTTTGTAATCTGTTGTGTCGTATAACAATGTCCGGTCTGTGGTCCTTAATTAAAATATGTTGTAATCGTAGGATCTCTTCATCGGTTTGGTAGATCTGTTTGTGGATGTTGTTGAAGGTACGCTTGTGCCATTTTTTAGCTAGTTTTTTTAAGCAAAGTCGTCTTTTTGACCAATTTAAACAGGTTGGAACCCGTTGGTTTAACGCGCCATGCTTGTTTTACAAAATTCTTAAACTCTTGTTTGGTCATCCAAGCTAATTCGAAACGGAAGGGTTTCTTATGGAGGTGCGTCGGGGAACGCAGATCAATGGAAATCGGAGCGTTATCAGAGGATGTGAAGGGGTAGATCTTAACCCGTAGGCCGTCGTAGGCTGAAATGACCTCACTTTGAGCGAGCAGCCGGTCCAGTTTGCAAAATATTTGTTTGGTGAACCCGTCTTTTTCCTCTGCCAGGTATAGTTTCCCCCGTGAGTTGGGACATCTTGAAGCAAGAGGTTGTTTTTTAGCTCTTGAAGTCTAAAGAACCTCCTTTGAGACGGGGTAATGCCCCCCAGCTTGTCGTCCGGGATGGAAATCTCATTAAGATTGCCCAGAATACAAAAGGGAATGACCAAATGGGAGGAATACAAGATTAGAGATTCCCAGAAAGAATCCTTTGAGGCATAATCGGGAGGGGCATAGACCACAATAAAAGAAAAGGTTTTGTTTAAACTGTTTTCATGGTAGTTAATATGTATATATCTATGATTTACTGAAACCAGCGAGATTTCTCCCTCGTCAGGTGGGAGATCCCTCCATGGTAGACAGATCCCACCCGAGAAGCCAATAGCCGGATCGATGGCAATGTTCGAGAAACTGTTGTGAACCTAATTTGCCATGTTTTACACTTAATTTTATATCGATTTCTGCATACATTGCATACATTTGGGTTAGAATAATACATAATCTGTGTAGTTTACACTTATTTGCAATATATGGAGGTCTACACAAGTTTTGGTTATATTTCGCAGAAATCGGACGCACTTTGGAGCTTAAAGGAAACTCATTTTGAAGCCAAGAATGGTGCAGCTGGAGAAAAGGCCATTTTTCACCATTCTTCGTTCTGAATCAAGCTTTGATGTCTTCATGAGAGTTGTAGCCCTCGGAAAGAGCTTTCCAACGCATGGTCATATGCGTCAATCCGACAAACGAGGACTCGGGAAAGTGC
The DNA here is from genome assembly GCA_037127255.1 of Persicaria tinctoria. NCBI lineage: Eukaryota > Viridiplantae > Streptophyta > Magnoliopsida > Caryophyllales > Polygonaceae > Persicaria > Persicaria tinctoria. Next base: position 52,204,848 of record JBANSL010000009.1, on the reverse strand, counting down.
GTTTCAAGAACAGAACAGAAAGCTGAGAGAACTCTACTCGAGATCGACAAGCCTCTACTCGATCTCGACAAGGGCTGTTCGACCACACCTGGTCGAGTAGGGCTGGTCGAGGACACTGAGTCAAAGACAACCCGACTCCCGGAACCCTACTCGATCTCGAGTAGACTTGGTCGAGATCGACGAGCCATGTCCGGAGTCGACGAGCTGTGCCGAGCCGAGAAGCCGAAGACGAAGACGCAGACCACCTCTACTCGACACAGAGTAGAGCTACTCGAGATCGACTAGACCTCCGAGCCATGTCCGAGCCTTGTCGAGCACCGGCTACTCGAGACAGACGAGGGCTACTAGAGATAGACGAGGGCTACTCGAGATCGACAAGGCCGTGGTCGAGGTCGAGTAGACCCAGTTTCCAGAAACGCTTCATCGTGACAAGTCCTACTCGGTTTAGCTTTACTTGGGCGTGAAGGAATCCGAGAATGGCCGAAGATCTATCCAAAGTTGATCAAAGTCTATCTATGGAAGGAGATCTATCAAGACATGAAGACTTACCCTATTTAGTTTTATCTTTTCCTTATGGATTTATTTCCTTAAAACATTTATTTATCTTTTCAAGTTTTAGATATAATTTTAGATAGAGATAGATATCTTCTTTCCTAGAATAGCTAGGGAAAGAAGCCTATAAATAAGGCCCTAGGGGGCTCAGTTTTATTCATTCCATCACAATTCAATTTCAGAGACACAAGTAGAGTAGTTTAGGAGTTCTAAGGTTTTTAGGGTTTTGGCTTACAGCGAAAGTTGATTGCCAAGATTGTAAAAGGCTTTGAATATAGTTTTATGCAAGTTTCTTCTTTTCAATCAATGTCTGCAATTGCAATGAGGCGTGAGTAGTCCACCCACTTCTGGGGCTGGGGTGAGCCCGACGGTGGCCATGTGAGGCGATGCGATAAAGGTCAGATTTTTATGCAATTTGTCTTCTATCCCTAAGAGCATGATTCTTTTGCGAGAGTTGAAGGTGATCCTTGTTTGTATTATTGAAGCGAAAGTGATCTTAATGCAACTTGGATTAATTATGTGAAAAAGGGTTAGTAACAATTAGGGTTTATGCGAAAGCCTCTATATTCCTATTTGTTAATGACGAAAGTTATTTGATGGAAAGCATGATCTTTTATGCCTTTATGTGTTGTTTTGCATGGTTATCGTTGTGGTGTTGATACCCTAGCCTTGGAGGTCTTTTAATATATTGATTTATTTCATAAAAATTCTGAGTTTTGGTTCGAAATTCTGCAAGTTTTAAAGTTTCTGTCTTTTCACTGTTTCTTGTCGACACAGACCAGCCTTTGTCGATCTCGAGTACACCTTTGTCGAGGTCGAGGAGAGTTAGTCTAGGTCGAGTTGAGTCTTTGCTTCTGTTGTCGATTTCTGAAGTTTCTGTGTTTACAGTTCCTAGTCGATATCGAGTACCTCTTGTCGAGGTCGAGTAGGGCTGTCTTTGTCGAATCGTTTGCTTTTGTTGTTTACTTTCTGTTTTCAGTACTGTCTTGTCGACCTAGAGGACAACTTGTCGACTTCGACCAGCTTCTGTGTCCTCGAGTTACTTTCTGTCTTTGCTCTTGTCCTTTGCTTTGCTTTTATTTCTGTCTTTAGTTTGTTATTTGCTTTTATTTGCTTTAGTTGCCCTTGCCGGGATTATTTGTTTCTGCTTCTGTGTTTGTTTCTGTGTTTCTCTGCTGCTGCTGTAAGAATCTGACAGCTACCTAAGAACTGCTGACGTGCTTCCTCGTGGATTCGATCCTGACTTTCTCTTACTACAACGGGAGGAGTCTTGTAATTATTTGCTGAGACAGGGGAGTCGTTCTAGACCATATTCTATTCTATACTTGACCATCCTCCTGCAACAACAGAAACCACATTTTTTCCACGAGTAATCCGGCGGAGGTTTATTGGTTTTAGTTTCCAAAAGAATTAAAACGTTAATATAGCTGTTTCTACAGAGCAGTTCCGTATTTGTCCAAAAATTTCTCCTTTTTAGGCCACGACAATTCCAAGAGCAAATAATCATGGGAAACCTTCTTGAGTCTGTGAATGTTTGAAAATTGCAACTGGACTTGCATATTTATGCCTTTGGTGGATGTATGTGCATTTGCTAATGCTAAACATATTGCTATGAGAAATTGCAACTGAAATTGCAAATTTTTTATTTTGGTGGATATACGTGGTTTTGTTAATGCAAAACATATTGCATTGAGTTTGAATAGGTTGAATCCTCAAAATGAAACAAGCAATAGTCAATTGAAGGAAAAGCTGTGAGTGCCAAGTAAGGCACCACCCAACCACACGAGTGATCTGAGACCTTAGACCATGTTTAACGGCAACTGTTCACGATGCTAAGATGTAAAAATAATAATAAAGTATTGATGGTGGGGGAGAAAGGATGCTTGTGGGATTTCATTTAAGCATCGATGTTATTGGGATGTTAATGGGTGTATTAAATGCTGGGTCTGAATTCATTTCTTTTTTTCGAAAATCCAAAACCAAAACGACGTCGGTTGGATTGATTTTGTTTTCAAACGCAATGTTTGCATTTGGGTGGCTGACACAAGCCTGCAAAGGGGGAGCCCATGTGGCACAATATTACTGGCGGTTGGGATGAGCGGTCGAGATCGGTTGGATTCAACGGTTGAGATTTAACCTGGTACATTTTAATTAAATTCAAATAATGTCATTTTTGTTATTTGAAATGTGAAAAATAAAATAAAATAAAATTACCATAATACTATATTCATTTTTCTCTACACATAGACATCAATTTTGAATATGTTTCGATATATTTAAAAAAAAAAACATTTCTTTCGATACAATTATATTGTAATTTTCCTTGAAAAATTAGATCTTGGGCGTTTGGTGCCCAATATAATGATCTAAATTTTATAATTAAATTTTAGTAATTAAATACTAATATAATATTATAGTTATATTATAAACATGTTGGTAATAATTGTTATAAAGGGGTATATTCGTAAATTAAATTGGTAAAAAAAAAAGATGGATTAAAGGATGCTAGGGATGCTATTGTTAAAGTGGAAAAAATGAGAAAGAGATGGTATGTTGATGTGGCGGAGAGAGGTGAATAAAAAAATAATAATTTTAGTATCTTGAATAGTAACTGATAAATATGGTTTAGGTGAGTCCATTGAAAGCAAATAAGGGATAAATAATAAACCCATATCTGATAGGAAACGAAACCACCGTAGAAGGAACAAGTCATGGCTTGGCAATGTATACATACAACACAAGAGGTTACAATCTTGGTTAGTTTGGGTGAATATACATAAGTACAAGTAATTATCATTGTAGCTGATGCCTTTTGGGGATGAGTGGACTGAAGAATAACTTCATAAGGGGCTTGTGAGCCATTAAGATTGGAATTTAAAAGTGTAGGCCTGCGAAGGCAGAGCACGTGAAACCCACAACTGAAGCAGCCACGAGTCCACGAACCGAACAAAAGCGGTTGCAGCAAAGGACGAGGCACCAGAGCCCTCCAGCATCGATAGTAGCAGTAAGCATCCAAAAAGGATTTCGAAGCCTCCATTGAAGCACAAAAGCACAGAGTAAACGACAACAGTAGCAATAGGTAATCGAAAGTGAAAACTGATTGTAAGCCGTAAAGAGGGTAAAATGCCCAATTGCACCTTGCGAGGGTGCTTAAATAGATTTTTTGCTAGTAAGCAAGGTATCCCAGGGTTTGTTCATGAGTAGAGAGAGAGAAACTTACAGAGAGAAGAGACGAGGCATATAGCGGAAAGCAGAACGTCGGACAAGACAACCGAACGAACAGCCAAGCACGCCACATACGGAGGTGACCCGCGCCGTCCGGCCACCACAAACTCCCCTCCAATCTCAAAATTGCCCGGTAGCAGGTCGAATAGTGTTTGTAAGTGGGGACGGAAGTGACAAGCCGAGTCCAATCAGAGGGCTGAGCCTCCCGATTGAGTGCCGGGTTAGGGTTTTCTCCATATGAAGGAAATTGGTGGTTAGAGGCTTTGTAACTCACAGAACCCACAAGGAGGGCTATGGGGCGACCCAGGGCGGTTGGGTAGGAAGAAGGGGGAGGCGGACGTTGGTGCGAATTGGACTGGACGGAGGGCAATAGGGCGCTATGGTGGCGGTTGAATGTCTCGGTTAGGAGAGAAAGGGGGCGCGTTGGAGCGCGTTGTATTTGGGGTTGGAGGGTTTTCATTTTAAGTCAATAATGGCTTGCTTTGAATTTTGTAATTTTTTTGATTCATAAAAATTCGGTGGTATAACCTTATTTACCTGATAGCATTATACTATGGTCCAAGACACACCCACATGCCATGGGCCTTAGCTCAATGACTAGATTAGGGCCATATGTTCTCCACACAGCACTCATGTGCCACAACTTTTGCATATTTATATCCGTGCACGCAACATATAATTTTTGGTATTTGCATAAGTTATCTAAGATGTTCTTTTAAATATCATATTGTATTTTTATACTTATCATACAAGCATTAAATTTCACTTGAGATTTTAAAACACCATAAGCTTAAACTGTACTCGAGCTATTCAAATATCATGATAAATGAATAGATCGAATGCATATATGGTTTTGAATTTGTGTCTAATTAACTTCCTAATGCAACTGATGCACATGTGCTTTTCAGAGTGATAATGTGGAGAAAAATCTTTGGAAAAAAGCATGATGCTTTAGGGAGAGATGCATACCTACCCTTCAGTGACTGAACTTGCTATAAATGTTCTACTTGAATTGTTTATTGATGTCACCACATTAAATCCTTTTGGTTTGTCTTCTTGGTTGATGTCATGGTGAACAAAGATCAGGAAACCGGAAAAATTTAATGCTTGCATGATAAAGCTTGATTTCCAAAAAAGTAAACATGACGACTGTCTGTATTTTAGAGGTATTAGTAGTCAGTCTTCCCTGTATGTGTTGCTTTATGTTAATGACATTTTATTAATCTCTAAATCAAAGGATAAAATTGCTGAGATTAAGAGGAACTTAAATGCAAATTTTGATACGAAAGACTAGGGCCATGCCAAGTGCATTTTGGGCATTAACATCATTAAAGATAGGGCTAAGAGAAAACTGTGGTTGTCTCAATCTGATTATACTAAGAAGGTCTTAGATAGGTTTAAGATGGATAGTTTTAAGGTATCTCCTATACCTTTAGGAGGGCACCTGGACCTAACCAAATTAAAACCTACTGAGATAGATTATGAGTTTAAGAAGATGAAAGCAACCCCTTATGATGCAGCTGTGGGATCAGTCATGTATAACATGATCTATACACGGCTTGATCTTGCTTGCTCTATGAGTGTTTTGAGTCGTTTTATGTCCGACCCTGGGGAGAGGCACTGACTTACTATGAAATATCTTCTTAATTAAATACTTTGCTGGTACAGTTTCTGTTGGACTAACCTATGGCAGGCATGAAGAGAGCAACAATCTGTATGGCTATGTAGATTCAGATTAGGCCAGCAATAAAGATAATAGGAAGTCTACATTAGCATTTATGTTTACATGGTTTGGTAACTGTGTATCGTGGAAGTCACAACTGTAGCCTATTGTGGCTTTGTCCTCAACAGAGGCAGAGTATATTGCTGCGACAGAGGCTTGCAAGGAACCTTTGTGGTTACAAGGACTGCTCAAAAAGATAGAAGGAAGGCCTTACAAGGCAACCCTACACATTGACAGTCAGAGTGCTTTGTACTTATGTAAAGACCCGATATATCACGAGAGGACAAAGCACATAGATGTACTCTATCACTTTATACGTGAGAAAGTGGAAGAGCAACTTGTGAATGTGAAGAAAATCAGTGTTGATCTCAACCCAGCAGACTTTGGGACCAAGATCGTGCCAAAGGACAAGTTCTTGCTGTGCAGGAGGTCCTTGCACACCGAGGAGGCAAAGTAAGCTAAAGGCTAAGGCCGACGATGGAGAAGTACATTCTAAATCATGTGACTGGGTTGAGCCGTGTTCTACAGGTTCATCCTAATGACCTATGATGTGTAAATGGCAATTAGGAGGGCAATTGTTAGTATAAGTTTCTACTTGTAATAGAACTAGATCAAATATAATGGAATCTTATAACAGGGACTATAGAGCAACTTGGAACCCTTAGGTGAGAATAGGCTTGTGGGACATCGTGAAATACCCCAAAATATTTTTGGGTATTTTCGTTTCAATTTAAATAAAAAAAAGGTTAAAATTTTGATATAAAAGAATTTATAATATTTTTTTGGTATATATCTTATTATTTGGTTCCTATTATTTCAAACATAAAATTTGGTTTGAAATTGTTATGTTAATCATGAAAGTTATTGCAACTAAAATAAAACATGAATTTTTGTTTAAATATAAGGCTTGATGTGAGTTATCATTGTATTATTTGTTATCTCATGTGAAAACAGTTTTAATTAAACTATTTCAATATTATCTGTGCTGTCATTTGTTGTAAAAACATTATGATTTATATCTCGACTTATTATATATATATTAACTATAATTATAACTAAAAGTTTAACAATCTGAATCGCTTATTTGTTGTCACAATGTAAGGTCACTGGCTTCAAATTTGTCTCTCCAAGCTCTTGTAAGACGCTGACAAGCCAAGTAACTTCAGCTGCAGCTTGGCTCATTGATCTGTATTTAGCTTCAGAAGAACTCCGAGATACTGTCGGTTGTTTCTTAGACTTCCAAGTGATAGGATTATCACCATATAAAACCACATACCCAGTGACTGACTTTCTCGAAATAGGAGAAGAAGCCCATTCAGAATCTGATACGGCTTGCAATTTGATAGAAGACCCTTTCTGCAATCGAATTCCATAGTGCATTGTCCCTTTGACATATCTTAGCAGGTGATGCAAAACCTCTTGAGTTTTGATATCAGGATCGCTCAAAACTTGGACAGAAAAAGAGATATCTGGTCGAGTATTTGTTAAGTAACTCAATTTACCAACAAGGCTTATGTATGCAGTAGGATCAGATAACGAATTATGCATATCAGATGAATGGAGTTTGAAATTTAAAGTTAAAGGTGTAACACATGGTCTTTGATCTTCAATGCTTGCTTCCTTGATAATTTCTTGACAAAACTTTCTCTAACTTAAAATCATAGAGTCTTTGGAATGAATTACTTCTATTCCTAAAAAGTAATTCAATTTCCCAAAATCCTTGATGCTGAATAGCTCATGGAGATGTTGCTTCAGACCAGTGACTTGAGATAAATATGATCATGTGACAATAATATCATCTACATAGACTCCAACCACCGTTAGATGATTTTCTTTGTGAGATATAAACAAAGATGGATCAAATTTTGACTGAACAAAACCAAATTCAATCAGAGTTGTATATAATTTGTTAAACCATTGCCTTGATCCTTGTTTTAAACCATATAAGGATTTTTTCAACAAGCAAACCTTATTGTCGGGATTAGGCACACCTTGAGGCATTATCATATATACTTCTAGATCTTCATGTAAATCACCATGTAAGAAAGCATTGTTTACATCTAATTGGTAAATATCCCAACCTATATTCAAAGAAAGAGAAATTATAACTCTTACAGTGGACATTTTTACCACAGGTGAAAATATTTCCTCATAGTCGATCCCATATTGTTGAGTATATCCCTTGGAAACTAGTCTTGCTTTGAATCTTTCAACTGATCCATTTGCCTTCAACTTAATCTTGTATACCCATTTGCATCCTATTGCCTTTTTACCTGCAGGAACATCAACTAGAAGCCTAGAATCCATGTATTGTTAGACTGTAAAGCATCTACCTCTTTGTTCATTGCTTCAATCCACTTTGGATTCTTGGAATGATTTAGACTCAACCAAATCAACTGAATTTTGAACAGAAACTGAGTTACATAGAAACTGAAATTGGTTAGTGGTTAAGAATAAATCAGTGAATCCAGTTAGTAAAGGAAATAACTCAAAATTGGAACCAAAATTACAGATGTAATCTTGTAGATGGTGAGGTTGTCTAGGATCTCTAGATGATCTTCTGAGCACAGGCATGGCAAGCTCTTCACCACCAGAATCTGAGATGTTGTTAGAAGACTGGCTTTGTGTACTAGAAATTTGTTATTTAACATCGGGTAATAGCCGATGTCTTTCAAAAAAAAAATCGATGTCTATGTGAGGGATGTAAAAAGTCAAAAGTTTTTCACATCGGCCAGAACCCGATGTCTTTGTATGTTATAATATCATTTATACTTTTAAATCAGATGTGTTTGTTATCCTATAACATCGATTATAAAATATAACCGATGTTATAACACACAAAGACATAGGCTATTAGCCGATGTTAAAAAGTTTTGACTTTTTACATCCCCCAGATAGACATCGATTTTTTTTTGAAAGACATCGGCTATTACCCGATGTGAAATGACATATTTGCGGTTTTTTTATATTATCGTAGCCTTTGCGGGATTTGAACTCGCATCTTTGTGTTTGAACACAATGCTCTACCATTTGAGCTAATAGGCTTTAAATTAGATAGAATGTTCTTACATAATAGCAAAAAGAGCATTAATAAAAATAAATGGGAAAAGGTGAAAAATGTCATGGACAATTTGCATAGAAAAAGACAAGCTGATATTACAACCATTTAAGAGATATTATATACATAAGAATGCAAAAACAAGTTCCAAGTCCAGGTGAAAATTCTATAAAGTCGGTAAGAAAGGCGGGCTAAAGAAAGCTAACCTTCTTTTCTAGCTCAGTAATGAACTCTGCAAAGATATTCTCACGGTCTCTAGATCTCTCAACGACTTTGAATCATTCATTTTCAAAAAGTATGTGTACTGCTTTGCTGTCTAGTTGCACACATTTTCATTAATCTAGATCACAACATGTAAACCATCATTAAGATAAGAAAAGTGAATCCAAAGATACGTCCATCTAGTCGTTGAAGTCAGCTCACTACATTCATGCGATAGAATTCATGAGTTCAAAGAAAGATTATGAACGGAAAAGATATAAAAAGAGATGAATAACATCCAGAACATACATAATCTCAATGAAATAGAATTTGTTCACGGGAAAAAATAGACTAATAATCCCATATCTAATACAAAACCAATGCTTAAAAGAGCATAGTGGTGCAATCATACATGTAGATACACCATATTATCATCAGCGCACTTTAAAGATCGGAAATGATAACATAAATAAGTAAAATAAAACAGCTTATAAAAAGCAGTGATGCGTCAATCATGTAGGAAACTCGGATGTTTTGAAGTTTCTCTTGGCTAAGGTTGTTTGTTCTCTAATTTACTCATTCTCTAGAGCGTCAACCAGTATTTCCTAACATTGAAACATAGGAGTATTTCATCAAGTTTAAGAGAAGAAACTATTAAAATGCTAAAACAAGCTGAAAAAGCCTGAAAGAGAGCACTGTAAGGTTTTAGAGGTGTAACGCTTACCAATGAACTGCCCAGACCAAGATAACTGTCATATTCTTTAATCACGCTCACAACATCAGGGTGCCAGCCAAGCAAAAGTATGCATTCTTTACGTCCTAAACCATATTCTGTTGCCTACTCCCTAAAAGAGATAATAAGTCATCAATGATTCCTCTTAGTTTGCATGGAGCACACAATTCCTTATCAATATCTAAAGACATAATACCTTTGAACCCTTATTAGGAAGACGCCTTGTGATATTCTTCAGACGCTCTTTTCTCCTTTTCTGTATCTCACTGTGGGATTCAAGATTCCTTTCCAGAACTTTCAAATCATGGACTTCAGTAGTACCATCTTTTAAAAATTTTGCATGGGCAAGCTGCTGACTTTTAATTCTGTAGACAGGAGCAATGAACAAAACCTTCAAGTTTTGTTAGAACTCTACCAACAAAGCTGAATATCAAAGAACAATTAGAACTCTAGCAACAAAGCTGAATGAGCCATCATCTAATAGTAATTCAATGCATCCCTAAACAATCTACATACCACGCCGATCACATAAGGAATGAATGTATCAACACCAAGGGGCTGACATCATTCAACTGGGAGGCCTTGAGATGAGTATTTACAAATATACCTGGACATTCAAACGACCTCGTACAATGTTCATTGGATAGGTTGCTGACATGTCTATAATTCTAGCAGTTGCTACAGCTCCAAGACGGATTACAGGGGTGAGTTCAGCATCATCTGTAAGGTGAAAAGTGATTGAACAACTTTAACTTTTATTCATCAAAGCGAGACTTACCAAACTCATTAGATAAAATTAAAAAAAAAAAGCTAGATCCTTGTAGAATATTTAGAGCAACTTCAGTCTATTAGAGTTCCTTATAGCAACTTTAAGTACAATAATCACACGATCTGCTATTCAAATTCTTCTGCTATATGAAAATGTAGCTATAACATAGATAATGCAGGGAACTAAAGCAAAAGCTAAAATTCCTCACATAGAAACACAATGTAACAAAACCAATCACATCAAAGAAAATAGAGAAGCCACAACTGCATGAACAATATTAAGGAAAGTTACATCAACATGCTAATATAAAGAACAAATGGACAACACTTGATATGCCACTACAAAATAGAACAACAAAGAAACAGGTACAAATTTAGGGGCCATACCATTTCCAGTTTGCTGCCGATAAAGAAATAGAATTCCCATGCTCAATATCATAAAAATGTGAGGTTAGACACAACAAAATATCTTTGAGGAACAAAAACATGCTAGTCCAAGTGCTCTAGCTAAATGTACAATGTATTAATGATCTTTTAAGTCAATGGATAAAAAGGAAAGACCATGTATGTAATTATGCATTAAACAAGGCGACTCATATAAAAAGTTAACACCTTACGGCTGCCAAAAATATGATTGTCACTTTAGTTCTTCTACGATCATGAGAGTAATGCAAGAATTCTTTTAATTGAATCTACTTCAAGATAATTTACATAACTTGTTTCTATTTTAAACAGAATCAAAGTATCAAATCTTAATTCAAAGAGGATTTTAACCGCTTACAGAAAGAAAAGGAACAAGTAAACAAGTCAAATCAGGAACACATGTAGGCTAGCTACCAATACTTTCGTACGTGATTCATTACGACACAAATTGAATAACCCAAGTAACATCACATAGGTATAGAATTAGAAGAAACATACTTGGATGCCTGCTCGTATCTCAAGAACTATACTGCTGAATTTGGAACAATACGAGCAAAGTTAGTGCCATTGCCTTTGATCCACTATTTCTTTATGAATCATACAAAAGAAAAATAAGGAATACCACAATAAATAATCTCAACATTTACAAACTATGCTATCAATTTACTATTAAAATCCAAAGTACATCTACTGCTTGAACAAATAGAAGTAAAGAAAATTGTGTATTCCAAGGACCCAAACTCATAAATCTCTCACACACAAAAACAAATATATAGCTAAGTAATTGGATATATACGTATTGATCAATTCAATCCATTCAAGCAATGTGGAAATCGCTCAAGAACACTCAGAAGAACAAGAAGAGGAATAAAACTGAACTCTCAAAATACAGAATTTTTATTACTTTGTAAAACAGTTTGGGAGATTACAAGTGATGAGTATTTATAGAGAAAGAGAGCACGGGGAAGCTGGGCACAACAACCCTTTCTGTTACAGCTCCTAACTGCCTCTAACAGCTTCTTGAGCTGGCTTAACACTCCCCCTCAAGTTGATGGTTTGAAGACATTCACAACTCCCAACTTGAACAACATTTTCTCACATGTGTCTTGATTTACTGTCTTAGTGAATATATCAGCTGGTTGCTCTTTGGTGGAGATGTAGCCCAACACAATTTCCTTCTTGAGAGCTTTGTTCCTTACCACATGACAATCTCCTTCAATATGCTTTGTCCTCTCATGATACACTGGATTTCTAGCAATGTGAAGAGAAGATCGATTGTCACAATGTAGCTGTACAGGATCCAATTTTACTCCCAAATCAGATAACAAGTTTACTAGCCAAGTTATCTCACAGCAAGTCATGGCCATTGCTCTATACTCTGCCTCAGCTGTGGACATAGCTACATAGGATTGCTTCTTGGTTCTCCATGAGATAAGTGAACTGCCAAGCAATATACAGAACCCAGTTAGGGACTTTCTAGTCATAGGGAACTTTGCCAATCAGAGTCACAAAATGCCCTTAGCTGTAGCTTAGAATCTTTAGCTAGTAGCAGCCCTTGTCCTAGAGCCTTGTTCAGGTATCTCAACACATGTTTAGCAGCTTGCCAATGCTCCAATTTTGGAGAGTGCATGAACTGACTGAGCATCTGTACTGCATAGCATATATCTGGACGTGATGGTGAGGTAGATTAGCTTTCCTACCATCCTTCTGTATGCAACTTGATCCACTTCTTCCTTGGTTCCATCTAGACTGAGCTTTACTCTAGGATCTAAGGGAGTGGCCACTGGTTTTGCATCTGTCATTCCAGTTTCTGCTAGTAATTCTAGAGCATACTTCCTTTGATTTAGGAACAAACCTTTCTCATTTCTATCTATTTCTATGCCCAGAAAGTACCTTAGATCACCTAGCTCTTTCATTTGGAAGTTCCTGTGAAGATGAGCCTTGAGCTTTCTTATTTCATCTTCATCATTTCCAGCAATTATCATGTCATCTACATATACTAATAGAGATGTGATCTTCTTCTCATTCCTCTTTACAAATAGGGAATGATCATATTCTGATTGCACAAATCCTGCTGTGATAACCACTTCAGAAAATTTGGCAAACCATTGCCTAGGAGCCTGCTTCAATCCATACAAGGATTTTTCAGTTTGCACACCAAATCCTGCTTAGCTTGCTGGTTCTGTATCCCATTCTCCCCCTGAACTGCAGGCTGTAAGGATTTGAGGAACCTATACTCAGGTGGCAACTCCATGTAGACTTCTTCTTCTAGATCACCATGCAAGAATGCATTGGTGACATCCAGTTGAGAGATGAACCACTCCTGTGCAGCTGCAACAACCAGGAGAGTCCTTACTGAGATCATTTTTTCTACTGGTGCAAATGTCTCAGAGTAGTCAATGCCCTCCACTTGACTAAATCCACGAGCCACAAGTCTTGCTTTGTGTCTATCAAGAGAGCCATATGCTTTCAGTTTTACTTTGAAGAGCCATTTACAAGTCACAACAGACTGGTGTGCAGGTCTGGGCACCACACTCCAAGTTTCAGTCTTTTCAAGAGCCTCTAGTTCAGTAATCATAGCTTGGCACCATTCTTTGTGTTGGAGAGCCTCCCTTACAGTAGAAGGTTCAGATAGAGGTGCACTATTGACTATGAAAGTGTTATATGAAGCTGGACAAGCAGAATAAGAGACAAATTTGGACATAGGAAAAGAAGAGGTGGCCTTACTGCAAGAGGCAGACATTGCAGATGATGGATCATGATGGACTGTACACACATAGTCTTGTAACAAGGAAGGTGGCTTGGTGGTTCTTGTGGAATGTCTGATAGGTGGAGGAGAGGGTTCTAGAGTTGTAACAACATCAAAGGTGGGTGGTATAGGTGAAGGAGAGTAGCCAGCCAGAGATTCTGTGGTGGTAGAGGGGTCAAGGGTGGGTAGATCAAGGTCAGAAGGGATGCCAATTGGTGTGAAAGGCTAGTCATCCACAATCTCTGGCTGAGTAGAGCTGGTGGTTTGGTTGCTGGTGTCCAGGCTATGGCTTAGGTTTGTGGCTGCAAAGGGAAAGAAGTCTTCTACAAATGTAACATCTCTACTAATGTGACATTTTTGAGTTTGTAGATTGTAAACCTTGTAGCCTTTAAAACCAAAAGGATAGCCAATGAAAACACAAGCTTCAGCTCTAGTATCAAATTTCTTATGATTTTGAAAACTAGTAGACATGTAACATAGACAGCCAAATACTTTAAGAGAAGAGTAATCTGGCTTTTGTTTGAAAAGAAGTTCATAAGGAGATTTGTTTTTCAACAAAGGTGTTGGTAATCTGTTTATAAGGTAAGTTGCAGTTAAGATGCAATCACCCCAAAATCTAATGGGCAAAGAAGAGTGAAATCTGAGACCTCGAGCAGTTTCTAACACATGTCTATGTTTTCTTTCTACTCTACCATTCTGTTGAGGAGTGGCAGTGCATGAGCTCTCATGTATGATGCCCTTAGATGTTAGAAAATCTGTCAAATCCTTGTTGAAAAACTCAGTACCTTGATATGTTCTCAAGGTCTTTACTTTTGTTTCAAACTGGTTTTCCATTTTGAGTAGAAAATCCTTTAGAACAGAAGAGGTTTCAGATTTTTGAGAGAGCAAATGTGCCCATACACACCTACTGTTGTCATCTACAATGGTTAGAAAATATTTTTTGCCATTGTAGGTAGGTGTGTCATAAGGGCCCCATAGATCACAATGCACAAGTTCAAAAATATCTTTAGCATGAGAAATACTTTTGTAGAAACTATTTCTTGTTTGCTTAGCCAGAGGACAAATTGAACATGAAATGTCTGAAGATTTATTCATATCATGTGAAATTGCAGATACATGTAAAAGTTTGTCATAAGGGGCATGGCCTAGTCTGAGATGCCAAAGAGCATTAGAGTCAGACTTACAAGATGATTTAGGCAAAAACATAGGTAATGTGGGTGATGTAGCACAGAACCGAGCATGTGATTTCTCAATGGTTTGGGATTCTTGGATGAGGGATGGTATCTCATGTTCAGGCACCAAGTGGTACAGTCCATCTATGTCTCTACCAGCTGCAATGTTCTTCCTCCTTGCTGGGTCCTGTATGAGGCACATAATGGGTCTGAGATTGATGTGAAAGTTCATGGTGCGAACCAGAGTGGTTAATAAAACAAGATTGAGTTTAAAATCTGGGATGTATAGCACATTGTTCAAGGTTAAAGAGGGTGTTAAGTGCACATTACCGGAGTGAGTAATGTCACTAGTGTGACCATCAGGAAAATGTATCTTTGAGGGAGGTATCATGGGGACAATATTAGTTAGACAATTCAAGTCACAAGTCATATGATAGTTTGCACCACTATCTAATAACCAACTGTTTGTAAGAGGAGAAACTACACCACAAAAGAGAGTACCTACTATGACCACATCATGTTTCTTCTCCTGCTGAGCCTGAGTCATGATGTTGAGTAAGGACATCATCATTCTTTGCTGGTCTGTAGAGAGACCTTGCAGTACATTTGAGTCACTTCCCTTCTCAGTCACTGCATTGGCTCTATAGTTTGTGTTGCCTTTCTTGCTTTCACCACTGTTCTTGGTTGATTGAGGCGCTTGAGGCTTGTATTTGCTCTTAGAGTGCCAGCTGGGGTAACCAATAACCTCCCAACATTTCTCAGAGGGATGATTTCCTTCACAGTGAATGCATTTCTTTTTCTTCCCTTGCTCACCAGCATCTCTCTTGCTGAACATAGCAGTAGCATCAGGAGGTTTGACAGGCACCTCCGGCTTCTTAGAACTTGATTCATCTTGAATCAATATAGAGTGAACATAGCTCACAGTAGGTAGGGGTGAGCAAAGTAGAAACTGTCCTCTTGCAGCTTCGTACCTCTCACTCAATCCCATAAGAAACTTCATGAGTTTCTCTTCATTTTCAGCGGCTTCAATCCTCACATTGACATTGCACTCACACTTATTACAAGTGCATCGAATTGGAGGACTCAATCCAGACAGTTGCTGCCAGGCGCCTTTGAGTTTTGTAAAATACTCGGTGATTCCCAGACTTTTCCGATCACAGTCTTGCAATTCCTTTTCGATTTGAAACAGCATTGGACCATTTTTCTGGCCGAAGCTTTCATGAAGGTCATCCCACATCTGTTTCGCTGTATCATACTCATCCAAGGTTGCATAGATGTCCTTGGATACTGAATTCAAGATCCAAGAACAAACCATGTCGTTACACCTGTTCCAGATTACAGAGTTCTCAGGTGTTTCGACAACAGATCCTTCAACAAAGCCTAGCTTATTCTTCACCGACAGGCCTTTCATTATCGCTTTCTTCCATCTTCGGAGGTTTTCTCCCGTCAATTGGATTGGAGTGAGCGGCAGACCTGAGTTATCGGATGGATGGATGAACAATGGATTATGCAAATCCATGGAGGTGATCATCTCTCCTCGTCGACGTCGTTCAGTTGAAGAACCTGGATCTTCGTGATTTGCCGCCATTGACGACTGCAATTGAGCTTAGAGATGGCTCAATTCACAGCCAAATTCGATCTCAATGATCCACAACGACACACAGAGATCAAATGCGGAAGCTTAATCAAAATAGAAACGAAAAAAAACGATTGATTGATCAACAGATGCTCTGATACCATATTGATCAATTCAATCCATTCAAGCAATGTGGAAATCGCTCAAGAACACTCAGAAGAACAAGAAGAGGAATAAAACTGAACTCTCAAAATACAAAATTTTTATTACTTTGTAAAACGGTTTGGGAGATTACAAGTGATGAGTATTTATAGAGAAAGAGAGCACGGGGAAGCTGGGCACAACAACTCTTTCTGTTACAGCTCCTAACTGCCTCTAACAGCTTCTTGAGCTGGCTTAACACGTTTGCTCATAGTTGTAATTGCATAAAATTAAATGGCTTTTAGATTTCCAAACTCCGGTTGGTAATCACAAACAATTGTGGAGAACTGCTAACTTTTGAAGTCTCTCTTATCCAAACTCCATTTGGATCCAGAAACCTGTAATTGCAGAAATTAAACCTCTAATTGCATAAATCTAGAGATCCAAACTCCCCTTAAAGAAATTAAATGGCTTCCCAACATTGGGTATATACTAAGTAATTGCAGAAACCTGCAAGAATCGATGGTCACAAAGCCATCGATTGAGACCCTAAACTCTAGAATCCAAAAGTTTTCAAGTCAATAGACGATTTCGATCCCTAAACCCATTCGAACCCTAAACCCTAGAATCCACAATTTTCGAATCCTGGAGAGGAAAGAAGATAGACGTGTTACCTCAGAGGTAGTTAGTGGTTGCGTAGTCAGAGAAGGAACTAAAAGGCCGCGAAAAGAGGTGTCAAATGAGGCCAACAAGCAGAGGTGCAGTGATGACGATTTTACGGTGGGCGAGTTCGGTGTCTCTTCCGAGAGAGAGGGAATGGATGACATCTCTGGTCCCCAAGTATAGTGATTTCCAACGGGGAGAAGATGATGGGTGGTTAGGATTCCGGTGGGGAAGCGACAAGAAGGGGAGGAGATACGTCCGTGTTCCGGTGGAGGCTCCAGGTCGAGAGAGATGAGTTGAGAGAGAGGGGAAATTGATGATCTAAAAATGATAATGGAGGGATACGCAGCCTTTTTTGTTTCAAGGTTGGGAAATTAGTAAAAATTACCGCCTATTATTTGAGTGGGTTCAATATAGCGCTTTTTTAAAATTTCAGAAAAAAATTATTTAACATCAGTCAGAAATTATAGGGTGATGTCTATTCTATTTTTAACATCTCAAATTTATAAACCGATGTAAAAAAATTATTTAACATGGCAGGTTTTTCTAACTGATGTTAATGAGCCGATGTTAAATAGCAATAGCAATGTCTTGATCATTATTAACAACAATATCATCATGGTTAATAACATTCTCATCAATTATCTCACTGTTATGGAAAAATGTAGATTCGGGACAAGTAGACATAATAATAGGTAATGAAATGCCTTTGTCAAAATCAATTTTATGCAAGGGAAACTGCAACTCATGAAATTGCACATCTCTGAAAGGGGCACTCCTTGAATCAAACTTGGACCTGTTATGCTTGTTAGTGCTAACAAAACATAAACAACCAAATGATCTTAACATATCATAATTAGGAGACTTGTGAAAAAGTATTTCATAAGGAGCTCTAAACTGAATAGATGATAAGGGAAACCTGTTTATAAAAAATGTTGCAGTTAAAATACATTCTCCTCAATACTGAATAGGAAGATGCGATTGAAATAAAAGAGCACGAGCTGTCTCTAACAAGTGCTTATGCTTTCTTTCAACCACTCCATTTTGTTGTGGATTGTAAGCACAAGTACTTTGATGAATCAGACCATTGTCAAGGTAAAACTGCTAAGCCTCATTGCTGCAAAACTCCATTCCATTATCAGATCTAACAATCCGAGGTGAATGACGTATGTAATTGGGGTTGAGGAGTTAGATGATGAGTGAGTTAGGGAAGAAAGAGGAGATAGGGAAGGGAGAAAAGGAATTTGGTCTAATATCATTCAACGTGTCCTCTGAATACAGTAGACTAAGCCTTTTATAAGGCTTCCCTTTGCACTATTGGATTGGGCTTGAGCCCATTACAAGTGGCCATCAACCCACACATATCACTAATGCATTCATAACAGCATCGTAGGATGATGCTCAAACCCACCATCTATGAAAGGTAGCTCGAAAAACACTCAACTCGAGTAACCTGAGTCCATCTTCTCGGAAGGGTAACTTAAGTAAGCCACCTATCATTTGCATAGAAAATGACTTGGATTTGATGTGGAGTTTGATTTTGATTTTGGTGAACGAACTCAACAAGCGGAAGCTTTGTATCGAGTTAGAGTGGACACTTTGACTTTGTTAGAAAATTTGATATTTGGGACGACTAGAGTCGACAAATAAATTTGAGGAGATTTGATTAAAAGTTTGGATGTGACTGAACTCGGTGATGATTTGATTTACACTAAGTTTTCTACGTATCCACTTGTTTGGTGGAATCAAGTCATCATAGTTCGGGAAAAGAGAAGTTTTGTATTTGGGTTTGATCATGAGATCATTTGAGGGTGGTGATTGAACTCAACGAGCTTGAGCTTTGTATCGAGCCGGAATGGACAATTTGAATTTGTTTTTGGCGATTGAACTCGACGAGCCTTGACTTTGTATCGAGTGTCCTACGTATCTTTAAAAGAGAATCAAATCACTCGCAGTACTAAGATGAACCAATTTAATTTGTTCGGTATTGACCTCATGAGGGAATTTAGAGGTTGACGATTGTAACCGATATATTTTTAGAATTTAATATTGGTTATCTACGTAGCCGATATGAGGCGTCAAGTTTTTACGTAGTTCTAAACGTAAAACCAATTTGATTTTTTGGATTGGTGACTGTACCCGACCAGCTTAACCTTTATGTCGAGCTACCTATGTACCCATTTGGACGGGATCAAATCACTCATAGTTCTTTTATATGACAAATTTGATTTAATTTGAGACGAGCAGCTGAATCCAATATATGTTGACTTTTAATATTGAATTTCTTACGTATCTCATAAAAGAGTGTGAAATATTTACGCAGTTCTTTTTGAAACCCTTTGAATTTGGGAAATTTCGGTTTGAGATTTTGACTCCGTTTTTTATTTAGGAGTTGATTTAGAGTTGATCCGCTAGAATTAATTGGCAAAATATTTGATGAGTTTAATTTTATATTTTTTTTTATCAAACTCAAATTCTTAATTTATGCCAAAAATAATTCTTATATTTTAACGGGTTAATTTTTAAATTCATTTCAAATATGCTTAAGCATATATAGGCCAAAATTTTCAAATATGCTTAAGCAGGTATGTTCAATCTCCCCCGAGACTTCGGACTTCGAATTCACCTATTTAGCTTAATGCTTTGATGTTTTGTGCTCCCAAATTTTGAATCATTATTTTCATATTCCTAGTTGTGCGCTCAATCTGCAGGTTTGACTGATTTTTAGAATTTGTATTTTTTTTCTTTTGAGTGAGTTTTTAGGCTAAGGTAGTTGACGAAGGAAGCGGGTGAATTGAACTCTGCAATTTGCCCTTGATTTGAAGACAACAAGAGTTCTTGTTTTTTTTTTGTTAAATATAAATAAAACCAGATTCGTGCCCACGCAAATAATTACAAGACCTCCTCTTGATGTAGCAGCGGGAAGTCAGGATCGATCCTCGAGGAAGCACATCAGCGGATCTCAGGTAGCTGTAAATCTCACAGACAAAAATGAAAACAAAAAGACAGAAATCACAAATAAAAGCGGAAAATAAAGTAAAGCAACAGAAACTACTCGATATCGACAACAAGTCCTCGATATCGACTAAACTAATTGATGTCTCTAAAGTAGCCATGTCTTTATGCATATTTTAGTTCCATATTCTATATACTTTGCATATTTTGGGTTGGGAATATGTCGAATTTATGTAGTATATGTTTATTTGTCAGAAATGGAGATCTACATAAGTTTCTGTGTAATATTGCAGAATATGGAGCCATTTCGGGGGAAAACCAAGAAGTCAAGACGGAGGACACATTTTACTCTATATCGACTAGTCTTCGTCGATATCGAAAACCCATGACTAGGCACCTGCACTGATCGAGGAGCACATGTCGAGGAGCTGAAGACGAGCCACGTTGACTCCAGAACTTTACTCGAGATCGAGTACGGTCCTCGAGATCGACAACATCGAAGAACATGCCCGGAAGTCGAGAACAGTCTACCCGAGGAGACCGAGGAAGCGCTACCCGACCTGGTCGAGCATGCCGGACGCTGAGCAGCACTCCTCGATGTCGAGAAAAATCCTCGAGATCGACAACCCCAGGATCCCATGTCCGAGCATTCTGCCCGACCAGCCCAAGGCACACAAGTCGACGAACCCATTTTACTCGATCTCGAGTTATTTACTCGATGTCGAGGAAAAAAAGTCACCTATCCAAGCCCTGTCGAGGACCAGCAACCCGAGACGCCGAGCCACTGAAGTCAACGACCACCCAACTCGAGATCGAGGAAACTTCCTCGAGATCGAGGAAACTTCCTCGAGATCGAGGAAATCTTCCGGAGACGCGTAACGCGGTTTGAGCTGTCCTACTCGGATTGGGATTCCTTGGGGCCGAAGATTGCCGAGTCTATTCGATTTTATCAAGATCTATCATGAAGGAGAAGATTTATCCACTTGAAGACTTTTAGATATAATTCATTTTTTAGATTTAATTATGTGGTTGCATTTATTTATCTTTAATGCTTTAGATATAGGTTTAGATATAGATATAGATATTTTATCCTTGAATAGCAAGGATTAGAAGGCTATAAATAAAGCCCATGGGGCAGATTTTAGGAATCATTCAATTCAGAAGTAGAGAAGTAGTTCACAGAGAAGTTTTAGGAGTTCGAAGGTTTTAGGGTTTTGGCATTCAACGAGAGTTGGATTGTCGGGATTTTAAAAGCTTTGAATTTAGTTTAATGCAAGTTTCTTTTCATCAATCAATGTCTGAGGTTGCGATGAAGCGCGAGTAGTCCACCCACTTCTAGGGTTGGGGCGAGCCCGACGATAGCCCTGCGCGTTTGAGGTAAAGATCCGACTTTTTTCGTGTTGTGAGCATCTACTACTTATTATGTGTTTATTACCCATCTAATGGAGGTCCATGCTAACAACTTGGATTGTAAACATAAAATTAGTAAAGGCAATTAGGGTTTCTTGAAAGAGTTGTCTAATTGTTGGAAAAGGCGAAAGCTTAGTCCTTTGATGCAAATTATATGATTATCTGTTTTATTTCTGCCTTACGCATGGTTGGTTATCGTTGTTGCAAACCCCAATCTTGGAAGTCTTTTACATACAGTTTAGTTCGAAATCCCAAAGCACTTGCCTTTATTTTCTTTCGTTTTAGCTTCTGCCCTTCCTCGAGATCGACTAGGACTCCTCGATCTCGAGTTACTGATTCTCGATCCAGCATCGCCGTAGCTTCTGTGTGCAGGTGATCGATAAGAGCCAACCCGACGTCAACGACCCTACTCGATCTCGAGTAAACCCTTGTCGAGATCGATCAAAACCGCCGAGAGTTGCTGCTGCGCTGTTCGACTGTCCGATCTTCTGTCGAGCAACTGTACTCGAGATCTAGGACCCCTGTTGTCGACTACTTGTTGTAGGAGGAAATCGAGTATGCAAATAAAATATAAATAAATCACAGCAAACCAGATTCCGTCCCTTGCAAATAATTACAAGACCTCCTCCTAATGTAGCAGCGGGAAGTCAGGATCGATCCACGAGGAAGCGTGTCAGCGGATCCTAGGCAGCGGTGTAATCTCACGGATAGCAGTCGACAACAGGGTCCTCGAGCTCGACCAAGGGTTAGTCGACAGAAGCTCGGACAATCGAACAGGGCACAACAAATCGGCAACGGTGGTCGATCTTGACTAGGCTCTACTCGAGATCGAGTAGCCTTTGTCTAGGTCGAGTGGGTCTGGTCGAGTTCCTGCACAGGTAAGCTACGGCGACTCTGGGTCGAAGATCAGTGGTCGAGGTCGACCAGGCTTGGTCGAGATCGACGAGGGCAGGGAGTAAAAACGAAATAAAAGAAAGTAAAAACAAATGCTTTGTTGGGGTTTCGACTTAAACTTAATGTAAAAGAGCTTCCAAGATTGGGGTTTGCAACGACAATAACCAAGCATGCATAAGGTAGAACCAAACGGATAATCATGTAAATCGCATTAAAGGATTAAGCTTTCTCCTTTTCCAACAATTAGACAACTCTCTCAAGAAACTCTAATTGTCTCTACCGATTTTATGTTTATAATCCAAGTTGTTAGCATGGATCTCCATTAGACGGGAAATAAACACATCAACAAGTAGGAAAATGCTCAAAACATGATAAAGGTCGAATCTTTACCTCAAATATCCATGGCTATCGTCGGGCTCGCCCCAACCCTAGAAGTGGGTGGACTACTCGCTCTTCATCGCAAACTCAGACATCATCGATTGAAAGAAAACAACTTGCATTAAACTAAATTCAAAGACTTTACAATCCCGGCAATCCAACTCTCGTCGAATGCCAAAACCCTAAAACCTTCGAACTCCCTAAACTGTCTCTGTGGAACTACTTGTCTTGCTCTCAAATTGAATGAATAAAACTGAGCCCCATGGGCTTTATTTATAGGCTTCTAATCCTTGCTAATCAAGGATAGAATATCTATATCTATATCTAAAACTATATCTATGACTTTAAAGATAAATAAAAACTATAACATAATTAAATCCAAAATAGGAAAATATATCTAAAGTCTTCCATGGATAGATCTTCTTCTCTTCATGATGTATCTTGATAGATTAGGATAGAATCGGCAATCTTCAGGCCCAAGGAATCCCAAGTCGAGTAGGATTCGTCAAGTCGAGTAACGCGGCTCTGGAGGTCTACTCGATCTCGACAAGGGTCTAGTCGATCTCGAGTAGGGTTGACTGGCTCGACTTCGTCGTCTCGGCTAGCTGGCGCTCGACAGACTCGGACATGATTCACGGTGCTCGTCGATGTCGACAAGGGCTCGTCGAGGTCGAGTAGACTGGCTATGTCGACTAGGTCTTCTCGGGTGGCTCTACTCGACAGGCTCGGATCTGGACTCGGGGCTCGTCGATCTCGACTAGGGCTCGTCGAGATCGAGTAGAGGTGGTCTGCGTCTTCGTCCTCGGCTTCTCGGCTCGGCCCAGCTCGTCGACTCCGGACATGGCTCGTCGATCTCGACCAGGGGTACTCGAGATCGAGTAGGGTTCCGGGAGTCGGGTTGTCTCTGACTCAGTGTCCTCGATCAGCTCTGCTCGACTAGGGCTCGTCGAGATCGAGTAGAGTCTAGTCGATCTCGAGTAGAGTTTTCTCAGCTTTCTGCTTTGTTCTTGAAACGCACTTTCCTGATTCCTCGTTCGTCGGATTGATGCATATGACCATGCGTTGGAAAGCTCTTTCCGAGGGCTACAACTCTCATGAAGACATCAAAGCTTGATTCAAAATTAAGAATGGTGAAAAATGGTGTTTTCCCCAGCTGCAACATCCTTAGCTTCTCCATGAGTTTCCTTTAAGCTTCAAAGTGCGTCCGATTTCTGCGAAATATAACCAAAACTTGTGTAGACCTCCATATATTGCAAATAAGTGTAAACTACACGGATTCTGTATTGTTCTAACCCAAATGTATGCAATGTATGCAGAAATCGATATAAAATTAAGTGTAAAACATGGCAAATTAGGCTCACAACACTACTTCTGTGAGATTTCTCCGCTGCCTAGGATCCGCTTACACGCTTCCTCGTGGATCGATCCTGACTTCCCGCAGCTGCATCAGGAGGAGGTCTTGTAATTATTTATGTGGGCAGAATCTGGTTTGATTTATATTTTATACGAAAATTTCGCGTGGTGCCTCTGAGTTATCGGCTTTTTCGCGCGGTGTACAAAAGTTTGTCATATTTCGTATGGTACCATTGAGGTTTGGTAAAATTTCGTTTCGTGCCCTTTGCTATTTAACTTAACGGATGCCATTTACCTTTGAAAAAAAAAAGGAAAGAAATTGAAATTACAAAAACCTGGCTTTCCCCTTACTCGTGCCCCTTTGCTTTCTCTCTCGCACAACCCCAGAGGAAGCAAATCACAAAGAAGAGATTTGAAGGAAGAGCTCATATCGTCGGCGAAGGAAGGAGTGGATGACGAAGCCGTTTCCGGCGAGTGTGGATGGAAGGTTGTGGGCGGTTCTAGTGACGGTTGGGTCATCGAGCAGGTATGTGTTTGATTTTACGTTTTAAAATTCTAAAATTTAGGGTTTCAATTTGGGATATGGATTTGGGGATTTAACAGGAGTGAAATTTTGAGACGATGATGGAGGCCCCCGTAAGTATGTGCTTCTATTTGAGATTTTTTGATAATTAGGGTTTATGTGTTTGGATTTGTGGAATTGAATGGATTGATATGTCGAATGGGTTAGGGATTTGACAATTCAGGCATTGGATTGATGTTGCTATTTGATCTTAAACTTGACTTGAGCTGAGCTGTCTTGCTTTATGTTTCCTCTCCTACTTAATGTTTCTTCCTTGGATTTGAATTTTGTTTGTATTTATATTTTGAATCTCGCACCTTGTAATTCTTTAGCGGTTTGAATCTGACATGTGCTTCAAGTCAAAAATATTACAGTTATGAGCTTATCAATCATATACATAATGGCATAGTTTGTTTTTTTTTTCTTCTTTTTTACAATGAGCTCAGATCTATTTCATTTTGAACTTTGCAAATAGCTCTCTATGGTAGCTTTGACTTTCAAATTAGGTTGATCTTGGAAATTAACATGAAATCAGAAATGGGATTCTTATACTCATGTGTACCTTTCGAAGTTAGATTCCTCACAAATGAAAAATTAATAAGAAGTAGCTTTAGGCTTTCATGTTCAGAAAACATTTAGGTATCTTAGACTCTTAGTGACCACTAATTTGATGTTTTTGATGATGCTCTTTGACTTAAGACTTCTCTTTGCAGCATAGTTAGAGAATCTGCTGATGTGGTTTCTCAGCTGAAATTTCTCTTGTAGCAGTTACTCTATGATCAAGTATTGAGTTGGGGAGTAATACTTTAGTAGAGGTGAGTTTGGGAGTTTGCTGTCAATGGGGCTCTGCAGGTGGATATTTCTTCAAGAATTGGGATTCTGCAACTTAAATGGGTGATTCTCTTAGAAGTAGCCCTGCCGAGAGGGATATTGAGCAGGTACTGATCCTTATTCATCTTACTCTTATCTTTGTTCTTTGCTATCTTGGTTCCTGTGTATATCTGTCTTCAAAAGGATTGATCCTGTCATTTTCACCTTACCTCTTGAAAACAAAGAAAAATAATCTGAACTTGGGCAGAGATGTTGTACATCATGTGTATGCTGTGTAATCATCCTATTTGCTCAATTTGGTAGACAAAAAGCAACAACCTATGTGGGATTTATGCTCTTATTATTCAACATGAAAATTTATGCTCTTATTCAACATTTATTCTCTTATTCATATCTAAATCCAACAAAACCAGTAGAACTCTAGAACTAGTTTTGAAAGTTCACTTGACAAAATTTATGCTCTTATTCAACGTGAAAATTTAAGCCTATTAGCTCAAATGGTAGAGCGATGTGCTCATACGCAAAGATGTGGGTTCAAATCCCGCATAGGCTAATCTCAATTTAATTGAAAGTTCAACTTTATACTTATGATTTTTCTTTATTTTAATTGCTATCATGCATAGAATCAAACTCAATATCTAGATAGCCTATGTGGGATTCGAACCTACATCTTTGTGTCTAAACACATCGCTCTGCCATTTGAGCTAATAGGCTTAGTAAGATAAAATTAGACAACTCCCATGTGCAATTGCACAATCAGTGCAAGCAATAATTTGCATGTATTCATTAAACATAAGCAACAAACTCTTCATTTGAAGTAGGAGAACTAAATCCAACTAATTGTTTATTATCCAACTAATTGTTTATTTATTTTCCGAGATGGGAGTAAAAAGCTTGTATGTAACTTTGGTGAATAGAAATCCAGTAGGATGTATTCAACAATAAAAAAACTTTGTATAGCTGCCAGATGAAGGTTGTGTAGGCAGTAAAAGATTTCATCAAAAGAGCACACAAAAGTTGAAACCGAAAATCCCCAATTAACAAATTCAGAGTGAAAATTCCCCAATTCGAAACCCTAATTTTCGGAAATATGAGCTAGTATCCCCAATTCGACCCCCAATATGAATTCTCCAATTTTCAGGACCTCAGTTGCTACAACCAAATGACTTAAAACCATGAAAACGTCCCTGAGAAGTTGCAAGTGATATAGGAAGCCTGATCTCAAACAAAATTAGCGAAATGTTTCCAAATCCAATCCCTAAACCCTAAATTCCAAATTTTAGAAAGCACAAAATAGAAAGACATACCTAAAGCCTCAATCGTTGATTTTGCTGCATCTTCGCACAGTCAACATCGTTGAATTGGCGTTGTTATCAGATGGTGGCATCGTCTGTGTCTTCTTCGATCTATATGTCTCCGAACGGTATAAATCCCTAAAGACATACTTGAATCCTTGGCCGTCGAGTTCACATTTGTCTCTAGGGTAGTCTCCGATGCAGAACTCCTCCTTCCATCAGCGTCTGTCCATCCACCTGTGTCAAGTTTTCGTGGCCTCCCCCGAAGTCCGAACACCTGCACGCCTCTCTTCTTTGCTCTGGAAGAACCTACCGTCTTTCCTTTTTCTTTCAATTACCTTTTTTTTTATTGTTTAATGGAAAGTTAACTTAAGATGACGGGAGGGCACGAGACGAAAACTTTGCAAACCTCAAAGGCATTTGGCGAAATATGTTAAACTCTTGTACACCATGTGAAATACCCCTTACCTCAGGGGTAACACACGAAATTTCCGTATTTTATATTTTAAACTCGATTTCCTCCTACAACACTAATCAACACCAGAAACTCAATATCGAAAAACAGAAAGCAAACTCAGACACAATAACTCGATCTCGACAAGATGTCCTCAATGTTGAGTAAAAAGTACTCGATATCGACTAAACACTCCTCGAAATCGACAAAGCAACAGAAATTTAAAAGTGCAACTTTTCGAACGCAGAACGCAGATTTTGATGAATTAATTCAATAAACTAAAGACTTCCAAAGCCAGGGTATCAACAACGCAACGATAACCATGTAAAATAACACATAAAGGCATAAAAGATCATGCTTTTCATCAAATAACTTTCGTTATTAACAAATAGGAATATAGAGGCTTTCGCATAAACCCTAATTGTTACTAACCCTTTTCACATAACTAACCCAAGTTGTATTACGATCACTTTCACTTCAATAACACAAACAAGGATCACCTTCAACTCTCGCAAAAGAATCATGCTCATAGGGATAGAAGACGAATTGCATAAAAAGATCAAACCTTTACCGCATCACTTCACATGGCTATCGTCAGACTCACCCCGACCCTAGAAGTGGGTGGACTACTCGCTCTTCATTACCAAGAAAGACATCAATAATAAAAGGAAATAACTTTGCATTTAAAAAACTAAAGAAAGCTTACAACCAATCGAAGCCAAATCCGCTTTCGCCTTTCCAACTTCTCTCGCCACAAGCTCTCTCCTCTACTCTCTCTATGTAACTAATTGTGTGTGAAATTGAATGCTTAAAATCCAGCCCCTAAGGCCTTATTTACAAGCTTCCAATCCTTGCTAATCAAGGTAAGAAAGTCTATCTATTGTTGTCGGAGGAAATCGAGTTCAAAATATAGAAATATAAATCAAACAAGATTCGTGCCCACGCAAATAATTACAAGACCTCCTCCTGATGTAGTAGTGGGAAGTCAGGATCGATCCACGAGGAAGCGTGTCAGCGGATCTAAGGTAGCTGTAAATCTCACAGACAAAAAGACAGAAAGAAAGACAGAAATAACAAACAAAAGCAAAAACGAAAGCAAAGCAGAGAACCTACTCGATATCAAGCAACAGTCCTCGATATCGATTAAACTCAGAAACAGAAATCGATCAACAGAAATAGAACTCAGAAAAAGCAGATGTCGAGTAAAACTCTCCTCGATATCGAGTAAGACTACTCGATATCGACAAGAACTTGTTCGAAGTCGACAAAGAATAGAAACTTTAAAGATGCAAACTTTCGAACACAGAACGCAGATTTTCAACGAAATAAATTCAATAAACTAAAGACTTCCAAAGCCAGGGTATCAACACCACAACGATAACCATGCAAAACAACATATAAAGGCATAAAAGATCATGCTTTCCATCAAATAACTTTCGTTATTAACAAATAAGAATATAGAGGCTTTCGTAAAAACCCTAATTGTTACTAACCCTTTTCACATAATTAACCCAAGTTGTATTAAGATCACTTTCGCTTCAATAACACAAACAAGGATCACCTTCAACTTTCGCAAAAGAATCATGCTCATAGGGATAGAAGACGAATTGCATAAAAAGCTCAAACCTTTATCGCATAACCTTATATGGCTACCGTCATGCTCACCCCGACCCCAGAAGTGGGTGGACTACTCGCTCTTCATCATCAAGAAACTCATCAATAAACAAAAGGGAATAACTCGCATTAAATAAACTAAAGAAAGCTTACAACCAATCGAAGCCAAATCCGCTTTCGCCTTTCCAACTTCTCCCGCCACAAGCTCTCTCCTCTACTCTCTCTATGTAACTAATTGTGTGTGAAATTTGAATGAATAAAATCCAGCCCCTAAGGCCTTATTTATAAGCTTCCAATCCTTGCTAATCAAGGTAAGAAAGTCTATCTATATCTATATCTATCTATCTACTTACTTAAAGATTAAATAATGGAATAAAATAATTAAATCCAAAAAGGAAATATATCTAAAATGGGTAAATCTTCCATGGAGTTGATAGATCTTGATAGATCTGGATAGAATCGGACAACTTCGGATCCAAGCAAGCCGAAACTGCGTCGGACTGCTCACCGCGTAACGCGGCCCAGGAGAGCTCTCCTCGATATCGAGTAAACTACTCGATATCGAGTAACGTCATCGTCGACTTCGGCTTCTGATCTTGGTCGAGTAACTGCTCCCCGAAACTGGCTCGGACATGTGGTCCTAGGGTTGTCGATATCGAGTAAACTCCTCGATATCGAGTACATGGTGCTCGGTATGTATGAAATGTATGCAGAAAACGATATAAAAGTAACTATAAAACATGGCAGATTCAGCTCACAACAAACACCCCATACTTAAGCTTGCTTGTCCTCAAGCAATACTTTTATTTGTCATTCAGGGGAAGAAATCAAAACTCTCCACATATCAGATTCATTCTCATATGTCCCTGCAATCAATTACCATTCTCGAAAAGGTACTAGTGTCACAAATCCATGCATGTGCAATTAAAAAGCAACATCTTCTCACAAAAGGAGGGTTATGCAAAAAAAAAACATTCATTTGCGACAAAGCATTAATAATCAAGAAGACTTTAATTTAAGCTCAATAAGGAGTAGATTGGTAAAAGGCTAAAGGTGGGCGATTTTTGGAAATGTGGTGCTAATGATCCGGGGAAATGGAGTACTTTCCAAATTTTCATACCACATTCCTTCTTCATAAGATTCATCACCCTTCATAATGCTTTTATCAATAATAATGCTTTTACCTCTCTAACCTCAGCACTTCCTTCTGGCGAGTCGCAAACATGGGTGTCATGAATGGCCCCGGATACTTAGTGCTTTGGACTCCTCCCCTGTTAGTTCCATCTCACTGAACTATTACCTCAGCGAGCAGGGTCGATCTACCTTTACTCCTGAGGTGACCGGATTTTCTTTCACTCATTAAATTTTCCATATATTTCAAACAATTTCCTTCCAAACCCCAATAATGATAACAACAACACAACAACCATATAACATCTCCATAATGTAACATCATTCTCAACATAATCCCCGGATAGGAAATAAGGTAAAGAATGGTAAATATGTAGATCATGTGGAGCATATATGAAATAAGGCATATTATGTCTTTTGTGATGCATAAGTATAGGTAAGGCTAAGGAATATAAACATATGAGCATTTATATGGAAATATAAAGTCCTCTATCCTCTTATCATGCAACATGTCAAAAGCAACTTCAAATTTTACCTCCTTTCATGGGTTTCAAGAAAATATGCATTTCATTGTAACGTCCCTTTACTAGGAAATTTCATGCTATATCTCTAATGAATCCAATTTTGCATCGTCGAGTTCAATAAAGCTTCCATGACATTAATAAAAAAAATTCATTGGGGGTCATTTTTTCAAACTTTGGAAAACATGCATGTAAGCACATAAATCAATAATGAATTCCAAAATAGCCATGTATAAGCAATTCGTGAAATAAATTTTAAAAATGCACAAATATGGTCAAATAAAGCCAAATATGGATAAAGTAAGCCCTTCCCCCACCCCTTACTTAAACATTACAATGTCCTCACTGTATAAAAACAAGGGTAAAGAAAGAAACTCACTAGACAGATGTGCAGGGCTTCATAATATCGATTGAATATGCCTGGGCCGAGTCCGATTTAGCTTTTTTTAGTAAAAGGCGAAAGATTAGTTCGATTTGTGGTCACTACATGGCTGCGTGAGTCCAATTTAGCTTGCTTCTATCCCCATGGACCTGAAAAACATAGAAGACATATACCCACAATAGAAAAACTAAAAGTTCAAATCCAAAAACAAACAAAAGAAACAATGTCCAAAAAAATCCCAAAAAATAAATGTCTATTTACAAGCTCTAGATTTTATATATAGTCGCTAGGCCGACTTCTCTTTTAAGCTCAAGGTGGCATTTGTAGGGCCCATGTAGCTTGGGCTGCAAATAGGACTCCATTTTTTTCCATCAGCTGTAGTCCTCCAGATTGGATCTTGTTCACCACAAAGGGCCCCATCCTCTTCTTGTTAAATTTGTTGGGAAACCAATGATCTTTTGATTTGGAAACATAGAGTTTGTCTCCAACTTCATACTCTTTGGGCTCATCATTGGAAATCCTACATAAGCGCACATACCAAGGCAAACCTCTCCCATGTATAGATAAATCTTTAATGGAAATAGGAGAAGAAAGATTCATACCTTGGCTTACCTTGCCAGAAAAGGATTCGGGGACCATTGTATTTGGTCGATCTCGAGGAACAGTACTCGATATCGACGAGTTTTCAGCTTCTGGTGGCCTGCTTCTCGAGGATGCTGGAGTCGAGGAAGGTGGTGCTTGGTCAATATCGACTAAAGTTGTCGATATCGAGTAGTCATCAGCTGCCAGTGGGTTGTTGGTCGAGGAAGGCGAAGTCGAGGGAGGCAGTACTTGGTCGATATCGAGGAGTCGTTTGCTTCTGGTTGGCTGATCGACGAGGGAGCTGCTGGTGGAGGGTTCTACCGTTTTGGTTTTTGTTGATGTCGACCAAATTACTCGAGGTCGAGGAATTTTGTCCGACTTCGACCCCATACTCGCATCCTGTCAAGGCATCCGAAAAATAGTTAGTCGACGTCAACTTACCTTGATCGATGTCGAGCAGATCCACTGTGTCTTCGTTTAGGATGGCCATGATCTTCTCCACCTGAGCTTCCATATCCCTCTTTTCCATCTCTTCAGGAGTCATATTTCTTACCTTAGGCTCCCCACAAGTGATGTAACCAGCTGCGATAGATTTTACCTCTTCCATTGGACCTGTATGCCTTTCAGTTTTATTAAAAGAATACTCAATTACCTCATCGCTTATGTTAAAAGTGAGTACTCCCTTCCTTATGCTTATGTTGGCATCCACCGTCGCCAAGAAGGACCTTCCTAGAATAATTGGACAAGTAGGGCCCTCTGCCATATCAATAACTAGAAAATCAACAGGGACAAAGAACTTACCTACTTCCACTGGCATATTGTCCACCATGCATGTTGGGATGGCCACTGTGTTGCTGGCCATATAAAGCTTAACATCCACAGGCTCTAGGGCACCTATCTTAATCTTGGACCATATCGTTAAAGGCATTATACTCACACTAGCTCCAAGATCACATAAAACATTAAATTTGTATTGACCAAATCCAATGGTTATAGCAAACTTACCTGGATCTGGCCTTTTCTCAAGTATGTCCATATGGCTGCACTCCTCTGTAATCTCAGCCATTGACCGCTTCTTGCTTAGAATCTGATTGAGGAATTTGACGTAGGATGGCATTTCATTGAGAGCTTATGTGAAGGGTATGGTGACATTGAGCTTCTGAAGCATTTTGATAAAGCGCTGAAACTTCTTCTCTCCGGGATCCTTTGGAGATTTTGTTGGGAAGGGCAGCTTCTTTTTCTGGTTTGGAGCCAGAACAGATGTCGGAGGTGTTGCAGCTCCGTCGACTTGGTTCTCCTCGACATCGACCAAGTTCTTCTCGATATCGACAAGATTCCTCGATGTCGAGTTGCTGTGCTGTGCAGACGAATGGTGGTCTAGTTTGTCCTCAATATCGAGTAGTCCTTCCTCGATATCGAGTTGCCTCTCCTCGACATCGACCACGGTCTCGTCGATATCGACTTTCTATTCAGCTCCTTCGTCCTGCTGCTTTCCGACCTCTAGCTCACGTAGTTGGTGGCCGCACCTGAGTTTCACTGCAGCGATGTGTCCGGTCTTCCCCTTGGGATTTGGTTCTGAAGATCCAGGGAGTGAACCTGACTGTCTGGGGACGCCCGCTGCTAGCTGGCTAATATGTGTCTCCATTGATTTCCGCTATATATCAATCTCCCCAAGCCTAGAGTTGACACCTTGTATCTGAGTGTAGACTGAATTGAAGGACTACTTGGTGTCTGAATGGTTCCTCCGGATTTCCTCCAGGATGGTCTGTAGATCATCCCTTTTCTGGTCCCTTTCCGGATGTCCCGGAGCTCTGTATGGTGGGGGGTTCCTAGGGGCACCTTGGTTCCATTGTGGTTGCTGAAACCTTTGGTCCCCCATATAACGATTGGGATCTCGTGCGTAAGCTGCCTCTTCGTGGTATTCTGCCAGCCTGACTCGTTATGTGTGTGGGCACTCAGTAGTGGTGTGCCTATGTGATCTGCATTCGATGCAGGGCCGGTTGACAGAAAGATAATTTACTTGCTTGAGGAGCTTCCTATTCTGATCTCTGTAGTATTGCTCCTTGACATCCGGGTCAATTTCTTTAGAAGGCTCATAAAGGGGCATTGATGGTGCTGGCCCAGCATAGGGATTCTCTTCATAGTTAATTGGAGTCCCAAACTTGTTGTCATAGTTGGTCAGCTTGTCGAGGGCAGCCAATGCGTCAGCTGGCGACATTGTCAGATACTCATAATGGGTGTAGGTGTTGATCCTATCTTTAGCAGCCAGGTCAAGAGAATTGAAAAAGATCTCCTGAACGATGCAAGGTTGTTGTCCATGTGTAGGGCAGGATCGCAGTAGATCCATATAGTGTTCCCATGCCTTTGCTAGCGGCTCTCCATGCTGCTGTTTGAAAGATGTAATCTTTTGGTGAAGGAGCGCTGTCTTGGCAGGAGGAAAGAATTTATTGAGAAATTCCTGCTTTACTTGAGCCCATGTCGTGAGGGATCGTGGTTTCAGTCATTCCAGCCACTTCAATGCGGGACCAGTGAGAGACCAACGGAAAGCCTTCATCAAGATGTACTCCAAGGTGGTACCTTCAGCAAGAGTACGTCACATATCAGTAAAGTTTGTAATATGTTGAAGAGGGCATTCATTAAATCTACCATGAAAAGCATTATGTTTAATTTCTATTAAGAAAGGAGTGCGAATTTCATAGTTATTCTAAGGGATTAGAATAGCCGATTCAGGCACGACCAGCGTCGGGTGCATATAATCCTCTGGAGTGGTAGGATATTGGGCGAGCTCATCTTCTGCTTGCCTCGCACGCTCAGCTTTCTGTTCCCTTCCGGCTCTCTCATTGGCGAGAGCAGCATCCTTAGTGGTTAGTTCCCTCTGAAGCCTCTGTATCAGTTGTTCCTGTGTTTCTGCGGTCGCCATAGCTCTTTTTAGTTTAGCGTGGACGTGTAGAAGGCGTTCCGGTACGTCTAAGCCATCAAACTCAGTTGGTTGCCCAGAACGGCGCATACACCTGCGAAGTAACAGTCCTCGATATCGACTAAACTCATAAACAGAAATCGACCAACAGAAACAGAACTCAGAAAAAGCAGATGTCGAGTAAAACTCTCCTCGATCGAGTAAGACTACTCGATATCGACAAGAAATTGCTCGAAGTCGACAAAGAACAGAAACTTTAAAGATGCAAACTTTTGAACACAAAACGCAGATTTTCAACGAAATAAATTCAATAAACTAAAGACTTCCAAAGCTAGGGTATCAACACCACAACGATAACCATGCAAAACAACATATAAAGGCATAAAAGATCATGCTTTCCATCAAATAACTTTCGTTATTAACAAATAGGAATATAGAGACTTTCGCATAAACCCTAATTGTTACTAACCCTTTTCACATAATTGACCCAAGTTGTATTAAGATCACTTTCGCTTCAATAACACAAACAAGGATCACCTTCAACTTTCGTAAAAGAATCATGCTCATAGGGATAGAAGACGAATTGCATAAAAAGCTCAAACCTTTATCGCATCACCTTACATGGCTACCGTCGGGCTCACCCCGACCCTAGAAGTGGGTGGACTGCTCACTTTTCATCATCAAGAAACTCATCAATAATCAAAAGGGAATAACTCGCATTAAATAAACTAAAGAAAGCTTACAACCAATCGAAGCCAAATCCGCTTTCGCCTTTCCAACTTCTCTCGCCACAAGCTCTCTCCTCTACTCTCTCTATGCAACTAATTGTGTGTGAAATTTGAATGAATAAAATCCAGCCCCTAGGGCCTTATTTACAGGCTTCCAATCCTTGTTAATCAAGGTAAGAAAGTCTATCTATATCTATATCTATATCTATCTATCTACTTACTTAAAGATTAAATAATGGAATAAAATAATTAAATCCAAAAAGGAAATATATCTAAAATAGGTAAATCTTCCATGG
Source organism: Persicaria tinctoria (assembly GCA_037127255.1). Classification (NCBI taxonomy): domain Eukaryota; kingdom Viridiplantae; phylum Streptophyta; class Magnoliopsida; order Caryophyllales; family Polygonaceae; genus Persicaria; species Persicaria tinctoria. The sequence goes on along the minus strand of JBANSL010000009.1, from coordinate 52,169,561 downwards.
AGTTGATAGATCTTGATAGATCTGGATAGAATCGGACAACTTCGGATCCAAGCAAGCCCAAACTGCGTCGGACTGCTCACCGCGTAACGCGGCCCAGGAGAGCTCTCCTCGATATCGAGTAAACTACTCGATACCGAGTAACGTCATCGTCGACTTCGGCTTCTGATCTTGGTCGAGTAACTGCTCCCCGAAACTGGCTCAGACATGTGGTGCTGGGGTTGTCGATATTGAGTAAACTCCTCGATATCGAGTACATGGTGCTCGGTATGTCCAGTCTTCGTCTTCTCGACTAGATGTGGCTTCCTCGACTCCGGGCATCACTTTCAAGGTATTTCGATATCGAGTAAAAGTACTCGATATCGAGTAGGGCTCTGGAGTCAGGTTGGGTTCGTCTTCAGTTCCTCGATCAGCTCCTACTCGACCAATGCTCTGCTCGAACATCTTTGGTCGATATCGAGTAACACTTGGCTCCAGCTCGATTTGTACTAGTTCCGTCGTTCTTTGACTTTGGACTTCTATAGTTGACTTCCGATCTTTTCGTCCATTCTCAGAACTGCTGGAAATTTCCTCAAATTCTGCGAATTTAAACAGAAACTGGTGTAGATTCCATAATTTGGCAAATAAGCATAAACTACGTAGATTATGTACTATTCTAGCCCAAATGTATGAAATGTATGCGGAAGACGATATAAAAGTAACTATAAAACATGGCAGATTCAGCTCACAACATCTATATCTACTTACTTAAAGATAAATCATGGAAATAAATAAAACTAGGATTATATCTAATGTGGATAAAATATCTTCTCCCTTGACTTGATAGCTGTTGATAGACGTGGATAGAATTTCATCTCGAAAATATCATCATTGGCTTCGGGATAGAAACTTAACAAGATACTCGGATAGCTCGACGTCGGCTTCTGGGATTTCCTCGATATCGAGTAGAATTCCTCGATATCGAGTAGCACTTTCTCGCCTTGTGCTCAGCAACTTGATTCCGGCTTCTGGGCGCAAAATCGACTTTGGGTTTTTCCTCGATATCGAGGAGATTTCCTCGACATCGACAAAGGCTTGGTCCATCCTCGGTTTCAGCTCACCTTCGTCGATCTCGGACTAGACAGGGAAATCGACTTGGGTGTTCCTCGATATCGAGTAATTTCCTCGATATCGAGTAAGCTGTGCTCCTTCTCTCCTATCCTTGCTCGATTCTAGTCAATCCTTGCTGGAAATCGATTTGGATTTACTCGATATCGACAAGGTGTAGTCGATATCGACCAAAGGGTTGTCGAGCAGATTTCCTTGTTTCCAGCTCGATTTGCCCTGGTTCCGCTGCTCCTTGACCTTGGACTTCTGTAGTTGACTTTCGAGCTTTTCTTCTTTTCTCAGAACTGCTGTAAATTGCTTCGATTTCTGCGAATTTAAACGGAGACTAGTGTAGATTCCATAATTTGGAAAATAAACATAAACTACATAGATTATGTACTATTCTAACCCAAATGCATGAAATGTATGCAGAAAACGATATAAAAGTAACTATAAAACATGGCAGATTCGGCTCACAACAAGGGACAACCGGAAAAGGAGGCCAGAAGTTCCTAATTCTTAGCGGGTGAAGGTGCGGGAAGCAGAGCGGGGCTCAGCGAGTACCACTTCGGCTGATTTCATGGTATGATTCTTCAATCCCCCTTAATTTTAATCAACTTCCCTTTTTTCCAGTCACCAATTTAGACTAGTTTCAATTTGGTAGCAACTGGAGACAGTTTAGGGGTTAGCCCGCTAATTGTGATTTGGTAGCAATTAGAGAGCATTTGTAGGCTCTGCTTTTGTTGTTTTAATTGAAAGCGCAGGAGCAAATCCATCTTTATTTAAATTAGCATTTGATATGTCAATGCTGGTAGCCCTTCATTTTTAGTATAGGGCACCCGATCGAAACTTTCTGGTAATCAAAACTCTCTAAAAAAAAATCTGATTCACGTCGGGATCGAATGTAGCGACAAAAAAAAAATTCCGAGCCGACTACGGGAGTGAGTACCCTATACCTATTATGAAGTTGGTCTCCAGGCAAAAGTGGTTTTATACTCAAGTTTATTATCGAGATCAACCCCTAGGTGAGAATACTTATATCCAAGCCCATCTTCCATTCTTTCTCTCCATGAACCTGCGAGATAAAACCATAGAAAAGTTGTAGGTATAAAATTATACCTATTTTGGTTTAGCAGATGTTGAACCTTCACAAAAAGAACCCAAAGATATTTTTCTTTGTGTATGTGTTTGCAAGTGAACTTTTGTCTAAAGCAAGAAGAGGGCATCCAAGCTGGATGAGCAACTGCTCTATTTGTTTTGCAGTTGATAGCCCCAAATGGAAGAAAAGCCAACCCAAAAGAAGCAACAATAACTTTCTCTTATAAGGTGAATTAAGAGAAGTTATTTGATAACCACCCATTGTTCCACTTTCTGTGTACAATTTTTTTTTCTATGTAACCTCATGTACGTCAGTTTCAGTTTTGTCACAACTGCTCATACTTGGGCCATGGTATTTCTTGTCAAGCTTCATTCACAACTGTTCAACCTTCTTTTCCTTTTCTATTTTTGAACGAGTGGAATATTTCATGTGTAATAGGACATTATCTTGAATTGCCCTATTGGTTACAAAAGCCTCTTGAAGGGGATGAATGCTTTTTCCAAGTACTCTTTTTAGTCTTTCGGCTAAATCTTCGCAATTATCTTATAGATTGTTGTGCATAAACTATTGGTCTGTAGTGGTTTATCGATTTTTTTTATACAAGACAAAGATTTGGGGTTGATCAACTGCGATTGAACCAACGCCCAATGGCGTCCTGGCGGACGAAGACCTGAATCTTGGCAGGTGGGAAATCAACAATCATAGATGTGGAGTGTTTGAAGTGCTCTAGCTAGTTAGCCACATGGTTCCCCTCCCTAAAGATGTGGGAAAAAGGAAACACGGGCGAAGGATCTGCAAAGCTCGAGGATGTCAGAAATCATCATCTCGACCTCTCAAGGCACCTTCCACATGCCCTTCACGACATTGATCGCCTTCAAACAATCCCCCTCAGCCTCCAAATGCGTGAATCCCCTCGACGCAACATCCAAAAGCCCAGCTTGAAGGCCAAGACACTCCGCTTGCAAGGCGAAAATCGATCTGTGTCCCTGATTGCCACATGAGAGTATATCACCCAGGCAATTTCGAATGACAAACTCCAAAGCAACAAGACCAGAAGCAACTTTTGCCCCATCGAAGTTTAGTTTTAAAAATCCTTCTCCGAGGTTCACCCATTTAATCACTTTTTGTCTTTTACTTTTTTTTTTCCGGTGAGCTTTTGTTGATTGGTTTCCACATCATCCTCAAGATAGTCAATTTTGGCCTTTTTCCAACTCAGAATTTGTTGTTTTATGCTCTTGATCCATTCTTCCATATTCCTAGTATTATTAACACCGAACAATACCTTATTTCTCATGGATCAAACACTCCAAAAGGCAGAAGTAGAAAGAGTCGATTTTTTTTCTGTAGAGAGCTTTGCAAAAATTTCAGAAATTATAACTTTATAACTCTTGTCTAATTATTCTTTCGATATGATTGTCAAGTCTTGCCACAATTGTCGAGGTTGTCTGATTTGTTGAACTCTTATAGTAAAACAAAAATTGGAATTTTTAATTAAAAAAATAAAGTAAAGAAACCCCGGGAAACCCGGGAAGATGGGAATGAAGCCTAGGGGTAAAATGGGAGTTTCATCTTGGCTCTTCTTTCCTTGATTCCTTCCCGTGTATATAAAAGGAGGCTGATGCGACTAGGGTTCCTCATGCGCCATTAAGGAACTTAGTGTATGTTGTGTTCTAGCATGATTGTAAGCCTTGAGTCAAGGCTCTATAAAGGTTGGGCAATGTTGTGACCCTAGGCATGATCTAGTATATAAATAGATCAAGATGTAATAGAGGATGGGAAGGAATGAATTGAACCATATTTTCCCTCTACACTTCTACACTTCTTTCCTCACCTCTTACTCTCATTCTACCTCTCACCTTATTCTATTTGTTCTATCACGAGGCTACTGTTACATTGAGCTGTGATCAAGCTCAAGATTTGGTTGGGAAGGCCGGGACACAACAGAATTGGTATCAGAGCATCTCCTTGGCCGACACGCGAAATTCTTGTTCTAAATCCATGGCAGAAGGTACAAGATCGAAGACATCGGATCTCCAATTCCAAGAGTTCAGAGACGACACCAAATCATTCATGGTTTCCACAGCGAAATCCATGGCGGATTTGCAAAGAATCCAGGCGGAACAAGTCGAGCAGTTCGAGGAATTCAAGAAGCTCAATGACATGAGGATGGAGCAACTCGCGGATTTTGTAAGGAATCCACCGGATCCGAGCAGAAGAGATCGTCAACAGGAAGGGAATCGTGGAGAATCACAGCAATCCAGAGGGGAAAGAGAATCTTTGAGGGGATTCGGGCCCGTGAATCAGGAGATTCCAGGTTCGAGATGGCATCCAAGCTTCAATGGAGGACAAGCTAGCTCCAGCCAAGGGGGAAGCGACAACAGATTCTACCGATTTCCCAAGCTGGATTTCCGGAGTTTCGATGGAAGAAAACCAGGAAATTTGATCCGCAAATGCGAAAAGTACTTCGGTATTTTCGCAATTCCAGAAGAACAGCGTGTAGAGATCGCAACAATGCACTTGACCAATATGGGAGATACGTGGCTGCAAGGGTACCTGATACAGAATCCATGAGTTTCTTGGGCAAGATTTTGCGACGCAATTTACTCAAGATTTGGGGATAGCCGGGAAGCTAAGATCGTGGGGGAGTTCAATAAGCTGGAACAGCTTGATGATCTGGAAGATTACAATGAAAGGTTTGAAGATTTGCGCGCCAGTATGCTCTCATTCAATCCGCATCTATCTGAATCATACTTTGTATCGAGTTACATAAGCGGATTGAAATCGGAAATTCAATCTTTGGTGAAGCTGGGTAGACCATCTTCAATGGCTGGCGTCCTTGAGCAGGCAAGATTACATCAGAAGGCCGTCCAAGCTTTACTTCGGGTTTCTAAATCTTAGTGGAGGCCTCAACCATCAGGTTCTTTTTCTTCGAGCTTCAAGAATCAATCATGGAATCGTGAGATGTCTAGCAAGAGTGACAAAGGGGATTCCAGGAGTGGAAATGCAGGTACGAAACCCCCTTCATCCTCGAATTTTGAGACAAGCACGGGTAGATCAAATGAAGCCAGGAAAGGTCTTTGCTACAAATGTGGTGATAAGTTTTTTCATGGCCATAAGTGCAAGAATCAGTCACTATTTAGCTTGATTGCTCAGGAAGTACAGGAAAAAGAGCAACCAGTTGATGCATCTTGCCATGATTGGGGTCCTGAGGAGGATTAAGATGACACTGAAGTATATGTTCATGCATTAACAGGGGGTGAATCAGGAAGCACGATCAGGGTTAAAGGTTCAGTAAAAGGGAGACCCATTACTATCTTAATTGATAGTGGAGCAACACATAGCTTCTTGGACTCAAGAGTGGCTAGAGAGGCTGGGTTTGAGATCAGTAAAGCTGGTGTGATACAAGTAAACACTATAAATGGAACAATGTTCAGTGGGAAGGTTTGCAAAAGCTTTGTATGGGAAATGCATGGATGCAACTATAACCATGATATTCGTCTACTCAAGATGGAAGGCAGTGACATGATTTTAGGGACAGATTAGTTGGTTGGATTCAACCCTGTCCTATTTGATTTTGTGGAAGTGCAGATTTCTTTTATGAAAATGGGGAAACAGGTGGTGATCAAAGGATTCAAGGATGATCAAAGTCCGGATCAGGCTTGTGTCAAGATGATCAGTTGTAAACAATTACAGAAATTGTGCAAACTCCAACCCTCTCTGAGTTTGGTTCAGGTTGTACAGGTTTGCAGCTTGAAAGCAAATGATACTATGATACCAGTTGAAATTGAAAGGGTTTTACAGGACTTTGAGGATGTGTTTCATGAACCAAAGGAGCTGCCACCTATGAGGGACCATGAGCACTCAATTCACCTAAAGATAGGAGCACCTCCTGTAGCCTCAAGGCCTTACAGATATGCTCATTTTCAGAAGACAGAAATAGAGAAGTAGGTATTTGAGATGCTGCTTCATGGTGTTATAAGTAGGGCTGGGCAAAATATGGATCGGACCGGGACCAGACCAGAATTTACGGTCTTTGGATCGGACCTGGATATTACGGTCTGGTCCACGGTCCAAAATATTTTAAATTCCAGGTTCCGGTCCAAACCCGGGACCAGACCGGAATTTCCGGTCCGGACCGGAATTGAACCGGAACCCATGTTATTTTTTTTAAAAAAAAAGAAAGACCTAAAGCCTGAGCCCTAAAGGAGCGTTCACCTGTTTTAAAAAAAAGGAGTGTTCACCAGCCGTCCCGTAGACCTAAAGCAGCTACGTGTTTCTCTTCCAATCTCTAGACTTAACCAGTTCACCCTCACCAGTTCACCTTCACCGGCTCCGCTCGCGACTTCACCAGGCACCAGCGTCCAGCCCGGGCCTCTGTTCTCGGCTCTCGGCGGGTCTCCTGTCTCGGTAAGTCATCCCGGCCCTCCCTAAATTTCAATTATAGATCGATCTAGGTTTTTATGTATATTTTGACCTATTAATGTTGATTTTAGTATAGATTTGGAGAAATTATACATAGTCTAGACTAAGATTGAAGAATATTCTCCCAATTTTAAATCTAGGGTTAAGAAATTTCAATTTGTATTTTCTAATATTTAGATCTAGATGCGATTTTAAAGATAAGGGTTAGAGAAATGTCAATGTTGATTTTAGTCTAGGTTTTGTACTTGAAAAAATGAAGAGACTACATAAAGTGAGGCTAGATTGAGTAGATTCAATTTGGCCAACATTACTTGCAATTGCAAGAAATTTTGTTACTTAAAAGGCTAGGAGTGTATTCAAATGGTTAGTTATCAAGTATCAAACTATCAATTATTAAATTTGGCTAATGTAAGTATGTAACATTGTAACTATGAATGAGATTAAAGCACTTGCTTTCTTGTGCAACCAGACTTTGGTTGTGCTTGTGGGCTTTGAGGCAACACCTGAGTATGTTCTGTGTGAAGCTCCTTTGACTCTTGTTTGGTATATATTCGCCATTACTTACTTCATCTTCTTGTTTATGCTTAATTACTTCGATCCTGGCCACTTTGTGAGGATATAATTGTCATGTGTGCGCCCCATCACTTAGTTCATCTTCTTGTTTATCTCATGAGCAAAATATATATATGGCTGCTGTACAAAACCCACCCATGAATCATATATATTGATCTTTTGAATTATATATATATATATATATTTGTGTGTACTATACAATAGTGTTTCAAATTAATTTAAAACTAGCTTTGCATCTAAATAGTTATATACTAATAATCTCATCTAAATAGTTATTTAATGTTTGTTTGCTTTACATTCTAGGTGCTCTCACACAAGAACTCAAGGCAAACTAGCAAGATAATGGATGAGTAGTTGATTGCAACTTTCAAAGTTTCAAGTTTCAACTTTTGCTTCAAGTGTAAACTTTTATTGTATGGATGTGTTTGTTTGAAGTTTAAACTTTGCATGTTGAGTTGGATTTGTTGTTTTAACTTTTAAACATTGTTTTTTTTTTTTTTGTGGATTTGATCATGAATGAATTTATTTTAATTTATCGGACTTTATAGATTACAGAAATATGAACAAGTTGGGGCTGCTGTAAGTGTAAACAACTGCTGTAATTCAATGGAAGCTGCTGTAATTCTGTAAACAAGGGCTGCTGTAAACAACTACTGTATTTACAGCTTCTATATTGTGTAAAAAATAGCGTTTTGGGCTGCTGTCATGCTGTTCGAGGGGGAAAAAATTTAAAAATAAAAAAAGTTGCGGTACAATCGATCCAAACGGTCTTTACGGTCCGTGGACCGGAAAACCCGGGACCATACTTCTCGGTCCCGGTCCGATCCGCGATCGAAGTTTCCAAAAATTCCGGTCCATCGGATTGGACCGAGACTGGAATCTCCGGTCCGGTCCGGTCCGGTCCAGACCGGATGCCCATCCCTAGTTATAAGACCATGTCACAGCCCATTTGCTTCCCCAACCTTACTAGTAAAAAAGAAAGATGGGTCATGGAGGTTTTGCATTGACTATAGAAAGTTGAATGATATCACCATCAATAATAAATTCCCCATTCCCCACATTGAGGACGCTTGATGAACTCAATGGTGCTTGTTTGTTTTCCAAGTTGGATTTGAGGGCTGGGTACCATCAAGTAAGGATGGTTGAGGAAGATATTGCCAAAACTGCATTTAGAACTCACCATGGCCACTATGAGTTCAAGGTAATGCCCTTTGTTTTGACTAATGCCCCGGCTACCTTTCAATGTTTAATGAATGATATGTTTGGGGATCTACTTAGAAAAACAGTTTTGGTGTTCTTTGATGACATTTTGGTGTATAGCAAGAATATTGATGAGCATGCTGCACACCCCTAAAAGAGGTCTTACTGTTAATGAGGAAGCATAAACTCTATGCTAAGAGGTCCAAATGTGAGTTTGCCCAAGGAGAGGTGGAGTATTTGGGACACATTATCTCAGGCACTAGTGTTTCCAATGACCCTAAAAAAATTTCTGCTATGCTGAATTGGCCTCCTCCTCAAAATCTCAAGGCCTTGAGAGGATTCTTGGGACTTACTGGGTATTATAGTAGGTTTATTAAGGGGTGTGGTTCCATTGCCAAGCCTCTAAAAAACTTGCTTAAGAAGGATTCCTTTGTATGGAGTGACCAGGCAAAAAAGGCTTTCATTGATCTCAAGCAGATATTGGCCACCCCTCCTGTATTGGCCATGCCTGATGTTGCCTTACCTTTCACTATTGAAACTGATGCTTGTGACTCGGGCATTGGGGTAGTGTTGATGCAAAATGACAGACCTTTGGCTTTCTTGAGTCAAGCTCTTCATGGATGACATCTGTTGCTAGCTGCATATGAAAAAGAGCTCTTGGCCATTCTATTAGCAGTAGATAAATGGAGACAATATCTAGAGGGTTAGAAGTTCTTTATCAAGACATATTATCAGCCTCTAAAGCATTTACTTGATCAAAAATTGACTACTCAGATTCAGAGGAAAGCAATTAGAAAGCTGTTGGGCTTGCATTATGAGATTGCCTACAAAAAAGGAGTGGAAAACAAAGCAGTAGATGCTCTATCTAGAGTATTTGAATCCAAGGATGGTGTCTGTCATGCACTATCCATTGTGCAACCTATCTGACTAAGTGAGATATTTGAGAGCTACAAGAATGATCAGATGATACAAGGGTTGCTGCTTACTGCCTTGTCCCCAACTCCAGGATTATTCACTGTCACCAAAGGCCTGCTTAGGTACAAAGGGAGATTGATTATTGGTGCAAACTCTGATCTCAGGGTTAAATTGCTCAGATCTTTTCATGAGGATTCAAGGGGTGGACACTCAGGTGTGCAGGCAACTTATCAAAGGCTTAAGAGCCTATTTTACTGGCGATGCTTTAAGGCTGCAGTTTCTGAATTTGTGACAGTTTGTGAGGTTTGTCAAAGGAATAAAACTGAGAATGTGGCTTACCCTGGTTTGCTTCAGCCCTTACCAATACCTGAGAGACCTTGGAGCCATATCAGCCTTGATTTTGTGGAGGGCCTCCCCAGTTCTTAGGGTAAGAATACCATTTTTGTAGTAGTGGATAGGCTGACAAAATATTCCCATTTCATTGCTCTTGCTCATCCATTTACTGATGTGTCTGTTGCTTCCTCATTCATGGAACACGTATACAAACTACATGGGTTGCCCACGAGCATTGTGTCTGATAGGGGCAAAATATTTGTAAGTCAGCTTTGGCAATCCTTGTTCAAATCATTACATACAAGCCTAGACATGAGCTCTACATACCATCCACGGTCGGATGGACAGAATGAGAGGGTAAACAGATGCTTAGAGACATACCTGAGATGCATGACATCTGAAAACCCAAAGAAATGGTTCAAATGGCTCTTCTTGGCTGAATGGTGGTACAACACCACTTTCCACACCACCATCAAGATGACACCTTTTGAAGCCTTATATGGATGCCCTCCTTCCCAGATGGGCTTACCTGCCATCTCGTCGGCATCTCCACATGCCGAGGACTGGTTAGCAGCAAGGCAGCATATGGTGACTCAGCTCAAAGATCATCTCCAGCAAGCTCAGGCCCGCATGAAGCAATTGGCTGATGCTCATAGAACTGAGAGAGAATTGGCAGTAGGAGACTGGGTGTTTCTCAAGCTTCAGCCTTACAGACAAACTACAACAGCAATCCGGAGAAACCTTAAGCTCAGTTCCAGATTCTTTGGACCCTACAAAATTCTAGCTCGAATTGGCAAAGTGGCCTACAAATTACAACTCCCAGCAACCTCAAGGATCCACCCAGTGTTCCATGTGTCTCAATTAAAGTTGAGAAGGAGCCCTACACAAATTTCCTCTCCTGCGGTGCCAGCTACAGATGTGGATGGTCAGGTGCTAGCTGAACCAGAAGCAATCATGGACACTCGAGTACTTTACCTAGCAAATGGTGACCCTGTGACAGAGTGGCTGATCCAATGGAAGAACCTACCTGCCTCTGCCGCCACCTAGGAAGCTGCTGCCCATATCCTCACTCAATTCCCTCACTTTAAATGAGTTCCCAATGTTGTGTTCTAGCATGATATTAAGCCTTGAGTCAAGACTCTATAAGGGTTGGGCAATGTTGTGTTCTAGCATGATTGTAAGCCTTGAGTCAAGGCGATCTATAAGGGTTGGGCAATGTTGTGACCCTAGTCATGATCTAGTATATAAATAGATCAAGATGTAATAGAGGATGGGAAGGAATGAATTGAACCATATTTTCCCTCTACATTTCTACACTTCTTTCATCACCTCTTACTCTCATTCTACCTCTCACCTTATTCTCTTTGTTCTATCACGAGGCTACTGTTACATTGAGCTGTGATCAAGCTCAAGATTCGGTTGGGAAGGCCGGGACACAACAACGTACTCCCTCAATGCCGCTTCAGTTCCGTTGCGGGCGTAGATCGATTCAGAGAGCATTCAATCGCTGCGATTTCAGTTGATGAAACTCAGCGCGAAAGTTTTGTACACATTTCTCTTTTTCACTTGTTTATTCCCCTTCTCTGGCCGATCCAATGGGTTCTCTTGGCTCCTTGAATCATCCATGAAATCATGTGTGAGAACTCAATTTCACTCGGCCTACAATTTCTTCGGTGCAGCCTCATGAATCGGCATGCGGTTTTCTCGCTCTCTTGCTGCTGGTTCAGGGGACGCCGCTCCTAAATTAATCTCCTTATTCGCCATACTCGATTGGAAAAAGCTTGATTCTTTTTTCTGTTAAACGTGGTTTTTATATGAGATCTTGAATTGAACTTTGACTGGGACGTATGTGTCATTTGAGTGTTTTATTTTTTTTAATCAAAGCCGGATGTTGTTGATCTGAAATGGAAGATATGTTTGTATTGTAGGGAATATGCATTGGAACAGGGTGAGAGAGATCCTCCTCCAATCCTTGCTTCTTATGTTTTTGGGGCAGTAAATGAAGATCTTTTTGGGGGTTTCGGTCGATTCGGAGGGGTAGGGAGTGGTTCGATTCGAAATTTTATTTGAGCCCCCCTCCATAAAAAGAAAATAATGAATCCGCCATTGAAAGGAGATGTGTGCAGAATAATGCCTTGTCCGCATTTTGTGAGATGGAGTACGATTCCACCATATATTTTGGTTTAGAAAAAAAGGACAAAAATAATACTAAGTATCAACCTTTGGCAAAAAATAATACAAACTTTGAAATTGACAGTTTGATATGTGAACTATCGCCCTATTAACCAAAAATAATACATATGTGTATTCCGGTGAACTTTCTGACCAAATACGCCATGTGGACGCCGAAAAACACACATGACATAAATTTTTGCTTCGTTACCAAACTTGTAAGTTTTGTCCTGTCATAAATTTATTTTTTATTTTTTTTAAAAAAGAAAAATTAAATAACTAGGCAAATAGCTACAGTACGTACCTTTCGATGCTTATAAATCGTCTACATCCATCACAACTTCTTTAAATATTTCCATGCTCGGAAAGTGCAATAGTATAAATCCATCACAACTTATTTGAAGACAACAAATAGGCAAATAGCTACAGTTCGAGTCCTGGATATGGTCGCTCTTTATTTACAAATTTAGGGTTGTCGCTTGAAGTGCGACAAGGCAGAAATTCCAGTCAACCCTCTACTGTAGTAATATGTGACATATTCGGTCACCGTGGTTTCCTTGTAGATTGGAGGATTCTCGTTCGAGAGAAGCTCCTTAATCGGTCCGTACAATCGACTCTCCTCCGTTGCTAGAAAATGGGGCCTGAAGAAGAATGCTATTGAGATCCTCGGACCTTTTCCTGGGCCCTTAGCAAGAACTCTGTGGTTGACGCTCTTGAACCGGTCATTGGTAATCAGCTGCACAAATCACCAATTTGTAAGAGCCTTTCCAATAGATTTACATGCATGTTGTAGAAATTTGAAGAGTGTTTTTTCATTAGTGGTTATCAAAATCATTGAAACGGTAGAGTGGTTAAAGTTGGAGGTAGTTACCTGTAAGAGATCACCAATGTTGATAACAAGAGCTCCAGGGCAAGGAGGGACATCAACCCATTGATTGCCATAGAGAACCTGCAGCCCTCCTATTCCATCTTGGAGCAACACCGTGAAGAAGTCGGCATCAGCATGGCTTGGGGTTCCGATAGCCATCTCTGGCTCAGGGCAGGCTGGGTAGTAGTGGCCGACTAGGAAGAGCCCCTTGCCACAGTCCATCTCCTTGAGACGGTCACGTTCGAGTCCTAATGCCTCTGAAAACAGCTCAAGTAGGCTGCTTCCCAGCTTCTTCACTTCCTTTGAGTACTCCAAAATGATATCCCTTCCAGATTAAGATGTTCTCAAAGTTTAATCCTAGCTTCGATCCAGACCAACATGAAGGGATCGGACCATATTCGGACACAATATATTACCGATTTTTATTTATAAAAAATGTTTTTAAAATATTAACTTATCATTCTTTTCATACATATTTCAGCAAATATATGCTAGAAAACGAGGTTTACTTTAAATTCATTATTTTCTCAATATTTTTTACATACTCCCTCCGTTTAAAAATATATATCTTTTTAGGCTTAGATTTTCGAGGCATTGGGGTAAGAGAAAAATAACTTTTTGAGTTGTTTTGTGAAATGTTGTTGGTTGATAATGATAGTGGATAATTAATGAGGGGTATAAAAGTAATATATTTAGATTTTTTTTAATATGTGTGCAAAAGTCTAAAAATACTTAAATTTTTTAACGGAATGAGTACAAAAAAAGGGGCGCGACTGGTTTGTTATTTTAGAAGAAAACCAAATTTATGGAAGGTTAATTTTCTGTATTTTTTTTATTTATGGGGATTTTGTGAAAATTTTCAAATTTGCTCGGATGTATGCGTTTATTTTTAGATTATATAAGTTTTTGTGAGTGTTGTGATTTTGATAACACAAATTGTATCGAAATAAATTGGATTTATTTTGCCCGAAGCGGTAGCGGATCCTGAAGTGATTAGTTGAGGGGCGAAAAATTGAACTATAATTTTTTTTCGACAAAACCATCAATATTTGAAGTTTTTGGGTTTCATTATAGTATTAAGTTACGAAGTTTAACAAATAATAAGTATGAATGTAGGATAGAAGTATATTAATTTGGTAAATGATGTGAAAAATAATTTATATCGCTTCAATTTTGAAACGTTTATAACTTTTTACTTAGATATCGGATTTGAGCTTATAATATATGAAATCGAAGCTATCGACGAAATGAATATGTATATTAAATTTTATTTTTGATTGCGGAGCGACCGCCACCTCTGACCCTAAAGAGGATCCGCCCCTGGCCCAAAGTTTAGACCCAATTGCCAAATTGCATAAATTATTGTACGGCCCCTTAATCGAAGATTGGTCTCAAATCACACCGTTATCTAATTTCTTCTGAGTAATTTGCAAATTTTGTGATTTGGTAGTTTAAATATAAATAAAAACATTACCTGCAAACCTCAGGGAGGTCCTGGGGATCAGGCTGAGCAGGAGCCATTACACAATGAAAACTGTCCCTCCAGTTGGCCACAGGCGCCTTATACAGATCAAAGTTGGAGTTATACTTGAACTTCCTGCTCTCCTCGCGTGTGTAGTATCCTTTTTTCGCCTCGTCGTCGAGCTCATGGAACCTCTTCGTGCCATCGATCATGCCATCCAATAAGCCGAGGGGGACGCCGTGGTTGACAACTTGGAAGAACCCCCACTCTTCGCAAGCGCGGCCGATCTCCTCTACCACCTTCTTCCTAGCCTCTCGAGCAGCCGGCGAGTCCTCGAAGCCTAGGGCCTCGAGGTCTATGACGGGGATGGTTCCCTTGTAGCTTTGTTGGGGCTCATTGGAAGGGCTATTGGGGCTGTTGGACTTGAAGATCCTGGGGAGGCTTTGTATGCCGGAGTCTACGAGGCCTTTTACCCCGGTTTTTGTGTTGTCGAAGGCCTCGAGGTCGCTCTTCCAGTCGTATTCGCCGTCGAGGACCATGGTGATCACTGGATCTAGCTTGTGAGTATGTAAGTTGACGAGGGTTTAATTGTGTTTGTGTGGAGGATATTTTTGGTTCGTGTAGGAGAAATTCATAAAGATAAGATAAGTCAATAGTGGCTTGCTTTGAATTTTGTAATTTTTTATATTCATAAAAATTCTGTGGTATATAACCTTAAGCAAGTTACCTGATAGCATTATACTCCGTACTATGGCCCAGACACACCCACACACCATGGGCCTCAGGCATCAGCCCAATGAGTAGATTAGGGCCATATGTTCTCCACACAGCATGCCACAACTTTTGTATATACTTAAGCAAGTTATGCCCGTGACATATAATTTTTGGCATTTATATAAGTTATCTAATATGTTCTTTTAAATATCATATTGTACTTTTATACTTATCAGATCATTGACTAATCTAATACATGTACATATATGTGTAGAAAAAATTATTTTTTTGTGTTGTTTTTTTTGAAAATATTTGGTTAAATATCCATTTTGCCAACATCTTTTTGTAAAATGTCCACTTAAAACTAGTTTTTGCTAAATGTCCAAAAACTTTTTGAAAACCCTTTTTTACCCCTGCCTTATCATTCATCCATTTCTCCCCCAATTGCAATAGGTCAGGTATACGTTGCGCAACAAGAGGGAGCGTCGGTTGGTCTCTCCATGACACTAGTTCGTCCTCCCTCCCTCCCCCTCCCTCCCTCCTCTCGTTCCAGATCTGGCGCCGGCGAAGACCATCTCCCTCCCCTCGTTCCAGATCTGGTGCCGGCGAATTCAACCTCCCTCCCTCCCTCCCCTCGTTCCAGATCTGGCGCCGGCGAAGACCATCTCCCTCCCCTCGTTCTAGATCTGGGCGTCGATGAAGACGATGGCGCTCGTCCTCCCTCTCCCTGCCACTAGTTCGTCCTTCTAGATCTGGTGCCGGCGAAGACCATCTCTCTCACCTCGTTCCAGATCTGGGCGTCGATGAAGACGACGACGCTTATCCTCCCTCTCCCATGCTCCTCTTCCGCCTCTGCTTCTCCATTGCTGACAGCCTATGGAAGGATGTCCATTGCTGACAGCCTATGGAAGGATGTCCATTGCAGATGTTTAACGACGCCGGTGAGGCTTGGCCAATTCTTATCCCCGAGGAAGAGATCTGTCAACTGGCGCTGCTCACTCTTTCTTCTCAGCATCTTCAATTTGTTGTCGATTTGGTTATTTTCGGTGCGGCATTTCGTCATGTCCAAGGTATGTTTCACTTCGGCTTCATCTGCATTGTTAGTCAAATGATTGAATTGTGGAATTAATTAATTAATGCTTTATAATTTCTGATTCAAGGAAGGTCGTTGCCATTGGTGAATGTGGTCTCCATTATGATAGGCTTCAATTTTGAATGTCCCAGCTGATGTACAAAAAAAGTGAGAGAGATGGAGAGGCGTCAGTGTGTGATATGTTGAATCCAAGAGGTCTCACTTTTTGTGCAATTATCACATACACTTTGACTTGTTTATCAAGATGTCTACGTGATCTGATGGGAACATTCTTATTGAATTTGATTGTAATTTATTTTGAATATTGTGCTTTTAGCAACGCTATATATACAGCAGATTAGATATGAGTTCTGTTTTTTTTTTAATGTTTTGTGTTATATAACATATTGGATATTGGATGAGAGTGGTGACACTATTGGTGACAGTGTTTTCGTAAAAAAATATTGCACCGTCACCCAAAGAAAAGTTGGCACCAACATTGATAAGCGTGATGACAACGATAAGGTGGTGACATAGATAAGGGTGGTGGTGACAGCGATAAGGGTGCTGGTGACAATGATAAGGGGTGGTGACAGCGATAGGGATGGTGGTGACAGCGATAGGAGTGGTGACAATGATAGGGCGGTGACAACGATAAAAGCGATGACAGCAATAAGGGTGGTGCCATCAATATGGGTGGTTGTGACAGTGATAGGGGTGGTGGTGACAGCGATAGTAGTGGTGGTGACGGCGATACGAGTGGTGACATCGATATGGCGATAACATCAATAGAGGTGGTGACAACAATAAGGGTGGTGACAGCGATAGGGTGGTGGTGACATTGATAGGGGTGGTGGTGATAGTGATAGGGGTTGTGGTGACAGCTATAGAAGTGGTGGTAACAGCAATAGGAGTGGTGACAGCGATAGGGCGGTGACAGCGTTAGAGGTGGTGACAGCAATATGTGTGGTGGTGACAGTGATAGGGGTGGTGGTGACAGTGATAGGGGTGGTGGTGACAACGATAGGAGTGGTGACAGTGATAGGGCGGTGACAACGATAGAGGTGGTGACAGCAATAAGGATGGTGACATCAATATGGGTGGTGGTGATAGTAATAGGAGTGGTGGTGACAACGATAGTAGTGGTGGTGACAGCGATACGAGTGGTGACAGCGATAGGGCGGTGACATCGATAGAGGTGGTGACAACAATAAGGGTGGTGACAACAATCTGGGTGGTGGTGACAGTGATAGAGGTGGTGGTGACAGCGATAGGAGGGGTGGTGACAGCGATAGGAGTGGTGACAGTGATATGGAGGTGACAACGATAGAGGTGGTGACCGCAATAAGGGTGGTGACAGCGATATGGGCGGTGGTGACAGCGATATGGGTTGTGGTGACAGCGATAGGGCGGTAACATTAATCTCGTAAAAAAAAAAATTTGTCACCCAAAAATTTGTTTATCATCATACATGTGTCACCAAAGCCATTGACCCGTGTCACCACTTATAAAGGTGGTGACACTAATTTCGTAAAAAAAAAAAAAAAAAAAAATTCGAAAAAAAAAGCGTGTCACCAAATTTTTTTTTGTGTCACCAAAGTTGTGTCATCAATTCATTGACTTTGGCCGGTCAATAGTCAAAATAAAAACGGGAAGGAAGGAAGGAATGGAAGGAGGGGTAAATATGTAATATTAGGACATTTTGCAAAAGGGGAAATATAAATGGACATTTTGCAAAACGCCACTTACCAAAAAAATCTTTTTTTTTTTATAAAAAAGTTGGTTTAAGTTATTAGATGATTTTTATGTATACTATGTATATGGCACGCGCTTCGCGCGCAGTGCATTTTTATTAGCAGATGGTTTCAATCCCTTTATTTGTTATGAGCCAGTTTCTTTAAATTTAAATATGTTTGGACTATGGGCCAAATGTAATGATGGTTTGATTTTATAGCGTTATTGATATATACACACAATTAGGTGAAATACATATTAACAATCTAATGTGGGAGAATACAGAATAACAATTAAAATTCTACAATGACCAGTTACGTAACCATTTGTTTAAAGCAAGAGAAAGGAATAACAAAGAACAATAACATGAAGACATCAATAAACAGCTCGTTAAATTGTGTACAACAATGAGGAAAGTTATATAAACCCAGAGAGCGGGGAAACGCCAACATAGCATGGAACCGTATATAAAAGAAAGAGGGACCAAAATATGAAATTTAGAAAATATTATGGTTAATTGTCTCTCTATCAGATACCTTAGCCTTGCAGAAATGAAAGAATCTATTTAACATCTTCATCAAAGATGGTTGAGTTGAGATGATATGGTCGAGACAACACTTTTAAAGGCTTCATAATCAATTGGAACAACCACTCTAGCTTCCTTCCATTTCACCCTCACTTTTTGCACTCCATAATGGAATAAAAAATAGGTAAGAAATATTGATTGATAACCTCACAATTATATATAAGGGTAAAATAACAAAGTGCCTTACTGCATGCCCAACTTGCACTTTTGATTTGAAGAGCCAAGGAGAAGTTCAAGTGAAATCAAGCAACCACACCTGGATAACTCTTCCTTGCTTCATGGCTTCAACACAGGAGTACTCATCTCGCCTATTGTGTTGTCCATGAGCAACAATCATTTTCACATAAAGGAGGCTAAATGGTAGAAACAAAAAATGATGAAAATGAGAAAATGGAACAAATACCTAAACCTTTCAAAATCTAGATCACTAATACAATACCACAAACTCACAACTAACTAACTAAGCCATGCTATAAGAAATAAAAATAGATATTTGTTGGTGACAATTAACTTGAGAGTAGCATTAGCGCATGATATAAGAAATAAATACCTCTTCTCCATTGAATTTGGATTTCATTTTGGCTCGAAATTGTGATGTGTCTTCCAACTGAATCATACAAAAACTATAAGTTAGAAGGGAGATAATTAAAGAAGACAAAGATAAGAAGTGGATAAGAGGGTTGTGACTCTGAATTTAACAATCCAATTATCCAACAATAACAACTCGTATAAATGAGCACTATGATTTGAAATTAACATCATTGCATTTTCATCTAGTATAGTGTAAATGAAATAATATTTTCCACTGAACTTTTAAATAAAGGATCACAAGGAAAAGTAATATAATAAAATATGAAATTTCAATCTAAATAAGTGGAATAAATGGAAGGAAACGAAGGATTACCTTCAAAGCTTTAACAATGGGAAAAGGCAACTAATGTAAAAGAGCCTAGCTAATCAGAACTCAGTAGTTTATAACATAAAGCATAGCAGCACACAACAGGATTTGCACATACAAGGTTAGATCTATGGGCTCTATTAAGCATCAACAAAAAAAAAGCAATTTCATTATTAATAACATTAAAAATTGAACTCTTTTGTGGCCTCCAGCCCCAAACGCTGAAAAGTCCCAAAATGATAGCACATGGAAATGTTTTTATCAAGAGAGCAAAAGGAAAAACCAAAGAAGAAAAGAAAGCCATAACAGTCTCAAGAACTCCATTCCACTTGACATTCGTCCCGCATCAATTATCCTTCTCACCAGAAGGGCTATCATCTTCTTGATTTAGCCACACATGAGGTTTTATGTAGCAGGGATGATTTTTTTTTCCTTTCAAATCATCTGCTTCCTCAACCAAGTCTTTTTTACCTGATTCTCTTCCTTTGCCTTCCTTTGATGATTTGATTGTGTGTCGATCTCATCAACCTCATCAGATTGCTTCTCCTTCTCCATCTGATTCCATTAGTCCATCTTTTCCAAGTATCTCTTCTGCCGATTCCCCTCCTGCATTCGAGCACTTCAGTTCCCTTTCTCCTATCACACACCAAGCCCAACTATAATGGCTCCTTCTCGTCCTAAGTGATCTGTTAATCCTCTTGCCTAGCACAATGATTATGTGATGAACACCAAGGTCAATTCACCAGGATTGCTGGATGAGTCAATGGGTTTTTCTGTATCTTTGGATAATGTTTTAAGCACTCGTGAACCTCAACATTACAGAGAAGCTGTTCAACATGAGTGTTGGCGAGATGCTATGGACTTGGAACTAAAGGCATTGGAAAAGAATTAGACTTGTGAAGTCATGTCTTTACCAAAGAACAAGAGTGCTTTTACCTTCAAAATGGGTTCATAGAGTGAAATTTAAGCCAGATGGATTAGTGAATAAGTACAAGGCTCGACTGGTTATTAAGGAATACAATCAAAAGCTTGGCAAGGACTACAAACATACGTTTTCTCCGGTTGTCAAGATTTCCATAGTTCGAATTATTATTGCTATGGCCAGTGCTAATCAGGGGCCTCTTTGCCAAGTTGATGTGAACAATGTGTTTCTTCACTGGTTTTGGATGAGGAAATTTTCATGAAACCTCCTGATGGGTATTCAGTGGAGTCTCCCTACCTTGTTTGCAAGTTGAAAAGATCACTCTATGGGCTTAAACAAGCTTCCTGTAAATGGAATACTGAATTTACCAAGTTTTTTTGTTCTTTGGATTTTTTGCAGTCATCCCATGACTACCCTTTATTTGTGTTCACCGATGGTGATGTGTTTATTGCTGGCCTGATCTATGTGGATGACATTTTGCTCGCTGGAATTGACATTGATCATATCAAATCAGTTAAGGGAGCTCTAGATTCCAAGTTCACCATTAAGGATCTTGGGTT
This sequence comes from Persicaria tinctoria, assembly GCA_037127255.1. NCBI lineage: Eukaryota > Viridiplantae > Streptophyta > Magnoliopsida > Caryophyllales > Polygonaceae > Persicaria > Persicaria tinctoria. The sequence continues at coordinate 52,148,948 of JBANSL010000009.1, read as the reverse complement.
TGCTCGGTATTTTTTGGGCATTGAGATTTGCAGAACTCGTGAGGGCACTCATCTCACTCAAAAGAAAATATGTTTATGATATTCTATCAGACTACAATATGAAAAATGCTAAGGCATCTGGATTTCCCTTTCCTACGTACAGGGTTGAAGCTTGCTGCAGATTCTAGTGATCCTTTGCCTAATCCTGAGTCTTATAGGACTCTAATTGCTCGTCTGCTATACATAACCTTAACCAAGCCAAATCTCTCTTATTCTGTTTAACACTTAAGCCAATTTGTTTCTTCTCCCAGGGTTCCTCATTGGCAAGCTGCTCAGTATGTGCTACTGTATCTGAGTGGGATTGTTTCTAAGAGTTTTTTTTAGGCCGATTTGCAGAAATACACTAAATCGGTGTTCGGTTTGCAAAAGTATACCCATTTTATGAAAATAGCAAAAATAGAATAGATGAGTTATTTATGCTAAAAATTAGGTCATTTGTGCTAAAAAATAATGATTGATTTTACTTTTAAATTTAAATGTAAAAATCATTTAAAGGAGAATTATGAATTAAAAGAAAAATAAAAATATATTAAAATAATAAAAACTAGTGTAATACCCGCGCCATAGCGCGGTTGCGATGGAAAAAAAATGACAATATAAAATAATTATTATAAGGAATGACCAAATAAAAAATAAACAAATGTTTGGAAATTTTAAAACAACAACATTGTTATCGAACGATAACAGATTATGGTTACGAACACCAGCTGCGAAGTGCGAACATATTCCAGATTTTGAACAGATGAAACAGATTTGAAAGCATAAGACAGGTTCGAGATATTTAATACTAAATAAAATAATAAAGGTAGACTTGAAATCTTTAAGAAAATGGTAAAAATGTTAACCATAAAGTTAGGCTCCATGAAAAGGTTTTTAAATTAAGATATTATGTTGATATAGATTATTAGTATCGTAATGTATACAGATTTAAATATAGATTAATAGTAGACTTTAGATTTAATCCAATATTTTGATTTAAACCCAATGTTTAGTAAATGGGTAAAAAATTAAACCCAATGAAGGAGTTGTTGACATATCATCAAAAATATTATAAATTAAGATATTATATCGATAGATATTTTAAATTAAAACCAATGGTTAGTAAATGAGTAAAAAATGAAAATTAAAAGAAAAAACGTGATTGGTTAGAAGGGAGTGGAATAAGGAGAGCGCGCCACGTCAGCGGAAAGTATACGAAATTAAGTAATTATATAGATATAGATGGTTAGTAAATGAGTAAAAAATTAAAATTAAAAGAAAAAACGTGATTGGTTAGAAGGGAGTGGAATAAGGAGAGCGCGCCACGTCAGCGGAAAGTATGTGAAATTAAGTAATTATATAGATGGTTAGTAAATGAGTAAAAAATGAAAATTAAAAGAAAAAACGTGATTGGTTAGAAGGGAGTGGAATAAGGAGAGCGCGCCACGTCAGCGGAAAGTATACGAAATTAAGTAATTATATAATGGTTAGTAAATGAGTAAAAAATGAAAATTAAAAGTAAACGTGATTGGTTAGAACTTAGAAGGGGGTGGAATAAGGAGAGCGTGCCACATCAGCGGAAAGTATACGAAATTAAGTAATTATATAGATATATATTAAAATAATGTTTTAAATATATTTTTCTTGAAAATTTAAGAATAATAAAACTAGCCGGATGAAAATCATTGCCTTATTAAGAAAATAAAAAATTGACAAGAATATATTTGTTTTTGACAGGATATAGGTTTTTTTATGACAAACCAGATAACTAATAATGACAGGATGGAGTCTATAATAGGGAAGAGAATAAAGATACGATTTTATCAAGGCATATCCAAGATGACAAAGTTATTTATTTACACTGACAGGATAAATGTTTATAGTGACAAGACTATAGATTTATGTTGACAGGATTGAAGCTATAATCGGGGAGAGATTGACTAAAGATACGGTAAATCATATCTACTGGATTATTAGCCATATTTACAAAAGTATTGTCATTATATGTCTTCAAACCATAATAGTATCAAATTGACAGAATGAATATCAACGTTGACAATGCCAATTATGAACATTGACAGGATGTGTGCAATCGATTGATTGTTATTGCAGTCATGGGTATGAACAACTACAGTTTTTGGGATCATCTGGCTAGTTAACAATCTAGTTTTGGCACATTGTTTTCTCTGAGCATTGCATTTGGTGTCTTAATCTCTAGAACATGATGAATATGCAAGTTCGTCAAAGTAAGAAATCAGGCAATTTCAGATACAACACAACACTTTTTTCAATCACAAAATAAAAGTTCCAGATATCATACTATATCAAAACTTGTGTCCATTCATGTCCATAAAGACCAATTTCAAAGCATTACCCTCATCTTCTCCTTACATAACTTGCAAAATTTCATGAGACTTAAACTTCTACATGAAACAAAAAATAATTCCAAAAAAGAACCTACTCAACCCGGAGATCTCATTGATATTCAGCTTGCTAATCGCACACGAGAACACCATATCATCTACCTTAGTTGCAGAAATAGTGCAGGCATAGTTCAAGGGCCGAAAACCGGTCATAGGCAGCCATGAGCAGTATTGGAGCCTCCTTAGCAAGGCCCTTGTTTCGCCTTACCAAGCTTCTTGTCCCCTGCAAAATCGATAGCCAACAAAGTCTAATTTTCCCATGCTTTCCTAACACTAGCCATGTTAACACGAGCTTCCTACGATGGTGAGATCAGGTTTATACCGGATAGATCGAAGAACTTTGTCACTAGGGTATTTTTGTACTTGCAAACATGTTGGTAGTAGCTCGGAAGCATTCGTATAAGAATCTAGTATGATGAATAACCAGCATCATATTTAGCAAAGATTCGAAATAAATTCCATGGAAATGGACTACACTAAATCAAGAATTTCCATCTAACCTTCACTTCAGACTTCCTGCCCGTCTTTATCATAAAACGATCATCTTGCGTTAGATAAAACGAGCTTCCACTCTTCCCGGGCGAAGAGAACTCCCTTAGATCATCACTCCCATAAATCGTCAGCATGTATTCAGCTGGATCAATTCCAAACAACAGTCTCAAGTATCTGCACAAATTCAAACAATAATGAAGATGAATTCCACAGACAATAATTTCCAAAAACCAGGTAATGAAATTCCAATCTCTAAAGGACTGCCTTTCAGTTGTAAGAAAAATTGTATTAACCCCTTCTTTACATTGCTTTAACATTTTCCAATACAAGATCCGTCACACAACTGGTAAAATGAACTTTTAGGGGAAATGCACTTTAACCATTTCCTGCCAAATATACAAGAAGCAGCTCCTGTGCAGGAAAATAACATTAGAGAGAGGAAAGAACATGATAATGCTAACAAGAGAATAAATATTTGGTCAAACAACATTTCTTAAGCCATTAACAGACAGTACTCAAACAAACATATGACTCAAAATTCAGTTTTGTCCAATAAAAGTGTGAGAGCACATAAATATTAGACAAATGCATCTAGTAGAGCCTGAATCCTAGCCGATACTCAATATTACCTCACTCCTACCCTAAATCATATCAATGCATATGTACCAGGAATTCACATACGAATTGCAACAATCCAACACCTTCTTTTGAACACAGTAATATCAGCCAGATTGAGAATTGAATCATGCCACTCAGCAAATCTATAATCTAAGATAAAACCAATACAAGAAGAGGAATCATGCCACTCAACCAGATTGAGAATTTTTTTTCTTTTTTTTTACTTCCAGATTTTTATTATTATTTGATTATTTAATATAATTTAAAAATATCAGAACAATGAAAAATATCTAAAATATTTTACTCTTTTTTTCCTGATTTTTTGGAGTGGTGGGTACGTAGTTTTGATAATTGAATAAGGTATTTTTGCAAATTTTCAAATGTGGATGCAATTGTTTTCAAAACTAGGTATTTTTGCAAGCCAATTATCAAAGTGGGGTATTTACTAATAATTCCCCTTTTTTTTATCTAGTTCAGAGTTCTCTCAAACTCGTTGGGTTCTCGGATGCTGACTGGGGCTCTTGCTTAACATCCCACCGTTCACTTACTTGTTATTGCATTTTTTTGGGACATTCTTTAGTCGCATGGAAAACGAAGAAACAAGCCACTGTGTCTCGAAGTTCTGATGAGTCTGAATATAGAGGCATGTCGAGTGGCGACTACCATTGCTGAATTGATGTGGGTTTCCTATATCTTACGAGATCTTCATATTCCGGTTTGTCTCCTAGTGATCTTGTTATGTGACAATAAGGCAGCGCAACAGATTGCGGCTAATCCATGTTTTTATGAGGGTACCAAACACTTGGATATCGAATGTCACTTCACCCTGGAGCAGATTCAATCTGGTTTTTTGGCTACGTCTTTTGTTCCTTCCAAACTGCAATTGGCTGATGTTTTCACAAAAGAACCGTCCCAAGCTCAACATGAGTTTATGTGTTCCAAATTGGGCTTTCAGCTGGCTCCAATTGGGGGGGAGGGGGGGGGGGGGGGAATGTAGAGATATCGCTTATGATAGCTCAAGGAAGAAGAAGGTTGCATACGACGTCGTTCTGTGTGTTTCAGTTGAAAGTGTTAAATGAGCAGCTGAATGAAGTCGTTTCAGTTAAAAAGATCAGATTTAGTTTAAATCCATTTGACGTCGTCTTGGTCTCCCTCTTCCTCCAACCAGATTCCTCCTACAACAATTTACAAGCAATGGGAGATTCCGTCGTTTTGGTCTCCCTCTTCCTCCAACCAGATTCCGTTCACTTACTGGTTATTATTGTAGGAGGAATATCGAGACTTGCAATTAAAATATAAATAAATCAAAGCAAACCAGATTCCGTCCCGTGCAAATGATTACAAGACTCCCTCCCGATGCAGTAGTGGGAAGTCAGGATCGATCCACGAGGAAGCGTGTCAGCGGATCCTAGGCAGTGGATGAATCTCACGAACAGAAGTCGACCACAGTGCTCGATCTCGACTAGGGTTAGTCGACAGAAGATCAGGCAAGTCGAACAAAGCAGCAGCAACTCTCGGTGGTTACTCGATATCGAGGAAGCCTCTTGTCGATCTCGGGTACCTGCACATGAGAAGCTACATCGATCTTTGTCGATCGAATATTAGTACTCGATATCGACCAAATATAGTCGATATCAAAGAAGAACAGAAAGTAACCGAAACAAAATAAAGAAAAATGCTTGTGGGATTCGAAATAAACTATGTATGAAAGACAACTCTTTCAACAATCAGACAACTCTTTCAAGAAGGACCAAGCTTTCGCCTTTTTCAACAATCAGATAACCAATCATGCATAAGGCAGGAATAAACAGATAATCATGTAAATCGCATCGAAGGACCAAGCTTTCGCCTTTTTCAACAATCAGACAACTCTTTCAAGAAACCCTAATTGTATCTACCGATTTTATGTTTACAATCCAAGTTGTTAGCAAGGACCTCCATTAGATGGGTAATAAACACATAACAAGTAGTAGATGCTCAAAACATGATAAAAGTCGAGTCTTTACCTCAGACACGCACGGCTATCGTCGGGCTCATCGCAACCCTAGAAGTAGGTGGACTACTCGCGCCTCATCGCGATTTTAGACATCATTGATGGAAAATAAACTACTTGTATTAAATCAAACAGAGCTTTACAACCGATCGAAGCCAACTTGCTCTCGCTCCTTAACTCTTCTCGGCCACTCACTCTCTCTCTCTCTACCTTTATGTAACTAATTGTGTCTTGAATTGAATGAAATAGAAATCAGCCCCTAAGGCCTTATTTATAGGCTTCTAATCCTTGCTAATCAAGGAAAGAAAGTATATCTAATATCTAAAGTTAAAACTTTAATAAAGGGAATATTTATCTTAAAAGGGAAATATATCTAAAAAGCTAAATATCTTCATGTGTGGATAAATCCTCTCTCCATGGATAGATCTTGATATGCTTGATAGATCTCGGACTCCTTCGCTCCCAAGAAAGCCCAAACCGCGTCGGACAGCCAAACCGCGTAACGCGGCCCAGGAAGATTCTACTCGATATCGAGTAAAAGTACTCGATATCGAGGAAATGTGACGTCGACTTCGGCTGGCTGGCTTGCTCGAGTAACTGCTCCCCGACCTGGCTTGGACATGGGCTTCTGGTCTTGTCGATATCGAGTTACTTTCCTCGATATCGAGTAAATGTTGCTCGGTGTCGACTTTGTCTTCGGCTTCTCGATCAGGTTTGTCTCCTCGAATCCAGGTATGACTTTGGGTCTTTGTCGATATCGAGTAACTTACTTGATATTGAGTAAGGTTCTGGAGTCGGGTTGGCTTCGTCTTTAGTTCCTCGATCATCTCCTCCTCCACTAGGCTTGTGCGCACATTTTTTGTCGATATCGAGTAGAAGTTGTCGATATCGAGTAAAGTTCAGCCTCCGTCTTTACTTCTTGGTTTTGTCCCGGGATGGCTCCAAATTCTGTAATATTAAACCAAAACTTATGTAGACCTCTATTTCTTGCAAATAATCATATATTACATAAATTCAACATATTCCCATCCCGAAATATGCAAAGTGTATAGAATATGGAGCGAAAATGTGCATTTCAACATGGCTATTTTAGTGGACATCAAATCACCCCACACTTAAGCTTGCTTGTCCCCAAGCAATAACTTGGATGGTCATTCAGGGGAAGAATTTAAAACTCTCAACATCATAGATTCATTCTTATATGTCCCTGCAATCAATTACCATCATCGAAATGGTACTTGTGCCACAAATCAATGCATGTGCAATAAAAACAACATCTACTCACAAAAGGAGGGTAATGCAAAAACAATTTATGTGACAAAGCATTAATAATCAAGAGGACTTTAATTAAGTTCAATAAGAAGTAGATTGGTAAAAGGCTAAAGGTGGGCAATTTTTGGTTATGTGGTGCTAATAATCCGGGGAAATGGATTATTTCCAAACTTTCATACCACATCCCTTCTTCATAAGATTCATCACCTTTCATAAATGCTTTTCCCAATAATTTTCCATAAGATTCATCCCGCGGAACTATTATCTCAACGCAGGCAGGGTCGATCTACCTTTATCTCCTAAGGTGACCGGATTTTCTTTCACTCATTTAATTTTCCATATATTTCAAACAATTTCCTACCAAATTCCAATAATGATAACAACACAACAACCATATAACAATCTCCATAATGTAACATCATTCTCAACATAATCCCCGGATAGGAAATAAGGTAAAGAATGACAATATTTAGATCATGTGGAGCAATAATTGAAATAAGGCATAATATGACTTTTGTGTAATGCATAAGAATAGGTAAGGCTAGGAATATAAACAATGAGCATTGTATGGAAATATAAAGTCCTCCATCCTCTTATCATGCAATATGTCAAAAGCAACTTCAGATTTTACCTCCTTTTATGGTTTTCATAAAAATAATGCACTTCATTGTGACTTCCTTTTACTAGACAATTTCATGTTATATCTCTATTGAATCCAATTTTGCATCGTCGATTTTAATAAAGCTTCCATGACACTTTTTCTTTGAACAATTTACAAGGAATGAGAGATGTCTTATGGAATTTTGAGTTTTTGCCTTATGCATAAAAATTTAAAAATTTAAAATTTTACTCAAAATTTCACCATGTAAAACCAAAAAAACAAGAATAACCATATAATAATGATAATGAGCTCTTCCCCCACCCCATACTTAAAATATACAATGTCCCCACTGTATAAAATCAAATAAAAACAAGAGTAAAGGAAGGAACTCACCGAATAATGCGTCGAGGAAGGCAATACAGGGCATGTCGAGTAAACTGGATTGGTCGATATCGAGTATTGTACTCGATATCGAGTAATCTGTCAACGTCTAGTGGAATGCTGAAGTCAAGGAGCCTTCTGACTTGGTCGATATCGAGTTGGCCTACTCGATATCGAGTAACTGTGGGCTGGTCCTCTTGGTCGTTCTCGACTGGCCTAGTCGATTTCGACTGTTTTTCAGGAACTTCTTATTCCATCTTTCGCGATCTTTTTATGCTTGCCGACCTAAAAGTGTTAGATTGCACACAAAGACAAGACTTTCCACATGAAGTATTCTAAACTAAAAAACCAAAAACAAAAACCAAAATCAAAAGTTCCAAAGTCCCAAAATTCAAAAAGTTTTATATACATGCTCTAGATTTTAGAGTCGCTAGGCCGACTTCTCCGTTTGTGCTCAAGGACCGTTAATGTGGGGCCCACTTGTGCTTGGCCCTTCTCCTGGATCATCTAGGTCCTGATTGTAGTATGAAAGCGCAGCTGATAGGTGGTTGCTTGCATAATCTTTCTTTTCTCCCTTCTTTCTCTTTCCAGCTCTCAGTTTTCGCAGATTTTCTCGCCACAGGGCCTTACCTCCCCTTAAATTATTTATAAATTTCTTAATGGACTGAGGAGGAGTAGAACTCATACCTGAACTTACCTTTTCGGGCCCAAAACGGAAATCTTCGGGCTTAGGGTTAGTCGACATCGAGCAAGACTGGTCGATATCGAGTACATGGACCCCATACTTAGGCTCTTGGCAAGTCTGGTGCTCAGCAGGGGAAGTCGATGTCGAAGAAGACTGGTCGACATCGAGTACTGGCTTGGTCGATATCGAGGAGGGCTTGTCGATATCGAGTAGAGTTCTGGTACCTTCCTCCGTTGTTTGGTTGATCCCGTGGTTGCTGATGCTTTTCACCTCCAGCCATGAAATTTCCTCTTTTGCAGGGCCAAAAGAGAAATCTAAGACCTCGTCGCCTATTGTGAAGGTGAGCAATCGCTGTTTGACACTAATCTTGGCATCTGTAGTAGCTAAGAATGGTCTACCAAGAATAATAGGGCTAGTAGGATCTTCAGCACAATCTATTATAAGAAAATCAGCTGGAATAAAGAATTTACCAACCTGGACAGGGACATTCTCAACCATACCTGTAGGGATGACTACTGTACTGTTCGCCATGTATAGCTTGGCATCCATAGGTTCTATGGACCCTATCTTTACATTCTGCCAGATTGAAAAGGGCATGATGCTCACACTTGCTCCTAAATCACACAAGGACTCATATTTATATTGTCCAAATCCCACAGTAACAGAAAACTTACCAGGGTTAGGTGTCTTCTCAGGGAAGTGAAGCACTTTGCATTCGCTGTCGATCTCTGAGATGGATCGCTTGTTGCTCAGGATTTGCTTCAGGAATTTAACATATGCAGGCATCTCTTGCAGAGCTTCTGTAAAAGGAATAGAGACATTCAGTTCTCGAAGCATATTAACAAAACGTTTAAACTTACCTGCAGTGGGATCTTTTAGCGCTTTGGAAGGGAAAGGCAGTGTCTTTTTCTGCTTTGGAGCCCGAACATACGTCGAAGGTGCTGCATAGTCGTCACATCGGCCAATTTCTCCTCGACATTGACCAGGGGTTGCTCGATATCGACAAGAGTTGCTGGGCTGTGCAGATAAGTCTGTGCTTGGATTCTCCTCTGTGTCGAGTTGGTTCTTGTCGATATCGACCAAGGTTTGGTCGGCATCGAGTTGCTGCTGCTCGTTGTTGAGTTGTTGCTCTGCTTTGTGTCGGTGCTTTCCGACCTCTGGCTCGTGTAATTAGTGCTCGCTCCTGAGCTTTATAGATTCGACGTGTCGGGTCTTCCCCTTAGGATTTGGTTTTGTTTGCCCAGGGAGTTGCCCGGTCGGTCGTGGAATTTGGGCCGCGAATTGACCCATCTGGGTCTATATGCTCTTCTTCCAGATACCTAGCTCTCCAAATTTTGCATTGATGTTCTGGAACTGATTGTTGATGGTGCCTTGATTCCGGCGCATCTCATCAAGGATGAGCTGTAAATCATCCTTCTTTTGGTTCATTTCTGGATGTCCTGGAGCTCTGTATGGCGGGGGGTTCCTAGGAGCACCTTGGTTCCATTGTGGTTGAAAGAACCTTTGATCCCCCATATAATGATTGGGAACCCCTGCGTAAGCTACCTCTTCGTGTGTCTCTGCCGTCCTGACTTGCTCTGTGTGTGGGCACTCAGTAGTGGTGTGCCGCTGTGATCCGCATTCGATGCAAGGCTGGTTGACAAAGAGATACTTGACTTGCTTGAGAAGCTTGCGATTCTGGTCTTTGTAGTACTGCTCCCTCACATCTGGGTCAATCTCCTTGGAAGGCTTACAGAGGGGCATGGATGGGGCTGGCCTAGCATAGGCATCTTCATCATAGTTTGTTGAAGCCCCATACTTGTTGTCGTAGTTGGTGAGCTTGTCTAGTACACCCCATGCGTCCTCTGGTGGCATCGTCAGATACACATATCGAGTATACTGATTGATCCTGTCCTTAGTGACTTGGTCAATAGAATTGAAGAAGATCTCCTGAATGACGTGTCTTGGTAGGAGGAAAGAATTTGTTGAGAAATTCATGCTCTACTTGAGCCCATGTCGTGAGGGATCGTGGTTTCAGCCTTTCAAGCCACTTCAATGCAGGACCAGCGAGAGACCATCGGAAGGCCTTTATCTTCACATATTCCAGAGTAGTACCTTCAGCAAGAAAACGACACATGTTAGAAAAATTGGTAATATGTTCAAGAGGGCATTCATTAAAACTTCCATGATAAGCATTATTTTTGAGTTCTATTAGGAATCGAGTGCGAATTTCAAAGTTATTTTGAGGGATTAGAATAGCCGATTCAGGCACGACGAGAGTCGGATGCATATAATCCTCTGCAGTGGTTGGGTATTGGGCAAGCTCAGCTTCTGCTTGCCTCGCACGTTCAGCTTCCTGTTCCCTGGATGCTCTCTCAGTGGTGAGAGCAGTATCTTTGGTGGCTATTTCCCTCCGAAGCCTCTCAATCAGTTGTTCTTGTGTTTCTGCGGCCGCCATAACTCTTTTTAGTTTAGCGTGGACGTGTAAGAGGCGTTTCGGTTCGTCTAAGCTGTCAAACTCAGGTGGTTGACCAGAACGGCGCATACACCTACGAAGTAACTCAAACAAAATGTGAGATTTTACTACCTAAGGCGCGAATGAGTGCTTCCCTGGCAACGACGCCAATTTGTTGTAAGAGGAATATCGAGAGTTGCAATTAAAATATAAATAAATCAAAGCAAACCAGATTCCGTCCCGTGCAAATGATTACAAGACTCCCTCCCGATGCAGTAGTGGGAAGTCATGATCGATCCACGAGGAAGCGTGTCAGCGGATCCTAGGCAGCGGATGAATCTCACGAACAGAAGTCGACCACATTGCTCGATCTCGACTAGGGTTAGTTGACATAAGATTAGGCAAGTCGAACAAAGCAGCAGCAGCTCTCGGTGGTTACTCGATATCGAGTAAAACTCCTCAATATCGAGGAAGCCTCTTGTCGATATCGGGTACCTGCACAGGAGAAGCTACATCGATCTTCTTCGATCGAATATTAGTACTCGATATCGACCAGATTTAGTCGATATCGAGGAAGAACAGAAAGTAACCGAAACAAAATAAAGAACAATGCTTGTGGGATTCGAAATAAACTATATATGGAAGACAACTTCCAAGATCGGGGTTTGTAACAATAATAACCAAGCATGCATAAGGCAGGAATAAAACAAATAATCATGTAAATCGCATCGAAGGACCAAGCTTTCGCCGTTTCCAACAATTAGACAACTCTTTCAAGAAACCCTAATTGTATCTACCGATTTTATATTTAGAATCCAAGTTGTTAGCAAGGACCTCCATTAGATGGGTAATAAACACATAACAAGTAGTAGATGTTCAAAACATGATAAAAGTTGAGTCTTTACCTCAGACACGCAAGGCTATCGTTGGGCTCACCGCAACCCTAGAAGTAAGTCGACTACTCGCGCCTCATCGCGATTTCAGACATTATTGATGGAAAATAAACTACTTGTATTAAATCAAACAGAGCTTTACAACTGATCGAAGCCAACTTGCTCTCGCTCCTTAACTCTTCTCGGCCACTCACTCTCTCTCTACCTTTATGTAACTAATTGTGTCTTGAATTGAATGTAATAGAAATCAGCCCCTAAGGCCTTATTTATAGGCTTTTAATCCTTGCTCACAGAGGGGCATGGATTGATCCTGTCCTTAGTGACTTGGTCAAGAGAATTGAAGAAGATCTCCTGAATGACGTGTCTTGGCAGGAGGAAAGAATTTGTTGAGAAATTCCTGCTCTACTTGAGCCCATGTCGTGAGGGATCGTGGTTTCAGCCCTTCAAGCCACTTCAATGCAGGAACAGCGAGAGACCATCGGAAGGCCTTCATCTTGACATATTCCAGAGTAGTACCTTCAGCAAGAATACGATACATGTTAGAAAAATTGGTAATATGTTGAAGAGGGCATTCATTAAAACTTCCATGAAAAGCATTATTTTTTAGTTCTATTAGGAATCGAGTGCGAATTTCAAAGTTATTTTGAGGGATTAGAATAGCCGATTCAGGCACGACGAGAGTCGGGTGCATATAATCCTCTGCAGTGGTTGGGTATTGGGCAAGCTCAGCTTCTTCTTGCCTCGCACGCTCAGCTTCCTGTTCCCTGGATGCTCTCTCAGTGGTGAGAGCAGTATCTTTGGTGGCTATTTCCCTCCGAAGCCTCTCAATCAGTTGTTCTTGTGTTTCTGCGGCCGCCATAACTCTTTTTAGTTTAGCGTGGACGTGTAAGAGGCGTTTCGGTTCATCTAAGCTGTCAAACTCAGGTGGTTGACCAGAACGGCGCATACACCTACGAAGTAACTCAAAGAAAATGTGAGATTTTACTACCTAAGGCGCGGATGAGTGCTTCCCTAGCAACGGCGCCAATTTGTTGTAAGAGGAATATCGAGACTTGCAATTAAAATATAAATAAATCAAAGCAAACCAGATTCCGTCCCGTGCAAATGATTACAAGACTCCCTCCCGATGCAGTAGTGGGAAGTCATGATCGATCCACGAGGAAGCGTGTCAGCGGATCCTAGGCAGCGGATGAATCTCACGAACAGAAGTCGACCACATTGCTCGATCTCGACTAGGGTTAGTTGACATAAGATTAGGCAAGTCGAACAAAGCAGCAACAGCTCTCGGTGGTTACTCGATATCGAGTAAAACTCCTCGATATCGAGGAAGCCTCTTGTCGATCTCGGGTACCTGCACAGGAGAAGCTACATCGATCTTCGTCGATCGAATATTAGTACTCGATATCGACCAGATTTAGTCGATATAGAGGAAGAACAGAAAGTAACCGAAACAAAATAAAGAACAATGCTTGTGGGATTCGTAATAAACTATGTATGGAAGACAACTTCCAAGATCGGGGTTTGCAACAACAATAACCAAGCATGCATAAGGCAGGAATAAAACAGATAATCATGTAAATCGCATCGAAGGACCAAGCTTTCGCCTTTTCCAACAATCAGACAACTCTTTCAAGAAACCCTAATTGTATCTACCGATTTTATATTTAGAATCCAAGTTGTTAGCAAGGACCTCCATTAGATGGGTAATAAACACATAACAAGTAGTAGATGTTCAAAACATGATAAAAGTTGAGTCTTTACCTCAGACACGCAGGGCTATCGTTGGGCTCACCGCAACCCTAGAAGTAGGTGGACTACTCGCGCCTCATCGCGATTTCAGACATTATTGATGGAAAATAAACTACTTGCATTAAATCAAACAGAGCTTTACAACTGATCGAAGCCAACTTGCTCTCGCTCCTTAACTCTTCTCGGCCACTCACTCTCTCTCTACCTTTATGTAACTAATTGTGTATTGAATTTAATGTAATAGAAATCAGCCCCTAAGGCCTTATTTATAGGCTTCTAATCCTTGCTAATCAAGGAAAGAAAGTATATCTAATATCTAAAGATAAAACTTTAATAAAGAGAATATTTATCTTAAAAGGGAAATATATCTAAAAAGCTAAATATCTTCATGTGTGGATAAGTCCTCTCTCCATGGATAGATCTTGATATACTTGATAGATCTCGTACTCCTTCGCTCCCAAGAAATCCCAAACCGCGTCGAACAGTCAAACCGCGTAACGCGGCCCAGGAAGATTCTATGCGATATCGAGTAAAAGTACTCGATATCGAGGAAATGTGACGTCGACTTCGGCTGGCTGGCTTGCTCGAGTAACTGCTCCCCGACCTGGCTAGGACATGGGCTTCTGGTCTTGTCGATATCGAGTTACTTTCCTCGATATCGAGGAAATGTTGCTCGGTGTCAACTTTTTCTTCGGCTTCTCGATCAGGTTTGTCTCCTCGACTCCAAATATGACTTTGGGTCTTTGTCGATATCGAGTAACTTACTCGATATCGAGTAATGTTCTAGAGTTGGGTTGGCTTCGTCTTTCCTTCTTGGTTTTGTCCCGGGATGGCTCCAAATTCTGTAATATTAAACCAAAACTTATGTAGACCTCTATTTCTTGCAATTAAGCATATATTACATAAATTCAACATATTCCCATCCCGAAATATGCAGAGTGTATAGAATATGGATCTAAAATGTGCATTTCAACATGGCTATTTTAGTGGACATCAACCTTCTACCTTCACAAATGACTTGCTCGCTCTCTCCGATGCAACACTCTTGTTTGTCAAGTTGGTAGTTATTTAACGCCAATCCTGTAATTGATTAGAACTTTCTAGATTCATTTATGTTAGAGCTTCATGTATAAATAGAGGATTCGTCCTCTCTCTCTATAACAACTTCTTTTCCATTTTTAATTCAATGAAACTTTCAGTTCTTCCAAACTTCTAGATCTCGTTTTCCACAAGAGGGAGCTCATCCTCGTGGACTCCATCGGTTGCCGTGACCACAACACCTGTGACCCCGACACCTGCGAGGCTGCGACCACTCCCTCAGATCCATATCCAATTTCAAACCCTACCCGGAGTTCGATAGTGCATTCGACACGGGACTCATTGTCGTTCTTGATCGACCCTTCCCTCCGCCTTGGTACCGCCCTTATCGAGGAGCAAGGGGCTCGATCTCATTAGTGGAGGAAGCTTCGAGGACGAGGAAGAAGAAGGCTCACCGGCTCCGCAACGATCTTCTCGAGCACCTCCCCCTCCCCTCTTGCCCGCTCCGCCACCATCTCCTCCTTGGTAACGCCCATATCAAAGCCCATCTCAGATAGAAGAGGAAGACTCACGGGCTTCGATCGAAAAACATCTCAGACGAAGAAGACGACGCTTCTGGGCTCCTCCATCAATTTCCTTTTTAAAATAAAAAATAAAAAATAAGAGACGCGGGTTAAACCCGCGTGCGTCTCTAGGGTAAAAACTTACAAATGTAAAAAATATGGGGGTTTTTATATTTTCTGAGTTAAATGCGGTTTCAATTCAATTTCCCCAAGTCCTTGATGTTGAATAGCTCATGAAGATGTTGCTTCCAATGTTCTAAAAAACGCTCGGCGGATGCTTGGCGGCAGAGTACCGCTAAGCACCAAGACGGTTTGGTGGCCTTATTAGCGGTTCTTGGCGGATAAAACGATTTTTGATTATAGCATATCAAATAAAAAATCATCATGACCCTTTTTAAAGTTGTCTGAACCAAATATAAAATCATATAGATGTATTCAAATAAGTATCATGATTTCATAATAGAGAAATTTGAAAGCATAAAAACTAAATGATCTCAATTTAAAACCGCCAAGACCGCTGAGCTTCCGTCCCGTGCCCGCCAAAACTCTTCCCCGCCGTGCCCGATTTGCACCCGCCAAGGCCGCCAAGTATCCGTATTGCACCCGCCAAGGCCACCAAGGTGTTGTTCCATTCCCGCCAAGGCCCTCCCCCGCCAAGCTACACCTCCAAATCCGAATTCAGGACGGTGTGGGTCCGCTAAGCGTCTTGGCGCCCGCCAAGGCCGGTTTTTAGAACACTGGTTGC
This sequence comes from Persicaria tinctoria, assembly GCA_037127255.1. Taxonomy (NCBI): domain Eukaryota; kingdom Viridiplantae; phylum Streptophyta; class Magnoliopsida; order Caryophyllales; family Polygonaceae; genus Persicaria; species Persicaria tinctoria. The sequence continues at coordinate 52,133,043 of JBANSL010000009.1, read as the reverse complement.
TCCAGACCAGTGACTTGAGATAAATCTTATCATGTGACAATAATATCATTTACATAGACTCCAACTCCTGTTAGATGATTTTATTTGTGAGATATTGTTGTGAGCCTAATTTGCCATGATTTACACATACTTTTATATCGATTTCTGCATACATTGCATGCATTTGGGTTAAAATAATACAGAATCTGTGTAGTGTACACTTATTTGCAATATAAGGAGGTCTACACAAGTTTTGGTTGTATTTCACAGAAATCGGACGCACTTTGGAGCTTAAAGGAAACTCATGGAGAGGCTAAAAATGGTGTAGCTGGAGAAAACGCCATTTTTCACCATTCTTCGTTCTGAATCAAGCTTTGATGTTTTCATGAGAGTTGTAGCCCTCGAAAAGAGCTTTCCAATGCATGGTCATATGCGTCAATCCGACGAACAAGGACTCGGGAAAGTGTGTTTCAAGAACAGAGCAGAAAGCTGAGAGAACTTTACTCGATCTCGAGTACACTTACTCGATCTCGACAAAGGCTGTCCGAGCACACCTGGTCGAGCAGAGCTGATCGACGACACTGAGTCCGAGATAACCCTACTCCCGGAGGCCAACTCGATCTCGAGTAACTCTAGTCGAGATCGACCACACTTCGATGCCATGTCCGGAGTCGACGGGCTGTGCCAAGTCGAGAAGCCGAAAACGGAGAAGCCGAGCCAACTCTACTCGATCTCAACTACAGCTAGTCGAGATCGAGGAGCCAAGGAGCACCAGTCCGAGCCTTGTCGAGCAGAGATACCCGACCAAGCCAGCCGGCTAATCACCTCAGGAGATAAAGGTAGATTGACCTTGCTCTTTAAGATAATAGTTTGGAGAGATGGGACACATTGTGAGGAGTCCAAAGCACTAAGTATCCGGGTCCATTCATGACACCCATGTTTGCGACTCGCGAGAAGGCAGTGCTGAGGTTAGAGAGGTATAAGCATTATTATTGAGAAAAAGCAGTATGAAAGGTGATGAATCTTATTGAGAAAGAATGTGGTATGAAATTCAGTTTGGAAATACTCCATTACCCCGGATCATTAGCACCATATTGCCCAAAAATTGCCCACCTTTAGCCTTTTACCAATCTACTCCTTATTTGAGCTTAAATTAAAGTCCTCTTGATTATTAATGCTTTGTCACTTATGAATGTTTTGCATAACCCTCCTTTTGTGAGTAGATTTTGCTTTTGTATATTTGCACATGCATGGATCTGTGACACTAGTACCGTTTCGAGGATGTTAATTGACTGCAGGGTTATATGTCAATGAATCTAATATGTTGAGAGTTTTGATTTCTTCCCCTGAATGACAAATAAAAGTATTGCTTGAGGACAAGCAAACTTAAGTATGGGGTGTTTGTTGTGAGCCTAATTTGCCATGATTTACACTTACTTTTATATCGATTTCTGCATACATTGCATGCATTTGGGTTAGAATAATACAGAATCTGTGTAGTGTACACTTATTTGCAATATAAGGAGGTCTACACAAGTTTTGGTTGAATTTCACAGAAATCGGACACACTTTGGAGCTTAAAGAAAACTCATGGAGAGGCTAAAAATGGTGTAGCTGGAGGAAACGCCATTTTTCACCATTCTTCGTTCTGAATCAAGCTTTGATGTCTTCATAAGAGTTGTAGCCCTTGAAAAGAGATTTCCAACGCATGGTCATATGCGTCAATCCGACGAACGAGAACTCATGAAAGTGCGTTTCAAGAACAGAGTAGAAAGGTGAGAGAACTTTACTCGATCTCGAGTACACTTACTCGATCTCGACAAAGGCTGTCCGAGCACAACTGGTCTAGCAGAGCTGATCAATGACACTGAGTCAGAGACAACCCAACTCCCGGAGGCCAACTCGATCTCGAGTAACTCTAGTCGAGATCGACCACACTTCGACGCCATGTCCGGAGTCGACGAGCTGTGCCAAGTCGAGAAGCCGAAAACGGAGAAGCCGAGCCAACTCTACTCGATCTCGAGTACAGCTAGTCGAGATCGAGGAGCCAAGGAGCACCAGTCCGAGCCTTGTCGAGCAGAGATACCCGACCAAGCCAGCCAGCCAAGTCGACGCCAGTCCTACTTGAGATCGACGAGCCTTGGTCGAGATCGACGAGCCGTGTCCGGGAGCGCGTTACGCGGTTTGACGAATCCTACTCGGTTTGGGAGTCCTTGGGGCCGAAGGAGTCCGAGATATCCAAGATCTATCAACATCAATTCACACCTATCAACACATGGAAGATTTTGCTCTTTAGATAGAATTTCCCTTTTTTGATTTAATTCCTAAATTACATTTATTTATCTTTTAAGCTTTTTTAGATAAAGATAGATATTTATATCCTTGATTAGCAAGGAATAGAAGGCTATAAATAAAGCCCTAGGGGCTGGTTTTTCATATATTCAATTTCAGACACAATTCCATTCAAGTAAGTAGGAGTAGAGAGAGAGAGTTTGTGGCAAGCAAGGTGGAAAGGCGAAAGCGGATTTGTCTTTTTGTTTGTAAGCTTTCTTTATTTAATTCAATGCAAGTTAGTTTCTTTTGTTATTTGATGTCTTTCTTGATGATGAAGAGCGAGTAGTCCACCCACTTCTTAGGCTGGGGTGAGCCCGACGGTGGCCATGTAAGGTGATGCGGTAAAGGTCAAATCTTGTTATGCAATTCATCTTCTATCCCTATGAGCATGATTCTTTTGCGAGAGTTGAAGGTGATCCTTGTTTGTATTACTGAAGCGAAAGTGATCTTAATGCAACTTGGGTTAATTATGTGAAAAGGGTTAGTAACAATTAGGGTTTATGCGAAAGCCTCTATAAGCCTATTTGTTAATAACGAAAGTTATTTTGATTGAAAGCATGATCTTTTATGCCTTTATGTGTTTCTTTGCATGGTTACCGTTGTTGTGTTGATACCCTGGCTTTGGATGTTCTTTATATATTGAGTTTATTTCTTTCGAAATCTGAATTCTGTGATTCGAGTTTGCAATCTAAAAGTTACTGTTTTTAGTCGATCTAGAGGAGTTTTAGTCGATCTCGAGTAAGGTTGTTGTCTAGATCGAGTAGAGTTTTGTCTGGATCGGGTTGCTGTTGTCGATTCTGAAGTTTCGGTCTTCGCTGTTTTTAGTCTATCTCGAGTTACTGTTGGTCGAGATCGAGTTAGCTTCTGTCTTTGCTTTGTTCTTTGCTTTCGTTTTCTATTTCTTGTCTTCGTTTGTCCTTCCTTCTTTGTCTCTTTGTCTCTGTCTTTCTGTTGCTTTTCTGTGAGATTTACAGCTACCTAGGATCCGTTGACACGCTTCCTCGTGGATTCGATCCTGACTTTCTCTTACTACATTGGAGGAGTCTTGTAATTATTTGTTGGGGCACAAATCTGGTTTGAGTTATTTCATTATATTTCATACTCGATTTCCTCCTCACAACAAATTGGCGCCGTTGCCGGGGAAGCTATCATTCGCGCCTTAGGTAGTCAGTTCTCACTTTTTCTTTGAGTTACTTTACAGGTGTATGCGCCGTTCTGGTCAACCACTTGAGTTTGACGGCTTAGACGAACCAGAGCGCCTTCTACACATCAGAGCTAAAGTACAAAGAGCCATGGCAGCTGCGGAAACACAGGAGCAGCTGATCGAGAGGCTCACAAGGGATCTAGCCGCCAGGGATGCTGCTCTCTCCGCCGAGAGAGCAGGAAGGGAACAAGAAGCTGAACGTGCGAGGCAGCTGGCAGATGAGCTTGCCCTCTACCCAACCACTGCAGAGGATTATATGCACCCGACTCTCGTCGTGCCTGAATCGGCGATTCTAATCCCTGAAAACAACTATGAAATTCGCACTCAATTTCTTATTGAAATTAAAAATCATGCATTTCATATTAGATTTAATGAATGCCCTCTGCGCCATATTACCAACTTTACTGACATGTGTCGTACTCTTTCTGAAGGTACCACCTTGGAGTACATCCTGATGAAAGCTTTCCGTTGGTCTCTGGCTGGGCCTGCATTGAAATGGTTGGAAGGGTTGAAACCACGATCTCTCACGATATGGGCTCAGGTGAAGCAGGAATTTCTGAACAAGTTCTTTCCTCCTGCCAAGACAGCACTCCTGCGCCAAAAGATCACATCTTTCAAACAGCAGTCTGGGGAGACACTGGCAAAGGCATGTGAACGCTATAAGGATCTACTGCGATCCTGCCCTACACATGGACAACAACCCTGCGTGGTTCAAGAGATCTTCTTCAACTCTCTAGACTTGGCTGCAAAGGACAGAATTAACACATATACTCACTATGAGTATCTGACAATGCCGCCTCCTGACGCATGGGCTGCTCTAGACAAGCTGACCAACTATGATAACAAGTATGGGACTCCAGTTAACTATGAGGAGAACCCCTACACCAGGCCAGCACCATCCATGCCCCTATATGAGCCCCCTAAGGAGATTGATCGAGATGTTAGGGAGAAGTACTACAGAGACCAGAATAAGAAGCTCCTCAAACAAGTAAAATACCTTTCTGTCATCCAGCCTTGCATTGAATGCAGATCGCAGAGGCACACCACTACTGAGTGCCCACACACTGAGCAAGTCAGGATGGCAGAATATCATGAAGAGGCAGCTTATCCAGGGGGTCCCAATCGCTACATGGGGGAGCAAAGGTTTCAGCAACCACAATGGAACCAAGGTGCCCCTAGGAACCCCCCGCCTTACAGAGCTCCAGGACATCCGGAAAGGGACCAGAAAAAGGATGATCTACAGACTGTCTTGGAGGAAATAAGGAGGAATCATACAGAAACCAGGCAATCCTTCAACTCAGTCTACACTCAGATTCAGGGTGTCAACTCTAGGCTTGGGGAAATTGATATATGGCGGCAATCAGTTGATACACAGATTGGCCAGCTAGCAGTAGGAGTCCCCAGAGAGACAGGTTCACTCCCATGATCTTCAGAACCAAATCCCAAGGGAAAGACCGGACACATCGCCGCTGTAAAACTCAGAAGCGGCCATCAACTGCAAGAGCCAGAAGTCGGAAAGCAGCAGCAAGTCGACCAACAACAAGTCGACGTCGACAACACCTTAGTCGATCTCGAGGAGGGACTGCTCGATCTCGAGGAGAAAATACAGAAACCATCATCTGCACTACACAGTAACTCGACATCACCCAATCTGGTCGAGATCGACAAGGGTGTACTCGACATCGAGGACAGTCATCCCAAGATCGATAAAACTGCAGCACCTTCGACATCTCTTCTGGCTTCGAATCAGAAAAAGAAGCTGCCTTTCCCCACAAAATCTCCAAAGGACCCGACAGAAAAGAAACTTCAGCGCTTCATCAAGATGCTTCAGAAGCTCAACGTCACCATCCCCTTCACAGAAGCTCTCAATGAAATGCCATCCTATGTCAAGTTCCTGAAGGAGATTCTGAGCAAAAAGCGATCAATGGCTGAGATTACAGAGGAATGCAGCCATTTGGACATACTGGAGAAGAGGCCAGATCCAGGTAAGTTTGCTATAACCATTGGATTTGGTCCATACAAAATGAATGCTTTATTTGATCTTGGAGCTAGTGTAAGTATAATGCCTTTAACAATTTGGTCCAAGATTAAGATAGGTGACCTAGAGCCTGTGGATGCTAGACTTTACATGGCCAACAACACAGTGGTCATTCCAACATGCATGGTGGACAATGTGCCAGTACGAGTAGGTAAATTCTTTGTCCCTACTGATTTCCTAGTTGTTGATATGCAAGAAGATCCTGCTTGTCCAATTATTCTAGGAAGACCCTTCTTGGCGACGGTTGATGCCAACATAAGCGTAAGGAAAGGAGTGCTCACCTTCAACCTCAGCGATGAGGTAATTGAGTATTCCTTTAATAAAACTGAAAGGCATACAGGTCCAATGGAAGAGGTAAAATCTATCTCAGCTGGCTACATCACCTGCGGGGAACCCAAGGTAAGAAATATGACCCCTGAAGAGCTGGAAAAGAGGGATATGGAGGCCCAGGTGGAGGAGATCATGGCAATCCTAAAAGAGGACACAGAGAATCCAATCGACACAAACCAAGGTACGTCGTTATGGACTAACTATTTTTCAGATGCCTTGACAGGAACCAAGTATGGGGTCAAGACTCCTCGACCAAGACTCCTCGACGTCGAGGACCCTAGTCGATCTCAACCAAAAACAGAAACCTCCACCACCACCAGCGTCGTCGAGCATCCAGACAGAAGCCGAGCCTTCCTCGAGATCGAGTACAGTACTCGAGATCGACCACCACTATGCTGCATCGACTTCACCGTCCTCGACGTTGATTCCACCAGATAGGTCAGGCTACTTGAGATCGACTACGCTAGTCGAGATCGACCAAGCTTCTTCAGCACCTGCTTCCTCGACGCTGAATCCACCAGAAGCCGAATCCTACTCGAGATCGAGTAGCCCACTCGAGATCGACCAACCACCAGCTCCTGCATCTTCGAGCAGTTTACCACCAGAATCTTAAAACTCGTCGAGATCGAGTAATAGTACTCGAGATCGACTAAACACTGTGGTCCCCGATTCCGTCTCTGCAAAGGTAAGCCAAGGTATGGATCTTTCTACTCCTATTTCCATTAAAGATCTATCTATACATGGGAGAGGTTTGCCTTGGTATGTGTGCTTATGTAGGATATCCAATGATGAGCCCAAGGAATATGAAGTTGGAGACAAGCTCTATGTCTCCAAATCAAAGGATCATTGGTTCCCTAACAAATTCAACAAGAAGCGGATGGGGCCTTTCGTGGTGAACAAGATCCATTCTGGAGGATTGCAGCTGATGGACAAGAATGGAGTCCTATTCGAAGCCCAAGCTACATGGGCCCTGCAGATGCCACCTTGAGCATAAATGGAAAGGCGGCCTAGCGACTATAAAATCTAGAGCTTGTACATAGACATTTATTTTTGGACGTTTGAAACTTTGTTGCTTTTGTTTGTTTTTGGTTTTGAACACTTTTAGTTTTTCTATTATGGGTATATGTCTTCTGCACTTTTCAGGTCCATGGATAGAAGCAAGCTATATTCAGACTCGGCCCATGCATTTTCATTCGATATTAAGAAGATCTGCACACCTGTCTAGTGAGTTTCTTTCTTTACCCTTATTTTTTATACAGTGAGGACATTGTAATGTTTAAGTATGGGGTGGGGGAAGAGCTTACTTTATGCATAGTTTCCATATTTGACATTATGTGTGCATATTTAGAATTTATTTCTTTGAATTGCTACATGGCTATTTTGGAATGCATTATTGATTTATGTGCTTACATGCATGTTTTCCAAAAGTTTGAAAAAATGACCCCCGTTGAAAATTTGATTAATGTCATGGAAGCTTTATATTGAACTCGACGATTCAAAATTGGATTCATTAGAGATATAGCATGAAATTGCCTAGTAAGGGAAGTCACAATGAAATGCATATTTTCCTGAAAACCATGAAGGGAGGTAAAATTTGAAGTTGCTTTTGACATGTTGCATGATAAGAGGATGGAGGACTTTATATTTCCATATAATGCTCATTGTTATAATTCCTAGCCTTACCTATGCTTATGCATCACAAAAGCCATATTATGTCTTGTTTCAATTATTGCTCCACATGTTCTAAATATTGCCCATTCTTTACCCTATCCGGGGATTATGTTGAGAATGATGTTACATTATGGAGATGTTATATGGTGTTTGTGTTGTTTATCATTATTGAAGTTTGGCGGGAAATTGTTTGAAAAATACATGGAAAATTTAATGAGTGAAAGAAAATCCAATCACCTCAGGAGATAAAGGTAGATTGACCCTGCTCTCTAAGATAATAGTTTGGAGAGATGGGACACGTTGTGAGGAGTCCCAAACACTAAGTATCCGGGGCCATTCATGACACCCATGTTTGCGACTCGCGAGAAGTCAGTGCTGAGGTTAGAGAGGTAAAAGCATTATTATTGAGAAAAAGCAGTATGAAAGGTGATGAATCTTATGGAGAAAGAATGTGGTATGAAATTCAGTTTGGAAATACTCCATTACCCCGGATCATTAGCACCACATTGCCCAAAAATTGCCCACCTTTAGGCTTTTACCAATCTACTCCTTATTTGAGCTTAAATTAATGTCCTCTTGATTATGAATGCTTTGTCACTTATGAATGTTTTGCATAACCCTCCTTTTGTGAGTAGATTTTGCTTTTGTATATTTGCACATGCATGGATCTGTGACACTAGTACCTTTTCGAGGATGGTAATTGACTGCAGGGTTATATGGCAATGAATCTAATATGTTGAGAGTTTTGATTTCTTCCCCTGAATGAAAAATAAAAGTATTGCTTGAAGACAAGCAAGCTTAAGTATGGGGTGTTTGTTGTGAGCCTAATTTGCCATGATTTACACTTACTTTTATATCGATTTCTGCATACATTGCATGCATTTGGGTTAGAATAATACAGAATCTGTGTAGTGTACACTTATTTGCAATATAAGGAGGTCTACACAAGTTTTGGTTATATTTCACAGAAATCGGACGCACTTTGGAGCTTAAAGGAAACTCATGGAGAGGCTAAAAATGGTGTAGCTGGAGAAAACGCTATTTTTCACCATTCTTCGTTCTGAATCAAGCTTTGATGTCTTCATGAGAGTTGTAGCCCTCGAAAAGAGCTTTCCAACGCATAGTCATATGTGTCAATCCGACGAACGAGAACTCAGAAAAGTGCGTTTCAGGAACAGAGCAGAAAACTGAGAGAACTTTACTCGATCTCGAGTACACTTACTCGATCTCGACAAAGGCTGTCTGAGCACACCTGGTCGAGCAGAGCTGATCGACGACACTGAGTCAGAGACAACCCGACTCCCGGAGGCCAACTCGATCTCGAGTAACTCTAGTCGAGATCGACCACACTTCGACGCCATGTCCGGAGTCGACGAGTTGTGCCAAGTCGAGAATCCGAGCCAACTCTACTCGATCTCGAGTACAGCTAGTCAAGATCGAGGAGCCAAGGAGCACCCGTCCGAGCCTTGCCGAGCAGAGCTACCCGACCAAGCCAGCCAGCCAAGTCGACGCCAGTCCTTCTCGAGATCGACGAGCCTTGGTCGAGATCGACGAGCCGTGTCCGGGAGCGCGTTACGCGGTTTGACAAATCCTACTCGGTTTGGGAGTCCTTGGGGCCGAAGGAGTCCGAGATATCCAAGATCTATCAACATCTATTCACACCTATCAACACATGGAAGATTTTGCTCTTTAGATAGAATTTCCCTTTTTTGATTTAATTCCTAAATTACATTTATTTATCTTTTAAGCTTTTTTAGATAAAGATAGATATTTCTATCCTTGATTAGCAAGGAATAGAAGGCTATAAATAAAGCCCTAGGGGCTGGTTTTTCATATATTCAATTTCAGACACAATTCCATTCAAGTAAGTAGGAGTAGAGAGAGAGTTTGTGGCAAGCAAGGTTGAAAGGCGAAAGCGGATTTGTCTTGTTGGTTGTAAGCTTTCTTTATTTAATTCAATGCAAGTTAGTTTCTTTTGTTATTTTATGTCTTTCTTGATGATGAAGAGCGAGTAGTCCACCCACTTCTGGGGCTAGGGTGAGCCCGACGGTGGCCATGTAAGGTGATGCGGTAAAGGTCAGATCTTGTTATGCAATTCGTCTTCTATCCCTATGAGCATGATTCTTTTGCGAGAGTTGAAGGTGATCCTTGTTTGTATTATTGAAGCGAAAGTGATCTTAATGCAACTTGGGTTAATTATATGAAAAGGGTTAGTAACAATTAGGGTTTATGCGAAAGCCTCTATATGCCTATTTGTTAATAACGAAAGTTATTTTGATTGAAAGCATGATCTTTTATGCCTTTATGTGTTTCTTTGCATGGTTACCATTGTGGTGTTGATACCCTGGCTTTGGAAGTTCTTTACTTATTGAGTTTATTTCTTCCGAAATCTGAATTCTGTGATTCGAGTTTGCAATCTAAAAGTTACTGTTTTTAGTCAATCTAGAGGAGTTTTAGTCGATCTCGAGTAAGGCTGTTGTCAAGATCGAGTAGAGTTTTGTCTGGATCGGGTTGTTGTTGTCGATTCTGAAGTTTCAGTCTTCGCTGTTTTTAGTCTATCTCGAGTTACTGTTGGTCGAGATCGAGTTAGCTTCTGTCTTTGCTTTGTTCTTTGCTTTCGTTTTCTATTTCTTGTCTTCGTTTGTCCTTCCTTCTTTGTCTCTTTGTCTCTGTCTTTCTGTTGCTTTTCTGTGAGATTTACAGCTACCTAGGATCCGTTGACACGCTTCCTCGTGGATTCGATCCTGACTTTCTCTTACTGCATTGGAGGAGTCTTGTAGTTATTTGCTGGGGCACAAATCTGGTTTGAGTTATTTCATTATATTTCATACTCGATTTCCTCCTCACAAAAGATATAAACAAAGATCGATCAAATTTGGATTGAACAAAACCGAATTCAATCAGAGTTGTATATAATTTGTTAAACCACCTCATACAGTGGACATATTTACCACATGCGAAAATATTTCCTCATAGTCGATCCCATATTGTTGATTATATCCCCTGGCAACTATTCTTGCTTTGAATCTTTCAACTGATCCATCTGCCTTCAACTTAATCTTATATACCCATTTGCATCCTATTGCCTTTTTACCTGCACGAAGATCAGCTAGAATCCATGTATTGTTATACTGTAAATCATCTACCTCTTTGTTCATTGCTTCAATCCACTTTGGATTCTTGGAAGCTTTGGCAAATGATTTGCGCTTAACCAAATCAACTAAATTTTGAACCGATCGAAACTGAGTTACATAGAAACTGAAATTGGTTAGTGGTTAAGAATGAATCAGTGAATCCAGTTAGTAAAGGAAATAACTCAAAATTGGAACCAAAGTTACAGATCTAATCTTGTAGATGGTGAGGCTATCTAGGAACTCTAGATGATCTTCTGAGCACAGACATGGCAAGCTCTTCACCACTAGAATCTGAGATGTTGTTAGATGACTGGCTTTGTGAAGCAATGTCTTGATCATTATTAAAACAATATCATCATTGTTAATAACATTCTCATCAGTTGTCTCACTGTCAGGGAAAAATATAGATTCAGGACAAGTAGGCATAATATTAGGTAATGGAATGCCTTTGTCAAAATCAATTTTATGCAAGGGAAACTACAGCTCATGAAATTGCACATCTCTGGACACAAAAATCTTGTGAGAACTAAGATCCAACACTTTGTATCCTTTAGTCTTATGAGGATAACCCACAAATATGCAAGGGGCACTCCTTGAATCAAACTTGGACCTGTTATGCTTTTTAGTGCTAACAAAACATAAACAACCAAATGATCTTAACATATCATAATCAGGAGACTTGTGAAAAAGTATTTCAGAAGGAGTTCTAAACTGAATAGATGATAAAGGAAACTTGTTTATCAAAAATATTTCAGTTAAAATACATTCTCCCCAATACTGAATAGGAAGATGATATTGAAATAAAAGAGCACGAGCTGTCTCTAACAAGTGCTTATGCTTTCTTTCAACCACTCCATTTTGCCGTGGAGTGTAAACACAAGTAGTTCGATGAATTTCACCACTGTCAACGTAATATTGTTGAGCCTCATTGCGGCAAAACTCCATTTCATTATCAGATCTAACAATCTTAACCTTTGCACTAAATTGGTTAGTCACAAAAGCAATAAAAAAACTTTAAAACATCAAATGCATTACTTTTAGCAGCAATAAGATGAGTCCAAGTGGCTCTAGAAAAATCATCCACAATAGTCAAACAATACTTGAATCCATTATGAGTAGGAACTTTATAAGGTCCCCAAATATCAACATGAATCATCTCAAAACAAGCTAAAGACTTTATTGAACTATCAGGAAATGAACATCTATGTTGTCTAGCCTTAGGACAGACCTTACAAACATGATGTTTCTTATGCTTTACAAGATTCTACAAAAAATGAAAATGAAACAATTGAACAAATGGCACATGGCCAAGTCTACAATGCCAAAGTTCTAGAGATATATCATGAGCATTGTTACACTGCACAAGCTTATCAACATTTATAGCAGAAGATAGAAAATCAGATGCATCTTTGTCAGTATTAATATTGATCCTCATAGATGTGAGATACATGGCCTTTGACACTTCACCAAGCACATGTGGCTTGTTCATTGAAGGGTCTTGTATCAAACATTGAGATGGAGTAAACAACATATAAGCATTTAAATCATTCAAAAACTTTCTAACAGATAACAAGTTATAGGCAAAATCAGGAACATGTAACACATCATTGTTGTGAGGAGGAAATCAAGTATGAAATATAACAAAATATATCAAACCAGATTTAGGCCCACGCAAATAATTACAAGACTCCCTCCAATGCAGTAAGAGCAAGCCAGGATCGAATCCATGAGGAAGCCTGTCAGCGGATCCTAGGCAGCTGTAAATTTCACAGAAAAGCAAACAGAAGACAGAAACAAAGGAACAAAGAAAGAAAGACAAACAAAAGCAAAGACAGCAACTTTACTCGATCTCGACCAGGGATAACTCGAGATCGACAAACAACAGTAAAACACAAAAACTTCAAATCGACGACAGAAAGCAGAAACTCAACTCGACCTAGACAAGACTCAACTCGAGATCGACTAAGGCCTACTCGATCTCGACAAGCCCCTCCTCTGTATCGACTAAACTTTACTCTGTATCGACTAAAACACAGAAAATTGTAAATCCCAAATTCGAACACAGATTTCCGAATTTCGACAGAAATAAACTCAATATATAGAGAACTTCCAAAGTCAGGATATCAACACCACAACGATAACCATGCAAAGTAACACATAAAGGCATAAAAGATCATGCTTTCCATCAAAATAACTTTCGTTACTAACAAATATGCATATAGAGGCTTTCGCATAAACCCTAATTGTTACTAACCCTTTTCACATAATTAACCCAAGTTGCATTAAGATCACTTTCGCTTCAATAATACAAACAAGGATCACCTTCAACTCTCGCAAAAGAATCATGCTTATAGGGATAGAAGACGAATTGCATAACAAGATTGTACCTTTACCGCATCACCTAACATGGCCACCGTCGGGCTCACCCCAGCCCCAGAAGTGGGTGGACTACTCACGCCTCATCGCAATCGCAGACATTGATTGATGAAAAGAAACTTGCATTAAACTATATTCAAAGCGTTTACAATCCCGGCAATCAACTTTCGCTGAATGCCAAAACCCTAAAACCTTTGAACTTCCTAAAACTTCTCTGTGGAACTACTTGTCTCTGACTGAAATTGAATTAATGAAAAACCAGCCCCTAGGGTATTATTTATAGCCTTCTATTCCTTGCTAATCAATGATAGAAGATATCTATCTATATCTAAAATTATATCTAAAACTTTAAAAGATAAATAAAAGCAATTTAGGAATTAAATCTAAAAGGGAAAAAATAAATCTAAATAGGTAAGATGTCTTCATGTTGATAGATCTTGTCTTTCATAGATAGAACTTGATGGAATCGGATAGACTTGGCTTCCTTCGGCCCCAAGGATTCCCAAACCGAGTAGGATAGTCAAACCGCGTAACGCGCTCCCGGACACGGCTCCTCGATCTCGAGTAGGGCTCCTCGACGTCGAGTAGAATTCGTCGTCGACTGGGCTGGCTCGGCGTCTCGGCTAACTGGTGCTCGACAGGCTCGGACTTGGCTCACAGGCTTCCTCGATCTCGACTAAGTCTCCTCGAGATCGAGTAGAGGTGGTGCTCGGCTTTTCCGTTTTCGGCTTCTCGACTTGTCTCTACTCATCGACTCCGGACGTGGCCTCTCAGTGTCGTCGATCTCGACTAGGTGGTACTCGAGATCGAGTAGGGTTTCGGGAGTCGGGTTGTCTCTGACTCAGTGTCCTCGATCAGCTCTGCTCCACCAGGTGTGCTCGGACAGCCCTCGTCGAGATCGAGCAGATGTACTCGTGATCGAGTAGAGTTCTCTCAGCTTTCTGCTCTGTTCTTGAAACGCACTTTCCCGAGTCCTCGTTTGTCGGATTAACGCATATGACCATCCGTTGGAAAGCTCTTTTCGAGGGCTACAACTCGCATGAAGACATCAAAGCTTGATTCAGAACGAAGAATGGTGAAAAAATGGCCTTTTCTCCAGCTGCACCATTCTTAGCTTCTCCATGAGTTTCCTTTAAGCTCCAAAGTGCGTCCGATTTCTGCGAAATATAACCAAAACTTGTGTAGACCTCCATATATTGCAAATAAGTGTAAACTACATAGATTCTGTATTATTCTAACCCAAATGCATGCAATGTATGCAGAAATCGATATAAAAGTAAGTGTAAAACGTGGGGAATTAGGCTCACAACAAACACCCCATACTTAAGCTTATTTGTGCTCAAGCAATACTTTTATTTGTCATTCAGGGGAAGAAATCAAAACTCTCAACATATTAGATTCATTCTCATATGTCCCTGCAATCAATTACCATCCTCGAAAAGGTACTTGTGTCACGAATCCATACATGTCCAATTAAACAAAAGCAACATCTACTCACAAAAGGAGGGTTATGCAAAACATTCATAAGTGACAAAGCATTAATAATCAAGAGGGCTTTAATTTAAGCTCAATAAGGAGTAGATTGGTAAAAGGTGTTGTGAGGAGGAAATCAAGTATGAAATATAATAAAATAAATCAAACCAAATTTAGGCCCACGCAAATAAATACAAGACTCCTCTAGTGCAGTAAGAGAAAGTCAGGATCGAATCCACGAGGAAGCGTGTCAGCGGATCCTAGAAAGCTGTAAATCTCACAGAAAAGCAACAGAAAAACAGAAACAAAGAAAGACAGAAATAAAACAGAAAAGAACAAACAAAATCAGAAACAAAAGCGAGGACACAAAAGTTGGTCGATATCGACTAACTGTCCTCGATATCGACTACAAATGTCGACAACAGAAACTCAGTAAAGTAAACAGACAGCTCGATATAGACAAGCCAACTCGATCTCGACCAGTGTCTACTCGAGATCGACAAGACTCTACTCTGTATCGACTAAAAACTCAAAAAACGTAAATTGCAATTTCTTGAACCCAAAACTCAGAATTCCGACGAAATAAATCAATATGCTAAAAGACTTCCAAGGGAAGGGTATCAACACCACAACGATAGCCATGCAAAGTAACACATAAAGGCATAAAAGATCATGCTTTCCATCAAATAACTTTCGTTATTAACAAATAGGCATATAGAGGCTTTCGCATAAACCCTAATTGTTACTAACCCTTTTTCACATAATTAATCCAAGTTGCATTAAGATCACTTTCGCTTCAATAACACAAACAAGAATCACCTTCAACTCTCGCAAAAGAATCATGCTCATAGGGATAGAAGACGAATTGCATAACAAGATCTGACCTTTACCGCATCACCTGTACATGGCCACCGTCGGGCTCACCCCAGACCCAGAAGTGGGTGGACTACTCGCTCTTCATCATCAAGAAAGGCATTAAATAACAAAAGAAACTAACTTGCATTGAATTAAATAAAGAAAGCTTACAACCCACAAGACAAATCTGCTTTCGCCTTTCCACCTTGCTTGCTACAAACTTTCTTTCTCTACTCCTACTTACTTGAATGGAATTGATTGTGTTTCTGAATGAATAAAAAACCAGCCCCTAGGGCTTTATTTATAGCCTTCTATTCCTTGCTAATCAAGAAAAGAATCTTCTATCTATATCTACTTAAAAGCTTAAAGATAAATAAATTGCTTAAGGGAAATAAATCTTTAAAGGAAACTATATCTAAAGTTTGCAAAATATCTTCCCAGTAGGTAGAACTTCTCTTCCATAGATAGACTTGATCAAATTGGATAGAATCTCGGCCAACTCGGCTTCCTTAGTGCCCAAGGATTCCCAACTTGACAAGGACTGCTCAAACCGCGTAACGCGCTCCCGGACGTGGCTCGTTGATCTCGACCAAGGCTACTCGACATCGAGTAGGATTGTCGTCGACTGGTGTGGCTCGGCTTCTCGGGTAGATCTGCTCGATATGGCTCGGACTTGTGGTTCTGGCTCCTCGATAACGACAAGGACAACTCGAGATCGAGTTGGGTTGGCGTCGAGGATGCCTGGACTAGTGATGTCGGGTAGGTGGTGCTCGTCACGGACTCGGATTGGCGCCATGGGTTACTCGATATCGACAAGATCTCCTCGAGATCGAGTAGGGTTTGGCTCGGCGTCTTCGTCCTCGGCTTCTCGGCATGGCACAGCTTCTTCGACTCCGGGTGTAGTGTCTAGGCTTTGTCGATCTCGACAAGTTGTACTCGAGATCGAGTTGGCTTCCGGAGTCGGGTTGATCTGGCTCTCGACACTGCTCTTGGTCGACAAGGCTTGTGCTCGGACAGCTTCGTCGAGGTCGATTAGCAGTACTCTAGATCGAGTAACCTCGGGCTCTAAAGCTTGATTTGACTGGTTCTGCTGCTTCTTGACCTTGGATTTCTGTATTTGATTTCCGAGCTTTTCTGACCTTTCTCAAAACTGCTGTAATTTGCCTCGAATTCTGCGAAATTAAACAGAAACTGGTGTAGATTCCATAATTTGGCAAATAAACATAAACTACATAGATTCTGTACTATCTTAGCCCAAATGAATGAAATGTATGCAGAAATCGATATAAAAGTTATTGTAAAACATAGCAGATTCCGCTCACAACAAATGGCTAAAGGTGGGCAATTTTTGGCAATGTGGTGCTAATGATCCGGGGAAATGGAGTACTTTCCAAACTGAATTTCATAACACATTCTTTCTCCATAAGATTCATCACCTTTCATAATGCTTTTTCTCAATAATAATGATTTTACCTCTCTCACCTTAGCACTGCCTTCTCGCGAGTCGCAAACAAGGGTGTCATGAATGGCCTCAGATACTTAGTGCTTTGGACTACTCACACTGTGTCCCATCTCTCCAAACTATTATGTCAGAGAGCAGGGTCAATCTACCTTTATCTCCTGAGGTGATTGGATTTTTTCTCACTCATTAAATTTTCCATATTTTTCAAACATTTTCCCGCCAAACTCCAAATATGATAACAACACAAACACCATATAACATCTCCATAATGTAACATCATTCTCAACATAATCCCCGGATAAGGTAAAGAATGGCAAATATTTAGATCATGTGGAGCAATATATGAAATAAGGCATATTATGGCTTTTGTGATGTGTAAGCATAGGTATGGCTAGGATATAAACAATATGAGCGTTATATGGAAATATAAACTCATCCATCCTCTTATCATGCAACATGTCAAAAGCAACTTCAAATTTTACCTCCTTTCATGGTTTTCAAGAAATAATGCACTTCATTGTGACTTCCCTTTACTAGGCAATTTCATGTTATATCTCTAATGAATCTAATTTTGCATCGTCGAGTTCAATATAAGCTTCCATGACATTATTCAAAATTTTCAAAGGGGGTCATTTTTCAAACTTTGGAAAACATGCATATAAGCACATAGATCAATAATGCATTCCAAAATAGCCATGTATAAGCAATTCAAGAAATAAATTTCAAATATGCACAAATAATGTCAAATATGATCAAATATGCACAAAGTAAGCCCTTCCGCCGCCCCATACTTAAACATTACAGTGTCCTCACTGTATAAAAACAAGCTCTAGATTTTATAGTCGCTAGGCTAACTTTCCATTATGATCTAGGTGGCATCTGCAGGGCCCATGTAGCTTGGACTTCAAATAAGACTCCATTCTTGTCCATCAGCTGTAATCCTCCAGAATGAATCTTGTTCACCACGAAAGGTCCCATCCTTTTCTTGTTGAATTTGTTAGGAAACCAATGATCCTTTGATTTAGAGACATAGAGCTTGTCTCCAACTTCATACTCCTTGGGCTCATCATTGGAAATCCTACATAAGCGCACATACCAAGGCAAACCTCTCCCATGTATAGATAGATCTTTAATGGAAATAGGAGATGAAAGATCAATACCTTGGCTTACCTTCGCGGAGACGGAATCGGGGACAACAGTGTTTGGTCGATCTTGAGTAGGAGTACTCGATCTCGACGAGCTTCCTGGTTCTGGTGGTGAGGTTCTCGAGGATGCAGAAGCTGGTGAAGGTTGGTCGACATCGACAAGCCTGGTCGATCTCGAGTAGGCACTGGTCGAGATCGAGTAGCCCTGGCCGTCTTGTGGAGTCAGCGTTGAGGAAGGCGAAGCCGAGTCTGGGAGGTGGTGGTCGATGTCCAGTAGTGTACTCGATCTCGAGGAGCCTGGCCCTTCAGTGTTGTTGTTTGACGACGCTGGTGCTGGTGGAGGCTCCTGGTTTTTGTCGAGGTTGACTAGGGTCCTCGATGTCGAGGAGTCTTGGTCGACCTTGACCCCATACTTGGTTCCTGTCAAGGCATCCGAAAAATAGTTAGTCCATCACGACTTACCTTGGTTTGTGTCAATTGGATTTTCTGTGTCCTCCTTTAGGATTGCCATGATCTCCTCCACCTGGGCCTCCGTGTCCCTCTTTTCCAGCTCCTCAGGGGTCATATTTCTTACCTTGGGTTCCCCGCAGGTGAGGTAGCCAGCTGAGATAGATTTTACCTCTTCCATTGGACCTGTATGCCTTTCAGTTTTATTAAAGGAATACTCAATTACCTCATCGCTGACGTTGAAGGTGAGTACTCATTTCCTTACGCTTATGTTGGCATCCACTGTCGCCAAGAAGGGTCTTCCTAGAATAATTGGACAAGTAGGATCTTCTTGCATATCAACAACTAAGAAATCAGCAGGGACAAAGAATTTACCTACTTGTACTGGCAAATTGTCCACCATGCCTGTTGGAATGACCACTGTGTTGTTGGCCATGTAAAGTCTAGCATCCACAGGCTCTAGGGCACCTATCTTAATCTTGGACCAAATTGTTAAAGGCATTATACTTACACTAGCTCCAAGATCAAATAAAGCATTCATTTTGTATGGACCAAATCCAATGGTTATAGCAAACTTACCTGGATCTGGCCTCTTCTCCAGTATGTCCAAATGGCTGCACTCCTCTGTAATTTCAGCCATTGATCGCTTTTTGCTCAGAATCTCTTTCAGGAACTTGACATAGGATGGCATTTCATTGAGAGCTTCTGTGAAAGGGATGGTGACGTTGAGTTTCTGAAGCATCTTGATGAAGCGCTGAAATTTCTTTTCTGCTGGATCCTTTGGAGATTTTGTGGGGAAAGGTAGCTTCTTTTTCGGATTCGGAGCCAGAATAGACGTCGGAGGAGCTGCAGCTTTCTCGATCTCGGGTTGGGTGTCCTCGATGTCGACCACGTCCTTGTCGATCTCGACCAGATTGGGTGGTGTCGAGTTGCTGTGCAGTGCAGACGAGGGCTTCTGTTTCTCCTCGAGATCGAGCAGACCCTCCTCGAGATCGACTAGGAATTTAACAATGAGCATCATATGGAAATATAAAGTCCTCCATCCTCTTATAATGCAACATGTCAAAAGCAACTTCAAATTTTACCTCCTTCTATGGTTTTCAATAAAATATGCATTTCATTGTGACTTCCCTTTACTAGGCAATTTCATGCTATATCTCTAACGAATCCAATTTTGCATATAAGCTCATAAATCAATAATGCATTCCAAAATAGCCATGTAGCAATTCAAAGAAATAAATTCTAAATATGCACAAATAATGTCAAATATGGCAAATATGCATAAAGTAAGCCCTTCCCCCACCCCATACTTAAACATTACAGTGTCTTCACTATATAAAAACAAGGGTAAAGAAAGAAACTCACTAGACAGGTGTGCATGGTCTCTTAATGTTGAATAAAAGAATCGCTTGGGCCGAGTATGAATATGGCTCATCCATGGACCTGAAAAGTGCAAAAGACATATACCCATAATAGAAAAACTAAAAGTGTTCAAAACCAAAATACAAGCAAAACAGAGTCCAAAAAGTCCAAAAAGAAGTAAATGTCTATGTACAAGCTCTGAATTTTATAGTCGCTAGGCCGACTTTCCATTTATGCTCAAGGTGGCATCTGCAGGGCCCATGTAGCCTGGGCCTCAAATAGAACTCCATTCTTGTCCATTAGTTGTAATCCTCCAGAATGGATCTTTTCACCACGAAAGGCCCCATCCTCTTCTTGTTGAATTTGTTGGGAAACCAATGATCCTTTGATTTAGAGACATAGAGCTTGTCTCCAACTTCATACTCTTTGGGCTCATTATTGGATATCCTACATAAGCGCACATACCAAGGCAAACCTCTCCCATGTATAGATAGATCTTTAATGGAAATAGGAGAAGAAAGATCCATACCTTGGCTTACCTTTGCGGAGACGGAATCGGGGACAACAGTGTTTGGTCGATCCCGAGTAGGAGTACTCGATCTCGACGAGCTTTCTCGTTCTGGTGGTGAGCTGCTCGAGGATGTAGAAGCTGGTGAAGGTTGGTCGACATCTCCTTCAGGAACTTGACATAGTTTGGCATTTCATTGAGAGATTCTGTGAAAGGGATGGTGACGTTGAGTTTCTGAAGCATCTTGATGAAGCGCTGAAATTTCTTTTCTGCTGGGTCCTTTGGAGATTTTGTGGGGAAAGGCAGCTTCTTTTTCGGATTCGGAGCCAGAACAGACGTCGGAGTTGCTGCAGCTTTCTCGATCTCGGGTTGGGTGTCCTCGATGTCGACCACGTCCTTGTCGATCTCGACCAGATTGGGTGGTGTCGAGTTGTTGTGCAGTGCATACGAGGGCTTCTGTTTCTCCTCGAGATCGAGCAGACCCTCCTCGAGATCGACTAGGGTTTTGTCGACGTCGACTTGCTGCTGCTTTCCGACTTCTGGCTCTTGTAGTTGATGGCCACTTCTGAGTTTTACAGCAGCGATGTGTCCGGTCTTTCCCTTGGGATTTGGTTCTGAAGATCCAGGGAGCGATCCTGTCTGTCTGGGGATTCCTGGTGCTAGCTGACCAATCTGTGTATCAACTGTTTTCCGCCATATATCAATTTCCCCAAGCCTAGAGTTGACACCCTGAATCTGAGTGTAGACTGAGTTGAAGGATTGTCTAGTTTCTGTATGATTCCTCCTTATTTCCTCCAAGACAGTCTGTAGATCGTCCTTTTTTTGGTCCCTTTCTGGATATCCTGGAGCTCTGTAAGGTGGGGGATCTTAGAGGCACCTTGGTGCCATTGTGGTTGTTGAAACCTTTGGTCCCCCATGTAACGATTGGGACCCCCTGCGTAAGCTGCCTCTTCGTGGTATTCTGCCAGCCTGACTTGCTCAGTGTGTGGGCACTCAGTAGTGGTGTGCCTCTTTGATCCGCATTCAATACAAGGCTGGTTAACAGAAAGGCACTTTACTTGTTTGAGGAGCTTCTTATTCTGGTCTCTGTATTACTGCTCCCTAACATCTGGATCAATCTCCTTGGGGGGCTCATATAGGGGCATGGATGGTGTTGGCCTAACGTAGGGGTTCTCCTCATAGTTGACTGGAGTCCCATATTTGTTGTCATAGTGTTGTAAGGAGGATGGTTGAATATGAAATATAACAAAATAGATCAAACCAGATTTAGGCCCACGCAAATAATTACAAGACTCCTCCAATGCAGTAAGATAAAGTCAGGATCGAATCCACGAGGAAGCGTGTCAACGGATCCTAGGCAGCTGTAAATCTCACAGAAAAGCACACAGAAGACAGAAACAAAGTAACAGAGAAGGAGAGACAGAAAATAGCAAACGAAAGCAAGGAATAAAATAAAGACAGAAGCTAACTCGATCTCGACGAGCAGTAACTCGAGATCGACAAGGGACAGTAAAGACAGAAACTGAAAAACGACGACAGAAACTCAACTCGGACAACACAGTACTCGATCTCGACAAGATGCTACCCGAGATCGACTAGAAATAGTAAAAACAGAAATAGCAAAATCGAAAACAGGAACAGAAACTCAACTCGACGTAGACAAAAGCCAACTCGAGATCGACTAAGGCCTACTCGATCTCGACAAGCCCCTCCTCTGTATCGACTAAACTTTACTCTGTATCGACTAAAACACATAAAATTGTAAATTCCAAATTCGAACACAGATTTCAGAATTTCGACAGAAATAAACTCAATATATAGAGAACTTCCAAAGCCAGGGTATCAACACCACAACGATAACCATGTAAAGTAACACATAAAGGCGTAAAAGATCATGCTTTCCATCAAAGTAACTTTCGTTACTAACAAATAGGCATATAGAGGCTTTCGCATAAACCCTAATTGTTACTAACCCTTTTTCACATAATTAATCCAAGTTGTATTAAGATCACTTTTGCTTCAATAATACAAACAAGAATCACCTTCAACTCTCGCAAAAGAATCATGCTCATAGGGATAGAAGACGAATTGCATAACAAGATCTGACCTTTACCGCATCACCTCACATGGCCACCGTCGGGCTCACCCCAGCCCCAGAAGTGGGTGGACTACTCACGCCTCATCGCAATCGCAGACATTGATTGATGAAAAGAAACTTGCATTAAACTATATTCAAAGTCTTTACAATCCCGGCAATCAACTTTCGCAGAATGCCAAAACCTTAAAACCTTTGAACTTTCTAAAACTTCTCTGTGTAATTGTGTCTCTGACTGAAATTGAATGATGAAAAACCAGCCCCTAGGGCTTTATTTATAGCCTTCTATTCCTTGCTAATCAAGGATAGAAGATATCTATCTTTATCTAAATCTATATCTAAAGGCTTAAAAGATAAATAAAAGTAATTTAGGAATTAAATCTAAAAGGGAAAGATAAATCTAAAATAGGTAAGATGTCTTCTTGTTGATAGATCTTGTCTTCCATAGATAGAACTTGATGGAATCGGATAGACTTGGCTTCCTTCGGCCCCAAGGATTCCCAAACCGAGTAAGATAGTCAAACCGCGTAACGCACTCCCGGACACGGCTCCTCGATCTCGACCAGGGCTCCTCGACATCGAGTAGGATTCGTCGTCTGGCTGGCTTGGTCGGGTGGCTCTGCTCAACATGGCTCGGACATGGCTCCTGGGCGTCGTCGATCTCGACTAAGCCTCCTCGAGATCGAGTGGAGGTGGTGCTCGGCTTCTCCGTTTTCGGCTTCTCGACTTGTCTCAACTCATCGACTCCGGACATGGCCTCTCAGTGTCGTCGATCTCGACTAGGTGGTACTCGAGATCGAGTAGGGTTCCGGGAGTCGGGTTGTCTCTGACTCAGTGTCCTCGATCAGCTCTGCTCGACCAGGTGTGCTCGGACAGCCTTTGTCGAGATCGAGTAGAGGCTAGTCGATCTCGAGTAGAGTTCTCTCAGCTTTCGGCTCTGTTCTTGAAACGCACTTTCCCGTGTCCTCGTTCGTTGGATTGACGCATATGACCATGCGTTGGAAAGCTCTTTTCGAGGGCTGCAACTTTCATGAAGACATCAAAGCTTGATTCCGAATGATGAATACCGAAAAATGGCCTTTTCTCCAGCTGCACCATTCTTAGCTTCTCCATGAGTTTCCTTTAAGCTCCAAAGTGCGTCCGATTTCTGCGAAATATAACCAAAACTTGTGTAGACCTCCATATATTGCAAATAAGTATAAACTATACAGATTCTGTATTATTCTAACCCAAATGCATGCAATGTATGCAGAAATCGATATAAAAGTTACTATAAAACATGGCAGATTCGGCTCACAACAAACACCCCATACTTAAGCTTTCTTTTCCTCAAGCAATACTTTTAATTTGTCATTCAGGGGAATAATTCAAACTCTCAACATCTTAGATTCATTCGCATATGTCCCTGCAATCAATTACCATCCTTGAAAAGGTACTAATGTCACAGATCCATGCATGTGCAATAAAAAGCAACATCTACTCACAAAAGGAGGGTTATGCAAAAAACATTCATAAGTGACAAAGCATTAATAATCAAGAGGGCTTTAACTTAAGCTTAATAGGGAGTAGATTGGTAAAAGGCTAAAAGGTGGGCAATTTCTGGCAATGTGGTGCTAATGATCCGGGGAAATGGAGTATTTCTAAACTTGAGTTTCCACATTTCTTTTCATAAGATTCGTCACCTATCATATTGCTTTTCTCAATAATAATGCTTTTACCTCTTTGACCTCAGCACTGCCTTCTCGCGAGTCGCAAACATGGGTGTCATGAATGGCCCCGGATACTTAGTGCTTTGGACTCCTCACAATGTGTCCCATCTCACTGAACTATTATCTCAGTAAGCAGGGTCGATCTAACTTTATCTCCTGAGGTGACCGGATTTTTTCTCACTCATTAAATTTTCCATATATTTCCAAACTTTCCTTCCAAACTCTAATAATGATAATAACAACCACACAAACACCATATGATAATCTCCATAATGTAACATCATTCTCAACATAATCCCCGGATAAGGTAAAGAGTGGGCAATGTTTAGATCATGTGGAGCAAATATATGAAATAAGGCATAATATGGCTTTTGTGATGCATAAGCATAGGTAAGGCTAGGAATTAAACAATGAGCATCATATGGAAATATAAAGTCCTCCATCCTCTTATCATGCAACATGTCAAAAGCAACTTCAAATTTTACCTCCTTCTATGGTTTTCAATAAAAATATGCATTTCATTGTGACTTCCCTTTACTAGGCAATTTCATGCTATATCTCTAACAAATCCAATTTTGCATCGTCGAGTTCAATATAAAGCTTCCATGACATTAATCAAAAAATTTCAATGGGGGTCATTTTTCAAAATTTTGGAAAACATGCATATAAGCTCATAAATCAATAATGCATTCCAAAATAGCCATGTAGCAATTCAAAGAAATAAATTCTAAATATGCACAAATAATGTCAAATATGGCAAATATGCATAAAGTAAGCCCTTCCCCCACCCCATATTTAAACATTACAGTGTCCTCACTGTATAAAAACAAGGGTAAAGAAAGAAACTCACTAGACAGGTGTACAGGGCCTCTTAATGTTGAATAAAAGAATCGCCTGGGCCGAGTATGAATATGGCTCATCCATGGACCTGAAAAGTGCAGAAGACATATACCCATAATAGAAAAACTAAAAGTGTTCAAAACCAAAAATAAAGCAAAACAGAGTCCAAAAAGTCCAAAAAGAAGTAAATGTCTATGTACAAGCTCTGAATTTTATAGTCGCTAGGCCGACTTTCCATTTATGCTCAAGGTGGCATCTGCAGGGCCCATGTAGCCTGGGCTTCAAATAGAACTCCATTCTTGTCCATCAGTTGTAATCCTCCAGAATGGATCTTTTCACCACGAAAGGCCCCATCCTCTTCTTGTTGAATTTGTTGGGAAACCAATGATCCTTTGATTTAGAGACATAGAGCTTGTCTCCAATTTCATACTCTTTGGGCTCATTATTGGATATCCTACATAAGCGCACATACCAAGGCAAACCTCTCTCATGTATAGATAGATCTTTAATGGAAATAGGAGAAGAAAGATCCATACCTTGGCTTACCTTTGCGGAGACGGAATCGGGGACAACAGTGTTTGGTCGATCCCGAGTAGGAGTACTCGATCTCGACGAGCTTTCGGGTTCTGGTGGTGAGCTGCTCGAGGATGTAGAAGCTGGTGAAGGTTGGTCGACATCTCCTTCAGGAACTTGACATAGGATGGGATTTAATTGAGAGCTTCTGTGAAAGGGATGGTGACGTTGAGTTTCTGAAGCATCTTGATGAAGCGCTGAAATTTCTTTTCTGCTGGGTCCTTTCGAGATTTTGCGGGGAAAGGCAGCTTCTTTTTTTGATTCGGAGCCAAAACAGACGTCGGAGGTGCTGCAGCTTTCTCGATATCGGGTTGGGTGTCCTCGATGTCGACCACGTCCTTGTCGATCTCGACGAGATTGGGTGGTGTCGAGTTGCTGTGCAGTGCAGACGAGGGCTTCTGTTTCTCCTCGAGATCGAGCAGACCCTCCTCGAGATCGACTAGGGTTTTGTCGACGTCGACTTGCTGCTGGTCGACTTGCTGCTGCTTTCCGACTTCTGGCTCTTGCAGTTGATGGCCACTTCTGAGTTTTACAGCAGCGATGTATCCAGTCTTTCCCTTGGGATTTTGTTCTGAAGATCCAGGGAGCGATCCTGTCTGTCTGGGGATTCCTGCTGCTAGCTGACCAATCTGTGTATCTACTGTTTTCCGCCATATATCAATTTCCCCAAGCCTAGAGTTGACACCCTGAATCTGAGTGTAGACTGAGTTGAAGGATTGTCTGGTTTCTGTATGATTCCTCCTTATTTCCTCCAAGATAGTCTGTAGATCGTCCTTTTTTTGGTCCCTTTCTGGATATCCTGGAGCTCTGTAAGATGGGGGTTCCTAGGGGCACCTTGGTTCCATTGTGGTTGCTGAAACCTTTGGTCCCCCATGTAGCAATTGGGACCCCCTGCGTAAGCTGCCTCTTCGTGGTATTCTGCCAGCCTGACTTGCTCAGTGTGTGGGCACTCAGTAGTGGTGTGCCTCTTTGATCCGCATTCAATACAAGTGAAGGAGGGGAAACCTGTCGTTGATTCCGCCAAAGAAAACTCAAACCTATAACTAGTATAGTAATAAGTAAGAGGTCGATCCCACATGGAAATTTATGATTCAAGTATGATTTTAATGCCGATTAAGTAACAAAAGGGGGTTTTAGTGTGAAAGTTTTGAAGCAAAGTAACGAACGCAGAGTAAGTGATTTTGGGTTTAGACAATTTAGGAGAAGCAATTCCAACTACAATTTTCCACTTTATTGGATTGAAGCGATCCTTGTAACTTCTTCTCGTCCTATTACGTTTCCTATGAATGCCCTTGTCCCGGCCTAATATAGTTACTAGTCCAACCAGTCCTAGCAATCCTTATCAATCGAACAGTCCCTAAAGAAGGATTTAACCCAATTGATAGCTTTAAGTTCAGAGATTAGCCAAGGTATTTGCAATCCCTAAAAAAGGATTTAACAACACATTCAACTTCCTACTCATTCAATTAGTTCAACCAGCCCTAAAGGAATAAGTTTGCCACTTAGGTTAAGGTTCACAACCAGGAATCTACAGAACCTTAGCGATTGAATTGATCTACCAAGTTGGCCAGACAAGATAGAACAAATCAATAATTAATTAAGCACAAAGAAGTTGAAGCATTCACAAATAGGAAACAAGGAGCGAGAATTAGAAACTCACAATCAATCCGAATAAAGCTTCAAATTGCAGGCAGAATAGATGAGTTTAGTTCCTCATGGAAGACATAGCTCAAAATCTCTAAAAAGTCTAATGGTTGAATGAATAGAATGAAAGGTATGAAAAATAACATAAAAGTGCCTAATAAAAACATCCATGTCGGCCTCAAAGAAACAAAATAGAAATTAGGGTTTTTTTCCTCAAAGCGGCGCGCATAAGCGCTGATGGTCCGTGCGGCGGGCGCCGCAAGTTTGCTGCGCCCGCCGCAAACTGTTTCTTCACTTCCCGCTGCGGCGGGTGCAGCTGCGGCCGCGGCACCTCTGCTGCGCCCGCAGCTCGGTCTTTGCCGTAGCCTTTGGTTTCCGTTGCGGGCTTCTCTCTTGTCTTGCTTCTTTCTCCCTTGTTCCTTCTCATGTATCATGTGTTCCTCCTCAAGATAATGCATCTCCCAAATGTGTTCCGATTCAATCTGCGAGATAAACACAAAATTGCGCAGAATCCGAACTCTTCTAAAATAGACACAAGATGCAATTTAACAACAAAGCACGCAAGAAATGCAACCTAACTATACTAAATATATCTATAATGCCTATATAAAATATGCATTATCAAATTCCCCCACACTTAACCTTTGCTTGTCCTCAAGCAATGATAGAATGAACATGAAACAATGTATCCCACAGGAAATCCCTTCAAGTTTCAACATTACCAAAAAGCAACATCATAGCAGGTGAAAACATAAACCAAGCAAACAAACGTCATAGCATGTATTCCAGTGATCAAAGCTTAGAAGTAAACATCATCCAACCTCACCAGAAATATGTGTTTCACTCATGTGTTTAGGCTTTTAAGTACAACTCTCAACTCAAACCAATAATGCACTAAGCTCATAGACATTGACCACCATATCACCAATTCTCTACCGAAATGTCAGTACTTGCGGGACAACATAAAGAAAATAAAATGCAATGCTTATATATTTTTTCTTTTTCTTTGGTTTTCTTTCTTTTTTTTTTCTTTTTCTTGTCTTGGTGCTTTCCTTACGCGAAGCGCAAACATGGGTGTCATGAATGGCCCCGGTCTATCAACACCTCAACTATGAATATGAAGTCCACTTGAACACCTTTTGACGCAAGTTGCAAACATGGGTGTCATGAATGAACCTTGTTACTCAATGATCAAGCTTTCTTTCCTAGTGGATAGTTTTCAACACCTTTTTGCGCGAATCATACCCATGGGTGTCATGCGTAGACCCGGTTACTCAGTGCATCAACCATTGCCACATTATTCACTAAATATGCGTAAAATTGAATAAAAAGACTCAAAATATAAACATAAACCCCGCAAGCAACAAACATGTGCATCGGTCTTCATAAATAGATACTGCAGTCAATGCCAAGAGGTAGCAACACTAGGCGAGTAATTTACACAATTGAGCAAAAGAATTCAAATAAGGCCAAACATCCTCACAGGGTCATGTTTTTAGGACTTCAATCATACTTTAGCTCAATCATACATGCTCAATTATATTTGCCAGCTCATGTTCCACAAAAATCAAATAGCAATAATAATCAAAATATCCAGGACTCCATGGGATTTTTATGAATCATGCTTGAAATTTAAAATAGAGGACAAACTAAGCAAGATGGGTATTTGAATAACACATATATATGCAATGCATGCTCTAATTTCTAATATTTTCGAAATTAATTTTTTTTTTTTTTTTTTAAAAAAAAAAAAATCGAAAATGCAGAAAATAACATAATTAAAATCGAAAATGCAGAAAATAAAATAAACATAAAAGACAATTAACTAAACTTAACAGAATTAAAATAACTAACTATTACAGAATTAAATATGTGCATAAACTTAAACATGTCCTAAAAATTTATAGAAATAACATAAAATACATATAAGTCTCCTCCCCCACACTTAAAATTTTCAGTGTCCTCACTGAAACAGTACAGACAACCAAAATAATCGTAAAAACTCAGAGTGAAGGAGGGAAGAACTAACCATCACTGATGCGGAGGCTGGTAAGGCGGTGACTGGTATGGCGGAATGTGAGGGAACTGCTGGCGGAAGTAGTACTGCTGCTCTCTCCGCATCTCCTCTAGCTGGTAGGTCGTCTCACTCCGCATAGCCGCCATGTTGGAGTCCGTCTCCCTCGCAGTGCGACCGATGTCGCTAAGGGCGGACTCAACTGCATCATGGCGTAAGGATAGACGATGGAACTCATTGGCCAGGTAGTCCCGCAAGTAGTCGTCCTCATCAGGCGAGAAGCGATGTCCCGCAGACGGGCCAGCATCATGTTGTGCATCCCCCATATGATGATCTGTCTGTGCAGGGGCATCCTCCTCATCATCATCCTCAGGGACCTCCTCCTGAGCCTGCTCCTGATCGCCTGCGATGTAGAGGGTGTTGTCGGAAGGTCCATAAGGTAGGAGCCTGGGAAGACTCAACCGATGCTCTCCACGGTGTCCAGACTTCCAAATCCAGCCCCTTCCGTCGTTACCCTCAAGCACAAACGCCCTCCTAAGCTGCTCAGTGGTGTAGGTGTACCCACCAGACATAGGTGCACCGCATTGGTCAGGCGATAGGTACTGGTAGGCGATGAAGCTAATCATGCCTCCCAAACCAAACTTGCCTGACGTCGTCCCCTGGATCCTCAGACAGGCCTCTATAAATATTTCAACCCAGTCTGGTGTACCACGAGACTGGGGAGCAAAGCTCCATAACCAGGCCAGATCAGCAGCATAGACCTTGTTCACGCCGCCTCGGCCGCTAAAGGACATGGCCAAGACCTTGTGCACCAGACGGAAGCAGGGGTGGACAAAACTGTAGTTGTACTCCCCCTTGTGGCTATCAAAATCGGCACCAGTTGCTTTAAACCACACGTCATGGCGTTGCTGCTCAGTAGTCATAGAAGACCAATTTGGGGTGGGCGCCTGTGATATCCCAAATTGTTGTCGGAGGTTGTCAAGTGTGCAAACATGAGGTTGGTCCAACAAGTTGAACCGAATCCTCGAATCGTCCACCCTCTCAAATGTAGACAAGAATTCCCATGCCAGCTCGGGATATGTTGGGGCACTGCGATTTAGAAATCCCCCCAACCCGCCATGGGTGAGCATCCGGTGGGTAACATCCAACATCCCCAGTGTCTGCAGGGCTGGGGTGTGAAAGAACTTCGTCTGAACGAAGCGCCGAGTATCGAAATTCTTAAAAATTCGCCTCTGCTCATCGGATGCAGTCCTTAGTCGGCGCACCATCTGTAACAAATTCCAGCAGTATATATCGACAACCCCAAACAGATTCAGAATTCAACACGAACAAGCACAACTCAAACACAACCCAAGCCAATCAATAACACACACAAACTAAGCACACCACAAGGAATCAAGAATCACAATTGAAAGCCCCAACTCAAGAATACTTCACAAGGTATCAACAATCACACCTCAAATTTCCAATTCACACCAAAGCTCTAATTTTAATATTAACAACCCAAAAATCAGCCCCTTATTTGAGATGAAAAATCAGCCCCATATTTCATATTTGCACAAATTCACCCCTTAGAGAACAACAATAATATCCCACACAAATGTCACCTTTTCACATAAAAATTCCAACTCCAAATCTCATAGCCTTAACCAAAATCAGCCTTTTCATCATATAAAAATTCAGTCCCCTAATTTCCAAACACATGTAAAACACAAATTTCCACCGTTAATCAATGAACAACTCCAAGATCCAATCTCTACCTAATTTCCAAACACATGTAAAAATCTGAGAATCGGGGAGAAAAGGGAAGAAAATCATACCTTGAGAGTTTAAAGGATGGGAAACTTGAAAATCTAGGAGATTAGGGGCTGATTTCGGTGCTAGAACCGGCGGGGCACAGTAGCGGCGGGCGCAGCGTCTCAGAACCGGCGATGGCAGACGGGCTGACGGCGTGGATCCGGCGGTGGGACGATGGAAGGGGGAGGGTGGGTCCTAGATCCGGGGTTGGGGAAGAGAAGGAGAAAGCTTGGGGGCTTTGGGGAAGAAAGGAGACAATGGAGGTTATGGATTGTGAAGGAGGCGGCAAATTGAAGAGAGAGGTGAGGTAGGTTAAAACATAAAAGGGATCCCGTGACATGTATTATAATTTTCTTTTCTTTTTTTTTGTTTTTTACGAGATGGTCACGGGTACCGTTGCGGCGGGCGCCGCAGAGGGTGCGGCGGGTGCCGCTTCACCCTGGGCATCAACTGCGGCGGCCGCAGCGTGAAACTCGTCTCTGGCGGCGGGCACCGCAGCTGCTGCGGCGGGCGCCGCATGGAGTGATGCGGCCGCCGCAAATGGAATCGCCCTGGTACGCGGTGTTTATATATATATATATATATATATATATATATATATATATATATATATATTTTAATTTTTTTTTTTTTTTTTTTTTTTTTTAATTAACTACCTATATGATTACTCCTAAGATAGCTAATGGACATTACCTAAGACAATAATAAAAATGAGAAAGAAAGGGAACTTACCTCGGGTTGCCTCCCGAGCAGTGCCTTTGTTTCAAGTCGTTGGCTCGACGTGATGGCCCTTAAGTGGCCTAGTCGGTTGGTTCAGCAAGCACCAACTCCTCTTCTTCATTATGTGGTCTGTTCTCAAAGTAAGGCTTAACCCTATGCCCATTGACCTTAAAGAGCTCATGAGACTTAGGGTCATAGAGTTCATGCTCCATGAGGGAATATCTTTGAGATGGTGTATGGTCCTTCCCACCTTGATCTAAGCTTTCCAGGGAAGAGTTTCAAGCGTGATTTGTATAGAAGGAACTTGTCTCCTATTGCTAGCTCTTTCCGCAGGATATGCTTGTCATGCCATGCCTTTGTCTTTTCCTTATAGATCACTGCATTATCGTAAGCATCCAGACGCAATTCCTCCAGCTCTTGCAACTGAAGTTTTCTGAATTCACCCACTTCATCCAACCTCATGTTGCAATTCTTTACAGCCCAATACGCCTTATGCTGAAGCTCTACAGGGAGATGACATGCTTTTCCAAAGACAATACGATAAGGGGACATACCAATAGGAGTCTTATAAGCTGTCCGATAGGCCCAAAGAGGGTCATTGAGCCGTAGACTCCAATCTTTTCTGTTGGGTGCCACTGTCTTCTCCAGAATGGTCTTTATCTCCCTATTTGATATCTCCGCTTGACCATTGGTCTGAGGATGATAGGCGGTGGACACTCTCTGTGTGACATGATATTTCTTTAACAGGGCAGTGATCGTCCTGTTGCAGAAATGTGTCCCTCTGTCACTAATTATGGCTTTAGGCACCCCAAATCTTGTGAAAATGGTGTCCTTTAGGAAATCTGCAACCACTTTAGCATCATCAGTTCTGGTGGCTTTTGCCTCCACCTACTTGGAGACATAGTCCACCGCAAGCAAAATATACAAATTCCCAAAAGAGATAGGGAAGGGACCCATAAAATCGATACCCCAAACATCAAAAATTTCACAGAATATGACAGTTGTTTGTGGCATTTCATTCCTAGCAGATATGTTCCCTACCCTTTGACATCTATCGCATGATTTACAAAAGGCATTAGCATCTCTAAATAAGTGAGGCCAAAAGAAACCTGCTTCTAACACTTTCCTAGCAGTCTTTTGAGGACCAAAGTGGCCTCCACATTCATGAGCATGACAAAAAGTAAGGACAGATTGTACCTCATTGTCCGGCAGACACCTCCTAATTACCTGATCAGCACAATGTTTCCAAAGGTAGGGGTCATCCCAAACGTAGAAGCGAGAGTCATGTCAAATCTTGTCCTTTTGAGCCTTTGTAAATTTCGGTGGAAATTCTCCCGTGACCAAGAAATTCACCATATTGGCGAACCAAGGTCGAGGAGTATGGACACCCAACAACAATTCAGAAATATCGGAACTTACCTCGTCGGATGGAACATCGTGCGGCGGGCGCAGCACAAGTGCGGCGGGCGCGGCAACCTCCGTTTCCGTCTTTTCCTTCAGCTGTGAAGAGAGGTTGTGAGTGATATAGAATAGTGTATCGTCAGGGAACTCACTGTGAATAGGTCTTTGATCTTCCGGCTTGTCCTCTCCTTGGACAAGTCTGCTGAGGTGATCCGCTACTAAGTTTTCTGCACCTTTCTTATCTTTGATTTCAATGTCAAATTCACTCAAAAGTAAAATCCATCGAATCAATCTTGGTTTCGCTTCTTTCTTAGTTAACAAATAGCGAAGAGCAGCGTGATCAGTGAAGACAATTACCTTAGCTCCTAGGAGGTAGGAGCGAAATTTCTCCAGTGCAAAGACCACAGCCAGGAGCTCTTTCTCAGTTGTTGAGTAGTTCCTTTGCGCTCCATTCAGAGTCATGGAGGCATAGTAGATGACATGAGAGCTCCTTCCTTCCTTTTGTCCCAAAACCGCCCCCACAGCATAATCGCTAGCATCACACATAATCTCAAAAGGTTGCGACCATATGGGTTCTTGAATTATAGGAGCGCTAGTTAGGCGACCTTTAAGCTCATCAAAGGATGCTCTACACCTGTCATCAAACTCAAAAGCTACTTCCTTTTTCAATAAATCACAAAGAGGTGCAGAAATCTTAGAAAAATCCTTAATAAACCTGCGATAGAACCCTGCATGGCCTAAAAAAGAGCGAATCTCACGCACATTGGTGGGGTAAGGTAGAGACTGAATAACATCAATCTTAGCCTTGTCTACCTCAAGACCCCTGCTAGACACAATATGACCCAACACAATGCCTTGCTCAACCATAAAATGACACTTTTCAGAATTAAGAACCAAATTGGTGTCTACACACCGCTTAAGCACAAGTGACAAATGATGCAAGCAAGTATCAAAATCATCTCCATGCACAGTGAAGTCATCCATAAATACTTCAATAAAATGCTCCACATACTCAGAAAATATGCTCACCATACACCGTTGGAAAGTCCCAGGTGCGTTACATAGCCCAAAAGGCATTCTGCGATATGCAAAAGTGCCAAAGGGGCATGTAAAAGTCGTTTTTTCGTGGTCCTCCGGTGCTATGGGTACCTGAAAATATCCTGAGTAGCCATCTAGAAAGCAATAAAAGGAGCGGCTGGCAAGGCGCTCAAGCATCTGATCAATAAAGGGAAGGGGGAAATGGTCCTTGCGAGTAACTGCATTCAATTTTCTATAATCAATACAGACTCTCCATCCAGTTTGAACCCTGCTAGGGACCAATTCACCATCCTGATTTTCAACAACAGTAATACCTCCCTTCTTAGGGACAACCTGATTAGGACTCACCCATTTGCTATCAGATATGGGAAAAATCATACCTGCCTGAAGGAGCTTCAGCACCTCCTTCTTTACCACTTCCATCATTGGTGGGTTGAGTCTTCGTTGAGGTTGTCTAGATGGCTTGGCATCATCCTCTAGTAATATCCTATGATGCCCTTTATGTTTGTCATCCGATCGGATTGCTGCTTCTCTAGATTCGCCATCCGCTCTGTCAGTTTCTGCAACGGACCCTCATTATCCCTATTGGATTGCTGCTGACCTCCCTGTCGAGGTTCATATTGTTGTTGAGGCCTTTCCTGTTGCCCCCCTTGCTGATTGAAAGAGGCTTGATAGTTCCCATAGCCTTGCTGATAGCCTCTGTTGTAATTGTTGTTGTTGGAATACCCAGGATTTCCATAATTGCCTTGCCTAGGCCTTTGTTGAGTGAAATTCCCAATGGCATTCAAATCAAAATTAGGATCTTGTAGAAGCGGGCACATGTCCATGGGATGAGTGTATTGACTGCAGAGACCACATGCCTTCAGTTGTTGAGGAGTCCTATCAATAACCATTTGTTTCATCATCTCCTTTACCTCTGCCATATCAGTCTGAAGTGCAGCCACATTAGCATCAACAGCGAGTACACCCCCAGCGCGAGGGCTCTTGTTGAACTGTCTGGAGCCCTCAGATAGCTCCTTAAACACCTCCCAAGCTGCGGCAGGCGTCTTGTACAGCATGTTACCTCCACAAGCAGAATTCACTGTTTTTCGCTCTATATCAGTCAGCCCATTAAATAGGAAGAGAACCAGATCCTTTTGAGAGTACCCATGGCATGGGCAGCTGGCGCAGAGTTTCTTGAAGCGCTCAAAATACTCATGTATAGACTCTGTCGCGTACTGCTCAATGCTGCTGATTGATCTTTTCAAAGCATTTAGCTTTGTTGCAGGGAAGTACATCTCTAAGAAAACTCTTTTCATCTCAGCCCAAGTGGTAATAGATCCAGGCGGTAGATAGAAGAACCATTCATTTGCATCATCCTTCAAAGAGAAGGGAAAAGCTCTCAATTTGATTTGCTCTGCAGTGACGTCCTCAGGTTTCATCCCAACTACCACCCTATGGAATTCAGACAGATGCTTGTGGGGGTCCTCCCCACTCAACCCATGGAACTTGGGTAAAAGATGAATTACCCGAGACTTAAGCTCAAATTTGACTCCTTCTGCTAGCGCAGGGAATTGGATTGCCAGGGGTTGCTGTGCCAGATTAGGAGCAGAAAGCTCCTTAAGAGTGCGGTTCGCATCGTCAGCCATCTCTGTTGTCGGCTCTTCTTGATCAAAAGGGAGTTCGCGAAAGCGATCACGAACTTCTCGCCTTAGAGCGGCAAGGGTCCTTTCAATCTCTGAATCAAACGGTAACAAAGACGAATTAGTAGCACGGGTATGGACCATATAAGACGGTCCACACCAAGATCAACACTAAAAACACACAAGAATTCAATAAAAATTCCCCGGCAACGGCGCCAAATTTGACGGAGGGGAAACCTGTTGTTGATTCCGCCAAAGAAAACTCAAACCTATAACTAGTATAGTAATAAGTAAGAGGTCGATCCCACAGGAAAATTTATGATTCAAGTATGATTTTAATGCCGATTAAGTAACAAAAGGGGGTTTTAGTGTGAAAGTTTTGAAGCAAAGTAACGAACGCAGAGTAAGTGATTTTGGGTTTAGACAATTTAGGAGAAGCAATTCCACCTACAATTTTCCACTTTATTGGATTGAAGCGATCCTTGTAACTTCTTCTCGTCCTATTACGTTTCCTATGAATGCCCTTGTCCCGACCTAATATAGTTACTAGTCCAACCAATCCTAGCAACCCTTATCAATCGAACAGTCTCTAAAGAAGGATTTAACCCAATTGATAGCTTTAAGTTAAGAGATTAGCCAAGGTATTTGCAATCCCTAAAAAAGGATTTAACAACACATTCAACTTCCTACTCATTCAATTAGTTCAACCAGCCCTAAAGGAATAAGTTTGCCACTTAGGTTAAGGTTCACAACCAGGAATCTACAAAACCTTAGCGATTGAATTGATCTAACAAGTTGGCCAGACAAGATAGAACAAATCAATAATTAATTAAGCACAAAGAAGTTGAAGCATTCAAAAATAGGAAACAAGGAGCGAGAATTAGAAACTCACAATCAATCCGAATAAAGCTTCAAATTGCAGGTAGAATAGATGAGTTTAGTTCCTCATGGAAGACATAGCTCAAAATCTCTAAAAAGTCTAATGGTTGAATGAATAGAATGAAAGGTATGAAAAATAACATAAAAGTGCCTAATAAAAACATCCAAGTCGGCCTCAAAGAAACAAAATAGAAATTAGGGTTTTTTTCCTCAAAGCGGCGCGCATAAGCGCTGATGGTCCGTGCGGCGGGCGCCGCAAGTTTGTTGCGCCCGCCGCAAACTGTTTCTTCACTTCCCGCTACGGCGGGTGCAGCTGCGGCCGCGGCACCTCTGCTGCGCCCGCAGCTCGGTCTTTGCCGTAGCCTTTGGTTTCCGTTGCGGGCTTCTCTCTTGTCTTGCTTCTTTCTCCCTTGTTCCTTCCCATGTATCATGTGTTCCTCCTCGAGATAATGCATCTCCCAAATGTGTTCCGATTCAATCTGCGAGATAAACACAAAATTGCGCAGAATCCGAACTCTTGTAAAATAGACACAAGATGCAATTTAACAACAAAGCACGCAAGAAATGCAACCTAACTATACTAAATATATCTATAATGCCTATCTAAAATATGCATTATCAACAAGGCTGGTTAACAGAAAGGCACTTTACTTGTTTGAGGAGCTTCTTATTCTGGTCTCTGTATTACTGCTCCCTAACATCTGGATCAATCTCCTTGGGGGGCTCATATAGGGGCATGGATGGTGCTGGCCTAACGTAGGGGTTCTCCTCATAGTTGACTGGAGTCCCATATTTGTTGTCATAGTGTTGTAAGGAGGATGGTCGAGTATGAAATATAACAAAATAGATCAAACCAGATTTAGGCCCACGCAAATAATTACAAGACTCCTCCAATGCAGTAAGATAAAGTCAGGATCGAATCCACGAGGAAGCGTGTCAGCGGATCCTAGGCAGCTGTAAATCTCACAGAAAAGCAAACAGAAGACAGAAACAAAGGAACAAAGAAGGAGAGACAGAAAATAGCAAACGAAAGCAAGGAATAAAATAAAGACAGAAGCTAACTAGATCTCGACGAGCAGTAACTCGAGATCGACAAGGGACAGTAAAGACAGAAACTGAAAAACGACGACAGGAACTCAACTCGGACAACACAGTACTCGATCTCGACAAGATACTACTCGAGATCGACTAGAAATAGTAAAAACAAAAATTGCAAAATCGAAAACAGAAATAGAAACTCAACTCGGCGTAGACAAAAGCCAACTCGAGATCGACTAAGGCCTACTCGATCTCGACAAGCCCCTCCTCTGTATCGACTAAAACACAGAAAATTGTAAATTCCAAATTAGAACACAGATTTAAAAATTTCGACAGAAATAAACTCAATATATAGAGAACTTCCAAAGCCAGGGTATCAACACCACAATGATAACCATGCAAAGTAACACATAAAGGCGTAAAAGATCATGCTTTCCATCAAAGTAACTTTCGTTACTAACAAATAGGCACATAGAGGCTTTCGCATAAATCCTAATTGTTACTATCCCTTTTTCACATAATTAATCCAAGTTGTATTAAGATCACTTTCGCTTCAATAATACAAACAAGAATCACCTTCAACTCTCGCAAAAGAATCATGCTCATAGGGATAGAAGACGAATTGCATAACAAGATCTGACCTTTACCGCATCACCTCGCATGGCCACCGTCGGGCTCACCCTAGCCCCAGAAGTGGGTGGACTACTCACGCCTCATCGCAATCGCAGACATTGATTGATGAAAAGAAACTTGCATTAAACTATATTCAAAGTCTTTACAATCCCGACAATCAATTTTCAAAGAATGCCAAAACCCTAAAACCTTTGAACTTCCTAAAACTTCTCTGTGTAATTGTGTCTCTGACTGAAATTGAATGATGACCAGCCCCCTAGGGCTTTATTTATAGCCTTCTATTCCTTGCTAATCAAGGATAGAAGATATCTATCTTTATCTAAATCTATATCTAAAGGCTTAAAAGATAAATAAAAGTAATTTAGGAATTAAATCTAAAAGGGAAAGATAAATCTAAAATAGGTAATATGTCTTCTTGTTGATAGATCTTGTCTTCCATAGATAGAACTTGATGGAATCGGATAGACTTGGCTTCCTTCGGCCCCAAGGATTCCCAAACCGAGTAGGATAGTCAAACCGCGTAACGCGCTCCCGGACACGGCTCCTCGATCTCGACCAGGGCTCCTCGACATCGAGTAGGATTCGTCGTCTGGCTGGCTTGGTCGGGTGGCTCTGCTCGGACATGGCTCGGACATGGCTCCTGGGCGTCGTCGATCTCGACTAAGCCTCCTCGAGATCGAGTGGAGGTGGTGCTCAGCTTCTCCGTTTTCGGCTTCTCGACTTGTGTCAACTCATCGACTCCGGACATGGCCTCTCAGTGTCGTCGATCTCGACTAGGTGGTACTCGAGATCGAGTAGGGTTCCGGGAGTCGGGTTGTCTCTGACTCAGTGTCCTCGATCAGCTCTGCTCGACCAGGTGTGCTCGGACAGCCTTTGTCGAGATCGAGTAGAGGCTAGTCGATCTCGAGTAGAGTTCTCTCAGCTTTCGGCTCTGTTCTTGAAACGCACTTTCCCGAGTCCTCGTTCGTTGGATTGACGCATATGACCATGCGTTGGAAAGCTCTTTTCGAGGGCTGCAACTTTCATGAAGACATCAAAGCTTGATTCCGAATGATGAATACCGAAAAATGGCCTTTTCTCCGGCTGCACCATTCTTAGCTTCTCCATGAGTTTCCTTTAAGCTCCAAAGTGCGTCCGATTTCTGCGAAATATAACCAAAACTTGTGTAGACCTCCATATATTGCAAATAAGTATAAACTATACGGATTCTGTATTATTCTAACCCAAATGCATGCAATGTATGCAGAAATCGATATAAAAGTTATTGTAAAACATGGCAGATTCAGCTCACAACACATAATTCGTTAGCTTATCTAGAGCAGCCCATGCGTCAGGAGGCGGCATTGTCACATACTCATAGTGAGTATATGGGTTGATTCTGTCCTTTGCAGCCAAGTCCAGAGAATTGAAGAAGATCTCTTGAACTACGCAGGGTTGTTGTCCATGTGTAGGGCATGATCGCAGTAGATCCTTATAGTGTTCCCATGCCTTTGCTACCCCGGGCTGTTGTTTGAAAGATGTGATCTTTTGGCGCAGGAGTGTTGTCTTTGCAGGAGGAAAGAACTTATTCAGAAATTCCTGCTTCACCTGAGCCCATGTCGTGAGAGATCGTGGTTTCAGCCCTTCCAGCCATTTCAGTGCAGGCCCAGCCAGAGACCAACGGAAAGCTTTCATTAGGATGTACTTCAAGGTGGTACCTTCAGAAAGAGTACGACACATGTCAGTAAAGTTGGTAATATGGCGCAACGGGCATTCATTAAACCTACCATGAAATGCATGATTTTTAATTTCAATAAGGAATTGAGTGCGAATTTCATAGTTGTTTTCAGGGATTAGAATGGCCGATTCAGGCACGGCGAGAGTCGGGTGCATATAATCCTCTGCAGTGGTTGGGTAGAGGGCAAGCTCATCTGCCAGCTGCCTTGCACGTTCAGCTTCTTGTTCCCTTCCTGATGTCTCAGCGGCGAGAGCAGCATCTCTAGCGGCTAGATCCCTTGTGAGCCTCTCGATCAGCTGTTCCTGTGTCTCCACAGCTGTCATGGCTCTTTGTAGTTTAGCTCTGATGTGTAGAAGGCGTTCTGGTTCGTCTAAGCCGTCAAACTCAGGTGGTTGACCAGAACGGCGCATACACCTATAAAGTAACTCAAAGAAAAAGTGAGAACTGACTACCTAAGGCGCGAATGATAGCTTCCCCGGCAACGACGCCAATTTGTTGTGAGGAGGAAATCAAGTATGAAATATAACAAAATAGATCAAACCAGATTTAGGCCCACGCAAATAAATACAAGACTCCCTCCAATGCAGTAAGAGCAAGTCAGGATCGAATCCACGAGGAAGCGTGTCAGCGGATCCTAGGCAGCTGTAAATCTCACAGAAAAGCAAACGGAAGACAGAAACAAAGGAACAAAGAAAGAAAGACAAACGAAAGCAAGAAATAAAAGCAAAGACATCAACTTTACTTGATCTAGACCAGGGATAACTCGAGATCGACAAATAACAGTAAAAGACAG
Organism: Persicaria tinctoria; assembly: GCA_037127255.1. Taxonomy (NCBI): domain Eukaryota; kingdom Viridiplantae; phylum Streptophyta; class Magnoliopsida; order Caryophyllales; family Polygonaceae; genus Persicaria; species Persicaria tinctoria. The sequence continues at coordinate 52,092,212 of JBANSL010000009.1, read as the reverse complement.
AAACTTCAAATCGACGACAGAAAGCAGAAACTCAACTCTACCTAGACAAGACTCAACTCGAGATCGACTAAGGCCTACTCGATCTCGACAAGCCCCTCCTCTGTATCGACTAAACTTTACTCTGTATCGACTGAAACACAGAAAGTTGTAAATTTACATATTCGAACACAGAACTCGGAAATTCGACAGAAATAAACTCAATATATGAAAAACTTCCAAAGCCAAGGTATCAACACCACAACGATAACCATGCAAAGTAACACATAAAGGCATAAAAGATCATGCTTTCCATCAAAATAAGTTTCGTTACTAACAAATAGGCATATAGAGGCTTTCTCATAAACCCTAATTGTTACTAACCTTTTTCACATAATTAACCCAAGCTGCATTAAGATCACTTTCGCTTCAATAATACAAACAAGGATCACCTTAAACTCTCGCAAAAGAATCATGCTTATATGGATAGAAGACGAATTGCATAACAAGATTGTACCTTTACCGCATCACCTCACATGGCCACCGTCGGGCTCACCCCAGCCCCAGAAGTGGGTGGACTACTCACGCCTCATCGCAATCGCAGACATTGATTGATGAAAAGAAACTTGCATTAAACTATATTCAAAGCCTTTACAATCCCGGCAATCAACTTTCGCAGAATGCCAAAACCCTAAAACCTTTGAACTTCCTAAAACTTCTCTGTGGAACTACTTGTCTCTGACTGAAATTGAATTAATGAAAAACCAGCCCCTAGGGCTTTATTTATAGCCTTCTATTCCTTGCTAATCAAGGATAGAAGATATCTATCTATATCTAAAATTATATCTAAAACTTTAATAGATAAATAAAAGCAATTTAGGAATTAAATCTAAAAGGGAAAAAATAAATCTAAATAGGTAAGATGTCTTCATGTTGATAGATCTTGTCTTCCATAGATAGAACTTGATGGAATCGGATAGACTTGGCTTCCTTCGGCCCCAAGGATTCCCAAACCGAGTAGGATAGTCAAACCGCGTAACGCGCTCCCAGACACGGCTCCTCTATCTCGAGTAGGGCTCCTCGACATCGAGTAGAATTCGTCGTCGACTGGGTTGGCTCGGCGTCTCGGCTAGCTGGTGCTGGACAGGCTCGGACTTGGCTCACAGGCGTCCTTGATCTCGACTAAGTCTCCTCGAGATCGAGTAGAGGTGGTGTTCGGCTTTTCCGTTTTCGGCTTCTCGACTTGTCTCTACTCATCGACTCCGGACGTGGCCTCTCAGTGTCGTCGATCTCGACTAGGTGGTACTCGAGATCGAGTAGGGTTCCGGGAGTCGGGTTGTCTCTGACTCAGTGTCCTCGATCAGCTCTGCTCGAGCAGGAGTGGTCGGACAGCCCTCGTCGAGATCGAGTAGATGTACTCGAGATCGAGTAGAGTTCTCTCAGCTTTCTGCTCTGTTCTTGAAACGCACTTTCCCCAGTCCTTGTTTGTCGGATTAACGCATATGACCATGTGTTGGAAAGCTCTTTGCGAGGGCTACAACTCTCATGAAGACATCAAAGCTTGATTCAGAACGAAGAATGGTGAAAAAATGGCCTTTTCTCCAGCTGCACCATTCTTAGCTTCTCCATGAGTTTCCTTTAACCTCCAATGTGCGTCCGATTTCTGCGAAATATAACCAAAACTTGTGTAGACCTCCATATATTGCAAATAAGTGTAAACTACACAGATTCTATATTATTCTAACCCAAATGCGTGCAATGTATGCATAAATCGATATAAAAATAAGTGTAAAACATGGCGAATTAGGCTCACAACAATCATGCAATATAATCTTGTTTTATACGATAATAGAACCAACATTGCATATCTTAGACAGTTGACCATTAGGCACCGTAATATAGCTAGGCAATGTAAAGGGTTTATTGGAGTGAAACATAAATAAGGTAGGGCAAATATGATGAGTTGATCCACTATCTATGACCTAACTATAATCACTGCCAAGGACACTAAAACAAAATGTGGTACCTGCCACCATGTTGTTGTCTTCACCAGTACTTTGCTTACTTAAGAAAGCAAGAATCTGATCATACGGGCCCTTAGTCAATGTATGAGTAGGCTCTTGAGTGACTCCTTCAACAATCAAATTTTTTTTTGGTAACGTTTCAACAATCACATTAGAAGCAAATCTTTTTGACTTATCTCCTTTCAAATTGGGAGTATACCCATGAAGCTTGAAATACCTACTGATTGAGTGGCTAGAACCCTTGCAATGCTCACCAAAATAAGTCCCCTTTCCCTTAAGACCATTATGAGATTGTTGATTGCCACTCTGATTGCTTGAATTCCCTCTATGACCATTGTTCTTGCCATACTGAGAATTACCAGATTGATTCCCATTCTGATTTCCAGATCTTTGAAACGCATTGAAAGCAGCAGTGTTATCACTAATCACACTTGAATTATTCAACCCTCTCTGAGCCTCTTCATCAATCAATATTCGATAAACATCAGCAGTATTCGGAGTAGGCTTCATCAACAATATATTGGTCCGAACACTATTATAAGTGTCAAGCAATCCCACAAGAAACTGAATAACTTGTTGATTAGCAAATGAACGGGAAATTGGATTCAAAGAACCACAAGCAACACACAGTGGTGCATCAACCACATCCATATACTCATCCCACAACTTTTTGAATCTTGAGAAATAAGAAGTAATAGACGAACCATTCAAAGAAATGTTGAACATCTTTGTACCTGATACAACCGAGTACTATTCGGAGAACCAAAACGCATCTTTAGGTCATCCCAGATCTCCTTCACAATTCGAAAATACAATAGAGTTTCAGCAATTTCTTTCTCCACCGAATGCTAAAAGCCAGGCAACAACCACCCCGTTGCACGTCCTCCACTGTGCATACCGCGACGTCGTCTCAATTGGAATCTGAAATGTACCATCAACCAAACTAATCTTGTTCTTAGCAACAAAGGAAACCTCAACAGCACGTCTCCAATGGTTGTAATTGGTTTTGTTTAGCAAATGAGTTGACAAATTGTAACTCGGATGATCCGAGTGATGCGAATACAGAAAATCTCCGACATCGATTTGAATCGCATCTGACCATCCATGATCGATCAAGAAATTCAAGGAAAACAAAGCAAGAATACGAAAACATAAAAAAAAACCTGAGCGCGGAATCAAACAAGCTTCAAAAGCTCTGATACCATTTCAGAATTCATAAATTGAATTCTTCGATTTGGAACACAATCAAGAAAGAGAGGAAGCCATGAAAATGCAATTGAAGCTTTTGATTTATGAGAATTCGTTACAACTGAATTGGACAAGTTGTCTGAGTGTGAGAAAGAGGGTGGCTTATATAGTCGACGGAGTCACGTGCTAATCTCGTGAGCTCATTAAGAAGGCAATGAGGCGATCCGGGTTTTGTGTCTAAAGATAAAAGGAAACCCGGTTCACATATAACAACACACACTATCAATCTCCCCCATAATTAAACGTAGTAAAAAATAGCGCAAACCTAACGTGTATATGTGTGCGGGTGTGATCGATGGACAACATACATGATGTATAGTTGATACTTCCATATATGCTTATATATGATGGATAAGCCCTAATTGGGGGGAGTACATTGACCCGGAACAAAAGTGGGTGGATTAGGGGTTGACGACGGAGAAGGGCCGTGTTTCGAGAGCTTATGGAAGAGTGTTTTGTCGTAGTCGGGAAGCCAAGTCGGTGCTCCTCCCAAGAGCCTATCGGCGAATGCAATTTGCGAAGCACATAGAATGCAAAGTGCGAAAAGGATCAACGCAAGAGCGGCTTTGTTATCGGTTGCCATATGCTTAATTGTGTGTGCTTTGTCTTGGACTATTGGCTAACTTGAAGTGGCCGGAATCGTTTCAAGTGGTGATAGCTAGGTTTTATGAAGGATAATCAAAAGGTCTTAGGTTCAAATTTCAAGTCCTTAATTTTTTATTTGCTTTAACTATATCATTAATTCTTATTCATTTCTCTTTATATTTTTTGTTTCTATCAAAAATTTCATTTTAAAAAAATGTACTGATAATTATGTTTACATTATTCATTTAACCTTTTATTTCAATATTCTTTTAAAAGTAATTCTTCTTGATTTTTTCCTATATTTTTTTTTTATTTCTCTTCTATTTTTTTTGGTTACTCTCAACTATTTAAATACAAAAATCACAATTTTAATTTATTTTTTAAAAAAAAATCTTCTTAATAAGTATACACACAAAAAAATTTACAATATTTTTTTAGCACCCTGATGGAAATTCTGGAGCCGTCTGTACACAAACTAGTGTAACTAACATTGATATTACTTTGAACTTTGAAGGTTACTAATTTCAATTGTTCAAAGCTAAATGGGTCCAACTAATTACTTACTAGCTTGGGAGAGCTTTGAACTGGTAATTTCTCATAGGACGTATATACCTTCTTTTACGTGCGTCCATTAGAGGTTAGAGGTAGCTAGGTTCCAAACAAAAGTCAAAATTGAATTCCATATATATTAGATAAAATGAATTGAGGAGTGAGGACTGCCGAATTAAAAAGTCTAAGCTTTTGTGAGATTGATGGAGATTGATATTTTAACGTGTTCTGAATACAAGAAGGATCAATTTGCCGACTATACAAATACAAAGGTCAAATTAGCCAAATATACAAGATTTTGGGAATTTTGCAAAACTATACACAACACTACCACAAAGTCTTGTGCCCCTCCTATGTTCCCCCTCCCCCCTCCAACGTGCCCCCCCACACCCCCCCTCCAGCGTGCCCCCCTTCACGTCAGCAGCTTTTTTTTTTCCCGCGCGTCAGTGTTGACGTCATCGTCGGAAATGCTGACACCGTTTACAAGGATGCTGACGCCAACTTTTTTTTTCTGTTTTCCCACGCGTCGGTGCTGACGCCAACGTCGAGAATGTTGACGTCCGCATTGCTGACACCGCAGACTCCGACAACGCTGACGAGGAGGACGTCGACGATGCTAGCACCGGGGATGTCGACGATGCTGACACCGTTTGAGGGATGTTGACATCGACGTCAGGAATGTTGACGCCGTCTACGAGGATGCTACGCAGCCGACGATGAATTCGGGAATGCTGACGTCAGCATTACGGACGCCCTCTACGAGAATGCTGACGCCGACGGTGATGACATCAAAGATCAATATATTTTTATATAAAATATAAAAGGGGGAGAACAAAGAGATAAAGGAATGTTTAAAAAAAAAACGAATATTTTTTTTTTTTTGTAGTGAGAAACAAAGAATTTTTCAACGCTGACGATGCTAACCTCCTTCCTCATCCATCTCTTATATTGCAAAAACGATGTCAGCAAATATATACCTACACAAAAATATGCATGAAAACGATGTCAGCACTAAAAAATACGTATAAAAACGATGTCAGCACTAAAAAATAAACCAATTTTTAAGGACTCAAGCATACATATATACTTACATATATAATATCAAATTAAAAACGATGTCAGCACTAAAAAATATGCATAAAAACGATGTCAGCATTAAGAAACAAACTAGTTTTTAAGAACTCAAGTATATAAATATACCTACATATATAATATCCAACTAAAAATGATGTCAACACTAAAAAATACGTATAAAAACAATGGAAGAAGCCATGTTATTGAAGAAAAGCTATTTGACAAATCATTTCATGATTATAAAATTCACAGTACCAAATTGTTACAAATTCAATCAAATACATCACATTATTATGTACCTCAAGTAAAAGATTAACCATTGTTGTATTACTGAGCCCTTTATCTAAAGAGAAAAGACAAGAAATTCCTTACCAAATGCAAGTGATGAATCCTTTTTTCCAGTTCCTTGATTCCTAAAAGTGGATGAATTCTTACGCTTTGGTTGTTTGCCTGGATGAGGAGTAGGACTTGCATCAGCCCCACCTTCACGTTCAGCCATAAGCTACCACTTAAACAACATATCATCTCCCCCTACAGCAGGTCGTGATATACACGTAGCTTTATATTGAAGGCAAATCATTTTCCTGCACAAAAAAAAAAAAACAGAAGAAACTCACTTCATTGAGTCTCTGGAGCTTGTCTGCTCTTTATCCCATTCTTCTCTAGCTTTATGATTAATTGCTAGATATCATCAATCAAAAAGTGTATCCCTACAGTTCAGTTCAACAAACAACCATCACACAGGCCACCGACAGTGTCAGCATAACCTCAATCTGGCTTAATAACATCAGAAAAGAAGGAGCAAGACATCACCGAGAGATAAATTGAAGGCTGACATGAAATACATACCAATATATAACACAAGTGCATCAATGTCAACCATCCAAAAACTCAGCAGCAACAACCATCAAAGAAGTTCTCGACCTAACATATCAATATATAACACAAGTGCATCAATGTCAATCATCCAAAAACTATCATCAATCACAAAGAGTACTGCAAATGCTATCAATCAAATACCATACTCAAATCAGATGAAGCCAATTCAAAATTGAGATAGAGAGCATACGGGTCGTATCATCACCTCATCAGAATCAACTACGTGGACGTCGCGGATGTCAGCGTTGACGGAGGTGGAGCTGCTCTATTGCAACTAGTTATCTATTCGAAATCAGCAGCTTGAACATTGTATGCAACCATGGCATGAATCAGTAGCTTGAAAGTTGCCGATTAGTACTTAACCAAAGCAACCATAGCATGAATCAGTAGTATATACCACAGATGACAGGTTGTTCATTTCTATTACAGCAAACAAGGAGACAAGAACAATAGCACACAATAGATGTAAAGGAGACAAGGAATTGGGGGAATAGGTTTCGAGATTGTTTCATTAAGATTCAAATCTGAGATTGAATGCTGACATGAAGTACATACCTGTGGAGGACTCGCGACAGTTGAAGTTGCACCGCCCGGAAGCGCCGCCGGAACTCGAGCAAGGAGAAGGACTCACGGTAGTGAATGCGCCGCCGGAGGTAATGATGGATCCAAACCCTAGCGTCTGGTTTTTGAGTAGTGCGAGAGGCCTAAACTATCAAATCCACGAAACGACGATCGAAATCCATGGATCTGGATGAAGGTAGTCATCTTCTTCCGTTGCTGCCTTTCGCTTGAAATCCATGGATTGCGATCGAAATCCATCTCGGGCGAGAGAGGAGCGGAGGCACTGAGGAGCGAGGAGCGGAGATGGATCCGTCGATGCAAATCGATTTCGATTAGGTCAAAATCGTGGAGCCTCGACGACGATCTCAATGGGATGAATCTCTCGCTGCAAATCGATTTCGAGTTGGACTTTGAAGACGGGGAAGAGAGGTTGTTGATGGATCGAGAGGAAGCGACAGCGTTCGACATCAATCGGAGAGATTTTGAGTTGGACTTTGAAGACGGGGAAGAGAGGCCATGGCAATTGAAATTGTCGGCGAATCCTCTAGCCATGGCAGCATCTGAAATTGCGATAGCAACCATGGAATGAGGAGGAGCGGCCATGGAAACGGAGAGGAGGAGCGGCCATGGAAACGGATGAGAAAGAGCGAGAAGGATCTGAGAGATTTGGGGGGTTTTGTTAAAAATTAAGATTGTATACTTTTGCAATTTTTACACAAACGTGTATATTTGGCTAATTTGGCCGAAAATTTGCGCCTTCGGCGCAAATTTTCTCAAACAAGAAATTCTCCCTTATTTCTTGCCTTGTAATGTATTGCTAGACTTTCACACACATGCATGAAATCAAACATCTGATAAAATGAATTAAAGTTACTGAAATTAATTAACCTAAAATTTTAATTTATATATGAGTCCTAAATGCATGAAAATTTCCTTTCATAATGCATAATTATTGGTTAAATACTACAGTATGTGTTTTTTTCCCCAATTGATCGGGTTAATTTTAAATTTTTTGGGCTTGTGCTGAAAATACCAAATCCAAAAGGATTTTAAATTTTAATTAATTTTTAAAATGATTTCCCTGGATATTAGAACTCTTGGGCCCCACCCCCAAATATACAAATAAATAGATAAATATATAACTTGTGGGGAGAAATTAACTTGTTTTATTTTGTTATTGGGGTAACATATAAATCTCGCCGATTAGGGCTTGTTTGTTGTTTGTTGAACATAGGAAGTATGTTTTCTAGTAAGTTAGTTCTCACGAATTATAATTCTCATGAATTTTAATTAAAAAGTTATTTGGTTATATTATAAGATATATAAAATTTAAATAAAGGAAGTTGATTTTTCCATAAAAAATGTGAAATTGAATTGAAACTTACCTAGCTAGTCCCTTGGGTAAGTCAAATTCTCCCATTTTATATAGAGGAATTGAATTTGTGGATTTTTTTTTTTGTATTAAAAAAAACAACCAAACATCTATATTTATCCTACTTCTTGAATTTTTAAACTTTTTAAGTTTTTAAATTGCTAACCAAACGAGCTCTTAGTCATATTTACTTGTGAGATCTAGCTACCTAGGTTAGGTAATGTATCTTTCATTATCTTTCCGGTTTGATATATTTAACACGTGAATTGTTTGTATACGGTCACAATAGTACTGGTTTATAGATCGAGTCAGTATGCATTTTTGTTTGAAAGTAGTATACTAATTAATACCGGCTTCCAGAGTAAGTAGCCATTTTGTAAATTAGGTGAGAAAGACATAGGGTGTCGATGGCCTATTTTCAGACAACCGACTCTAAAAGTTGATATCATGCATGATCGTGCATTAGACGAGATTTTGGTCGTGCGTGTATTAGTCTCCGACCCTTATCTTTTTCTACTAATTCTTTTAATTATTTTTTTAGAGTTTATGTTTTTTTAGTAGGTAATATTTTCTAATTAGGGTTTATAATCTTTTTATCATTAACGTCTTAGGGTATAGGTTAAAAACCCTAACTAGACAATTTTACTCAAAATTTAATTATTTGAGCTATTCTTTTCTTATGGTGTGTAATTTTTTGGTTGGGAGTCTTCCTAAACAGGTTGCTTAACCTAAATGACTTAAGAGCATGGTTACAAAAATCGTTCCTAATTATAAAATCGTAACTAATGGATCTACCTTAATTTGTACATAGTAAAATTTTTGCTGTACGTGTATTAACGTGAAGATGAAGAACGAGAGGGAGAGAAGAGCCGGAATAGCTCAATTAAGATTTTTTCATCAGTAGCCTCAAACTCAAGCGCATAACATCGACGATCCCTGTAGGCTCCCTGGTACGCCAGCCTAATCAAAATGGCAACGTACACTCTCCTGATGTATATACATCTTGACCCCATAACCACGCATAAATTTTCCGATTACATTGGAGTATTGTTGTTGTTGACTTATTGTCAGTAAAAATAATAAATAAACAGAAAGAGAGTTTTATTACTTTATGTGTAAGTAAAATTACAGTATTTATCAACACATGTATGTAAATTAAATCCGATAAAATAATTAACTAAGAATATAATGCAGTTCAACAATATCCCATAAGCAGAAAACAAACATATGTGTATGTGTACGACGTAACTAATTAACATATATTTTCATGTAAATATGAGAGGACCTAATTGGGGAGCCCTGGTCCCGGGATAAGCGTAGGTGGGCTAGGGGTTGAGCGTGCAGGAGGTTTGTCTTTGGAGAACGTATGGATGGGTGTCGCGTCGTACTCTGCAAGCCATCTGGTTGCTCCACCCAAGGGCCTAGCTGCGAATCCAACTTGCGAAGCACATAGAATGCAAATTGCGACAAGGATCAATGCAGGAGCAGCTTTGCTAGTGGTTGCCATGGCTGCTTAATTGGATCGTAGCTAGTGTGGCTTTTTATTTGTTCTTAATTAGCTATATATGGAATTAATGTACGTTGATGTGGTACGTGATCGTGTGTTTGCTTGACAGAGTACTTATAGACAACTTGCAACTTCCAAGGAAATTGCATGCATTCTAGCAGACTAGCAGTAGCACGGTTGAATTCAAAACCGGGGTCTAAATAACTTCCAAGGAAATTACTACGTACGTAGTAGTACCTAAATTGCAGGTTAGCTGGATTAATTCTTATTGCATTGGTTAGCTGTTATGATGTTAACATGCAGTCTGAAAGTAAATCTTTTGACTAGCGCAGCTATTAGTTAATTAATTAATTAATTGGAAATTTTTTCTAATTACATTTATTTATTTAAATATATTAAACATTTATGTTTAAATGTGGAGCTCAATCTTTTATAAACTAGTAAATATTGATATAAAAACCAAACTAACTCCACCACTTAACAAATTATAAATATATGCTAAAACCGAGGTTGATATATACTGTTGTCATTACTGTCACATTTTTTTCTTGAATAAATTTTTTTCCCTGACAATAATTTGTCTGGATTGCTGACAACTTGTCGAAAATTCATTTAAGAGTTATTAGATAGAGGACTATGATCTCCCTAAGTACAAACCTGCAATTTCACCATTGGATACCGATAGCTCCCTTCTTCTCCTTAATGAAATACATTTGCTATAATACTAATATGGCAGGATTGATGAATGACAAAAGTATAAGGTATTGTAATTTATACAAGTTCGATATAGTTTTATGCAGATTATAGAAGCGAGGTAGGCTTCGGGTTATAGAAGAGAGGAAGTTCTTCTAGCTAGGTTGTATCTAGGACTCATAAGGAAAGAGAAATAAAAGTTGTTTGAATCTTACGGGTTGGACAACCCTAGACGGGGACGTATATAGGCTGGTACCTGATTGTTTGGGGACGGATGTTGCCAACTGGCCAATCTATGTGTCAATCGATTTCTGTCAGATGTCGATTTCTCCAAGCCTAGAGTTTACACCATGCATCTTAGTGTAGATGGAATTGAAAGATTGCTTGGTGTCTGAATGATTCCTCCGCATCTCCTCAAGAATGGTCTGCAGGTCATCCTTCTTACCTTCTCTATCAAGGTGACCAGGAGCTCTGTAGGGTGGGGGATTCTGATGCTGGGGCTGGCGATAGTAGCTCCAGTTCTGGTTCTGATGTGGTCTTGAGTAGTGTCCCCCAGCATACCTTACCTCTTCGTGGGTCTCTCCTTGATGTACTTGTCGACGTCTGGGCACGCAGTAGTGTTGTGTCGCACAGGCCCACATTCCAAACAAGGCTTATCCTTAGACAGAAACTTAACCTGCTTGGTGAGATGGCGTACCTCATCGTTGTGGAACTAGTCCCTGACGTCTGGATCAATTCCTTGGGTGGCACATACAGTGGCATATATGGGGTGGGCCTTTGATACCTTTCATCAGATGAGGCCGCAGAAGTCTCATATGTGTTGTCGTAGTTGGCCAGCGTCTCAAATACCTCCCAAGCACGGCGTGGAGTGTATTCGAGATACCCATAGTTGGTGTAGTTGTTGATCCTATCCTTAGTAGGTGCATCCAGGCAGTTGAAGATGATCTCCTTGATGACGTAGGGTGGCTATCCATGCGTAGGACAGGATTTCAGAAGCCTTTTGTAGCGCTCCTAGACTTGTGCAAGTGTCTCCCCTGGATTTTGTCTGTAAGCCGTGATCTGTTGTCTGAGAGCAGCTGTCTTTGCGGGAGGAAAGAACTTGTTGAGGAACAAGTCCTGCAATTCGTTCCACGTGCGAATCGATCGTGCAGGCAATCCTTCCAACCACTGTTGTGCTACTTCTGCAAGGGACCAACGAAAAGCCTTTAGTTTTAAATATTCTAGATTAGCACCATCAGCAATTGCTTCACATAAATCTAGAAAAGTAGTAACATGCTCTAAAGGACATTCATTGATTCTTCCCCTAAATTGACTCCTTCTAATTTCAGTAATAAAAGAAGGACGAATTTCAAAATTAATAGCGAGAAGAACGATCGGCGATTCTGGAACATCTAGAGTAGGATGCAGATATTCCTTTGCGTTGGCTGGGACATGCCCAATCCGCTCCTCAAGTTCCCTTCTTGCATTGATCTCGCGATCTACCCTTGCCTCCCACTATTGCTGATTCTATGCATATTCCGCTTCTCGCCGGGCGTGTTCTGCTTCTCTGGTGGTGAAATCCTCCATTCGTAGGCGGAGTTTCTCAAGCTCCTGTGCTGGTGTGAGCGGGCCCAAATTCTCGTCGTTGGGAAGAGTCACCATAAGTCTCCTCCTAAGCCTTTGCTGAAGATGGAAAAAGCGTTTCGGCTCGAGAATAGGGTCTATGGGTGTGCGATCAGTTCTTCGCATACACTTGAAAAAACAAAAACAAAAAGAAGCAAGTAAAAAGGAACTAAAAAGCAAAAACAAATATAAAGAAGAGAAAAAGAACTAAAGGGGCGCGATTGATTGCTTCCCCGGCAACGGCGCCAATTTGTTGTTGTAGGAGGATGGTCAAGTATGAAAATATAAATAAATATAAAGCAATAAATACAAGACTTCCTCCCGTTGTAGTAGAAGGTAGTCAGAATCGATCTACGAGGAAGCGTTTGAGCGCCCGCCTTTTCAGTTCCAGATCTCAGCAAAAAATCGACCAGAAGAGCTGTCGATATCGACCTAAAACAGAACTCAGAAAATCACAACTTTCGCAACAAAGAACACGAAAGTTGATGAAAATAAATTAATAAACTAAAGACTTCCAAGATCGGAGTTTCAACACCGCAACGATAACCATGTAAAATAACACATAAAGGCATAAAAGATCATGTTTTTCATCAAATAACTTTCGTTATTAACAAATAGGAATATAGAGGCTTTCGCATAAACCCTAATTGTCACTAACCCTTTTTCACATAGTTAATCCAAGTTGTAATAAGATCACTTTCGCTTCAATAACATAAACAAGGATCACCTTCAACTTTCGCAAGAGAATCATGCTCATAAGGATAGAAGACAAAATCGCATCAAAAGATTGTACCTTTACCGCATCACCTCACTTGGCTACCGTCGGGCTCACCCCGACCCAAGAAGTTGGGTGACTACTCGCTCTTCATCATCAAGAAAGACATTAATAATAAAAAGCAACTACATTGCATTAATAAAATCAAACAAGACTTACAACCGAATAAAGCCAACTCCGCTCTCGCTTCACAAACTTGCACTCGGCTCCAAGTCTCTCTCCTACTCGCTATCTCTCTCTCTATGTGTAATTGGAACTAGAATTAAATTGGATTAAGATGCGTAAAGCTCAGCCCCTAAGACTTTATTTATATGCTTCATTCCCTAGCTAATCTAGGAAAGAAATATCTATCTATATCTAAACTCTCTATCTAAAGACATAAGATAAAATTTGGGAAATAAATCAATTATATCTAAAAGGAAACTATATCTAAAGTGGATAGATCCTTCTTCTCTTGATAGAAGTTGATAAATCTCCTCTTAAGTTGATAGAATATCTCTTTCTTCATGTGGAAGAAAGCCAGCTCAGCACTCGAACTCGGAACCGCTCGATTAGCTAGGGAATGTGGCCCGCCCCGAAAACCGGCCCATAACCAAACCGAAAAACTCGGTTTCGGGCCGGCCCGGTAGGTAACGGTTCGGGCTTCGGTCCTGAGAATTCTGAAATTCGGTTTCGGTCCGATAACCATAACCGAACCAAATTTTTCGGTTTTGGCCCGGAAAAACCGAGTTCTTTTTTTTTTAAAAAAAAAAACCTAATATTGGTTCATATCTGCGTTTATTCAATCCTCTAGAGAGTCGCTCGAGAGACGAAGCCTATTCGCTCCCTTCCTTCCGCCCCTGCCCAGCCCGCCGCTGCCGCCACCCGAGTCGCCTCACCTCCCACTCCCGCAGCCGCCACCGGAGTCGCCTCCCTCTTCCACAACCGTCGTCAACCAAGCTTCCTCTAATTATCTGAATAACAAATTTGTCGGCGCCCTTGAAAGCGTCAACGATTCGAACGGTATGGTAGCATCCCCGACCTCTTGTTATGATCCTTCCCTTCGTCGTCCTCAGATCCGGAGAAATCGCTTTCACTTCTCTCGTCCCCTTTCCCATTCCGTGAATCTGCGCCATTGAAATGCCTCTCGAGTTCTCAACGGAAGGTGAATCAACTGATGGATTACAGTGTATTATTTTTTGTCCAAAATTTCCCATTTTCTTTGTGTTAATCTAGTTCTATTATCATTAATTTGTTATAATATAGTTGTAATTTGAGAATTGTAAACCAATTTGTGATTGTTGTGAGTCTTGTAAGTTGTGAGAAATTTAGGGTTCATCATACAAGAGTAATTTGATTGAATAGATGAACTTTACTGGGTTGTTTGAAGATTTTTAGTTTAATTTCAAAAGTTTCACACACTTTACATGCTTTTTTTTGGATAAATTTGAAGTATACAGGTTTTTTCGGGGGACAAAATGAAGATGCAGCCATGCAGGTGCTTTCGGTCTTTTCGGTTTTTTCGGGCCAAAAACCGAAAAAACCGTAACCGAAGGGTCGATCTTCGGTTCAGGCTTCGGGCTGCACCTCCCAAAAAATCGGGCCGTCGATTTCGGCCCGACCCATTTGAGTCGGTTCGGGCCCGGCCCGTTGAGCCACCCTAGGATAGATCCTTCTTCTCTTGATAGAACTTGATAAATCTCCTCTTGAGTTGATAGAATATCTCTTGCTTTATGTGGAAGAAAGCCAGCTCAGCACTCGGACTCGAAACCGCTCGATTTCGGCCTCTGCATACCGGTCGATATCGACCGAATTTGGTCGATATTGACTGTCTTCTCATATTCCATCTCTGACACTCGATCTCGGCCTCTGACAAGAAAATCGACCATGTTTCACTCGATATCGACCAGAGTGGTCGATATCGACCTGTCTTTTCCTTGCTCCAGCTTCTGGTCGATTTCTGCATCTCGGCTCGGTTTCGACCCACTCGATATCGACTAGTAGTGGTCGATATTGACCTCTTGTGTCGAGTGCTTCTTTCCTCGTTTCCAGCTCGATTTTTCCTGGTTCAGCTGCTCCTTGACCTCGGACTTTCTGTAGTTGACTTTGAGATTTTCATCCTTTCTCCGAATTGCTATAAATTGCCTCGATTTCTGCGAAATCAAACAGAAACCAGTGTAGACTCCAAAATCTGGCAAATAAGCATAATCTACATAGATTCTGTATTATTCCAGCTCATATGTATGAAATGCATACAGAAAACGATATAAAAGTGTGTGGAAAACATGGCAAAATAGGCTCACATCAATCTCTACCTCCGCCCATTTCCTTGGATTAAAATCAAAGGTTTGCCTTACTCCTTTCCAGTGGGTCGAGCTGGTCGGCGCAAGCCGGTTTACCTGGTGCGTGGCCCTTTCCGACTGGGTCACGTGTCCGGGGTTCGCCACCAAAGGTTGGTTCCTCGTCATTAAAAAAAATGATGTCGTTTAGACATAGGATCTCGACGGGTTGTTAAATTAACATTAATAGTTTAACGGGTAAGAATGATATCAATCATCAATTATCAGTTATATATATAATAATTAATTGAATAAATGGATTTCGGTATGAAATTTATTTAAATTAAAAAAATTGCACACAATGCGGGTACTGAACTACTGTCTAGTTCTACCTCCGATCCAAAATATAAGTCGTTTGACTTTTTAACACGTATTTTAAGGAGCTAAAAACTATATGATATATTAACTTTTTTATTATTTTTTTTTACAATTTAATACTTATTACCAACAAATATTAAGTTGTTAAAAAATAATTTAAAAAAGTTGATATTTTATATAGTTTTTAACTTCTTAAAATACGTGTTGAAAAGTCAAACGACTTATATTTTGGATCGGATGGAGTATATAATAAAGGAGAAGTCGGCTGAAATACATGCAGGCGGTTTCTCTTTAAAAGTAGTCGTATGAACCAATTACATTTTTTGAAATTTTTTAAAAGAAATAATTATTAGGGTGATTTTGGTACTTGGCCTTTTTTGAATATTCAATTGGGCACTTATGCCCTAAATCAATTTAATTAGTTTTGCCCTAGACCCCTTCCCAATAGGGTGGGTTGGTCAATGGTCAACCGTTTGATGCCAAAATTTTACTATATTTTATTTTCACTTTGATGCCACTTTTCTAATGGAATGATTGGATGACACTTTTTTAATGTCACTTTTTTTAAACATTGATGACATTTTTTGTTTACAGTAATGTCACGTTGATCATTGATGCAATTTTTTTTTACTGTTAACGTCAGATGCCACTTTTTTTTATGTCAATTTTTTGATGATATTTCTTTTTACCGTGATGCCATATTTTTGATGATATTTTTTCAATGTAGTATTGTGATGACATTTTTTTTCTTTAATGTGATACAAATTTTTCAAAATGGTATTTTGATATCATTTTTATAATGTAATTATTTGATGCCATATGTTTTTAATCAAATCGATTGATGCCACATGTTTTTAATGTAATCAATTGTATATCGATTTATTTTCATCGATTATACTTTCATTCACTGATGACACGTTTGTGATTACACTTCATTGATGCAATCACTTGTGGTGACATATTCATTAAATTTTTATTCATGGATGACATTTGTTATTACGCTTCATTAATCACAATTATTTATGGTGACAGTTTTATATAATTGATGACATAAGAGCTTAAAACGTGGAATCAAAATATTGTCACCTTATTGCAGATATAAAAATACAAAGTCTTTGAAACTACGACATTAATAATGGGCCTTGTATACATAAAAACACCTATTATAACATGTCATCAACTAAAAAAAATGCATCAATGTAAGTAATATAATGCGGAATCAATAAAATATAGGGCTAACCACTTCGGGGGTTACATATTACCTTCAGGATATGTGAATACTTCACAGGGGCAAAATATGCATCCCTGAAAGTTTTAGGCCGCTTTATGTATTTATATAAAATATAGAGCCAATCTTTAATTTTTAAAAATTTCGGGCTGGTTTCGTGATTTATTAGGAATTACAACCCAAAACCTTCTTCCCCCGTTGGAAATTTGCAAAGATGCGCGGCCACCCACGCGTCCGGTAGATCTGAGTCCCAGCCGCCCTCGCCGACTGCCGCCACCCCAGATCCGAGTCCCTCCGGCCACCGAAAGCCCGGATCCGCCGCCACCGAGCCTCTCTACAAACCCAGCTGCCATGGGAGGGGGGTCGAAAAATCCAGATCCGGTAAGCTCCGATGGAGGCTCCAGCTTCGTCGGCTCCAGATCCGGTGAGCTCCGAGGGCGGATCCGGCTTGGTTGGCTCCAGATCCAGTGAGCTCCGAGGAAGAAGATGGGAGGAAGGAAATAAGATGGGAGGAAGAAGATGGAGGAAGCAGTCCTTCGGCTAAAAAAAAAATTAGATGGGTTGGTTGTGTCTAATAAAAAAATTAAGGGGGCTAACTACCTAAACTTAAATGGTTAAACGTTCATTTCATCAAATTTCCTCTAATTATTATAGGTATAAGATAAAATTAGACCCAATTTGATTAGATATGATATATTTTTGGATAAAATTTTATTCGAACTGTATTTAATCAATATATCTATATATGTATAAGATAAAATTAGACCCAATCTAATTATATATGGATAAATTTAGCTAAATATATTTATTTCTATATATGGATCAATATATTTATTTCTATATATGGATCAATATATTTATTTCTCTCTTTTTATTTAACTGTTTGATTTTTGTTGACATCTCAAGACACTTTAAGATCAGTTCAAGACCTTGAGATCGAGTTCAAGGCCTTGAGATTCGATATCAAGCCATTGACGTTGCCTGTTCTAAAGTGTTTGCGAAAAATGTTCATACTCTATTCAACCCCCCTTCTAGAGTATTTGTTTATTATCTATATAATAACTTCATTTAGAATACTTTTAGCTGACGTGGCAACCTCTCCTCAATTTACTCTTTTTCGTCCCATCAAATTTTTTCTTTTCCTTTTTACTAGCTTAGTACCCCGTGCATTGCACGGATCTTTGTTTAAAAATATATGTTTATATAATTTCATTTATCATTGTTGACATAAATATTATAAGTATTAAGAAGTAACAAATAAATAAGCATTCTCTAACACATTGAATAATGAAAAAAATATAAAAATTCTAAATAATAATAAGAAACTTTAATAATTGGAATCGAATTGAGCTAATTAAAAATATTATAAGTATTATTAAGTAGATAAATAAAAGCAAAAAAAATATAAGCCCTTCTTTCATGTGTTCGACTTTGTTTAAATAGTTTTTTTTTTGTAATGGATGATTGTATCTTCGAACCCTGCACATCATTTGTAAATTTAAATGTTTACACATGCAAATAAATTTAGTGTAAACAAACTAATCAATTGTTAAACACAATTAACTTTTCATCTATTAAAATATTGTCAATCGAATGAACTTGTTCAGGATCATTGTAGTTTACTGATCTTGATATTCTTAATATACCAACAATAATATTCCATCGGATTCATCTAGTGTTTAGTTTTTGTAGTTGTAACTCATCTAGGTAATGAAATTTTCGATTGCTAATGTCAATGTTTTCATCGCCTCCAAAAAAATGAAAAAATGAATTAATCCTTGTAATGTCCGATAACAAAAAGATTATATATGTAAAACACACGCATAAACTAAATATTTAACATACCTCTCTTTTGAACTTTCCTACCTTCCTATTGTTCTTCTCTATGAACACCTTACCTTTGTAACGGCCCGGGATTATGATTCCCGAGTTACGTTTCGAGGGATAAAACCCCTCGTTAGGATCTTGCGCCCCGAGTACAGGTTGAAGGTTTGAAATTCTACTCTAACGTTTTCAAGTGGGAATTCATACCCAAAATCCGAAGGGATCGTTGGAATCCCCGGGGAAGTCCCCTGTACCTGTCATAAGTCTAAGCGTGGAAAACCAAAGGTCACACAAATAACGGAAGTAAAGCATAATACAAAGGGGTGTCACGGCAGGTCAAAATATGATCAACCATTCAAATTCGAGCCGTAATTGAATTGGTGAAGTCAGAATCTCAGCTCTCTCTTTCCGCCATGTTAGACCCAATGGTCATGGACTCAAATCAGCATCAATAGTAGTAAGCACAACAAATACCTAAAAAAATTGATATGGGGCGGGATCAGATCGATGCCCACTTAACTCTGCATCCCAACCATAAGCACACATATACGCTATACCTAATAAAGATGCTTCTAGATGCATGGCGGAATATTAACACACTAACATGCTCCTAAGATCAAATAAATAATAATAACGCCTTAGCACAGAATACCAAGTGGTATATCCCTCTCCTACCTCCACCCCTTCCGACAGGCGGAGACTGGCCAGCTCGTGAATGCATTCATTCATAATAGGGCGGCACGCATGCCTAACCCGCTCCACAATAAAGCCCGCAGGCATATCATAATATAAGGAAGTACTCGATTGACTCAGGGTACCCGATGAGGCTGGGCTACCCTATGACCCTAGCAAAGACTTCTAGGACTATCACAGATAACGGCCGTTCTGTTTACATACGCACAAAGAATCAGAATGCTCAACGATCGATGCAACCTAGCATGGTACTACATGGCATGCTGATCATGAATGCAAGCACCTAGTATATCATGCACCTAAAGCAGGGAATAACTCTATTCAATCTGAGTAAGCTCCGAAGAGACTTACCTGGCTTTGCAGAACAACAGAATAAAGGGTCCAGCACACATAAATCATAGTCACAAGTATCACCTAAATACATATCAGAACACACATATATAAGTCTATGTCTAATCATTCCAGCACTCAAAGCACACATCATTCAACAAGAATAACAACCGTATCGTACTCGTCACTCCATCGGGTTCAACCATTCATCTCATTGCCCCATTCCGTAAGTCCAAAACATTCTCATCGTTCCATTCAGCCACATTCATATATTCATAGAATTCATATATTCATATATCTCTAGATCATCACATTCATCATATTCATAATCGTATATCAACATATCACATAACTCGACTTCATCATATCATCACATATTAAGAGCATAAGTAAGTCTAACACTTCATCATGCCATTAGTCAATCAATCATGCCATCAGTCCACACAAATCATGATATTAGACAATCATTCATATCAACATGCTAGTTAGTCATCAATGACGTAATTCCCAAGTTAGTCCCGAAACCATTTCAAGAATCCGAATTAACTAGTTAGAAATCCCGACCTTGGAGAATACTCGTCAAATTCCGATTTCGATTTAATCCGATAATACCTTTTTAAAATCTCCAAGTTTCATAGTATTATATCTTTCTAAATCAACATAATATTATATCTTTAAACCTCAATAATAATATTTTATATTTTAAATCTCAAATACTATTATATAATAATTTAAATATCATTTATAAACACTTTCATAAATATTTTCAACCCCCTTTATTTTGATAATTACCAAACCGAGCTCACTTGTTTTAACCCTCCAAAACCGAGCACATTCTATAAATATGGACCCAACAGTTGATTTTAAAGCAATTAGATATCACCCAAAAATCAGGCCCAAAACTCTCTCTTATGCCCAGACCCGGCCCAAAGTAACAAACCCTCACATTCTCTCAATTTCGGCTTCCGAAGGAAAGAAAGAAAAGGAGTGGGCCAAGGTGCTGACGTGGAGGTGGGGCCCGCGTCTGCTTCCTCTTCCTCCTCTTCATCAACACAGCTCTGTTCGATCGAACCCAAGGAAACCCCGCCGGCACTCCTCCTCCGCTCGCCGCTGCTCGCACAACCCCGACTCCCTCTGCTCGGCCTCCTCACTACCCACGACCACGCTCGCAGCTCTCTCACACCCACACGCTCTCGCTCGTCCCCGCCCATCCTCACGCTCTTGCGCTCGCGCCCCTCGCGTCTCTCGTGCCTCTCTGACTCGCTCCCTCCCCAGTTAGCTCGGCGGTAAGGAAGAGACACACATAGGAAGTCGAAAACAACACACAAGGAAGGAAAAGAGAGGGTCGAGGCTCACCTAGAAGACCTTTGGGTTCGTCGTCCCGTCGGAGGCTCGTCGGAGACGCCTTGGACTTCGCCGGAGTCGGAACCGATCAGGTTTGGTCTAGGATGGAAGAGGAGAGGTTAAAGGTGCAACTTTATGGCAATTCGGAGCCAGAGGAGGGGAAATTTCAAGCTTACTGAGGGAAGCCGGGTCTCGCCAGTGTTCGTCGGACTCGCTCGAAGACTCGGGCGGCTGGCATCGGCGGCTACGGTGGTCCTCGGTGGTCCTACTGGCGGCTTGTACTCGGATTCGTCGTCGTCGGAAGGTTCGGAGATGGGTGCTGTTCGTGGCAGATGGAGAAGAAGCGGAGCTGGGTTGCTCAATGGTGCTCGGGTGGTGAAAACAAGGTGCGGCGGTGGAGCTGTGTTTGAAATATAACAAGAATTGGAGGATGAAGAAAAGTGAGGGGAGGTTGTCTCTCTTAAAATCACAATGGCAGAAGGGGAATTTGGATTTTGCAGAATCACTTAGGCGTGGTTTCAGATTTTGAAGAGGGAAGGAAGCAAGGTCTGCAGTTGATACTGCTGCTACCGAACAGAAGGAAGAAAAAAAGAAAAAGAAACTTTGACCACTTGCCTAAAATGGGGAAGAAAAGATTAAGAGGAAGTGGATAAGATTTGTCATAATTGTACGACCGATGAGTTGGAATTGGATAGAATTGGTGTAAGATACGGTATCGTTGTTTAAAATTGGGTCGGAATTCGCTTTAAGAGTTCAAAATTCCAAGTTAGCGAGTTTTCGTTAATTTCCGCTTTTAAATTTTTATATTTTTTTTCGAAAATTAGAAATTTAAAACCCGAGCCTTTACATCATCCACCTCTAAAAACAAGTCTCGTCCCCGAGACTAAAACCAAAACAAGGTAGGGGATGAAGTCTGAATAGGTGAGTCCAAGGACCATTTCATTGACCTCGTAAGTGTCTCATAAGTGCCCCTATGAGATTCTCACAGTATCGTCGTCATGCCCATAATATCCCCGATAGGTCGTAGCGAGAGTGTGATATGGGCCATTACCACATCCTTACCCCGACTTCTCGGTTATATCATAACTCGAAATCATTATAGCATCTCACTAGGTCTTAGCAAGCAGTCTATAAGGGCCCCTATAAAATGCTTGTATCCACTTCGTGGGGTGTCATAATGCAAGCTCGGTTAGAAAATTTAAAAAGGGGTTCTTTAGTTTGCGAAAGATTAGTCTCAAAGTCATTGAAATTCTCGACCGCGTTCGATTTCTCAAAATCCGGTTAGTCCTTTTCAACACCATTCAAAATCCCTTAACCCGATGTTAATCAAGCAAGTTTAAATTTCAGGAGGTGGAATCATCCACCTCTAAGGGCTAATCCCATATTTTCTCCCTAGATCCCAAGTCAAAATCAAATTCCATCAATTAAGTTCTAACATCCTCTCAATTCCAGTTCACGGCATCATATAACGTAGCACTCGTATCATACATTCATAAACAAATCATATCCATGTCAAGGATAGTCACATATCATAACAGATCTAGCATAGTATCGCACATAGTAGCATTTATCATAACATATGAGGGGTTGCACATTGTATCAATCAGATAATCACATCATACCCTTACTAACTACCAAGCATCATCACATTTAGAGGCATCAAGGACCTCCGTACACTAGCATTTCATCAAGCTCAGGGGAAGACTATGTCAGTATTAATAGCTCACTATTGGTTATGGCAATTCATCAAGGAATCAGCATTGTCTATCGAATAGAATTCGCCAAACATTCGGCCCCAAGTAAAGCATACACCAGATCACATCCTCAAGAGAATTTGCTTATACTATCAACCATAACAAGACACGACCACTACGTACTCCTTATCTCTCGCATCAAGATCAACCTCATCAGGTCCACCAACTTAAATCCGATACTATTTCTAAATACCATTGCATCCCGCTCATATACAACTCTCTAGCCTCATAACGATTCGTAATCAAGACCAAATCCCCAAAACCGACTACTAGGCATCCCAAATCATATGCCATTAAGCCATCTAAAGGTCAATCTATCTCAACACCCAATCTCACGTCCTACCTTTCACTCGACCATCTAAACCATCTCATGGAGTTCCCAATCGCAAAAATTCCCTTAAAAGACCCTCATTCCGACAAGCCTAAAAACTCGATCGACTACAAAGTCTCTCTGTAAAGAATACCCTCATCCTAGAGGTCCTCTACCAGTCTGATCTTCACCTTCTAAGAGAAATCGCAAGTCCTCGACTGAACTGCTCTCTCGATGGACCTCGGTGCCCCTTAACATTCTCGCTTACTCTTCCCATCTGTCTGACCATTATCTCCCAAAGAGACATCTCGAATCCTCTTGCTAACCTGATCATACTTACTGTACCACTAATCACTCTCACTAGTCATCCACCTCTAAGAACCCAACTCATACTGACCATTTCTCACCTGACACTCCCATCATTATCCTCGTCATCACCAACACAAGCATCCTAGCTTGCTAGAATCCACTCGACCGCCTATTCTCGACAACTCTAACGCGGAAAGCCGTCTAGTGCTAACTCATAACCACGAATCACTGAGTTCCTCATCAGCCGTGTCCATCCTAAATGATCGATCACAAATTCTACCTGCTTGTCCCATTCCGAATATCACGAAACCTAATCATCCACGACTCCTCACCCAACCTATCCTAGATCATCGTCTCAGTATATTCCCAATTTTTCTCATTCCAACTCTTACTAAACTTTAACTATTCGAAATCCTCAAGTCATTCTACTCTAGTTCCTCATCTCTTCATATCCTAAATTGCCTCAAGCTCCCACTTCTTAACCATGACACCTTACCGTCCAAGGCTTCTTTTACTGATCATCATTTCCGCGGAATCCCTAAATTACCATCACTCGAGTTTCCCAAGTCCCACATCTTCGCCAAACCTTTTAAAATCCTTCTTCCTCTAGCGTTTCCAATACCTCCCGCTTGCCTAGTTCCCAAATCCATTATCAGAATCTTCCCATCTCAACCTCCAGTAAACAGTCTCACTAGATTTCTCAACGAAATCCTTACGCAGTGCCCAATCTTTCCTCGAACATTCATCTCTCATCCCCAAATACCTCAATAGCCCAAAACAATATCCACACATCAACCTCGATTCCTTTCCTATACTAAAATCCTCCAAACAAGCATCTAGAAATCCTTCCCTCAGGAATCCTCCAAGCATCACTAACCCTATTTAAGAAACCCCAAGTACTCGTCCCAGATACAGCCTGCTACTACTCTTTCTTAGCGATTCCTCAATCTCATCCCTTACCATAA